>BCGF01000002.1:352376-1023250 GCA_001599175.1 Pestalotiopsis sp. JCM 9685 | reverse complement strand
CCCCCCCCCCTGGCTGGAGCGAACTTAGTGTTAAGTCCTAGGGCTGGGCTGGGAGAAGGACGGGGTCCACAGGGCAGAGGTTACGCAGAAGAGAAGGACAACCGCTCGCTGGGCCTGTCCTGTCTGATGGATTGGATTGCTGATCGGTTGGTGAGGGTCAATGATTGGGGAGATTTACGAGTCCGAGCAAATGGGAAAGAATACCGCAATGGCCGCAGACCCGTCAGTCAGTAATATGTCTCCGCGGTCAAAATTGTCTCAACAGTGGTGTATGTTGTTCTGTTTTTCGGCTTTAATCCCATGTTACCTTTTGGCTCGACTTTCTTTCTCGGCAACGTCCTGGAGATAAGCCTTCGTGCCTTCCGAATACTAGTCGGCTGGCGACTGACCAAATAATTTTTTAAACTTTGACATATTCGCTCCTGCATCTTCCCATGTTTCTTCTTGCTCATTCCACTTCTTCTTCTACTGCTAACCTAGTGGAACTTCCATTGGTTAGCTTGCTTATGTCATGCCAACGGAGTTTGCGGCCGCATTTTAGTTGCCGGCTCCACCCGGCTTCTGCTCAGTGCTCACTGAAGCTGGGAACGAAATCTGGAGTCATGCGAGTCCCTGACACCGTGGGCACCCTGCACTGCACACACTCTCTTTTTGCTCCTTGACCTTGCGAGCCGCTCACTCAACCATGCTGATGGACTTATGGAGGAGTTTTGCCCCTTCTGGTAATTACCCAGCAGGCAGGGGTCCATCCAGCCCAGTTTTGAGAATTATTTTTGAACCTCTTTAATAACCCCACGACCCTGGGTTCATGGTTCTTTTCGACAACTCCATCGCTGGACGGACCTGAACGCTTGGGCGGCAGCAGGCGGCAGGCGGGTAGCGCGATTGATAGCATGCCACCACGCAACCGTCTGTTGGTGTCGGTCGACTTTTGACACTCGTCCACAGTTATTTCGTCGTGGTACGGCCCATCATTGGCTCCGTTACCCGAAAATATGAGATCTGAGTTTCTCCTCCCAAACTTGGGCCCCATTCACCAGCCCAGTCATCTTTCTGGCCCAGGCAACAGACGACAGCAAAGTTAGCAAACAACACTTCGGAAGCAGTATGCGTCCCACAGCCACCAGCGAGACGGCTGTGCGGGCCTGGTAACTCCCGCAGGAGCGGTCTGCTTAACAGCTCTAACCTAGCGACTTGCCTATTGTCTGACCCTTCATTATACAGGAAGCAGTCCAACTATGGTTCTACTAGAAGGAGTCAAAAAGAGAACAGAAGGGCGTGGCTATGACCGCACTAGAGTCTAGGGCAGTCTGGATACCGGCCACGATCTGGAGGAGCTCACAATCTTCCAATATGTGCTCAGCCCGCCGGAGCCTTTCCGGAAGGTTTCTTTCCTGCCATCGGCAGTCAAGGCGTCACCAAAAGAACCACGCCGGCGCCCACCTTAGCCTTGGGTCGGCGTAGCAGTCCGACTGGTTCCAGGCTTTGGTCGCTTCGGAAGCTGGCGAAGGAAGTATATGACATTGTTTCTCATGACTAATGCTGGGGAATGAACCGTCGGTTATCCTCTTTGAGGATCGGGTTTCCAAGAATAACTTTGCACTACGGTAGCGCTTTTCTAGGCCATTCCTCGATGAGGTTATCGAATCCCGCTACAGAGCACTACAACTTGCTAACACGAACCCCTGTCACATCTGTCCATCGCTACCGTCCCAGCGTCAGCCAGATGCAATAGTGCCATCTCTATTCCACATCTGGAACACAGCTGCATGGGTCACACAAAGGGCCTGGGAAACACAAGAAATCATCGCCATGCTCGTCGTCGCCTCGTTGTTCGAATCGACCGACGACCAGCACCGATTCTGGTGTGTCGGAGTTGAGATGCCGATACTTCGTTCGGAACTGGCTGCAGTATCGGTATCCCTGTCAATAACATGAAACTAGGTAGGTCGGGCAATGTCCTGGCTTGGACAGTGCTCAAGTGAGGCTGCTCAGGCAAAAATCGCCTTGCTGCTTGTTGATGAGGGGCACTGGATTGTTTTGATCTGGAGAGCACTTGGAGAACACGTCCAAAATTCTTCTCGTGATGACAGAGTTGGCCAACGTTGTCGCAAAACTCTAGAATTTTGCATACTGCCCGCGTCAACAACATATGCGCATGGCGCTCAATCAAAGCATCGCATAGTCAGACTTGCGCTCTGTTCATGCTAGCCAACCCCGGTCTCCAGAGTACCATCATCTGTTCCCGGCCGCGACACTCCACTCGGTGATCGCAAATCTCGGGACCGCTGTCAATCAATCATTTGCGGCGTTCTACGGCCTCACGGAAAGCCACCACAATGGCGGATGCCGCATCTATCCGTCTGACTGCCGGCGACGCCAGAAGTCTCAGGAATCGGGGTCCGGGACCGACGCGTAATGTGTCGACCCGATCATCGGGCGTATACAATGATGACTATACGCTCGCTCAGCCATACAACTCCGGCCAAGGCCAGGGTTCTTTGGGACTACGCTCTACTACTTCTCGATACTCTCTGAATGAGCAATTTGCAGCTACACGCCGGGAGTTCGAATTCGGGTTTGACGATGGCGCATCTACCTTTGACCGGTCGACAACCGCATCCGAGGCCTTCGAGGACTACCTCCACAATCATAGCCAAGGTGCCCACGATCCTTTTCCCGATCAAATCGTAGAGTACTATGATCCTTTGGCACTACGAGGTCGGCAATATGTCATTGACCCGTATGATCTGCTTGTTCTGCCCAAGAATCCCTCTGCTCGACAAATCCGTCGCGCATATTTCAGGCTCTTTGTCCTGATATATCCCGACAGCCATCCACCAAAGCTGCGCAAGGCCGCTAGTGTCTACCTGACTCTGGTCCAGGACGCCTTCGAGCAACTGATTGGTCCTGACAAACGACTTCTGCAAGACATGGACGAGATCAATACCGCCGATCTCGTGCTAGACGAGCCCGGTCGATATCAAATCTACCAGCTCTGGCGTTTGCCGCTTGCCTCCTGTAGCCAGCATCTACTGGACAATGATAATCCCGGTCAGCAGGATGTATCCAACCAGAAACCGGCCCAAAGACAATTACTTCGCAACCATCTGGAGAGACTTGGGCTTGGTTCACAGAGCGTGCGCCAATGGATCGGCAAGATGGATGGCATTCTCGGCTTAGGTGTTAAATTTGACATGGGATCGCCAGACCTTTTCGAATCAGGAGCACGTGGCTTCTCACGTTTTTCCATCCTCGACCGACAGTTTTTGAGCCTGATTCCTATACGCGTAGCTCCGCGCCTAGAGTACAGCTCCGGTCTTCCTCGTTCCTTGAGAACTCCTGATTCTCAAGGTTCTTGGGCTCTGTCAACCGCGGCAGAGACGAGGGGCATCGGTGCCTCTGTCAAGTACAGCATTGATATCGAAGAGCCAGTGTGGCCTTCGTTGCGAAACAACGCTCCCAGTCCCGAGCACAAACAAATCACAAGCGCTACATTACGCAGCCGGCCCATTCGCGTTGAGGCCGAACTGTCCTCTGGGTGGATCTGGTCCAAGTTTCTGGCGTTGCGATGTTTGAAGCGGATGGGGCGATTCTCGAGGCTTGGGTTTGAAATCGGATTCGGCGCGTACCACTTGCATCTATCCCTCTACTGGTCACGACTGGGCCAAAGGATTCGTCTGCCTCTTCTTGCAAGCTTGCACTCAACAACCAACCCAAGGCTTTTGTTCTGGACTGCTGTAGTACCTTTCGTGGGGTTTGCGGCGTGGGATCTGGTCGCGCGTGGCCGGCGGCTCGAGGCGTCCAAGCTTCAAATGCAGCAACAACTGGCCGATATGATTCAAGATCGGCGGGCCGAGGCCGACGATATTACCATTCTCCTTTCCGCCAATGTGGAAGCCAAGCAAGCTGTGGAGCGTGCCAATCACGGCCTTGTGATATTGAGTGCCAAATACGGCGTCAAGAAGGATGATTCTTGGGGTCTTGAAGAGGTGGCGGATGTCACGACGGCATTGGCGGCTCTCGTCGACGACAGCCAGATCCGCATTCCCAGTACCGTGGATAAGAACAACATCCTGGGATTCTGGGACCCAGTACCGGGGTTGCTAAAGACACTGCATGTGCGTTATTCCTTCCAGGGCAGGGAGGCCATCTTGGAAGTACCAGAACAGGCGGAGCTGGTCCTGCCACCGAGCTAGAGTCTGATTCTGAACAATGGGGCCGGTCCCCATCTGCAAGATTCAGTCATTTCGCTGTGCCACGCACCCGCAGCCCTACAGCCCTACGTCAAGCGACCTAGCCTGCTGGAAGTCTGCAACTTGTATTTGTATCGAATGGGGCACATGTTCGCAGCATACGCAGCGGTGTGGTCAGACAACATATTTTCCCTTCAGATTTCAATGTTTTGTTACGGAATTGCACGTCCGTATTGTAGCCAAGCTCTTGCCGAATGACTCCTCGTCTCGGGGGGTACCACCACCATGTATTATTGACTTTACTGCAGACAGGAGAAAGCAAGATGGGCCGATCAGGGCAGATGAGGACGCAACTCGCTTTCTTACCGAGCGGCTAATAGGGCCGGCCATGTTAATGTGTTCGTTTCGTCACGACCTCGTCCTATGCGCACGCCGAGCAAATCCACCACTATAATATATCATGTAGCACAGCATATGCAATCAGCGATTTTGAGTGCTTACGCCACGCATCCTTGATCTTCCGATCCTCCGGCTGCTTTTCAACGGATGGTCGTCTAATCACTCCTCTTGTTATTGAAATTGGGATTAGTCGCACGTAAGCCAGCGGAACCAAACGGGAGCCCATGGCCAGCAGTGACGAGCCAGCCCATGGACCAGGCTAATGGTCATCGAACCAATCCTCTTGTGCGCCGTTGCGACTTCGCCCCGATGCGCCCGGACGTTTACCGTAGAATCGGCATGCCGCCCGCCCCTCCATCTCGAGCCCTTTTGTCAACTCCCAAGTTCCAAACCAAGGTTTGCCTGGTCGGCTTGATAGTCTGACAGGCATAGGCCGAGCTTCACTGGTACTCTAGCGTCGGGAGTATGGTCGAATTCGCCTGTCCAGTTTCCCGACGAGCGGTGGCCAGGTAACTCTACCTCTGAGGATCTGACTAATTACCATATTCGAATCATTGTCTTGCACAGATTCGATTCAACGTTGTCCCGATTCGAGTAGTATAGCCGCTCTTCTTCGTCTAATGGCACTATTTAAAGTACCGCTAGCGGATCACCAACGTGCTATATTCATCGCCTAGGAGAGAAATAAACCCGTATACTTACCCTTGCCCCCTTCTAGACGAGTATCGCTTATTAATGCCTATAACACCCGTATGTCTGATGTTCCAGGCTGTGAGGCCATGTGAGACTCGGGGATTTTCTTTATCCTCTGAAGTCAAGCGTATCATACTCGACTTGGGAACTTGGCGCGCGTAGTGTACAGAGTCCACACCCCCACACAAACTTACAGAACTTAGTATACTCTCCATACCTACGCAGGATGCAGTGATTCCATGCGTTCAAAGCGGCTTACGGTCAGGGAAGTCGCCGGAAAGGCACAGCATTGCCGTCTCAAGTCTCTATCGATCGCATACTCTAGCCGCAAGTCGAGCTCTACTGGATAGGTACGCAATGCCTAGCAAGGGCTCGAGGGGTTGCAAGGAACCTTTTGATCCATATAGCGGATCATTATACCAATTTGCCCCACCGCTCTAGCTGGGGGCGCGATCCATGGTGCTTATAATAGCCCACCCTAATCAACCGGCCCTTGCTGGGCATTTTCTCGGCCGAGCACGGCGACGTGGGAGACAAAGATACCAGTGCACTGCCGGGTTACGACCGCGAGATCATCAATGAGCAGGATGTCTGTAGAGATCTTGGATGTGCGATGCGCAATGCGATGGGAGATTTCTTCATGGTTCAACTGTAGGCGGTTGTATGGATTGAATTACGGATAGAGTCCCGAGGCTAAGATCTAGGTGCAGAATATAGGGCAGACTAGGTATTCGTCTGTTTTTCGCCGCCGGTAAGCACAGAAAGGGTTATCCGAGGTGTAGTAGTTTCAAGCTCTACACAGTAGTGTAAGACCATGTAGTAAAGTTCCACAACAATGTTTGCTCGTAAGACTGTCCAATGAAAATGGCTTCTACGTACTATACACGGACATTGGTCAGGGAATGGTAGAGACCAGGAAGCTTGTTACTGGATTGATCCGTTTTTGGTATCTCCGCGATTCTCTGAAAGAACGTCTCGAAGAGGCAATAAAGTCCGAAAACGTATAGATCCCCCTGGGTAGTCGTCGTGTAAGTGGCTTTTTCGAGGGAAGAAGGATGCCGTCCTATAATTTTATATCAGCCGAGTGCGGGCAGTCCGACGATCCGTGCGTCGTCAGTATGATTATAGGGGACTTTTGGTCTGAGAGCAAAACTCAGCCTTGGTGGTCAAACAGTACGTTTGGGTAGGATTGCTGGAACCGCTCGAGCTTATACACGGCCACATTCGATATGGGGAATGCTATACCTGCTTAGCCCAGAAAACGTGTTTCGGTGATTGACTTGACGGCAATATCGGCATTCTAGATTTTGACAAATGGCGTAAGTTCACACTGCTGCTCGGTGGAATTGTTTGTCAACCGTCACTCCAATAACTGTGTACATCTGAAAGTCTTGCAGTAACGCCTTTTTTCAATACAGTGGCCATCACGATTCACGTGGCCCAGAGTCTCAGAACGAGCGTCATTCTGAACTATTCGTGGTGATTGATTGGTCTCTATATGACAGTTTGGTGTGGCCAAGTAGCTAGGTAACAGAAGGAAGAAATAAGAAAACCAAAATATCATGAAATGCTAGTCCGAACCCAACGATATCCTTTGCACAACTATCCCACTCGTCTGCTTTCACATAAGGAATGATCATATTACATCTATCCAATCACGACCTTGCCTACCAGATGCCGCGAGGCGAGATCCGCCCAGGGCAAACCGAGTCTGACGGCCGCCTCGTTCGCAAACCCGTCGAGCTGGGCCACGATAGTCGGCAGGAAGCTGGTGTATAACCACAACAGTAACCAGCAGAACGCCAGGCCGTATATCACGGTGGAAGTCAGACCTCTGGTCTGCGGCGCCGCGAGTCCAGCCACTAACGGCAGTGCCGCGAGCTTCATTGTCTCGGTCGTCACTTCCCTCGGCGCGCTATCGAGGAGCGCCCGAGGCACGTTTGTTGTCAGTCTGGCCAGGTCGTTCGACCACAGGTATGCGATGAAGGGCAGCGCGAGTCCCAGGCCCAGCCCGGCCAGAGTCCGGCCCCATTTCGAGACGGCACCACGAACATGTCGGGCGTTCGACAGCGCGGCGAACAGGGCGTAGGCGGCGGGCAGCGCGGCGACGAGGTGGGCCAGGTCGCGCCAGTGGTCCCGGACCCAGCCGCGGCGGGCGTACGCGGCGCCGAGCAGGGCGGCGGCCAGCAGGCGGGCGGCGAAGCGGAGCCGGCCGACGCCGCGCCAGCCGCGCATGGTCTGCTGCGGCGCCCGCAGGGCCAGGTAGGTCAGCAGGGGCAGGCCGTCGTACTCGAAGACCCCGGGCGGCAGGTCGTTGCGCGGGTAGATGACGCCCTGGTAGTAGACGACGGTGCACCGGCTAATCTCGACGACGCGCTGGCCCTCGCCCGCCTCGACGTCGTGGTCCGACGGCCGCGCTCGCGCCCACTGGTCCCGGGCCACGCCGGGCGGGCGGCCCCGCGGCCGCGCCGGCTTGCCCACGTTCTCGGCCCGGTACCGCGTGACCATGGGCCACACGGCGAACTTGACCTTGGCGCCGCGCAGCCGGTGGTGCCGGGCCAGTCGGTGGCGCTGGTCGAGCGCCTCGAGCTCGGCGGGCTCGACGCCCGTCTTGAGCCGCAGCGCCTGCCGCTCGGCCTTCTCCCGCTCCGTCCGCTCCTCGTCCAGCCGGTCGGCCTCCTCCTTGGACAGCCGGTACATCTCGTAGCTGGCCTGGGTCTCGGTGGGGTAGTCCATGCGGGCGCCGGGCGTCGCCGACAGGAAGTGGAAGACGGACGTCGACCGGCGCATGCACACGGCCAGGTAGCCCGCGTGCGCCAGGAGGTAGTGCAGCTCGGCGTACATGTAGGCGTTCTGGCCCGCCCGCTCCTTCCCGTACCGCGCGACCTTGGCCGGCTGGACCCTGTCGGCCATCAGGTTGGTGATGGCGTACAGGGGCTCGAGGATCGTGGCCGTGTACGACGTCAGCTCGTCGACCCTCTTCCAGAAGTCGTCCGGCACGACCTTGTTTCGCATCATAAAGTTGATCGAGGAGCAGCGCGCCACGCCTCGGCGGTATCCTGTTTCGTGGTCAGATTATTTTGGTCATGGAGATCTCTCAGCTTGATGGAAACTTACCGTCGTGGTCAAGATTCTTGCTGTCCTGTTCGTCCAACTCCTTTCTTTGCTCAGGCGTGGCCCCAAAGAGAAGCTCGACGAAAATCTTCTTCTCGATGATCTGCGCCACGATCGCCATGATGAGCCATTTCCTGTTTCCCTTGTCCCTCAAGATGTGCTCCCAGCCGTCGTGTCGAAAGGTGTCGTCCAGCGGGCCGAAGAAGGAGTCCTCGTGCGCCACGAGGTTGGCGTACTGTAGGAACTGCTCGCCGAGCCCCGACAGCCACGTCTTGCCGTCGTACGTCCTGGGAAAGTCCTTCGAGGCAAAGTACTTGCGTGCCCAGGCGTACGTCATCTCGTACAGGCGCTTGTTGTTCTCGGCGTACCAGAGGTCGTCGTAGCCCTCGGGCGGCGGGACCTGGCGGCCAAAGTCGACGGTGCGGAGGCCGTAGTCCGGGCTGTCGCGTGCGAGTGTTCCTCGCCAGCCCTTTTGCGGCTTGCAATCCATCATACCATAGGGGTAATCGTCGACTTTCAACGAATATGTGTCAGAGTTCTGTTCTCTCTCTCTCTTGATCCGTGCCGCCACCATCCTCGCGTCCTTTTCTTGGCTCGCCTGATCCCACACGACATCCTTGTACAACGATAAGTCCTGGTTGTCCACGTCGATTCTGTGGGCGGGAGTATAGAGGTCCTCGACCCGGAACTGGGGAATGCCGAGGCGGCGCTCCCGGCGCAGGTACTTCTCGAAGCCGCTGTGCTGCTCGGGCGGGTCCCAGTAGCCGTCGACGAACTTGTACCACAGGTTGCGCACGAGGCCGTAGTCGGGGTCGAAGGGCAAGCCGGCGGGCTTGCCGCAGCCGATGCAGATGTGCGTCGCGCAGTCGGCGCAGCGGAACGCGTCCTTGGCGACGCCCTTGGCCTTCTGGTCCGCCCGCTTGTACAGCCGGCGCTCCTCCTGGTCCTCGCCGCACGCCCAGCAGCTGAACGTCGACGGCGAGGCCGCCAGCCTGTCCGTCGGCGGCAGCCCGACCGTCCGCGCGCAGGTGCCGCACGCGCGCTCCTCCCAGCCCCGCCCGCAGTCGATGCAGAGGTCGTGCTTGCACTGGCCGCAGC
The DNA here is from genome assembly GCA_001599175.1 of Pestalotiopsis sp. JCM 9685. Classification (NCBI taxonomy): domain Eukaryota; kingdom Fungi; phylum Ascomycota; class Sordariomycetes; order Amphisphaeriales; family Sporocadaceae; genus Pestalotiopsis; species Pestalotiopsis sp. JCM 9685. The sequence continues at coordinate 1,013,750 of BCGF01000002.1, read as the reverse complement.
GCACCAGCACCCCGTGCGTCGACTTCTCGCGCTGGATCTGCCGCGCGCTCAGGTTGCAGCCGCAGAGGCCGCACAGCGGGACCGCCAGATTGTCGAGGAGCGTGCGGTTGGCGGACAGCGGCCGCCGGCAGTGCGGCTGCGGGCACCGGGCGGCGTCCTCGTCCTTGGGGTGCTTGGTCGTGTTCCTCTCCCGGGCGTCATCCCAGGGCATTGTCCGGCCCTTATCGTCGGCGGCGGCGATGCCCAGGTGGACGAAGTACCTGGCATACTTGTCCTTCAGGTACGCCGTCTCCTTGTCCTGCCGGTCCGTTTTCAGGCCCTCCTGTACGATCCGCCGGCGAAGGCGGCGCCAGTCATCGCGCGCGTCGGTCCGTTTGTTCTGGAGCCATTCGACAAAGTGTTCTTCAGTGGCTGTCTGGCCGGTGTACACGCCGTCCCAGAGGGCTCTGAACTCGCGCTGGAGCTCGACTAGTTCGTTGCTCATATTGGCGGCTTCACCTCTTCTTCTTCCTTTTTCTTTCACAATACTACCGAGTCGGAAAGCTACCTCACATGGACAAAGTATTCAAGAAGAAGAAACCATGAGGGAAGAAGACGGACTGTCCCTAAATCAAGGATAGATGAAAGCCTCATGGTCCGTTCTGGTTCCCGCCGCCCAGGGGGGTGTTGAGTCCCGCGATCATATATGATTCCGACAAAGAGAGCATAGTCGGAGTCAAAGGTTTCTTTGGGATTCTTGCTCCATCATTGGCCGTTTTCGTGCCCGCGCACCCGGATGCAGTAAAGACGAGTGAGACAATGGGATTGCTGAGGGCCGTGCTGCGCAGCATTCCTCGGTCGCGCTCGGTTGCCTGACCAAGCTCGTGTCTGAGACTTACAAAGAATAAGACAATATCGATCAAGAAGACGTTTCTTGATGCGCTCAGGCATCAGAGTCCATGTTGTTAGAGAAGGAGGGAAAATGAAGGAAACCGTTTGTGGTGTGTACGCTGGCTTTGTATTTGATCATGGTAGAACCCGCTTATAAGTCTGTATCTGGACACTTGCCTCAACACATAGTCTGATTAGCAATACATCTCCTTAGTTCCTTTTTGGAGAATATTTTTTCTAGAGCCAAGTAACAAAACAACAAATATTCGCTTGATACCGACTCAAATCGCAACTCACTCACACCTCACATCTTACAACAAAGTGAATGCATTACTATATCATGGGTAAACATTTGGAAAAGATCTCTCTAGTGCGTACACAAGACGAGACGTCTAGATCAAGAAAAAAGAAGGCAGTACGCCGCCCCATTTGAACAGTCAACAATCTCTCCGCCAGACTATGTCCTTCCTGGCCACCGAGACAATAGCTCTGGCGTGTAATCACGAATCAGACTCGAGTATGCTCAAGTCCCCCTCATCGGTGTCCCTGCGCCTCGTACGGGCCGTTGTTCGGGTGCTGCACCGGCGCCTCGTACGGGGGTCCGGCATGCTGCGTCGAGTACTGGCTGTACTGCTGGTGCTGGATCGAGTTGCCCGTGGGCTGGAGCGACAGGGGACTAGGCGCCTGCTGCTGGGGGACCTGCTGCTGTTGCTGTTGCGAATAGTGCTGCTGCTGAGTAGGCGAGCTGTATCCGGCGGCGGCCGGCGGCGTCGGCGACGGCGCGTAGGTCGCCTGGGGCTGCTGCTGCTGCTGCACGTAGCTCGGGGCGGCGGCCTGTTGCGGCTGTTGCTGCTGCTGGTAGGCCTGGCTGTGCGCCTGGGCGCCCGTCTTCTCGGCGTTGTTCGTCAGGGGGATCGCGGGCTGCTGGTGTCCGGCCGGCGAGTGGACGGGGTTGCAGTGCAGTCCTGCCTTTCTGTGCCTGTGGACCATGATGCTGTGGATGACGAGGGACACGATGAACAGCGCGCTTTGAGAGTATCCCGAGTTAGTAAAATGGGAAACATGACTATATAGTCCTGATGACGACTACAGGTATAGATGATGTACTCACAACTCAAGACCGCCGACACCGGCTGCCGCGGCTACGCAAGCCGAGTACGTTTCTGACACGGTACAAATATCGTAGCCGCCATTGCAGTAGTAATAATAGTCCGACAAGAGGGAGATCTCAGTCGCCAGCAAGGCAAACGAGATGAGCCAGAAGATGAGGAGGAAGATATCTAGGGACAGCACCGCCCAGTAGTTGTACGAGTGCGGAGCCCCAAAGTGTGCTACGATGTGATAGATGGTCGTGATCAGCGTTGCGACGGCCTTTTCAAGTAGATAGGGTCAGTGACTGTATACAATGGTCAAGATGGCCGGGGCTGTCATACCACGAAGAGGATGAGATGAAGTCCATCAAAGGAGAGCAGCGCCACGGAGAAGCCGGCGAGACCCAGGACGCAGACGGAGAGGACCAGCTGGACGATGCGAATAGCAATGAAGCCCTTTGGGTAGAGCGGCCAGTGCTCGCGCCCGGCCTTGCGCTGATTCGAATACTGTCTACCGGACATGATTCAACACTGCAATAGTATTGTTCTCTGTGATGCTTCTTTGGTGTTTCGAGGGTATCAAGACTGGGCTGGAGAGGTGCAACAAGACGGCAGAGGATGAATAATAGACAATATGAAAACAAGAAAGGAAAAAAAAGGTCTGGAAACTCTTCAGCCCAAAAGGAAAGCGAGGAGCTGGTATCATATGAGGGGACCGGCAGCTCTCTTCCTCTCTCTCCATACCCTCACGACTCCATATCATTCTACCAATAACCAATAGAGTTTCTCCCCCGTCGATCTGAGACCTAGCTGTCATGCCGGCCAAGCTGGACACTCAGCCACGGGGCAGACTTTGGGCAGGGTCCCCAGATGCCGCCATCCCTGCATGCTGTTATATGGAGGGTTGTCCTCATTTCTGCCTTGCGCACGCGCTTCGGAAGCACAAAAGCCACGGGCTAGCTCGTGGGGAGATATCTCAGCCCTCTCGAACGACCTGTCATGAGAGGGTCGAGGTGGGATTGTACCAACATGCCATGCGGAAGGAAGACCTTCTCTCTCACTACACTCTCGAGTCTATATAAATTCCCCTTGGAGAGATAGGGATCATACACAGGTCTTGATGTCTCTGTCATTCCCCCATGGGCAAGTACCCGCTCTGTTCGCTTGTCTCCCCATATCTCTCTCTGCCTGCCTGCTGTATTAGTGCCTGCGAGTCGACAACCGAGCAAAGGCGACCCGCTGAACAAACGTTTTAAGTATAGGTTTGCAACCAATCACCCTTAGCGGGACGGCATCGCGAGGAAGCGGTAAAGCTTAACAGATATTAGGGAAACCAGCCCGTCTCTGCGCCCTACTCGCCTTTGGACAAGCCCCCAGGGCGTCAAGCATGGGGTTATCAAATGGGTATTGTGGATGCGGCTGAACGATGCCCGGAACGTTTGGGGAACACCCCTGCCAGCTGAATAAGGCGGAACAGAGCCGCGTCTACCTTCCGGGTTGTCTTTCCTTTTCTCTTTCGGTTCCCTTTGTTACAGAGCCCATGGGGACTCGTATGAACGAGCCTCTGAGAAAGCAGCGTGTGACTCTCGAGTGTTTTGAAGACTGTCTGAGTCATCGCGGCCTGAAGAGTCGGGACTCTATACTAACCTAACCTAGGTGGAAGACATTCGCCAAGAGCCACGATACGAGAGGCCATGTTCTCGGCAACACTGCGATCTCGCTCTCGACTACAATCCGTACTAAAGAAAATAGCGACATGGGGAAATGGAATATCCACTTGCTGCCAATGACCTACATATGCCAGATATCAAAAAAAAAAAAAAAAAAAAAAAAAAAAAAAAAAAAACGAAACAAGAAACTCCGACCTGCCTTCGAATCTGCAGGCTGCTGCTGTCAATCACTTCTTGGCGGGCCTGCGAGGCTATTCCCATTCCGGCGGAAATAGGCGAATTTTACAGGGGCTTGCGAAACGGGGACAGAGGCCTTGTCTGCTTTCGGCTCGAGATCTACATACAACAAAACGTCTGGAAGGCTAGCGTTACTGTATGATCAGAAGTGGGGTTTTCGAAAGCAGTAGATTTCATCTCTGGGCTTTTCCTTTTTTTTCGTGATTGGATTATATCGCGCTGAGACAACCGCATTCCGATGGAATGAATAATCCCAGTGGCGGCAGGCACTTTTGGACAGGGCTGAAAGCTTGTTTCTCGTCTGGGAAAAAGAGAGTTGACCTACCTTCCTCCTACCTGACTAATGACAAACCCACAAACGGCAACGGGCAACGGCTGAAAGCTGGGCTGAATAGCTCTCATGCACATGGCCAGCTTGGGAAACCAATATTGGACAATAGAATTATGTAACAAGTCTGTCTGCTCCATCTCCACTAGTCAACTTGGCATGTTATTCGGGATGGTATATAACTGGAGGAGGACTCATATATCCATCGTAATCCAGCCAATATAGAAGCAGGCCCATGGATATATCGTTCGACCCCTCGGGGTCTGTTATTATTGAGCCCCTTCCTCTGTGCTCCCTCGCGTTGGCGAGACTTACCCATCTGAATTACCTACCTGGACGACGCAACGATCAATCTGAGCAATGCTACAGCACACCACACGAAGGCGTTCTCAGCCGCACCCGGTCGCTGAGGATACGAGACACTGTAAGCTTTTGGCGGAGGACTCTGAAGAAAGACCAATAGCTATTGCTCAGCTGGCTCAGCTCGCCCAGAATCGTTGAATTCGAATCCGACAAGAGCAAAACGAGTCAGCACATTTATACTTTTGACCATGCGAATTCTTCTTACTGCCAGGTCCCCCCAAAACCGAGTACACTTGTATACCTAGGCACGACACTCATCGATTCCTCATAAAGTTCGTGTTGAACTACCTACATGTGCCTCGAGTAGTCGGAGAGGGCAGGCCATGAATACCGAGCAAGGTGAGTAGCATACCTTGGCCGTGGCCTGATCTTAAAAAGGAAGACCGCAGCACCCGGAGGATACAGACGACAGCGGCTCGTACCTCACGGCATCCCGATCCATATCAAAAGTCGAGGAGCATAAAATCGCGGCAGTGCGAACGAAGAAAGGCCGGCCATGACGGTACTCTGTCATGGGGTTCGTCTTTCCTTTGGTCCCCTTCAACCATTGATGAGTGGCCATGGTGACTCGCAACCGCAGCGTACAGGTGACTATCAACCTACATCCATCACGTCTCATAAAAAGACCCATGACTTTTAGGTGTTGCTCACAAACGTACATATGTGAGCATCACGGCGAGAACACTTTCGATATAGATGATTGCCGAATCATCTACCACAAGCTATATCAGGGAACAGATCACAGAACAGCACCGGAATCATTGGTGAATGATTTCAATTCTTATTATGTGGCCTTCAGATTCGCTCTGGGACTATCAACTCCGACCTTCTGTCACATTGATTTCCAGCACGAGCCACAGTTGTTTGAAATCCATTACGCTATGCTCTTTGTAATCAAAACCATCAGCTTCACAACGTTGTTTCCACCGGTCGGTTGTTGGTATCTTGAAATTTGACTTCCTGTAATTTCGACTTTGGCATCCCTCATGGCTGCATGTTCTTGTAATCGGCTGTAATAAGTGTTCGCGGATGCCTGTCTCGACTCCGCAACGCGGCGCTTGTAGAATGACGATTGCGATCGTCGGTTCCGAGATGGATGCGCATGTATTGACCGTGGGTTTGCATCTCAATCATAGTTCAGGACTTCTAAGCCGCCAATAGGCAAATTGCTGGCCAAACTATATTGGCTCTTCAATAAAGGCAAGCAGGCGAACGTCATTTGTTGCTGGGGACAGAACGCTCTGATCAACTTTGTGTCTTGGTTTGAGGCTCCTCTTCTTCGTCCGAGTCCGACTCTTCCACTGGGGAGGTCAATTTCTTATCTGACAATAGATCCAGACCTTGCATCTTTCCGGAGATAGAATCGCTTCGTCGTGAGGTGTCCTGGCTTTCTTTGCTGCCTCGGCGGCCCATGCCAGACTCGAAGGATGACTGCACTGTCGGTGTGTTGGCTTGACTTCCTCCACGTTGGCCATGATAGTGGACGACCTGAGGAGGGGCCTGTCCGGGCTGGGAGCCGAGCAGGTGCTGGGGATATGGGTTCAGATCCGCGCTCGAGGTGGAGAACGTCGACACAATTGGCTGGTGATACCCATTGGCGCTCCCGGTACTAGCAGTGGGAGCATGGCCGTAGTTGGTAGTGTGCTCAGCTTGCGTAGGGGTGCCCGAATCGTTTGGAGAACCTGGGCCCTCTAGTTGTCCTGTGAGACTGTTCATGCCGCCCTCGATATCCCGCAAGAGGCGCACGTATTCCTCGGGCACAAGGCCGCTCTCTTGCGTCTTGGGGTCTTCCGCGACCAGCCAACCTTGGCCATGTCTGTACGAGACCCAGATAATTTGGCCCTCAACCAGGGGCAGCTCGTTCTCGTTTTCTCGAGCGAAATCGAAAAGGGCTACAGCCTTGCCATGCATTTCTTCATCGGGAGATGTAATGGTGAATTGGTAGTCTCTGGAGTAGCGCGACTCGTCGTAGGCATTGAAGCCCGGGGACGAAGCATTGCTCGAGTGTTCCGATTCGGGGTAGGCGGCATCGTGTTCGGCATATTGTCGTGGTCGCTGATCTTCGGGAAAGGCATCATGCACAGAGTGCCGTGCCTCGTCAGCTGGGTATGTGACATACTCTCCTCCCGGGCCATTGGCCTCGCCATCTTGATTTACATAGTATCGCTCACTTCCATCGCCGCCCGTTCCTGCATAGTAGCCTCGCTCGTTGTCGAAGTTATCGGCGTTGAGAACAGAGGAGCCGCCGGGCTCATGCATTGCGCGCTCTTTGCGGTGCGGGAGGGCTGCAGAGGAGGACTTGTGTTTCTTGTGGCGCGAACTGACGACGGGGCTCTGCAGGTCTTCATCCTCGCTCCATGGGGGTCCGTCACCGAGATGAATCGCAGCAAGCTCTCCTCCTTTGCCCAAACCACCATCCGAGGTCCATTCCCAACCAAGCTTGCTCTCCCACGAAGCGGGAGGATCCGATAGTCGACGCGATTCGCTTATGGGCGTCGTCATGCCAGAGGGGGGTCTCGATCCTTCGGGGGGAGGTCCATAGTGCATAGGATGAACCGACGGGTAGGCGAAATCCCGGACCGTGGTGTAGGTCAGGCTGGAGTGGAAGATGGGAAAGAGGTACGAGGGCGGCCGGGAGCGCGAAGGCACGGATCCCGTCGAGTACTGCGACAGGCGGTTCTTAGAGGCGTGCGACATTGGGCGCGGTAGATTCGTGCGGCGGCCGGGCGGCGAGGTGATCAACGGAGGCAGGGCGGGGTGATTAGGGTTCGAAGATGGCGATGAGACTGCTGGTGGGGAGGTCGCAGGTGATGAGCTCGGGGACATGATTGCAGTCATCTTTGGTGACGTCGGCCTACCCAGTAAAGAGAAAAAGTCATATACGTTTTATATACGTAGAGGAAGTGAAGAAGGCTGCGAGATGCCTCCGGACGAAAACCGGACGAAAAGACTGCTGGAGTCAGGTCGCATGCGCCTTGTTGAAGCAACTTGACCAGCAAGCCGTTTCCGAATTTCGAGCCAGACAGACGGGAGGTTTCGCCGCGATGGGGGGATTGCTTGTCGAGAGTGGTCGGCGGGGTGGTGGATTGGTTGCGACCAAAAAAGGTGCCTGCGGTAGGAGTTTTGGGAGGAGGCTCGAGGAAACCAGAGGCGGCGTTCGAGGGTTCGAGAATTGGGAGGGACACCAGTCAGTCGGTCGGGGGTGGGTGGTCGTTGGGCGGTTTGTGTCGTTCGTCGTTGTCAGGTGAGCAGGAACAGAAGAGGAAGAACGGGCGGGCGTCAGCTCGAGAGCCTGATGCTAAGTTTAGACACCGGTGGACGGTCCGTAACGTTGGATGCGCCCGTCCGGATCGGAAGGGAAGGGCGGGAGAAGAAAAGAAGGGTGGTCGCAGTCTGGGCGGCGCAAACCGCAGAGGGGTAGGGCTTTCAACGGCAGCGACAGCGAGAAGGTAGAAGAAGAAAGAAGTGAAAATAGTAGGTAGGCAGAGGGCAGACCAGACGAGACGCAAAAGGGCCGCGAGGTGCGGATGTCAAAATTGGCGACGTTGAGATGAAGAAGTGGGGAGGGCGAGTTTGAGTGGTAGGTAGGCGCAACTACTAGGTACTACGTACTAACTTTCCAGGTCTCTCGTCTCTCGTCTCTGGGTCAATGGAGGCAGGCAGTAACAGATTGTTCGAGGTACCGCTACGGGGTACTAGGAAGGTAAGGATACCTTGGCTTTGGTGATGGGGAATGGCTACATGACCTAGCGGGTTGAGAAAAAAACCGTCGTCGAGAGGGCGCAAGGGCGGCAAACGGTTCGCTCGTCTGTTCGTTGCGTTCACGGCCCTCTCACTGGTCTCTGTCTTCTTTTGGGAGTCTTGCCCTGTTCTGGCGACGTGAGGGGCCTGGGGGTGTGCCTGGCGCTCGAACCCCGGGCAGTCGCTTTGGGTTCTTGGACCCGGCGGCGGTCCTTGTCCTTGAGACTCGACTCGGCCTGACTGGACCTGATCTGCCCCAGGCCAGAGTAAGGTACTGTTCATACATTAATGGGCGGTAGTATTGGCGAGCCCAAGCTCGAGGCATGTTTGATGTCCAAGATGGCCCGGGACATTCAAGATTCTTCTCTTCTCTTGTTCGTTTCTCTTTTGACTTTGGCCGTATTTCCATGCCCCCACTGCTTTGAATGAGATAATATCACAGTCCTCTTCTCCATCCCTCGACTCGACCTCTTTTTGGCGTTATGCAATGTGAATGGTAATCTGTCTGGCGACAGGGTGCCTTCTAGCGCCGCTTCCATGTCAGATCAGGCCCAGACCACTAGTTCTAGGTACGAATAGTTCTTGTCTTGCTGTGAATGGGTGGCTTGTCGCACTGGGCTGCGCCTAGAATGCTAAATAAGCGCGTACCTAGGGGAGATGCTCCAACGGCTTCCTCTAATCTGTGGTCTGTAAATATACGGATATATGTAGGATATCGGATTTGGCAGTCTTAGGACCAACAAGACGAGTCAGTATAGTCTAGTAGGTCTCCTTTTGATCCAAATACTGCAGTACCAAATTCCTACGGTGCAGCCTTTTAAGTGAGGCGACGACACGTTTGAGGGCAAATCAGTCTTGCCTTTTGACGTACAGGAAACCCACCTCAGGCTGGCTTATGTCGTGCAGACAACAACGGGCCATTCCGAGCCACTGAGCAGTCTTTTTCCGACTTGACTTCCCCGGGTGTATGCCTCTTCAATGGATTGGCCTGTCTAAATTTATCTCTAGGCTTATTACAAAGCAACAAGTGAGGTGTGCAAGTGATAGGAAGCATCACCCGTAAAGCCAAATGCGACATATATTCACGACAGTTTATTCAAAGGGATTAAATGAAAGAGTCTTTCCTCGTTTGACTACAGAGTATTTCGTACTGTCCGTTCAACTACACTCCAGGACCTCCCCCCTCTCGGCGGAGATACAAATACCAATATCCATATTTATCTGCTGGCTGCAATGAAAGCAGCCTGCATATTTGTATGAAATAAATATATGGTTATCAAATCTTCATCCGCACTCGTCGGCCGAAACCCCCCATGACAGCCCTACAAATATGGAAGATGGGATGAATCCGGGATTTGCGCAAGGTCAGCATGTTCAAAGCTTGCAAACAATGCGCACAGAAACCGGAAAAGCCGAGAGAATGGATTGCTGCTGATTCAGTAACCCCCGGGGACTCAGTAAAACATGGCAACACATACCTAATCAAGCAAGCACCTCTTCACACATGCTGTCGCACTGTCAGACGAGGCTTTCAACCAAACTTTTCTTGGATGCCATCTGAATTTTAGGTTGGCTGCAGCTATATACGGCATTGATTCTGTTCCGCTTTTGCAATTGAGACGGCTGCCCTGTTCACCTTTGTACCCACGATCTCAATGCGGGTTGCTGTATGTATTATAGGTGACTATTGCCAGGCAGATCAAGTTGCTTGCTCCTTGTATACCAAAGAACGTACATTTGGTAGAGTATCATAAAAGCGAACAATGCACGTAAGCAGCAGCAGGCATGCACGGGCAAGTGAAAACATCTGCATGTCATATTCTGCCTGTCGAGTCTTTTATGACAACAACCACGATGCCATGCGGTGTACCATGGACGAAACAAGGGTCTGACTTGGGTGAGATATTATACTTTGGAGTCTATATTTTATTTCCAACGAACCACTCTCATGCTCGGGTCTTTGACAACGTCTCCAGGACAACACTACCCTGTACCTAGCAGTGGACTGCGCAAAGCTCTTGAATCTTCGGAATCGCAAATATTGCCCCAAACGACAATGGAATGCCCAGTTCAGCGTCTCGGACTTGCGTCCGGTGATTTGCTACCTACGGGCTGCGCAAGACTGTCACGTGTGGCTCTGTTTCACGATATGCATGGAGATGCGTCTAGGCATTCTAGCGGAGCACGTCTGCCTTAGTGCAAGAAGGCGTGTGATACTACAGAGTACAGCGATAGAACGTGCGCCGCTAATAACCACTCTCGGCACACGTTGTGGTAGTGTCTTTATTTACGGAGTAGAGAAAGTGCGCTTATTATTCAGTCGAGCAGAGGGACCGTTGAATGGATAAGGATGAGGAAGATAAGATTCCTGGTAGTCACTGACTACAAGAAGTAATATAGAGTATGTGACCGCTTGCAGAAGTAAAAGACATGCCCATTCCGAGTCGGATACCGAAAGGGGAGAGAGGCTGAGTAGTAGGACATGTCGGAAATCGAATCTCATATCTGGCCGGGCAAAATCGAGCAGATCTGAAACACTTGTCTGCGCTGCGCAACTCCTACATACCACCAACCCACCCAGACCATTGGTACCACCGCTCGCTACTGGGTGTATGCCGACGGGATACGGGAGCTTGGTTGAAGTAGCACAGCGCCGAATGGAAACATGAGAGCCACGGGTCGACCAGTGAGCACTGAGTGCAGTGCGTCCAGCGGGGTCGAAAGGGACATGACATCCATTTCGTGCGAGAATGGCGGTCAAGATCAGGGATCGAGTCCATAGGCAGACAGTGAATTGTCTGTTTGCTGCAGGTAAGCCAAGTCTGCAGACTCTAGAGAGGGAGAAGACGCGGCAGAGCTGAAGCTTGCAGAGTTGAAAGCTGTGCAACATACACGACTACTATTAATAGGATTGTCTTACTGACTCTGGTCTATACATGAAATCATGATATGTAGCACAGCATGTTGATGTGTTCTAGCACAGCCAGTTGTGACTCAAATCATGGAGCCTGAAGCCACATGGTTGTCAGTCGGATTACAAAGGGCATCTCGGTTATACTCGAGATCCGTTTCCCAAAGACCAAAGCCTACCTGGAGTGTGCCAAGTGAACATCTACCATGGCCGCAATGCTGAGGTGGTAATTACGGTAGCACCAGTTAAGTGTGTAACTCTGAGACGATCATACATTGAATAGACAGCCGTTTCAGACAGTGACGAAGAGTACCCGTAACGAACTTACACCCTTATCGTTATCGCCGACCTTGATGGTTCCACAGTCACCTACAGTCAAGCCCCAGTCCAGTGGGTTTTGCTACACTAAAACTTTTGGCTTGTAGCACACGCTTTCAGCTTTGCACCAAATTCTTTCCTCCTCTCGTCATTCTTTTCAGAGAAACCAAACGAGAAGCTCGGCTGCCATAGCTTCGCTTCGACGCAGATTCTCCCACTTGACCATGGGATTTCGCGACCTGCCAGGAGTGTGATGAGTCCTGGCTCTTGACCATTCAATCAACACCCCAGCTTCACCTTTGTTGCTGGCATGCTGTCCGACCGCGCAGTGTCAAAATTGCCTTGAAATAGAGTCGCGCCTGGTAAGTGACAAGCTGTGCTGCTACACTACACCTTTTCTTGTCCCCGCCAAATCCCCTGTGGCAACCAAACGCCCGCCGCGCGCCTTTCCAAACTGCGGCCGCGATCAACCTCCACTCTTTCTTGCTTCCCTCTGCCTGATGATAACTTATTGGAGCTGTCTGAACCTCTATGGTGACACCTAATTATTACCTTACGCAACAAAATCTGAATTTTGCAGAGCAATTCTTTTCACAATCTCAATTGGACCTTGACGCGTTGCACTTTCACTAACTTGCCCGCCTCCGAGGTCTTCAGATCCAGATCGACGTCATCCGAGTTTACGTCGGCTGAGCATGCGCGCGCTGCATCGGCATTGACCCAGTCAAAGTTCATCATAAGCAGCCCGCATCATTTGTAGGTGCCGGTCCATGATGGAGGTAGCAAACGGGAACACCGCAGCCGCGCTGCCGGTATTGCTGGCTCCGGCTCCGGCTCCTGCTGTACAGAACGGCGAGCGTCAGGATCCGGGCGGCTACAAGCTCAAGTTCTGCACTGTATGCGCTAGCAACCAGAACAGGTACGCTTCTGAATATGCCCTTCCCACGGAGCTCAACTGACAATCGCCACCTGTAGGTCCATGGAAGCTCACTTGCAGCTCTCCCGTGCCCACTACCCCGTCATCTCGTTTGGCACCGGGTCTCTGGTCCGACTGCCCGGGCCCACCATCACCCAGCCCAACGTCTACCAGTTCAACAAGACGTCGTACGACAGCATGTTCAAGGAGCTGCAGTCCAAGGACGAGGACCTCTACACCCGCAACGGCCTCCTCAACATGCTCAACCGGAACCGCGGCGTCAAGTGGGGGCCGGAGCGCTGGCAGGACTGGCAGGTGGGCATCCCGCGGCTCAACCACACGTCGGACCGCGGCAGCGACGGCACCGAGGGCGGCGTCGCCGACGTCGTCTTCACCTGCGAGGAGCGCTGCTGGGACGCCGTCGTCGACGACCTGCACAACCGCGGCGCCCCGCTCAACCGCCCCGTCCACGTCATCAACATTGACATCAAGGACAACCACGAGGAGGCCTCGATCGGAGGCCGGGGCATCCTCGACCTGGCAGACTCCCTGAACAAGGCCGCCAAGGAGGAGCGCGACGCCGTCGGCTCTGCCGTTTTTGACATGGCCACCGCCGCCAGCCGGGCCTCTTTCGACGAGAGGGTGCCCGAGGTTCTGGGCGATTGGCAGGAGAGGTGGCCCAACCTCCCGGCGACCTGGACACTGGCTTGGTTCTGAGATCGCCTCAAGAGATTAAGGTTTATTCTCCAAGTCATGTTTGCCATGTTCCTCGTTGAAAAGCACAGTGCAGTCATCAGGACCCTACGTTCTATTTCCACGATAGAGCTTGGTATATGGCCAGCGTAAAGCTGAATAGCGAAACTGAAGAGAACGGTTTGCCGACAGAGCTGGAGGCAGGGACCAAAAATCTTCGAGTCAAGAAAGTCGAGCCCTCAGGACGATCGTGTCACAAGCCAGGGACACTACGTAAACCCCAGATCACGTGTATGGGAATCATGGATAGCACAGTAGACTCTGTTCTAGCAGATGCAATAATTCATAATATTGAAGTCCATTGGATGAGCCAAGTAGAAGAAATAATTTGTTCGAGTGTGACGAGTCTTGATCAAAAGCACAATTTTTCGTTACAACCCGAAGATCAGTAACATCCTCGGACATGCAAAACATATAAAAAAGTACTCAGAAGTGGACGAGCCTCAAGTCAAAGTCTTATCGTTGGTGCTTCGAACAAAGCGTAAACACTCGACCAATACGAATCATATTCGTCAATTTACACAGAGTGCCAAAGCCATGGTTGTTTTACTTCTTCTCCATTATCCCGGCCAAGTTTTGAATCGCCGGGTTAACTAAAATCTCTGCCTGTTCTATGGCGGGGGTTCTGGTTTTCTATAATACAAATGCTTATACTCGTGACGCCCACAAATTCGCATGTGGCCACTTTGTGACCTTGTTTCCCGCCCCCAGTAAGTCTATAAGCCGTTTGCATGAATTGGCAAGTGTTTCCTTCGTTGTCACTGCCCGTTGGTTGGAATTAAGAGGAAAAAGGTGTGTAGAAAGTGTAGCAAGCCTGAACGGGGCCCCGTCAGGACGAGCCAAGAATCGACATCTCGTGGTCGCGCAGTCGTAAAGGTTTCAGCAATCTGACTGATTGCTCGAAAGAAAAGAGGTGAAAAAGAAAAGGACAAGAGCCAGCATATGCTTACGTCTCGCCTCTTCTCATGTCGAAATGCTGAAGTATAATATGTATAAATGCCTGGGGTCTCTGAATTGCCAAAGAGCGCCTCTAGGGAGCACTTCTGATTGTAGAGGGGTATCAAGTGCGTCGCAAGCGACTTGCAGGACCTAATTTTACTCGAAAGGGCATAGACGTCGTAAAGGGTGGTGAATAACAAGAAGAATCCCGGAAGTTCCGAGCAATTTATGAATAGTCATCGCCGTCGTTCATGACCATGCGACCAATGCCCTCGACCAGCTCCTTGGTCTCGCGGGCGATTTCAAAGGCAATGGGCGGCAGGGTCTGTGTCCACATGCGCCATTCCCTGTCGCTCGGGTTGAGGCCCTTTGCGACGAGATCTGAGCCAAGGTCTCCGGCTTCGAGCAGGCGTTCGCGGCAAGAGGTCAGGCTGTCGATGAGAATGGAGTCCGAGTTGGTACCTTCCGTCTCCGAGACGATCTTGCCCACGATTTCGGCAATTTGGCCGATTTGGTCGTTGATCTGTGTAATGGGTGCGTCACCGCGGATCGAGGCAACGAGCCCTTGGATCGTTTCCACTAGCTGGTCCGATTGGTTGTCCATGTAGATCTTGAGATCTTCCATCGTTATGTCCATGCGCTGCCCACCATAGTTGGTGGGAGGTGGCGGGTTCTTGTCCACGTAAACGCTGTTGGAAGGCATGTTCCGCGGCATCGATCTTCTGCTGTTGAACGCTTCAGATTCGCGAGGAGAGTTCATGGGACTGTAGGCAGACGACTGTGCGCTTTCACGGGGCCCCAGGCCGTTGAATCGCGGAGGCGGGTCGAGGGGCGACTGGTTGTCACGAGTCAATGGCTTGGGGAATGCCCCCTCGTCCTGCGTTGTGCGTCTCGAAGAGAAGAATCCTGTAGAGTCGACGGGTGTCATGGTGCCATCGTCGTCGTCTTCTAGCTCTCCCACAGGTGTGGCTCGGATCTTGACAGTCCTCAGGAGCTCGACGAGCGCAGCGACAAGATGCGAAGCTGCGGCATCCAACAGAGACACGGGCGAAATGCCTGCTGCGGTGGCAAAGTTCCTCGAGGCAGTGATGAGGTTATTGGCAGTAGCGGAGACACGGCTCTTGAGCTTCTGCTGCTGGGCCATGACGTCTTCGTCGCGAGGTGCCGACGCGTCAATATCCTTAGTAATGCGACGAACGGCAACGACGACTGCTTTCATAGAGTCAATCGCCTTGTCAGGGTTGTCCGTTCGTGCCCGCTTGAGAAGTTCGTCGATAGCGATCTGGAACTTGGTCACATGGACATCCTTGACGAGACCATTCTCTTCAGTGAAGCCCTTCTCGCGCACGTATTTCGCGGCATCTTGGTCGATTGTCAAACCAAGCGAAGAAGCACGCATGTTGCGCAGCTGGGTCTTGGTGCGGGCGTAACGGTTACGCCAGTCCTTGATCTCTTGCTCCAGCTGCTCAACCGACTTGTGCAGCTCAGCTTGGGTTTCCCAGGCGGGACTGTGTTGCTCCGAGAGGACCTTCATCTCCTGAAGGAATTGTTGAGCCTCCTTGCGAACCTCTTCGGTAACTTGCTGCTGCTCTTCCAGGGCCCTTCGGAGGTCGTCGTTCTCTCGTTGCAATTCCACGTCCGCGTTGCCCCTATTGCTCATATTGTTTCTCACAGCTGCCTCAGCCTCCTCGAGCTGCTCGCGCAATTGTCGCTCCTCAACGTCGTGATCTTCGCGCATGCGGTCAAGGTTATCCCTGAGAGTATCGCTGAGACTCTTGGCTTGTGCCAGCTGATTCTCCAGGTCTGCCCTGACGCCATCCCATTGTGCCTTTTCCGCATTGTCATTGGAAGACCGGGATCGTTCTTCCTCAATCATCTTGTTCAGCTCGTCATCCTTCTTCTTGTATTGATTCTCAAGATCGTCCAACTTCGCTTGCAAGTCCAGCACCTGAGCTTGAGACTCCTCCAGTAGTCTCTTGTCGGTCTACAAGGAATGTTAGTATGGACACGATACCTGCGGAGATTCGTGCATAACTTACTTCTGAAATGCCAGTATCCGAGCTTCTCTTCCTTTGCCTGTCATCGAGTCCATCGCCATCATCGTCTTCTTCCAACATGGTACTCTTGTTGGGCACAATCATGTTGCTCTGGAACTGCTTTGGCTGAGGGCGGTCGAAGCCATTCGGGGGCATGCTGGGAGAGGGTGGGATGGGGTAGTCATTGAATCGAGGAGCGTCTGAGCGAATGGAGCTTGCGTTTGAGGGTCTTCTCATTCCTCGTGGGGGAAGACCGTTCATACCGGGAGTGCCGCTTCTGACCGAGACGGGACTTCCGACGCGGGGGATGTCGCCCCGGGCAAAGCCTTCGAACCGCCGTTCGAGCTCGCAGAAGACATCTGTAGCCAGGTCTCTGAACCTGGGAGGTCCCAAGGTAGAGAGCTTTTGTCTCGCCTGGTTCCGCTTCGGGTGGAAGTTGTCTTCTGGCTGCAGGAACGGGGGAGGCTTGGGACCGTTGGCACCAGACCGGCTTAACCTCTCGCGCCTCAGCAATTCATCGTATACATCGGTAGAAAGCTCGAGGAATTGGACGGCTGACAGACGCAGCAGCTTGTCGCGTGCTCGGTTCGGGGGAGGGTTGGCTCTTCCATCCTTGGACGTCGACTGCAGAAACTTCTTCAGGGCAACGTAGTGCACTCCAAGAGTGACCACGTTTTCATCATCTCGCATGACGCTCTTGCCGCTCTCGCTGGCGGCATACAGGCCCGAGGCGGTGCTGGAGCGGGCTACTGAGGGCGGGGGAGAAGGCCCTCCGACACTCCTGGAGCCGGGGAAGCCATTCATCATGGGGTTCGCACCGCCAGAGTCGGGCGGTGAGATGGGAGCGCGGTTGTTGTAGGGGTCGCCGTTATCGAGACTCTGGTATTTGCCAACGGAATATTCGCTACCGCCTACTGAGACCGGAGACAGCGGCGCATTTCGACTATTCATGGTAAGTGGTATCGAGGGATCGTCGAAGATGTCGCTGGAGCGAGGCCGGGCGCTTGTCGAACAAAGGAATCGACAAGTGACGCCAGGTGATGATTATAGTGCAGGTTTCCGACTCGTTGGTCCCTAGATGGCGTCCTGTCAAGCAAGGCCCGTGTGCTATGCTAGGCACGATTGGTAGTTGAATTCCTTCGAGGAGGTAGTCGGCTTCTACGACGGCGCCAAGCGATTCGGGAGTCTCCCCCTCGACCAAGCCGGTCAGAAGAGAAGAAAGCAAAGGCGTGGGACGTCGGGATCGACGAGCAAAGTGCATCAAAAGTCGACGAAAGAAATGATGTCGATATCCCGCTGTCGACTTTTGGGATTGAGTTGGCGCTTGCGCAGGTGCCGGTGTAATGGTCAGGACGTGTCAGGCCCAATGATGGTTGGACTGCAGGGAGCCGCAAAGAGGTCTCGGGAGGACCAAAAATAAAAAATGAAAAAAAGTCCCCGGGTGGAATTAAGTTGATGTCGTGTATCAAATGTCGTGTCAGGCGGCTACGAGTCGCTGTGTCTCGGCGCACAGGGACAGGCGGGAACAGAAAAAGGATTTGAACGACTGATAATTAAGGGCGATCCAGGCTCTCAAATGTGTCTCTTCTCACACTCGCTTTTCTCTCCTTCTCTTTTCCTCCTTCTCTCTCTTGACTAGAGGTAAAGTTGCCGCACGGTCGTCGACAGGTTCCGGAAATGTCAATGCCTCAATGTAGGACACTCGAACAGGTGCAATGCGCCGTGCGATGCAGCCAGGAGAAGGAATGGATCTTCTACGTGAAAAAGAAGGACCGCAACAGGCGTTTTGGGGATGGGATAAAACAGTGCGGTAAGAGGATTTGGGCGTGGGGTGAGGGAGGACGGACGGGGGGAGGGCGATTAGATGGGAGTAGTCAGCTGTGACTTGCTGAACATGAGAAAAGTATCAGAGAGAGAAAAAAAAGGTTCTCGGCCAGGTTGGAAAGTGCTCCGGGAGATTGACGAAAACCATTCCCAAAAAATTGCCCCCAGATCTCTCTCTTGTCTTTCTCTCCCTCTTTTTCCTTCAGGAGCAGCACACCCATGAAACCCTTCATTCGAAGAAAGCGAAAGGCACTGAGAGTGGGCAAAGTGCAGCAGGGGTTAGGGGGTTCGCACCTCTTGGGGCCAGCCGCCGCCTGTCCAATCGGGAAAGGGGGCGGGACCCCTGTCAGAATTCCGCCTGGGTATTCGCTAATCCAGAAGGCCAACGGAAATTGTCTAGAAGCCCATTGCCCATCCCATCAGCGCTGCAGAGGCAACATTTTCGAGCCGTTGGAGTCTGGTCTGTGTGTGCGTGACCCTGTCCTCGCTTGTCAATTCGTGGCCTGGGCTTTTCAAGGCTTGACTTTTAGGTGCGAATTGCTTGTACAGTGTTCATAATGTAGTAATAAGGGACATGAAGGATTCACTGCCAGCCAGGTAGAGTATCATTCACAAGTCAGAGGGATGCAACATGAACATGGTAATGGCGTTTGTGTTCAGTCAGTGTTCTGTGCCGTACGGCTGATCCAGATGATGGAGCTGGTGAATATATTCCGGCAGATGTTTTTGTCCTTCTCGATGTATCATATGGCCTGGCACTGAAGAAAGCGATTCTGCAAAAGATAATGCATCCCTGGTAGGTAGTGGATGATTACATATGCAGCGAGGTATCCAGCGACTATACACGGACTTATACTACCAATGAATGACTCGAGCTTGACAGATTATGAACTTGCCTAGACTCTCACTTCTTGGCTTGGTGTTATCTTCATCTAGACTGAGATCAGATTCCCTGCACTTCATCACAGGCACAACAGAGGCCGGCCTATATTCTACTGTATTTCGGTTTTTGCATCTAATCAAACAACAGATAAGTAGCGGGTTTGCGCGTCCATGAGAAGAAATGCGTACCTACTGCTTAGTAGATAGTTTATCGCTTTCGCAATCCACAGGTCCCGGCACTAACTTCCAGCAATCCCGCCCGTCACAGCGCTTACCTGTAGCGACCTAGGATCGCAGATGAGATGCCACGGGCGGCTGGGCGGTGCAGGATATGCTGCTGCTTCCAGGCGGAAGCCCCCCTGGCTCGTCAGCATAAACCGCCTACCTACTTTATGGCGAGTAATTATCTATGATTGTTCATACACGCTTTCTTGCTGCTGGCCTTGCCTATGGGAAATTCCAACCACGATCCCCACTTATAATTACCCATATGCGGAAATGGCGGACATTAGATGTGGTGGCAGTGCGATAATCGATTCATGGAGAGCTGCCAGCCAGTGTGGAGGGACAAGGACTGCCCTTTCACTCTGTTACCGCGTGTCAACGTGGGGTACGGAGTAGGGCAGAAGGTCTTGCTGTAATAATCAGATGGACGGACAAATGGTCGCGTGAGTCCTCGCTCGAGTGCCAAAAAAAAAAAAAGTGAGGCCCTGCCACCGCCCTGGAGGGCAACATATATCGACATCGAAGACTAGACGCCGTGAGCCTCATCATTCGAAGCGCTGTGTCACTGTGTTCCTGGCAGGAAAGCTCCTTTTTCTTTGCTTCTTCGAACGGCCGGGGGCCCCATTGGCCAATGTGCAGTTTATGAGGACCTCGAACCTTTCCCAGCATGGGTGCTACGCCCCACCCGCCAGTTCAATAGCCGGCTGGCCATTGGTCTTGGGCTCAAGTTTGTCGCGCGCGCTACACTTTTTGGTTCGACAGTTCGTTCATTCTTTCTTCTCAGCCGGCTACGGCGAACCACCTAACTGATGAATGTCTCCAATGGGCGACTCTCAAGGGGAGGATGCCAGACTGGAGGTATCCGTTCGTGGAATCGATATCACACACCGACAATCCTCCTGATTCTTCTAGGTACAGTACTGTGCAGGCAGCAGGTCAAGTCTGTTAGAGTCGCTTCCTACAGACAAACAACTTGGGAGCTAGCCCAGAACCTAACGCGACCAAATTCCAATTCCTGGCCAATATGTTGCCATATTCCGATACCACCTCTACAGCAAGGAAAGATGGCCGCTTGCGTCAATGGGATGCCAGAGCAATCCTACTGGACGGCCGGGTTCAGCTCCTAAAGTTATGCTACTGCTAGCGACCGCACATGAGCGATCGATCACCACGCAGCTGGTGATCGGGATTGGGTGGCATGGCCGGGAACAGAAACCCCCCCTGAAGAGCATCACAAGCTTTTCCCCTTCAGTCTGCTTTTTGTCTTTCAGTCCCTGTGCCTTGCATTTTCAGAAGACCCGGGACGCGCAGCCCTGGCCAATTGGGTCGTTGCTAGCCGGTCGATTTCCCCTGGACGCTAAAATGCCAACCAACGACCATACAAGAGACAACTGGCTCTCAGAGAAGACCGTAGTAATCCAAAGGAACTCGCCGAATCCTTTCGCGCCGTTCCCAGCGAGTTTGGAATAGCAGCAGTATTCCAGGAATTCCATGTGGTCCCGGGCCTTCATCACGGAAGCTGTTCTACCATCCCCGGGCACCCGAGCAACAATTCCTTTGATTATGACGGGACCTGGGCATGCAAGGCATGTGGGTAGACAAGACGGTCTAGCCTTCGGGATCGGCAACACCTCTGCGATCCACCCGATGGACGGCGCGCCGTAGGCGATGGGAATTGGATCTCTCGCAAATGTCCGACTGCCAAAGACTAAAGAGGACAGAAAAAGAAAACAAAATCTTCAAAAAAGGCAGATCAAATGGTGTCTAAACATGTTGACATCATCCTCTCGACAAATGTACGAAAGAATTTGCAATCCTCGGTCGATTTTTCGATTTCAATGGATCGAAGAAAGCTGCCCGCGCCACGGGCCCGGCTCAGATGTGCGTCGTCCCATCTTTTATCTCCCTGCATGTCGGATTTGCTGCACATCAAACAGTTTGAGCCTCACGGAACCGGCAGCAACCTTTTCGTCTGCTTCCTGTCTTGCCTTGCTTCCTGGCCTGGACAGTGCGCTTGCTTCCGTCTCTTTTGGGCAAGCTGCCAAGCAGGCATCGCACGTGCCCTTGTAGTAAATATGCCAACGCACATGCGGTGGATTTGTCTAAAAGGTTAGCCAGGAAAACGTGTCTACTCATTAGACCGATGAGTAGAATTAAAAGCGAACAAGATAATTCCGTTAGCTTATTTATTAAGACGCCGAGAAGAAAACTCTCATCGGCGTCTGTTAGTAGTAGCCGAGCAAGCCGGCGCGAGATTGAGACCATCTTGATTAAACCACGACCCGACCGATCTTGCGAGAGAGGCCGCCGAAGCCGAGGACTCTCGCTGTAGTTTTTTATCTCCGCCCTCGTGTCGTCCAAGCAACAGCCAACATGATATTGCAAATGCTCTTTATGGAGCAGTCACCGCTGTAAATTATTCATTACTGCTGTGGCTCCTCCCAACGGGTATGGGCGGCTGTCGTCCGTTATGAGAGAGAGAGAGAGAGAGAGAGAGCACAGACGGGATCAGCATCAAAGCCACCAAGGGCACGATCGCATATAGTATCGAGCGTGCAGCTTCGAAACTTTTGACACGATGACGGATTTTTGAAAAATGTGTCCGGCTCATAGTATTTTTCGTCTTCGGCTGTGCATACTGCTCCGCCTGAATGTCATGGAACGGATATGGATTGGTTTCTGGAATCTTTGCCGATGGGGACGGGTTCATGATACATCGATCGGTTGGGACGCAGTATTCTCTCAACCCCTTGAGACCATATTAGATGAGTTGGATCTGCTTCACATGAAGAGAGTATGACGCAAATCGGGCAGCGTACTACGGACAGCCTTTTCAGATTACCACATGGCCAACTTCGATTGTCACTTGGCTCCAACGAATGCTAGCGGATATCAAGTTCGCAATGCTGTCTATTCGCAACTGGGCTGATGTGAAATCACCAGGGTATCAATGGAAAAATCAGGCATTCCACGCCCGATACTATCCTCTAAAATCAAGAATCCCCCTCTGTATGATCGTTTCCGTCACTGAGACGGACTGGACGATGACAACGAGCAGAGATTTATTTTCCCCATCGGGCAGTCTCGTCGCCGCCTTCCCACGACTTCTCCTGGTAGCCCAGAGTCTTCTTGACATAGGCAACCCTGTCAGAGTCGCCAGTGTTCTTTCCAATATTGTCGCTGATCTTGACAGCTGGATTGCCCGCAGCTGAGCTCAGCTTGATGACAATGTTCAGTGGCGTTGACTTCTTGCCGGTGCTCAGCGAGATAAAGTCGTTTGTGAGGTACGTGCCCACACCAAATGTGGGGAGCAAGCCGGCAGCGTCGGAGATCTTCTTGTACTCGATGCACTTCTCAATGTCCAGCGAATCCGAAAAGACGACAGTCTTCTTGTCCTTGATACCTTGTGCCTCATAGAACTCGCTCATCATTCTGACGAACTCGGCAGGGTCACCCGAGTCCTGGCGCACACCAGCGAATACCTCGGCATAGGTCCTCGACGAGACGGTGTTTTCGTCGGCTTGTTGGATGTTTGGTGTACCAGGGAGGTACTTGATGGGCTTCTTGAAGGCGTCCAGGAAGGCCCTCGTGCCAAAGGTATCCGTCAGCGCTATGCCGAGCGTGCCCTCGCCAAAGCAGCCGATCCACCTCTGCAGGGCAGCCTCGGTAGCATTGGGGTAGTCGTCCACTATGGCGGCAATTCCCATGAACCACTCGTGGGCGACAGTACCGATGGGCGCGAGGTTGAAGCGCATGGCAAGGTGAACATTGCTGGTGCCCGAGATCTTACCGGGAAGACCTCGCTCCTGTCCTGCCTTGTTAGCCTTGACCAATCCTCGGAAGACCAAGGCCTGCGTGTGGTAGTCTCTTCGGCGGCGCGTGCCGAACTCCGACGTGACGCAGCCGGCTTCCAACAGCTTGATGCCCTTCTCGAAAGCCTTCTCCTCCTGACCATCGTAGTTCCAGTCCTTGTCCATGAACTTGAAGTAGGCCTCGGATGTAAGAGCCAAGAGCGGGATTTCGTAGAGGATGGTGTCGACCCATTTTCCACGAACGTCATAGTGTACATCGCCAATGTCGTCGTCGCTTCCAGTATCATCGCCGACGACGGTGAAGGTGGCGGTGACTTGCTCTCTAGGCGACAGTCGAAACTCCTTCAGGAAGCTGAGGTAGTCGGGCGTGAGATAGGCGCAGTGTTTTCGCAAGTATCGATACTCGTCGTCGGAGAGGGAAATGTTTCCCAGCTTGCTGATTTGCAAGTCTAGCCACTTGAATGCTTTCCTTGATAGCTTCTTCTCTGGCGTGCGATTCGTAAAGGCGTATGTAACGGGGACGTCGCTGTAGTACTTGAACACGGCGCATTGCATAGTGAGCTTGTACAAGTCCGTGTCCAGGAAGGATATGACTCCCTCCGGGAAGGGCGTCGACCAGTCGAACTCCATGTTTGCTGAATCTCCTATCATGTATGCGAATAGTGAAGATCAATCCGGCGCAAGATGTCCAGGACAGGTTCGAATAATCCAGGTACTTGTAGTTGCGCCGAGTTATAGAATGACGTGTGCTTTGCCAACTGCTCCGGAATACAGCTTGAGCTTGGAATCTGGAGAACTGAGGCTCAAGAAGTGAACCAGGGACTCTCGAGTGAACTTGTGTAAAAGAACGCAAGCTGGACGGGAGTCACGGCGAGGCCGGAGACAGCAAGGCAGCCTACGTATGTGATGGAGGAAAAATTGGAGCAACACCGAGCGCAGTGGGACGGACTGAAACAAGCAAGGTGAGGCTGGAACTCGAGAGGGGATCAGGCAGAGGATCCAGTCCACTGGACAGTAAAGAACCAAACGGACAGATTGAAACTATATACCTGGGCGCCGTCTACCGTCGGTGATGATGATGTTCTTCTTTGTTCAGCTTGCGCGTCTCATGAATAAGCGGCATGGCGCGGAATGGCGGGGTAGGTCAGAGATCGCAGAAAGTTATCGTGCATTTGGAGCTGCTGCCCCTCCTTCCATTCCCGTCATTCTGTACCGAATGTCGGTAGGTAGATTCGGCGCTGGCCTATGGCAGCACTGTCGCAGAGTTGTAAGGGTTCGTAACTAAATTAGGGGTCTCTATGGTTTGAACTCGGGCGTGTTGTAACGCTGTGCAGGCGGCCGTCCAGTGACGATTGCAATGCTTGGGTGGTGTTGCGTGGGGGGCCGCGGCCGCTGAAAGCCAAGCACTGACCATACCTTAATAACTTTTCGGGGAGCCCAGAAAAATTATTGTTATCGATAAGCCCGCGCAGAGAAAAAGTTCATTTGCGTTTGCTCTGCTGCAAGTCGAAGAAGCCAGACCCAGCTTCGCTCGCTTGGATTTTTGCTTTCGGTCCTACAAGCGTTGCGCAATCACCTTCTTTTTCTCCCCTCCGCGCCGGGTCGAAGAAAAATCCAAGGTGGAAAAACGCAGCAGCCATGGATATTCACCGCTGCCGCTTCGTGCCCTATCCTCCCTCCGCCATCAACGCCGTCGCCTTTTCACACTCGTACATCCCCGGCAAGAAGGCCTCCACGCCGGTGCGCCTGGCGATCGGTCGGGCCAATGGCGACATTGAGATCTGGAATCCTCTCAATGGCCAGTGGCACCAGGAGTCCATCCTGTACGGCGGCAAGGACCGGAGCATAGACGGGCTGGTCTGGGTCAACGAGCCCGACCAGGTCCTGCAGGATGGCAGCGTCCTCGTCGGCCGCTCGCGCCTGTTCAGCATCGGATACACCAGCACCGTGACCGAGTGGGACCTCGAGAAGAGGCGGCCAAAGAAGCAGGCCAGCGGCATGCACGGCGACATATGGTGTCTGGGTGTGCAGCCGTTCGAGATCCCCGGCAAGAAGGGCCAGCCCGCCCAGATGGCTCAGTCGGGCAAGAGGCTCGTCGCCGGCACCATGGACGGCAGTCTCGCCCTCTACTCGATCGACGATGGCGAATTGCGCTTCGACCGCATCCTCGTGCGATCCCCCTCCAAGAAGACAAAGATGGTCAGCATCGCGTTCCAGAACCGCAACATTGCCGTGGTCGGATGCTCCAACAGCGCTGTCCAGGTCTACGACATGCGCAATGGAAACCTGCTGCGCAAGATGACGCTCGGCTCAGATCTGTCCGGAGGGAACAAGGAGATCATTGTCTGGTCCGTCAAGTGCTTGAGCGACGGCGATATTGTTTCGGGCGACTCCACGGGCCACGTCTGCATCTGGGACGGAAAGACGTACTCTCAGGCACAGCGGTTGCAAGGCCACAAGCAGGACGTGCTGTCTCTGGCCGTCAGCGCAGATGGCTCTACCATCATCAGTGGTGGTATGGATAAGAGAACCATTCTATACAGGAAAACTACTGGTTCAATCTCGAGATGGGGCAGAGTCTGGCACAGGAGATATCACAGCCATGATGTCAAGACCATGGCTTCATTCGAAGGTCCCGGGATCAGTGTCATTGTGACTGGAGGTAGGATACAGCAGGTTCACGAGCTGCCAAAATACCGTGCTAACAAGAGTTGTAGGACCTGACGCCCAGCCAATCGTGCTTCCGTTGCGGGCAGCCGGAACGGAGAACCACAGGAGTCTTTCCAACCTTCCCCAGAGCGTGCCTCTGGCTAGTGCTTCGCGTGCCCGCCTCATAGTCGGCTGGTGGGACCGCGAGGTTCACGTGTGGCGTCTACAGAAGCCTCTCAAGGAGATCGTGGACCTTGCCGAAGCCGAAACTGCCGTCACCAAGAACCGCAAGCTTCTCGCCAGGATACTCATCAAGGGTGAGGCCAACATCACATCCGCCGCAATCAACAACGACGGCTCGCTCCTCCTCGTTTCGACAACATCAGACATCAAGGCTTTCCACCTCAAGCCCCGAAGCGAATCTCGAACCGACGAGCTCAAGATCTCCAAGGTTGATATTCCGGCAGAGATCGCACAAAATGGAGCCACCAACCTCAAGATATCCCCTGATGGAAAGTGGGTAAGCGTGGTGCAAGAGGGTAGTAAGACTTCGCTCCTGCGCCTATCTCAAGACTCGGAGGACGAATTCAGGCCCGTGGTACAGCCCAAGCCAGTCAAATTAAACCGACTGAGGCGTGACATTCCAAAGCACGTTGCCCTGGGTGGATTGGGCCCGTACGACAGGAGCATTTCGCAGGTTGCCTTCTCCCCCGACACCAAGATGCTCGCGGTTGCCGACATGGCTGGCTACATCGACACCTGGCTGCTGCAGGATCCGACGCAGATCGCCGAACGCGCGCAAGAAGACGACGTCTCAGACGACTCTGACAGCGAGGACGACGGCGAGACGGACCCTACTGCTTCACGCTGGGTTCGCAACCCCAACAGCGCACTCGTGCCAAAATTGAGATGCGCACTGACTGTGCTTTCCTTCTCAGAGCACGTACCGACCGACCGCACGGTCTCAATCAATGGCGACGCGGATGCCATTGACGACTACGTGCTTCTCGCCATCAACGCGAGATCCGACGTGCTGACGCTCCACCCGAGGATTGGGTGTATCACCCCTTGGTCCAAGCGAAACCCTGTCGCTCGTTTCCCTGTCGAGTTCCGCAACATTCGTGACCTGGTCAAGGGCGTCCTCTGGGCTGGAGACCGTGCATGGCTTTACGGCAACACTTTCCTCGTCATGATCGATTTGTCCAAGGACATTGCCGAGGAGATCACAAACCCATCCTCGGCGCTGGTGCCTCTTGAAGGTGTACCGTCGAGGCCGAAGAAGCGCAAGAGAGGTGGGGACACCGGTGCTGGAAACAAGATGGCCAAGGGTGCCATTGGTCCCACCAAGGTAGAACGACACGCAGACGGCGAGGTGCAGGAGCTCGATCTGGATGCAGCCGATGCCATGGACACGGATGCCACCAGCGCGCCGGATGACGACAGTGACAGTGATGACTCGGAAGAGGAACTGCAGGGCGAGCTCGTTTCTAGGCGCCGGGCAGAGGGCAGGAAAGGTCCAGACGCGCCGCCGAGTCAAGGCACTGGTTTCTGGCACACCCTCAAGTACCGACCGATTTTCGGTATTGTGCCTTTGGAGTCAGTGGAGGAAGGATCCTCGACAGACGACGTTGTAAAACCATATGCGAACGGTCAAGTGCGCAAGACATTGGAGGTTGCGCTGGTTGAAAGGCCGTTGTTTGAAACGGATATGCCAGACAGATACTTCGCCGAGGGCGAGCACGAGAGGTAGTACAAGTACCGTCGATACCAAATCGGGCGCGTCGTATGTAGAATTGGGAAAACTAATCGAATCATGAGCATTGCTACCACAAGCCATTGTGGCTTCTTTCTGCATGTTTGCTTTTATTTGTGGCGCTGGCGCAGCAAGACCGAATAGTCCTCGAGTACAGCGGTCCAAGTCACACGACAGGATGTCGGGTGCAAATTCTCTCGAATGAGAACCGCTTTTAAGCCTTGGTTGTCTCACAGACAGCCCTCCCTTGCGTGGGCTGAGCGCACGTTGCAGCGGGATGCTGAGCCGAGTACGGGCCGCCGCTTCCAGGTGGCACGTATATCTCCAGGCTTCATTCAGTCTTTTGATTTGATTTTGAAAGACTTTAACTGCTTGATTATCGACAGCATCTTGACTAGGTATGGATCCAGTGACCATCATCACGACGGCAGCCTCGGTCGTAGGCACGGCGATTAAGATCTCCAAGAGTCGTAAGTGAACTTGATGTTCTTTGGCGCAACACCAGCATGATGCGTATCATTCAGGCTGCTTTCAGCGACTCCCAAGAAAGATGAAGAAAACGATCTCATAACATGACTTGGATTTCCGATGGACAAATACTTACCATGGAATTTTGTAGTGTACGACACCGTTGAAGCGCTCAAAGATGCGCCGTCGGATGTCCGGGCTCTCTGCGCCACCGTCGAGAGCGTTAAGAGCGCTGTCTCTCGCCTCGTGGTGCTCATGAACGATGCCGACAAGTACGCGTGGCCGGACTGCTGGCTTGAAGACGTCAGCGTTGATATCGAGGCCATCGGCGCTGTGCTGAGCGACGTTGAACGGCTAGTGGCAGACTGGGAAAACGCCAGAGGCCTCGGCGCAGATAAAAAGATTGGCAGCGCGGTAAGAGATGTGTGGAGGAACTGGAAATGGCATTTGAACGCCGAGGAGATCCAGAGATGCACCAAGAAACTCCGCGATGCTAGAGATGACCTGGGCCTGCAGCTCAGCACCATACAAATGTAGGTTTTCTCTATACTGCCCAAGGGCTGTACCCGTCAAGCAATTCCTATTGATCGTATGTCAGATCCACCACGGCTCAGACAAGCCAAGACGTTATAGAGGTCAAGGATATGCTTGGTTCCATTGAGGCGAAACTGGTCAAGAATGTCGCCGTCTACGACCAGCGAGCTTTCAATGCAGAGCTCAGCGCTTTCGGCGAACAGATTGAGAGCTTGCGTCTGGCTGTTCTTGGGTTGAATGGTCAAGCGAAGGAGCCGACAGCGGAACAAAAACTCCAAAGATCGCAGAGTGTGGACGAAAAGGACGCATATGCGTTCTCTAGTGAGAGGAGCAGTCTTGATTCCACACAGTCCGGTTCATCATCTCCCATATTATCGCCCCTGGCCGCACTGAACAGTCATGCCTTTGCGCAAAACCAGAACATGACGGCTTCATATAAGAACTCCAAAGAGAGTCCAATGAGTATTGCCGTGTTGGGTCTCCAACTCAGTGCCATGAAGCAAAAGCACGATGAATTGCTGATACACTGGAATAATGCCGAGGATCACATTGCGTATCTGAAGGATGAGATCGATATTCTCAATGGTGGTCCGGTTTCACGAACAGAGCGGAATGCTGTTTCTAACGAGCAAAGCGAAAATCGTCAAGGGTCGAACACCGGAAATGACGAGATCGATTCCCGCGAGGCCGTTATTGGCGTGCTCAAAGCGCAGAATGAGGCCCTGCAGGACATGATCAGCGAGCGCGAGACAATCGGGGGATACGAGGACAAGAGCGAGCCCGACGCGAGAAAGCTAATCAGGAAGCTTCTCCAAAAGAATGAGACAATCCACCAACAACAGGAAGAGATCGACTTACTGGCATGGCGGCTTCAAGGCGAGCAGAGCGCCCTCAGGGAGCAGCTGAAGGTGAACAAGATCCTGGACGCTCATGTGAAACAAATGCAGCAAGACACAGATGGCCACCGGCGCACTGGGCTCCTCACTCCGAGTCCTCAGCCGAGCGAAAGGATGAGCAATGAAGGCTCATCAGATCGTCACGAGTTCCGTCCCTGGACTCCAGCTTCCGATGCGACCCGACCAAGCTCTTCGTCTTCGATTGTCTCAAAGGTTTCGTTCCTGAAGAAACCACCATCACCGTGGCGGGGTACCAGTGTTCCGGCTGTCCCAGCAGGGCAGAGATAGATCGATTCGAATTGACGGATCAGCATCATCATTACCCGGTAACATATCATGCGCCTAGGTATGAGAGAAGTGGTGAATGCTGGAACACCGACCAGCCAACGATAGTGTAGTGACGGACTTATATTGGATTGATGAAGAGTAGGTAAAACAAGTTGTCTAGAATCTATCGAGAAAATCGTGTTGGTTTCTTTTTTGCCTAGGTATAAACTAAACGGGTAGGTGTGCACAGGCGCTCCTGCAGTCTTCACAAAAGGGCAACTACGATGCAGCTTACAAGACTCATGAGCTCCTGCTTGAATTATTTCACCGAATATGCAAGTCTCATTACAATGTATGCAACGGTGACGTACAGAACCCAGCTCTAGACTTGATCACCTGTTTATCACGTCTTCGTATTCTACTTCGCATCCATCCGCATTGGCACTTCATTCGACCACGGAGCTAGCTCGCACAAAAGCATTACCTTTGCAACAATCGCTACATTCTTGGATAGTTTTATGCTCGAAGAAACTGCCAACGAAAATTTCCCGACCGCATATCTCCCTCCTACAGCGCGAGGAACTACCCCAAGATCACCACGACATCACCGACGGCCAATCTGCAGCCTAGTGTCACGGCACTAAATTGAAAGACACACAGCCTCGATTACTGAAGCCTCCAATTAAGGAGACATCTACATGATGGCTGAACGAGAGATGGCTGTGCGAAGTTCTAAGAGAAAGCGGTCTACTTAAAGCCCCGAGGTGGCTCCCAACAGCCCCGAGAAAGCTTTCAGCAGTCCAGACATGGTTTTCAGCAGCCCCGACAAATTTGCCAGCAGTCCCGAAGGGGGTCCAGGTAGCCCTGAGACACAAACAACATTGGATTCGAGTGTAGAGGAAAAGGTCGCGGAGACTACCATCAAACCCTACACTCTGTATCTCGCCACTTAGTACTATGGCGCTGCCACAGGACCATTTGTAAGTCGACAATCTGGAGTACGCCTTCGACTGCTGACCGGTATAGCATTGGGCCCTGGTCGTAGTATTGGGAGACGACTCACAGGACCCGGACTGTACCATTTTCCATTCTGTGCCCAACATGAACTTGGAGGGAGAAAGTCATTTCAAGTTTGAGCAGAAACCTTGGAAACCCTCCATCAATGAAAATGTCGTTCAGCTCTTCGAGGTCGGACAGTTTCGGCAGGACCGTGCCCACGTCTTTATGATGTCCATCATGTGGCATGGACCAAGGGTGCTGGCGACTCATCTTGACGACGAAGACTACGACTGCGTCATGTGGTCAAGAAAAATGCTGGCTCACATGGCTTCCGACCACCACATACAACTACCTGAAGACATGGGTATGTGGGACTCTTTTTCATGCTTACTTTTTCGGAGAATCTGATCATTTTATAGATGACTTCATGAAAGTCTTCGCGGCCCAGGCTCGCCGATTACGAGAGCTGAAATTGGACATGCAAAAGGAGAACAGAAAGTTTACACCCAAGGTGCTCACTTATAAGCCGTAGCTGACCAGCCACCAATGATGATCTGCAATGGAGAAAGGGTATTCACAACACTATGACTCTTATGTTTCTTGAATTTTATTGGCACCAGCGAGTTCATTGCACCCTGTCGGATTTAGATTAACTCGGTCGGGTGGGACTGGTACGAGACAATTGCAGTAGCAACTGTCTTTCCTTACATAGCCGTTAGACTCGATATAAACACCAGCGATTTGTCACTTATGAGAATCCCGTTTGTGTGTATGTTTGTTCAGTTTTGACGTATTTTGAAAGCAACACAATGTTGCTAAAGTCGCTCCTAGATTATAATGCTGCCACTCAACTCTTGCTAGGCGAAACTGGAAACTCCTTGCGTGGAGGTTATACCTATGTGGTAATCTAAGCATCCTCGATGCCTTGTGGTACAGCTCTGGTCTTTCTCAACTCGTCCTCGGCAGCCAGATCTTGAAACACAGTCTCGCCCCTCTTGGCAGCCTCGACCTTTTGGCGCTTCAGCCGCCTGGTCTCGACCTCGATGTCGCGCGTGACCCACCAGGTGACCAAGGTCGTGACGGCACAGCAGCCGACGAGGGCCATGGCGACGCCAAAGGACAGCTGGTAGCGCGGGGCGTAGGCGCTCCGGAAGAGCTGGGGGCCGATGGCGCCTCCGATCTGGCCGTACGAGTTGACGAAGCCGATGGAGAAGGCCGAGCCCGTGGCCCGGCTCGTGGTCTGGACGCGCCACGGCCACATGGTCGGGAACCCTGTCGGACGGAGAACATGTCAGCTGCTTATATCCGAGGGGGGAGGGGGAGTGGGAAAGGGGTCGACGCACAGGCTGCCGTCACGGCGTTGCCGATCATGGTGGCCGCGTAGACGCCGCCCGTGTTCGGGTACGCGACCATGACCGAGTAGCACGCCAGGATGACGACCAGGAAGGCCAGGGGGTAGACGGGCCGCGGGAGGCGGCCGTTGTCGGCGAAGACGCCCGTCACGCCGATGACGACGAGGCCGAGCACGGTGATGGGCAGGTTCAGCAGCTGGGCGGTGGCGATGCTCCTGTGCAGGTTTTCGATGTCAGCTATACGTGAATTTGTGAGAGTAGGATGATATGGCAGAGACTTGCGTGAAACCTAGATCGGCAATGACGGTGGACTGGTAGAACCGGACGCCGCTCGTGCCGACCGTGTAAAAGGCCCATATGAAGGTGAACAGCCAGAGGCGGACGTCCTTGAGGGACTCTACGATCTCCCGCCACTGGAAGTGCTGCTCCCGAGCCCTCGGCGCGTTGGGCGGCAGGCGTGCTTGGATGAAGGCCTTTTCCTTTTCGGACAGCCAGGAGGCCGTCTCGGGGACTTTTTTTTTGGGAAAGAGTGTCAGCTCGAGCGTCTCATGAATGTCAGAGGTAGGAGGGTAGAGCGTACAGTCTGGGAGAAGAAACCATATGGCGAAGCCGAGTATGATGGTCGCGATCGCCTCGACGAGCATCAGCCACTGCCAGCCCGGGAGGCCGCCTGCCCCGGACGCGAGATCAAAGGCGTATGCGAGGATACCGCTGAATATGCCGGATAGGTTGCCGCAGATGTCTGTTTATCATGAGCATGAGCGAGACTCGGAATGGGATGAGTTAGGATGAAGCTTACAGAAGTAGAGCAGTCTGAGAGACATCTCATCGGGTCTGTACCAGTAGCACATTTGCAAGATGACGCCGGGAAACTGGCCAGCCTCGGCCTGACCATCATTAGCATCTTATTACAACTCATCCACATGTATTTGATTCTCACCAAGCCCAAGAAGAATCTAGCTGCGTACAGCCCGCTCTTGTTGGTGACGGCGCAGTGGCACGCCAGCACAATGCCCCAAGTGATCATGATGCGCGACTGCCACTTGGAAGGCGAGAAGCGCTTCAGGAGGAGATTCGACGGCGCCTCGCCGATGATGTACGGGATCTACAGATCAGGTTAGCGACGAGAGAAGACTCCTTTTCTTGGTGACTCGGGAACGCCCACGTAGTACATGACCGTCACCAGGTTGTAGTCATCCGCCGTCATCGCGAGCTGCGTCATGATGTTGTAGGGCGTGCCGCGGTTCATGATTCTCGCGTTTGAGACCTTGGTATGGTCAGTATACATCATCGTCAGGTATATGTCATCTGCGGAGCACTTGCATTGTCCACGTCGAGGTTCTTGAACATGAAGATGAGGGAGCACAGAGGCATGAGGTGCCAGTCGATGCGCCGCAGCAGGCTCTTTTCCTCCTCTGGGGTCAGGGCCGCGAGGGCTCGTCTCCGGGCCTCTTCCGCATCATCGTCGACAACATCGGTGTCGTTACCGCTGGAGGCCGCGGGAGCCTTGTCACTGCCGTCGCTCAGGTCGGCCGGCTGGCTCGACGTCGCGATCGGTTCTTTGATCGACGACATTACTAGTTGATTGTGAGCCAGAGACAACCGAATACCAACGACTATACTCTCAAGAAAACAGGTTTACCGGAACCAAGTGTACTATCTATTATCATTTCAAGCAATCGTGGTCACATAAAGCATCCCTGTGTATCGACCAAGTCCGGCCTGGCTCGCCCATCGGACCAGCACCCGAATATACATAGCATCATCCCCCACCGTGATCACGAACAATGGCAGACTCGGCCGTGCGAGAGACGGAGAACCCTCTTCCCGGGTCCGCGTCACGGGCGACTAGGTGCAGAGCAGGGGGCACGCGTGAAATTTCTCTACTGCAGTAGTCTGTACTAAACCTATCGTCCAAATCAGATAAGCATCGTCCTTAGAACATGCTCGCTTGGAGTATCTGGGTCGCCGTTCTTCTGTGTGTATAATATGGGATTGGTCGAGGGCGGTCCCACTGCACCCATTGAGCCAACCAGAAGCCGGCGTGGTGTTGAGCTCGCCATCGCCCCTAACGATCACGACAGCAGCCATATATGGGGGTGCGGTGCATACCTTAACTGCTACTGCTTACAAGTTTGCCTGCCAGCTCCGAATAATTCGGGGTCTCGGTTCCGGCGCCAAGCCCTGTGGAAATTGTCTCCGTGGTATTATTCCCAGGAAGGCATCCGAGGGGGGAACCCCCAAAATGACGTTGGCCGGGGTTGGGAGTGCGGAGTTATCAAACGTCTTGTTACAGGAGTGACGGGCAATGGATTATTCATTACAATCATCACCTCATCGCGAAGTCGAGTTTCCTCAACCCACCTGATATAAACTCGAGCAGATCGAGAAATCAAGAATCAAACGAAATGGCCGCCGCCGCCGTGTCTCAGCCCGCCTCGTCCATTCCGACTTATAACCAAATACCGGAGACCAAATATGAACGTACGTAGAATCCAATAAATCTCTCACATTAAGGTATCATCACTCATGAATAAAAAATCCAGTGGACTGGGCCGAACTCGCCACGCTGGATCTCTCGCAGTTTGATCAGCCGGGCGGCAAGGAGAAATTGGCCAAGCAACTCGCCGAGGCGATTGAGAAAATCGGTATGACCGAAACATGAGAACCGGATGGATCATGACGGTAAATACTAAATACTAAGGTTTCTTCTACATAACCGATTTCGGACTCACCCAGGAACAAGTCGACCGCCAGTTCGCCATCGGAAAGGAAGTCTTCCAGCTGGCGACGGAGGAAAAGCTCAAATACAGGGCAGACCTCGAGAACGGTGGGTACAATGGGTACAAGCCCCTCGGTATTCGTGTAAGTCAGCAAACGAAATCATTTCCTGTGTATTTACTCACAACGAGCTCCAGGAAGTCCGGCCCGGCATCTTCGACAACACGGAGATCTACAACATCCCCAAATTCATCCCGGAGCTGGAGCGCCCGCACGCGTCCGTCATCCTCGACAACCGCGCCGAGATCGAGCATTTCGCCCGGCACATCCACGACCACGTCGTCGGCAAGCTGCTCGTGCTCTTCGCGCGGGTCCTCGAGCTGCCCGACGAGGCCTACTTCCTGCGGCGCCACCGGTACGACGCCCGCAGCGACTGCCATCTGCGCTACATGAAGTACCACCACCGCACGCCCGACCAAAATAAAGCCCTCGACAACGTCTGGGTCAAGGGCCACACCGACTTTGGCAGCGTGACGCTTCTCTTCCGACAGCCCGTGGCCGCGCTGCAGGTCCGCGGTCCCGGCGGCGAGGAGGGAGGCTGGAGGTGGGTCCGGCCGCACCCGGGCAGCATCACGGTCAACATTGCCGACTCGCTCGAGTTCCTGACCAACGGGTTCCTCAAGTCGAGCATCCACCGCGTGGTGGCGCCGCCGCCGGACCAGGCCGGGATCGACCGCCTCGGCGTGCTGTACTTTGTCCGGCCCGAGGACTCGCTCGAGCTCCGGCCCGTCGCCGACAGCGCCGTGCTCGCCCGGCTCGGGTATGACAAGACGACGGACGGCGCCGCCGTCGGCATCACCGCCGGCGAGTGGGTCAAGGCCCGCGTCGCCAAGGGCGTCGCCAGGGAGAGGCCCCGGAGCGAGGTCGCGGAGCAGGACATTATCAAGGGCAAGTCGGCAAAGTATTACGATTGAGTTGTTCTCGGAAAACTGGGTTGTGCATTATTCAGAGAAGTCTTCAGAGCAAGGAATCACACCGGGGTTGCTTCCATAGTATGACAATCCATTTATACCTATCTATCTTGTTGTAAAATCTAGCCTACGACCGCGCAAGCTCCACTCTAGTTCTATCGTCCCGTCTACCTCTTTCCATCCGAGATACCTATCTAGTCCTCTTGGCACGGTTCTTGACGTGGAGTCTGAGACGCTTCTGATCAATACTGATGACGGTACCAGAGACCTTGATGATCTCTCTGCTCGAAGGATTGACTCGAAGATTGGCCAATCGTGAATGGGGAATACTGTCATCGCTCTTCAGCGACGAGGCCGCATGACATTCCGTCTCGTAGGATCCGCCATGTACACCATTTTCAATCTTCGAGGAGATATGTGTGTCGCGCTGTATGCCCCAGGATAGAAAGGTCTGCAGGCCGCAAAAGTCCAGCACACGGAACGTCGGCCCGTGACCAGTCCACCCCCTGGCGTTGAGGCGATCCCAAGCGCACCGGAGACAGCGGCAGACGTACAAGGCCAGATACGCGTGGCAAAGTTCATGGTATAGAACATACACAAGATCCCAGAGTTGTAGATCTGCGACTCCTCCTTCGTGTCGTACTCGCTTCCTGCTAATGACGACATTGATTTTGCTGCCGTCACCTTTAACATCTTCCGTGTAGCCGAGAATTTGACCACCGTCGACAATTGAAGGTACCGGTACGACATGTAAAGTTACCCGAGTCTCTTTGCCTTGAAAAAGAGACCCAAAGAAGAAGAAGTCGTCAAAGTAGTGAGCAAACTTGGTGAGCATCTGGAGCATATTCTGCTGTTGAAACTGCTGCGTCGTCATCTGGTCATACAACTTGTACATCTTCAGACACCCCTCTTTTGCATCAACCTGTGCCTGCGCAAGCTCATTACTCTCGACCAAGTAGAAGCTCCCTACCGTACAGTTGAGCAGAGGACGGGCCCGGTAACCATGATAGGCCACCGAGGGCCGGTTCTGTGGACCGCCTCGGACGTATCCAGGCGGGCGACTACTAGCCTTGGGACAAGGCCAGGGAGACATTGTAAAGATTGTCGTCTTTGGTTCAATTTGAAGAGGCTGCTTCGTGGGATTCGGATGTGATGTCGATGGATTGATATTTTCGTTTGACGCATTCTGTCAATGGTGCAAGTCCAGCTCTTATACTGCAAGTCGTGCTTCTCGCTCCATGAACGGATGCCTTCCTGAAACTCTCCGAGGCCTGTATGTTCCAGACACAATGGGATTCCGCGCGTTGTCTTTGCAAGACAAAGTGATTCCAGAGCCATCGAAGGCATCGAGTACGGTTCCAAGTTGATCGATTGTCGAGACTCTGGCACAATCGAATCGACGCTATTGCGGTACCTTCCATATGTGGTTCAGGAGACGACCGTCGGCCAAGTACAAAGAACGGCAAGGGGATCATAGAGGAAATACGCGTGGGAAG
This sequence comes from Pestalotiopsis sp. JCM 9685, assembly GCA_001599175.1. NCBI lineage: Eukaryota > Fungi > Ascomycota > Sordariomycetes > Amphisphaeriales > Sporocadaceae > Pestalotiopsis > Pestalotiopsis sp. JCM 9685. Next base: position 976,728 of record BCGF01000002.1, on the reverse strand, counting down.
AGTCTTTTAATTTGATGCTTTGATGTCTAGATGACGAAAATTCCAAACCGTTTGCACATGTCCGGGGGCGGACGACATGATATAGAGCTGCCACCTGCTATGCAATTTGGAAATCATATATATATAACGATAGAAAACCTTGCTTCGAGACGCCGTCGCCATGCTAAAAGAAGGAACATATATGGAAGGCAATGGCCCAAGGAAATACAATAGTCGAAAAATAACGTTGGGAGGACATTCCCACGGGAGCGATCCAGGAGTAACTCATGCTAGATCAAAGGCATCGTTGTAGCTTCTTCGATGCAAAAAACGTAAGTCAGGTGAGGCACCTGACATGGGCGGCGCCTGAGGATTGATGTCTTCGGAAGTCTGCATGCCACAATTCCGAAAGGTATCCTCGTGGCTGTGTGTCTGGAGAAAGTCGTCGAGATCTGCTTCCATGTTGCTCAGGAAGAGGGTGTCTGGACCAGCCCATTCGTCAATCAGCCTGGCAATCCGGTGGAATCCCATGGTGTGGCCACCGAAGCGCTTCGCCTTGAAACCACACCGGATAAACAGGTAGCTGTGGATCAGCTCATGTATAAAGGTTGATATGAGCAGTCTCCGGTTGTAGCGCCTGTCGTTGCGATAACTCTGTGACAGCACAATCAAGGTCTCGTAGCCCCCGTCTTGTGCTGCTCGCAGAGCCGTGGTGCCGATGATCTGAGTATGGTACTGCTTGTTGGACACATCGGACCAATCCCACCTGACGCGATTCCTAAGGCATCCAAAGAAGAATATCTCGTTGGTAGCGCGAAAGATGTTGTTCAGTGCGGCATCGTCGATCTCGAATTCCCTGCCCGGTGACGATCTCGGGGAGATGAGACTCTTCAGAATGCGCTCCGCCTTGGAATCGCGCCCTGGTTTGTGGTAGTGGGCAAAGTGGCGTTCGACCCGGTGGGCAGCCTGCTGATCCTTTTTCATGTCCGAGTAGTTTGATCGGGCATCACCGTCCTCATCTTCGGGCGCAATTGACAAGCCTGAGGACGTCCTCTCCAGCAAGGGCGGGCGCAAGTCGGGCCTCTTGTTGAAGCGATGTGGCTGTGGCGGCAACTCGCTCTCGGCCAATCGATCAGAAATGGCCGGTGAGGGGATTCTGGAGACGGAGCTCGATGTATCATAATCGTAGCATGGCGCCGGGCCCGGACTTGGCTGCCCGGCTTCTCTTAGAATGAAGAAGGCCGGCTCACGCGGGGCCTCGGGGGCGATGGTGCAATAGCGCGGTCTCTTGGACTGAGGACCGTATCCAGGATCGTTGGCGACTTCGACGAACTCAAAGACATATGGGTGCGGCCTCTTTCCCCCGTCCGGATACATTCTTGGATTGCCGTTGTTGAGGCGGGCGTCGGGGAATGAAGAGGAGGCACTGGACGAGCGGGACAGCGGCATGCCTCCGCCATGATGCCAGTCACTCCCATCCATCATTCACATGCATAAAAACCGAAACGACAGTCTGATCAAGATCTCGAATGGTCCGAGGCCAAGAAGGGTGAGAAGCGGGAGAAGAACTGAAGAGTAGGGAGAAACGAATACACATCAACGGGTCACTCTTACGACCATGAAACACACATGGCCAATCCCCCAATCGTTGCAGGCAAGGAAGAGACAAAGGAATTATGCGGTCTGTAGATTCGGAGGGCCATCCGAGTGACTTTTGAAGGTGGACGCGGGGGTAAACCCTGTGGACGAGCAGAAAAGTCGATGCGGTAGGTAGTGTACATGAATGGGACTCCTGTCCCCAATGAATGGGTGGCGGCCCCCAGTATTCCGTAGGATAGTCAGAGGGTCAAATCGGACGCGGAAAGCCGGGCTGGGGTTAGCCTCACTTCGTGGGTAAGGTAGATCATCATTGACGACAGCGTCAAGGGATGACGGAAGAGCAGCGAGTGGGTATTTTTTCCCTCTGAGAGGAGAGAAAGATTTTTCTTCCCATCTCTCGTCGGGCGGGAGGTTGGGAGGAATGGGCACCCGGTCGCTCAGTGGGCATCAAACCAGCAGTCGGGGGCCATGTGGTTTGCCCGCTGATGCGGTTGAGCTGCGGGAGAGAAAGTCGCGAATGAGAAGGCCGTCCACCTTGGACGATCTACCCACTACGAACCTTGCTGCATGTGCTTCGTAACAGTGGTAACTAACCAGAGGGAAACACGGTTGTGGAGAATGGGGCTCTATAGCATTGCTACTTGGCAATCCTGACTCACCCGAGAGATTTCTTTCGTCTGATCAAGGAAGCTGGAAGGCGGAGAGAAGAAACATTGGCCGATACCTAGGACTGAGGTAATGTGCGGTCATGGGCGGACTTTTTCGACGTCGCTTTGCCATGGATGAAGCGGTGAATTCTGGCAAGGGGAAGAAGATCCTATCCACATTCCACAAAGCTTCTGGTCTATCTCGGGATCAGTCACTGATCAGTCTTGGCTAGCCATCACAAGTCTGGCATGGCACGACCCGGCTGGCTTGCAGACAAGATAGCGTGTGGTTCTTGTCTTGGCTCCGATGCTGCGGGCTGCCTGCGGATTGTTCGATTTTCTTGTTGCCACGAGCTCGAGACCTTGCTGCCGGAATACTGATCAATGTCTTAGGTATATATTGCCATATATGCGAGTTGGACAACGCATGAAAGCTGGCGCTGTACACGTGCGTCTTCACACATCCGAATGCAAGGGGAGCAGGGATGAGCCGCTCTGGCAGCTCTGACGGGCAGTGGGCTGGCTGAACGGGCTGAAGCATGGCTCATTTCCAGAGTCGGCCCATTGGAAACCCAAAAAGAAAAGAACAAGAACCGCGTATAGAACAGCGCATCCTTCGGCTGTGGCCTGTGTTAGCCTGTATGATTGTGATAAGAGGCGGAGACGGTGATGAATCCATGAAAATCAGGTGCAAATGTGGAATGGGAATCAAGAGAGAAAATCGCTGCCCCGCCGAGGGGCTTCTTCAGGGTCCTGGTTTAGGGCGATCAGCAAGCAGAAGACCCGGGCAGGCGCGCTAGAAGTACTCTTCTACGGCTTGCCCCTTCCGGCGTTGGTGATTGGCCGCAAGTCCGTGACTGCTGCCGATGCTACAGTACTTACAAAACTTGGCTGCCTCGACGTACGCATATCCCATTGGCTGTTTCGACCGGTGAATGCACTTCATTATCATCGGTATCCTTTCCAGCAGGATACCTAATCAGTAAATACATGGTTTGTGAAGCATTGCCGGGGTTTCAAGGGTTGCAAATCAAATCAACGCTGTTTGGGTATGCTATCTAGGACCTATACAACTAACACTTCTTCCTCGAGATAGTCATCTCCGCCCCCTCTATCGTAGCAACGTATTGGGTATCATATTTCATGTCTAATGCCTGCTCCAAGGAATCGAGCGTATCTAACGTCACTAGCTTGTCCTACCAGAACTTGCCGCATCTCCTCGCTGTGGAGCTCCGTCTTCTCCTGGAAAGCAATTTCATCAGGCGTTCTCGTGTCAACCTTGAAATCATCCGCTGTGAATCCGGGCTGCGACGAGAATCCGACCATGCCCAGCTTTTCGCCGGTCCAGAACAAGATATCTTCTTCGTTGACATCATCGTCTGCACCAGCCTCCACGGTCCGTGTAGACAGAAGCTTCCGCGCAATCTCGTCCGACCCGGGCATCGATGCAAAGAGAGATCCCGAGGCCACCTTTTCCCCGTGACCTATCTTATGGCGACGGACTTCTGTGAACCCGTCTCGCTCGATCCACTTCAGTTGCCCGTCGCCGTCCGAGTAGACAATTCGAGTTCCATGGTTGATGACTGACAGAAGCTTGGCCCCCGACGCTGTGTGCCGGTTCTTCATGGCCGAATTTTGGACCATGCCGTAGTCGTTGCCGGGCTGGTCCGACGACTGCGAGAGACCGTAAAGTTCGAGTGAGCCCCGTGTATTGTACTCACCGCCCGCAATCAGTGTACGGCCTCCCGCTGCGCTCTTAGCTTTGTTGACCTGGTCCACCGAAAGCTCGCCTCGCCGGCGCAAATCGCTGTCAACACTGGAGAAGGGATAAGGCAGCGACGCGAGACTACATAGTTTCGCCCCTGAGTGGATAGACCCCTTGATGTTTGGGAACATGCGACGGTCATAGTGCAAGATGCTAGCAAATCTGCCCGCCACCATGATGTCGTCAGAAACCATATCGCTGCCCCTTGTTCCCTCCAAGTGAAGAATACTTTGCGGTCCAGACTGAACAAGAGGCGCATAGAGAGGAAGCGGGCTTGGGTCCAAAAGTTGAGAAAAGTCCAGCGATCCGCGGCGGTCGAAGGCGTCGATGCTCTCGTTCTGGTCACGCCGGACCTTGTTCAGGGTTCGCCAATCGTGGAGGTGTATACCATTAAATGTTCCCACAGTCAGAGGCAGCGTTGGGTGGGCTTCGGACATGGTCGTAATAGTCCACTCATAAGGCTGATTGCTCACGACCTGCAGTGTCTGTAGATCGACTTCTGTGAGACCTTCATGGTGTCAGCCTCAGTTCAACGATTTCCTCAATAGGTACGGGCACTCACTACTCTGGACAGCGAAGAAGGCTTTGTTTCTGCTGCTGTCCACGCTGACACACTCTGTGATACCTATGTTCAGCATCCTAGACCGCGATGAGGCTGTCGAGCTGTCGAGGCACAACAAGTCTTGTTTGCTTTTGGCTACAATTGATCCCTTCTTTTGGCGTGTGCCCTTGACGTCCCACAAGCACACTGAACCGTCATCTAGGGGCGATACCACAAATAGCGACTGCGCATCGCGGGACGGCCGGTAGAGGGCAGCGCCCTTGACTTCGATCGTGTCACTCAAGCTGCCGTCCCTGACTTGAGCCTGTTCGAACCAGCTAACAGACACCGGCGCATTGCGCTGAATGTATTCGTTGTACCAATTCACGCGCTCGCCAGGAAACGTCGGGTCCCAATTGGCAAGAATCCGGATCCGCTCGTTCTCGGCGGCCGTCCTCGAAGTCGCCGGCGCGGCCTCGCTTGGCTCTGCATTCGCGTTCGGGGAGGAACCCAGCACGGCGCTGACGAGCGGCTCGTCGTCGTCCGAGAATCGGAGGAGTCGGCGGCGCTTGACGCCCTCCAAGAACGAAGACTCCTCTAGGCATCGCAGGCGCCAAAAGAGGTTATCTCGGCAGATGCGCAGCAGTCGCTTGGAGCATGTTTGCAGGGTGGTCAGGGATCTTGGCTCGAGATCTTTGCGGGCGTGTCAATTCAGCAAGTCCTACAAAGCTCGTCTCGTCTCTCGGTCGGGATTCTCTCGGGAGGGGTCGAGGGGTTCGCGATTTGGCGACTTACACGACAGGACCTCTAAGAGCACCTCATTGGGGAGTCTCTCGAGTGCTGATTCCGGAGCCATGGTCGAATGAGATATACCGAATAAATCTTACTAGAAAATGCCGAGCATGAAGAGAAAACAAAAAGCCTTCCTCGAAATCAGGAGTGCGCAGTGTGTTGCTCTGTGGTTCGTCAATTCGACCGGACTGTGACTGCCTACATCGGGGCTCTGAATCTCTCACAAACGGAAGCAGCCTTCTTCAGGTAGCACGAGAAGTGAATCGTCGCGGTCCGTGCTGGGATTCACGTCAGGTCCCGAACTGGGCTGCCTCCATTTCGATTCGGCCGGGAGACCGAGAGACATGAGGGAAAATGTAGGGGAGATAGGTAAGCAGTCTTTTTATCATTGCCTCCTAGGCATTGTTTCGCGAAAAGGACAGAAGGATCGCAGCTCACATTAGCCCGTCCCGACTCAGTAGGCCTGCATCGCTGATAGTCGATCACCCCCCACAATCCATGTTTAAGGTAAAGTAGGCCTGCCGCTACGTGGTACACATCGCCGATACGCCGCTGCACGAATACAGCGGGAAACTACGGCGGATGTAGCTTTATTATGCCGGCAATCATGTCACTGCCAACAGCCAACTTGAATCGTGGCACACGAGACATGAGATGAATAAGTACGTTGCCAATATTTTTGGATGGCCCAGAATATCCAAGCCATACGCCCGGTATTGGACCTCGATCTGATCTCGGACTCGAAGTCTTAGCTTGACAGAGCCACCGTGATATACAGCACAAAATTACTACAATATACTGGGACGACATTGTTTGAGAGCGGAAATACATTTCCTCTCAGGTTTGCACTGGCATGTGTTAAAGGGCCTGGCCAAGACTTCGTACCTTTGCTGAAACTATCTCATACTGCGAACCCTAAAGTCTTCCTAGAGTTCCAGAAATAATCAACGAAGTATTTGCGATTGAGTGATTGGCTCAACTAATTATCTAGGGGTCCTTCCAAATTTTACGCTATTCTATTCAACCAGTTCTGACTTGCGTTCTTGTTACGAAAAGCAGACATGACAGGCCAACATGACTTTGTATAAACTCTTTTTTTTGGTATGCTAATGCCCGTGAGCGGCACCAAAGAGGACCCCTGCCAGTACCATTAGTAACGTGCCCCGCTCGGAGAAAAACAGGACAGCACTTCTTCTTCCATCGGATCTTGCCGTGAAAACTCTTCACCTACTGAATTATAGTTAAGCGTTCTCCTCTCAACAATAACTGGTGAGATGGCCGAGCGGTCTAAGGCGCTACGTTCAGGTTCTCCTGAGTTCAAAATCGTAGTCAAGTAATTGGCGTGGGTTCGAATCCCACTCTCATCAACATTTGCTTTTGCTACTTCAAGCAATCTTTTTGTGCATTCTCTATTTTTCTCTTTTGCTATTTTTGGACTTTTTTGCCTTGTATAGATCCTTTGTTTGTATAAGGTATATATTCTGTAAAAGGTTTCAAGATCTTAATTGCTGCGATGCAGCAAAATTCCATCCAGAACAAAAATGTGTATACCATCTCGTATACCAAAAGTCTGTCGGGAAATACACGACGTTTATTATAACATGCAATTATATTCTCATATTTGACACTAATTATTTATCAGCGCGATATTACTTGCATTCAATACTTTGACAAATATTGGAAAACGCCGTAATATTGCAACTTGAGTTCCTCACATTGCTTCTTGCACATTTCCGAGCAGGAAAGCACCTCTGTTGTTTTCATGCATTCATGATTCAAATCCCAATCACACGAAAATCTGTTCTTTGATTTTTGAACTCTTGAATTCCAGACACCACGTTGTTCATGTCCATCACCTCCCCTTTCATCAGGCGACATCTCCCAAAGCAGCCGCAGACGCCTCCCCAATGCTCTGAGCAATGCGCACCACCCACTCGTTGGCTCCATCCAGATCGCCCTCATCCAGACTCTCGAGGATGCCCGGAAAGGCCACACCGGTATACCCAAGCCAGAGGCCCGGTGCAAAAACCTAGAGTATACACATAAGCCGGACTGTCTCGACATCGCCACGAACGCAACGGGGATCCACTTACGATATGCTTGTACCACTTCCTCCCCGGCAGGCCATCTCCCGACTTGAGCAGGAAGCTCTTCTCGATCGCCCGGAAGCGCCTGTTGATCTCGGCGACGCCGACCCGGCTCCTGCTGACGGCGCCGCCGTCACCACCGCCGCTGCCCCGGACCAGCTCGTCCAGCGCGGCCGTGGCGTCGGCAAACTCGCGGACGGCCTTCTCCAGGGGCCCCAGGTCCAGCCCGGCGACCTCCTTGTCCCGGAACGCCTGGACGTGCCCGCCCAGGACGGCGGCGTAGTCGCGCGCGCGGAACTGCAGCAGCGGCGCGCCGGCCAGGCGGACCGCGAGCGCGCCCCACAGCCGGGCGACGGCCAGGTGCTTGGCGAAGCCCGGGTCGCCGAAGCGCTCCATCCAGTAGAAGCTGTCGTGGTTGGAGTGGTACGGGTAGACGCCCCGGACGGGGCCCTGCTCGAACGCCGTGTCGAGCGACGGGATGCCCAGGTGGTGGTAGAAGGCCGTGTAGTCGCTGCCCGTGCCCATGGTGCGCAGCAGCGCCGTCACGCGCCGGGGGTCCTGGGCGTCCCCGATCCGCATGTGGTCCGCCCAGTCGTCGTAGACGGTCTGCTGCGGGTGCAGGGGCGAGGGTACCAGGCGCATGATGGAGGAGAGCGCGTCGATGAGGAGGGGGCTGCCCCCGGGGCCGAGGATCGATCCGCCGTTGGTGGTGCCGTCGACGTTGAGATCTGTAGAAACGGGTTAGCAGAGATGATTGTTTTGAGGACGGATAGGACGCACAAGCGACGCAGTTCTCGCCCAGTTCCTTCTCATGCTCTTCGGCGAACTCGGTCGAGCCTAGAAGACCGTACTCTTCGTTATCCCAGGATGCAATGACACTGCATCCATACTCGTCAGCGCGAATTCTGATGATCCAGAAAAGGTATTCCGGGACTCACATGTTCCTATACGGTTTCCAGCCCGCGCTGACCAGCTCTCCCAGTCCACGAACCACCTCGTTCGCAGCAGCGCCACCGCTGACCGGGTCGGCAGCTCCGCAAGTCCACGAGTCGTGATGATTTCCCAGGAGGACAATCTCCTCGGTCCGGCCGCTGATCGTGGCGATCACGTTGTAGATCGGCGAGTAGCGGTATTCGCCGTGGTTCAGGAGCGAGACCTTGACGTCCGAGGGCCCGGTGCAGTAGTCCACGCCCAGCAGCGCGCCGCGCCACTCGGTCTCCTTCTCTCCCGCTATCTCCTCGGGGCCAAGACCGCGCCCGTTGAGCGCCCTGAGCAGCGGCAGCGCGTCGGCGTAGGAGATGGGCAGCGACGGGATGTGCGGGATGGCGTGCCCGGGGTCCTTGCGCTCCGTGCCGGACCCGGGCAGGCTCGGGTAGCCGGGCGTGGTGGGATCGCCGACGGCGACGGAGAAGAAGTCGACGCTGCCGCGCTGGACGCAGGTCGGGTGGCGGGCCGGGCCCCGCGGGTACGCCGCGTACCCGTTGGCCACGATGTACTCGCCGTCCTCCTGCGGGTCGGTGTAGATGATCACGGCGGCGGCGCCGTACTCCTGCGCCGCGCGCACCTTCAGCCCCCGAAAGATCTTGCTGTACTTGCAGAGGACGATCTTGCCGCGGACCGAGACGCCCCTGCTCTCGAGCAGCCGGAAGTCGTCAATGGTGCCAAAGTTGGCGTACACCAGCTCCGCCTCGGCCTGGCCGTTGGCGCTGAAGCCGTGGAACGACGGGAGGCCGTTGTCCGGGGACGAGGTCGGATCCTCCGCGAACTCCTCCTCGGTCATGCCGGCCACGAAGTCGACCGTGCCATCGGCGGCCAGGAGCTTGATAGACGCCTCTTCTGGGAAGTTCTGGAGCACGTCGTAGCGGACGAGGTCGCTCTTGACGCCGTACGACCGCCACAGATCCCGGATCGACTCTGCGTGCTTCAAGTCCCCGGCCAAATGAGGCGTCGTGCTGTACGTCTTTGACCAATGCCTCAGGTTGTCCTTTGACGGAAACGTGAGCATGTGCCGCTCGGCCTCATCTTGGGCTAGAGTACGCATTGCAAAAGTGTTCAAGTCTTAAAACTGATAAGGAAATGAATTATTACTCCTGGATCGTACATCTACCAGAGGTGGAAGTAGATAAGGTGGTTTAAGCTGTTCAGCCAAGCTTGGCCCCAGTATCCATAGGCGGGACCGGGGKTGGGACGGCGACCCCCCGATCGGCAGCGGAGCGCCGAATCGTTCGTCTGTTGGTCACCAGATGCATGTCGTGGCACGCCAATTTTCGTATTTCAACCACCCTGTGGGCAACACAACATGATCGGCTAGATATTCCCAGGGATCATCTCATCTTTCGAAGAACCCAATATGACAATACTCCGACCGCAAACGGCTGTACCCGCAAACATATACGACTACGACCCACGTATTTACCACGTTTACCCGATAGGACGTCTTCAACACATGTGTAGTCTCAAACTTGGGGTTCATATGCTTTTGCTCATTTAAGCATCATCTACTCATTAGCTTATATCATTTCAAGATCTTGGCCAATGTGGGTCCGATGAGGGTATAATCATTCTCTGGTATGAGGGTGTACTAAAGATACTCTGAGATATCCAACAACATTTCGAGTATTACAAGTCTCACTAAGCCGTACGCAATGGCCTTAAATCCTGTGCCGACAATAAAATCGGTAAAGAACGCCACCGGGCTTGAGCCCCTTCGCTTCGAGGGTAGTGCTACCCTGGCTGGAGAACTATATTGCGGTCAATTGGCATTCTAATGTGCAACAGAACATTGTGACCTCATTGATTCCGTGACAGTGATTCTCTGAGCTAAGCTTTATCGTACCAAGTAAATTGGTTATTCTGGAATTATATACAACTCACAATAAACATTAGCTGCCTAATCTAATACGCTTTTTTACATCCATCATCTCGTCGTCTCTCTGTAATGTAGTTGCTGAATCTTGTGCAACACCCAGCGGGGGAATGCATAATGTGACCAGAAAAGAAAATTTGCCCAAAAGTCAACGCCCAATGGCGGACCATAACAACTCAGAACCCATCGCTTACAACAGTCTAGAGGCAAGCTGCACATTCTCCATTTCAGCTGAGAGAATCCATACCGTGCGGAGTTGAGAATTGCCGAAAGCCACGAAGCGAGAGGACTACCGCTGGTGCGACCATCCTCGTGGGAGACGCAATGAACCTTATTGAACAAGGCGTCACTTGTATTGCTGCCGAGGAACAAATGTATTCGCCTTGGTTACGCCGTCCTAGTCCTCCAGCTTGAATACACCGTCCTTGCAGAGCAAGACGACATTCTTGAAGAATCGTCTCCACTCCAGCGGGTCACCCTTGACCTTGACAAACCTGACTCGATTTGCTTTCTGGTCGTCTATCACGCGGATACGATCGACAATGATCTCTCCATGCAGACTCTGCTTCCGGCCGTCCACAGTTCTGACTTTGAGCGTCGCCACCATATCGCCTGTGCCCGCAAAAGGTGTTCCATTTGGCATAGGCACGTTGAGATTGTGCAGGGCATCGCTCAACATTTGTACCAGGAGTTTCGGGGTTAGGTGCGAAAAGAATTCAGTGAAAGCGTGCGGAGGCACGATGTCTCTGAAGCGGCGTGCTCGTTGGGTCAGGCTCATGATAACACCGGGTGCCCTCGTGAATTGTGACATGGAAGGTTCTTCGGCGAGCGCATCAAGCAGGCTGCCACTCGGCGTAGCCAGATAGGGACCAACTGCGTCAGCCCGCGAGACAGGCTGTGTGGAAGAGACGGCAGAGGGGCCGATAGAGCGAAGTGTTGGACGTTCCCAGTCGAAGAGGACGTCATTGATAGGTGTTTCCGGCTGCGTCGCGGAGATGAAGTGATTTCCTGAAGTCGAGTCAATGTCCATGGGATCAACGCTTTGTTGCGACTGGCCCTGGGATGCTGAAGGCCGCTGAGTAAAGTCGATGTGAAGATTCTCCAGCATGACTGTTGCAACGTTCAAGGGGTCCGAAATTTGACCATTTGAGGCCAAGAACTTGCTATGCCGCGTGTACCAGGGATGTTGTCGAATTTGGGCAAACGAGAACCGTTTGGATGGGTCCACGCTCATCATGCCCCTGAGTAAAGACACGGCATTCGCAGGCAGCCTCTTCCATAGATTGTCCGAACTGCGTCCGTTGTTCTTGAGATACTCTTGGTATTCCCAGCTGGTCGACGTGGGTTCATCCCACGGCGTGTTCCCGACAAGCAGGACAAAGAGAATAACACCACATGACCAGATGTCAACCAGGTCAGGCGAGTATTTGCTGGCCTTGGAGGACTTGCCACATTGCAAGACTTCGGGTGCAATATAAGGAGGGCTGCCGCACATAGTGGAGCTCACTTTTCGTTGACCCTTGTACTCAAACATGGTGGCCATGCCAAAGTCTGCCAACTTCAGATCACCATTGTCCGACATGAGGATATTCTCCGGCTTCAGGTCCCGGTGGGCGACTCCCTTGCTATGCATATAGCTGACTCCGCTGACAAGCTGGAGGAAATAGAGGTGGGCAATATCCTCGGAAACGCCCACGTCGGCCTCGATTTTGTCGAACAAGTCGCCACCTTCTGCAAACTCCATGGCTATCCATCGCCAGACGTCGTCCTCTCCCGTGGCAAACCACTCGATCACGTTGGGGTGCTGGCCAATATGTGAGTGTAGCGACACCTCCATGGCGATCTGCTTCGCAGATATGCGACCTTGCTTCGTGGCATAGCCCTTGTGGATGAGCTTGACGGCGAATATTGGTGTATCTGTGTCCAGAGGCCTTGCCTTTTTGATTCTGTCATTTTTTCATTAGTCATATAAGCAGGATAGGTAAAGGTGCCAGAGGTTGGGGATGGGAATGGTTGTTCTTACGATGCATAGGCACCCCTTCCGATAGTTTTTGACACTATTCGGAAGGGGAGATCAGTAGGCAGAGGGTCCAGCTGAGAGTGTTGCATTGTGCTCGTGGTGGAAGCTGAATTACAGCAGCTCTACCAGAGATGACGAAATAGAATATCAATTTTGTCATGAACAAACGGCCAGGCTCCAGTCTCTAGTCTCGCCGGCAGCTTGGACTGTTTGGGTACCTAAGGCTACCAAACTTTTAGCTGAGGTACAAGTTCGAGATCCAAGTCGAGGTGCTAGTCAATGCAACCAGTAAGAGGAATTGGTCAGTCATGCACAGACACGGCTCACAGCTCAGAGTCGTCCCGGGTCGTAGTGGTTCAGAGGATCCAGAGGGTGACGCGAACACGGTAACATTGTCGCCTTTACCACGCGTCGAGTCGCGACATGGGGGGAAAAATCCATTAAACTCTCATCGAGTGTGAGTGCTTTTGTTTGATGTCACCCCCAGGCCGCAGCGGATAGGTGGTGGCGATTGGCTGGTAGGCGACCCGATAGGCAAAGACCCCGCCGACTCATCAGGGTTCTTAGGGGATCCCTGTCGCGCCTTTAGCGGTTTGTGGACTAGCCATCCAAACCATCTCAACTGCCTTTTAGCGGGGCGGGACGATCTAATCGTGGTTGCCATGGGCCACTGGTTGTTGACAACAAGCGCTGAGATTTGGAGGAGCTCGAGACCTACCTAACCTAACCGTCCTCTTTCCTGCCACTTGACTTCAGCCTCTTCGTTTATACTCTTGCCGCACATACTCCGTACATTTGTGTCCTCACTTCCCTTGACACGCGACCCGCCAGGCGAGAAACTACTCTCTTCCCCTGCTACCTTCTACATCCATTCTTGTTTCCTAGAATCTACCTAACCCAGGTCAGAGAAAACACTGAACCATACATACGCGAGGTTAGTACACGAGCTCCAAGACATCGTCCCCATAAACACGCGCCCGTCCGCAGCATTCTCGAGAGTGTACAAAGCATGCTTGGTTGTGGCCAACATTAACACCACTTCTTTCTTATTGTCTTCTTGTACCACTTAAGCTGTCTCTTTTGGGTTGGAAGCAAGTTGCTAACAAGTGGTCGGAATGCAGCATTGTACTTTGTGTCTTCCGTAATACAATTTTCCCGCCTTGTCTACGATCCAAATTCCGGACTCGGTACCTTTGTCTCGTAATACCGCGACAACCTGAACTGGAGCCCACGAGAAAAGTCTCTCGCCCAAACGACACCATTCTAGAAGGCCCGCAATCATGGACTTCTCGGAGGAAAACAGCCAGAACTCGGCTCCTGGTAGCCTCCAAGCTGCGAAGCTCGGCGGTTCCCGCAAAGGAGCCGACTCGCAGAGCGTGAGCAAGCGGTATGTACCCTACAGCTCGCTATTTACACGTTTCCTTGTTCGAGCATTCTGGCAATAGTGATGCTGACTTGATGTCCTGCTAGGTTGCAAACCGAGCTGATGCAGCTTATGACCTCGCCAGCTCCCGGAGTGTCCGCTTTCCCCGGCGCAGATGGCAACCTCATGGCATGGTCCGCCACCATTGAAGGTCCCGACGATACTCCCTATGCCGGCCTGACTTTCAAGCTGTCGTTTGCCTTCCCCAGCAACTACCCCTATGCTCCGCCCACGGTCCTGTTCAAGACGCCCATCTACCATCCCAACGTGGACTTCTCGGGCCGCATCTGCCTCGACATCCTCAAGGACAAGTGGACGCCCGCCTACAACATCCAGACCGTCTTGCTGAGCTTGCAAAGTCTGCTGGGCGAGCCAAACAAGTGAGTGCCAGAAACGATGCTCCGTTCTTGTTATTAGAAACCATACTAATACCGCGTTCGGACAGTGCATCACCACTCAACGGAGAGGCTGCCGAGCTGTGGGACAAGGATCCCGAGGCGTTCAAGCAGAAAGTCCTCGGCCGCCACCGAGACGTGGACGACAGCTAGACGTGGAAAAAGTCATTCTTTATTCATGCTCCCCGAATTTGTACATGGAGAGCATTATTGCATAGCCTATGTGTGGTGTATGCGGATATAGCTTTTGGCAATGCCACGGCTTGTCAGCATTAGGCGAACTGGAGTCGGGACTGGATTTTGTTGTCTTTCCTTTTTGGTCTTTCTCTCCTCTAGTTTTCGCGGCCCGCCCAAGCTGGTGGGCTTGTCGAAATGGATGTCTCCGCATGTGGATTAGGTGTGCGCTCAAGACCAAGCGCATTACGTCGTGCTGATGGATTACGAAAGTACAGTTTTGTTTTGATTACTGGTATGCTATGGCTAGGACTACTTTGGACCACAAGTAGATAGGAGTCTTGCGTATCAATTGGTATTCGGCAAGAAGGCGTATATATACAGCTTTGCCACAAGTTTCCGAACAAATTTCGCACAAGTCGTAGCAACTCGCAGGATATGAATTGCCAAGATCGCTATCGCGCACAGTTCTACAACTTTGTTCGGTAGAGGCAATATAGGCGACTTCCTTAAAGAAGTCAGACCTTGTAGCTGGAAAAGACTGAGGGACTGGATCTAGGCAAAGTACTTTGACGTTGCTGGCGGACCATTTGCAACCAAGTTCTTGACCGTCCTAGACATCGTCCTCAATGTTGTTGTGCCTCTTCTCTGAAGATGTGGGCTGTACCAATTCGGTGTCCGGGCCCAAGGATAGCCTAATTGTCACGAGGGACCGTTCACATGATACCTTCGTCCAAGTTGCGGACGAATCTCAAACGACGACGACTGATGAGGGCTCCAAAGCTGAAGTCGCTTTCACACGTCTCATTTCATTTCAGACTAGTGAAGCTAGAATCCATATTGTCGTTTAGAAAAGCCAGATGGAACTCCGTAACCATGCCCTTTCTCGAGTGACTTTCTCTTTGTTTTTGGCAAAATCCCATCCGACCACAACAAACAGACGTACGCTCAAGGAGAGGAAGAAACCCTTTTTTGTCGCCCTTCTTCTTTCATGCCAGCCCCGGCCGTCGCAGAAAAACAAAATTTACTCCTCGACGACAACGGTCACCAGGCCCTTGGGGTTCTTGACGTTGACGGCCTGGACGTAGCTGTACAGCTTCTCCTTGGCGTCCTCCTCGTCGTTTCGTCGGCGGCTGATGCGCACGCGGATTCTGTAGGGGACACCCTTGACACCCTGCTCCCACACCTTCTTGTTCAGCTGGGGGTCGATGCGGACATCAGAGGTTTGCTGTTGGTATCATGTTAGCTAAAGAGTTCTCTTCCTTTTCGCAGCGGCGCGTTGAAGTAGATCGGTTGAAAAAAAGAAGAGGTGCGGTTGTGTTTCGTGGAGAATGTGCAAACTCGGAATTCGGGGTCTTCGTACCATGGCCTTCTGGGCAAAGTCCTTGATCTCCTTGATGGCCTTGGGGGCGCGCTTCTTGAAGGAGGCACCATGTAACTGTAAGAAGAAATAATCCGTCAGCACTTCGTTCTCTTTTCACGCCTGAGTCGCCCAATCCATCGGTCTCTTTCTGTTCTTCCTCCTCGTCCTATCGTCCATGATGGGTGGCGGTTTTTGGTTCTGGAAACGTACTCTCTTGTGGAGGTGGATGGTGTACTCGCGAGCGACGACCTGGTCGATGGCGGACTTGCCGGCAGGCTTCTTTCCCTTGGACGACATTTCTGTGAATCGCAAAAAGTCAATTTTCTGGGATTTCGAATCGTATCTACTTGGTCGAGGGGCAGGGCGGGCTTACTGCTGGGTGTGGTGCTGTCTGGTCGATTAGTAGTCGAAAAGTTCGTCCTCGGGTGATGGAGTTTGGTGATGGCGGCTCAATTTCAAAATCTCAAAGAATGGGCTGTGGGCGCTGGAAGGGCAGAGTGAATTTTTTGGCTAGCCAGCCAATCATTGAGGGGCAGGTGGGAGCTGATCTGTGGCCCGAGCTCGAGAGGGACTTGGGGCTGCATTAAAAAAGTGGTCGACAGCTGGCGGAGCTGGCACGGTCAAAAAGCAGCTGGCCTCGACTTGAACGCAAAATCTCCAAGTTCCAGACTGCCCAGCACCTCCACAACTCATGTCCACTGTAATAATCTGTACTTCGTAATCTGGGCCTAGTGACGTTGCACAGCCACTATTCCGCTTCTTGAATGCCGCATCACTCACTGCGCAACAAACGTCCCCGACCGTCCCCAAAGTCCACCTCGTTGCCCAGTCGGGCTCTAGCCTCACTCAGGTCACTCTAGCCAATTTAATGCAGGGGTGACTTTGCATCACGGTCATCAAACACACGCCTTCATTTGCTCCGCGCAGGCTTTTGGCCCTTCACTCCCTCGCAATCGACCCTCGTCCGTGCCGACGTCTCCTTTCGTCTCTCCATCTTCAACCAACTTCACCACATGCGCATTGCGCGACTTCCGCTCGCTACCGATTTTTACGCCATTTTTCTGTTCACGTCGCCCAATGCGACCGGGTCGATAATTTAATTCAGAGACATTCCGACGACTCAAACGACGCTGCATTTGTACCACCAGCGCCATAAAAAAGCCGAACCAGCCCAAGGAAGCTTCCACTAGTTTTCACCAAATACAGTTTGGCACTCGTTCTGTTCCCACTCTTGTCGTCAACTCCAGCCCCGAGAGAAGCGATTGACGCACCGAGCCACCTTATCGCGAGCCCGTTGCGGACTCTGCATATCAATAGAGGCAGCGCACCTTTCTGTGACGCGCAGAACGAAGCTAGTCCAGTCGACAGCCCGATAACAGAATTACCTTTCGACTTCGTTGAGGACTGTCGTCATTCATCATGGCCTACTCGGGACATACACCTCCAGAGCCCATGGCTCGCAGTCCGACTCCTGGCTCAACCGTCGACATGCCTAGGAACCGCCTGCCGACTCTGTTCGAGGTGCTGGCTCGACGCACCCAGCCTCCAGTCGACCTGTTCTCGTTTTATATTTATATGAGAGATCAGCAACGCTCCGTCGACTACTTGGATTTCTGGTAGGTTTCAAACTGGGAAGGCACACTATCCGGGCCGGTGCTGATGATTATTCCTTAGGCTTGATGTCGCCCAGCACATGTCGCTATGCCGACACTACGTTCGGGAACTTCGAAGATCAGTGTTGGTGCAGACTCCAGATATCGAGAAGGATGACAAGTCAAAACGCTCCTCCATGGCCTTGGAGGCTCTCGGCGACGTGAGAGACTCGCCGGCTGGACCATCGCACTACATGCAGGAGAAGGAACGCGAGCAGAATGCGCAAATGTCGGCCTATCTTCGTGACCAGCCCTCCACCCCAGGCGGCATCGAACAATCGCCAGCTAGCAGTCAGGAGCCCAGAACGCGCGCCAGCACGCAACTCAGCACACCCCGCAATATGACAACGGATTCGAATTCGCCGGCACACGCTGTCTCTAGGGAGGATATCCGGGCGAGTGCTGAGAGAATTCTGTTCACCTTCTTGATTCCTGGCGCAGAGCGAGAGATCACATTGCCTGGATCCATTACGCACGACATTACGAATGCCATTGAGCAGGAGGGGCGCGATGATCCCGAGGTGTTCGACGTCGCTAAAGACTACGTCTTCCAGGCTATGGAGCGTGATGCTTTCCCAGGCTTCCTGCGAGCCCGCGCTCTGGGCAACCTCATTCCGCCGACCATTGTGGCAAGGTTGATCATTGGTCTCATCTCTATTTTTGGTGGTTTCTGGACAGCATTCGTGCTCATCTTCCTCAACATGTCCAGAAGTACACGATGCTGGGTAAGTTTTGATTCCACGAATCACATGACTCCAGAACTGACAAACAATAGGTGATTCTCCCCTTCACGATAGGTGTTTACTTTCTGGCCTCCTACCAATACTCTCTGGATCCGCTCATGGCCATAGTTGGTTATTCAGAGTATACGACGTTCAACTTCACGCGCATCAGAGAGCCTTATGTCCGCAAGCTTCTCATCAAGCGATCTCTCATGGTACTCGCTGTTACAGCACTAGTAGATGCTGCGCTTTGCGTCTTGTTCATTCTTGTTCCAGGAAAGCGACTCTGAAGTGTTGGCCGATAAATGAGTGCCACATCACGCATCTCGACATTGTCAACCCATCGAACTCTATCATTACGACGTCACGACTCTTTCTGCGCTAGGCCTCGAAACAACTGTTTCCTGAAATTGACTTTTGTCAAGCCAGCATTCTTTTCTTCGGGCTCCCCTTTTTTGTACTCGGCGATCATTGCCGGGAATAATAAGTTGACACTATTCCGAGATGACCTGGTCGCCCAGCACTGGGTCTTCAGTCACTCAGTCAATCAAATAGAATCCCGGCGTCACTAGGCGTTCTCTGCATTGAACCTTCGGTCAATATCCCACAGGCAGCATTGGAATTTTAATGGGAACCCCCAAAAATCTTTTTCTTTTGCCATCACCTTCGATACCAGCGTTTTTTCTTCTCTCGAGGAGCCATGAGAATATCAGGGAAAACAATGGGCTTGGGAGTTTTAGTCTTGATTGTATCCCGCAATCTTTTTGTACAAGTAGTCTTTCAGGGGAACGACTCAACGTCGGCACCGGAGCCATATTTGGAAGTTAAACACAAGCATTGATTTCATGATTATTTTGAAATACCACCGGGTTCTATTCGTTGTAGTGCTCTCTTACCTGACCTGTTTTTATATTTTGTGCTTTGCTATAAATAAACAAGACACTGCTTTAAATATATATATATTTCCTTGAAAAACAGTAGCAAGAATAGGCATACATCAGAGACAGGGTATTCAACTTGTAGTCACTTTCTGTTGCTGATCGTAGCCTTGGGTAGGTAATATTTGTTGGCTGCTTAGCTTTCGCATAAAAACATGGTATAGCATCAAGGGAAGATACTACGTAGGCTATGGATTATAGTCCATTGATTAACTATTTGTGATGTAGTGGTAGTGGACCATGTTCTCTTGAGTTCATAACCGATCGTGCCTCGTAATAAAAACAAGCCGCTTCTGCGAGTTCGGCTGACCTACTCTCTGGACTATGACCATCGCATGGGCTGAAGTTTATTCCCAGGCGCGGTATCTAGTGCAGAGCCCGTCTTTTGCCTGATGAGGTCGCGGGTGACACACGCTCAACCGAGAATATCTACCCAACGTACGCGCCCCCCTAGAGCTTCCGCCGGCTTGCTCTTTTCTTCCCTGCGCCGCCAGCGCTGTCTGCCTGTCCGTCTTCCGTGTCGAAATCATCGTCGACGTCCATCTCGTCCATCTCTGTGTCGGGCACAAAGTACGGCGCTCCGCCGGCACCCGGACGCTCCCGCTTGCCGCGTCCGCTGCGCAAGGCGGCAGTGGCGCGACTGATCAGACCGGACTGTTGGTAGCTGTGCGCGCCTTCCTTGCTCTTGCCATCCCCCTCGGCCTGTTTGGCAACCAGCTTGTCTGTCTGCTCTTGCCACTGCTTCTTCTCGAGGTGGCGCTGTGCTGCTGTCTCCTTGATGGCCTGAATCTGCGCCTCGAGATCGGCAAGCGTTGACGTGCATCGGCCCGACCATTCTTGGAGGTTGGCTAGCATAGACGGGATAGAGCCGGGAGCGAGGTCTCTGAGGGGTGATACCGAAGAGACCAATACTGCTTGGTTGCGAGGGTCCAGCTGAGCCTGGATCAGGCCTGCGTAGATGGCACTGATGACCAGCTGCTCGACGGCGCGGGCGTCGGAGAGGCCTAGGGCAGATTGCAGTGATGCGTAGCTGAGGTTGTGCGGGTTCTTTGCCAGAGTCAGCAGGGAGAGCTGGCGGAGCTTCAACGTCTGCTGGTCGTTCAAGGGCGGCAGGTTGGCCGTGGAGGTGTAGTCGGCATACGTTCCATACGAGAATATCTGGAGCAGGGTGAGATAGCTTGCATGATCGGGAGATTCTGCCAGTGCTTGGATCTGTGGCGTCTCGAGGAGCTCTGCGAATACATATGTGCCAGATGCCGAGGTCGCTCTCGTGACCAGGTCGGCAGCAGCGCGGGGTGCTGTCGCAGACTTGGTGAGCGCGACGAAGGGCTATTCGAATATCACTGTCAGATATGTCGACTCCGTGATGGCCTGTGGATTCCATGACTCACCTCCAGAGCATTCAGAGCCTTGGTCTGTTCCATTGTGACTGATCACGAGCTTCGTCCGTGACAAGGCTGAAGATGACGTCTGGCAGCCTAGAGCTGTTCGCAGGCAGCCGGAGAGTGTCGGACCTGCAGCCTCGTTGCGTTCCCAAAGTGGTTTGGCGGTGATCAAGAGTGGCGTTCTGATGAGTACGAGATCGGGTATTACGCGTGGTACCGTGAGTATGGCGGGAATTCGTGTCAGAGCACTTCGAAGCGGTTTGAGGTCCTGGTTTGGGGTCAGAGGTTGTGAAGTTGTGCTTGTATCAAGAGCGTTTGAGCTCCCATGGCGCCAGGATAATGTGAAGAGGGCTAGTTCAGAATCGGCCTAGTTGATAGCGGGGCAAGCGCCGCAGCGGGGTGGGATCTCGAGCGCTAAACTCCGGGACGATAGGAAGCTACAGATCAGGCCACTAGGCACTGATGGCCTGTCACAAAAACCTAGTTTGCGGCATTGAACAGAGAATCAATAGCAGTATCATGGCAGTAATATGATATTATCGTATTATGTATAACTATGGTTATTATAATGGCAAAGTTGTATGCTTTCCTGGACTGGGAATGCTCGTGTCCTGGCAGAAATGAGTTCAGATGAAAGAAGTCCAGAAGTTTGGCTGGAAGTGAAGACTTTGAGGTCTGAATAAGGTGCAGCTATGATGATAATTATATACGAGCAACATGGCAAAAAACAAAAACATTGCCAGGTTCTCTTCTCTTATTCATACTTTTCAACGGCACAGGGAACACTTCGGGAGTATTCACTCATGTTCCAGCAAGGATGTTTTGAATAAACCAACCGGCTGTTTCCCGCCCTCCATGTCTTGACAGTATGCCATACAGTGTGCTCCGGGATTGCCCCCCTTCACAGGTCCGACACAGCATAAAAAGACGCTATCGAAAAGCAGGAACGGCTGATTATTCTTGGAATGGGTGTGCTGAACCTGCTGAGTATGGACTTGGCACTATCTTGGTAAGCGATCAATAGCGATAATAGCGATAATAGCGACATGAATATAGCTGCAGAAGAGGACACGAAGTCAGTAAGCTGACGACGCCCTGGCTCGATCAAGCATGAAGCCCACGAGACCCAACAACCTGCAGACAATATTCAATATTGGCGATGAATGTGCAAGGTACGGATCTGCTGCCAAGCCTTGGGATTCTCTATCGATATCCTTCACATGTCTGGGCGAAACATCTCTATTCAGTCTGGGGAAGCGAAACGGTCGAGGTTTCTCTCGGATCCCAGGCTCGGATCGGAGATGGTTTTTGGGTACCTACTTTAAACGAGCTTATCTTGCAGGTCAGCAAATTAGATAGGTCTGTGTAAGCCAAAATGGACAGCGCCCGGTGGTCTATCTGAATCCTATAGGCATGGCTATGGCTGAATCGAGTCATTGCTATTCTAAATCTCGCCAACGCCGTCTTATTGACCAGCCGCATGGCAAAGGATGGGTGCGTGAGATGTGTAAGCCTATGGAGGTGGCTCGCGAGTTACTTGTCTTGCTTTCAGACCTGTCTCTTGAAGAGGGAGGTTGACTTTTGGGGGTGAGCAAGTATTCTATGCAAACACACGTCGCGGTCACGCATCACCGCGGCAATAAGTGTAGGCTCTCGACTTACAGAAAATAACATCCGATGTAAACCCCTGCAGATATGGTAACTTTTGCGGTACGGCAAAAAAAGTCTGTGGACGAGCAGACAAGCATTTCCGAGGCTGGTCGCCCTACCTAGTCCTCGGCCAGCTCGGTGAGCTTAGAAATAGAGTGGAGGCGAGACTCTGAGCGCGACGGGGATGCTGATGCTTGCAATGGACGGCCAAGGCATCCTGCGAGATGGGAATGGATTCGCCCACCTCTTTGAGCGGAGAGACAGACCGTATTGTGTGGTCAACTCGGCAGATTCAGGACTGGCAAAGTGGGTAAGAGTCACACGCATAGAGCATATGGGTAAAATGCTTGGCACTCGGATCTTTCAAATGTTGCTATTCGAGATATAGATTTCTAATTTAGCCAAGAACAAACTTTTAAGAGCCAATACAATTGACCGTATCCTTTTCGCACCAGACGCCCGACTAGTGGCTGACGGTACCTAGATTATGGATAAACCCCACCAAGTTCACTATGACTGCCGCTTAACTTTCCCATTCGAGAGTGGTGGGTGGAATTCTTTCGATAATGCCATTGTCAAGCCTCGAGTGTGTACGTGTACGCACGCCCGAGTACTCCGTAGCATCGACAACTGTGGATGTGCATCCCGGGCGGCACATGAGAAAAAAAGAGCAAGACCAAAAAAGAACGAACAAACACGACGGGACCCCTTGACAAGCGCCGTGCTTGTCCAAGGCTTATTCATGTCCGTGGTGCTCGCACGGCCCTATCGTCTTACGACAAGGGCCCGCTTCTCGGGGCATTGGTCCAGGTGCTGACGAAACCCTGCCAAAGATCATCGATCAGCGACGTTTCGCGAAGCTGGCCACTGCTCCGAGCCCCCCGTACTCCAGGACTCCCAAACCAAACTCCGTACCGCAACCACAGAATAATGGTACGTACACTGCATGCTTCTGCTGCTGCTGCATACTATATTGGATTTCTCGTCTCATTTGGCTTTTCCTTGTCTGCGCGACAGCCCACCACTTGACTTTCGGTCTCGCTTCCAATCCTCCGAACCGCCCAGCTCCTCTGCGGCTCCTACATGCGACCTGCCTCACCTACCTACTTAATGACCTGACCCTCGCACCGCCGCCACCCCGCCCTTTTTCTGAACCAAAAGCTGGACTTCTGGTCAAACCAACAGACATATCTCGGTGTTTGTTGGCGACTGCTTGTGCTTTGAAATTACTTGAGACAAGAGAAGACCGACCTCTTTGTCCAGCGACCCGGCACCTGCCCACGAGTTTCCCGCCCACGCGACAATACTATGCATGTCATTGTGTGACCGACCGCATCCAGCATAATTGTATATAGTCACAATCTTTCTTCGACCTTCTGGAGCCTACACAGCGGTCCTCGCGGTCCCCAAATCCAGTCATGGCCCCAGCAAATATAACCGTCCCTCCGAGGGGGCCGACCAAGTCTTCTCTACAGACACCAAAGACGGCGCAATGGGCCACAACCACTCTGCGCGTTGGTGGCATGACGTGAGTCTCGAGTCCTTGTATCTTCTTAACTTTGCGACAACCTTCTGACCGAGAACCAATAGATGTGGCGCTTGTACATCCGCTGTTGAAGCAGGCTTCAAGGGCGTCGATGGAGTCGGCAGTGTCTCCGTCAGCTTAGTCATGGAGAGAGCAGTAGTCATGCACGACGCCGAGCGAATCACCGCCGAACAAATACAAGAAATCATCGAAGAACGTGGTTTCGAGGCAGAAGTCCTGGCGACTGATCTGCCGTCTCCCCTCATTACGCGGCAGGACGACAGCCTTTTCGACGCCGACATTGAGGAATCTGGACCGGGGACTACCGTCACACAAATAGCCGTCGAGGGTATGACCTGCGGCGCATGCACCTCGGCAGTCGAGGGCGGCTTCTCGGACGTTCCGGGAGTCAAGCACTTTAACATTTCACTCCTGTCAGAACGGGCAGTCATTGAACACGATGCGTCCTTGTTGCCCACGGAGAAGATTATCGAGATCATCGAGGATCGCGGATTCGGAGCCACATTGGTGGACAGCGAGTTGCAGCAGCCAGCCAAGAAGACGACACAATCGAGCGCAGACAAGCCTTCGACGGCGACCACCACTGTGGCAATTGAAGGGATGACGTGCGGCGCATGCACCTCCGCCGTTGAGGGTGGCTTCACCGACCTAGACGGCATGCTCAAATTCAACATCAGTCTTCTGGCCGAGAGAGCTGTCATTACGCACGATACGAAGAAGCTCTCTGCAGACAAGATTGCAGAGATTATCGAGGACCGAGGTTTCGACGCAAAGATTCTGTCCACGACGTTTGACACCGTTGATTCCAGTGTGGGCGCCTCGACTGCCCAGTTCAAGATATATGGCAGCCCAGATGTGGACGCCGCCACTGCTATCGAGAATTCACTATTGGCTCTTCCCGGCGTCAAGTCGGCAAAACTGAGTCTATCTACGGACAGGCTCACAGTGAGCCACCAGCCGTCCGTTACGGGCCTCAGAATGATCGTGGAAACGATCGAGGCGGCTGGATTCAATGCGTTGGTCGCCGACAACGACGACAACAGTGCGCAATTAGAATCTCTGGCAAAAACCAGGGAGATTCAAGAATGGCGCAGGGCCTTCAAGGTCTCTCTCTCCTTCGCCATCCCTGTATTCTTTATCGGCATGATCTTCCCCATGGTGCTCCCCATTTTCGACTTTGGGGCCTTTGAGATCATCCCAGGTCTTTTCCTTGGCGATATTATTTGTTTATGTCTTACGATACCCGTCCAATTCGGCATTGGCAAGCGTTTCTACACTTCAGCATACAAGTCTGTAAAACACGGTTCTCCCACCATGGACGTTTTGGTCGTTCTTGGCACCTCATCCGCCTTCTTCTTCAGCGTCATGGCCATGATCGTCTCCATCTTGTTCCCTCCTCACTCTCGGCCCAGCACCATTTTCGACACCAGCACCATGCTGATTACCTTTATCACGCTCGGTCGGTTCCTCGAGAACAATGCCAAGGGTCAAACGTCCAAGGCGCTGTCGAGGTTGATGTCCCTGGCCCCTTCGATGGCTACCATTTACGCGGACCCGATCGCAGCTGAGAAGGCTGCCGAGGGCTGGGACTCCATCAAGGGGTCAGGAGAGCCCAAGACCCCAGTCCGTGAGGGTAACGCTGCGGAAGAAAAGGTCATCCCTACAGAGCTCATCCAGGTTGGCGATATTGTTGTCATTCGTCCGGGTGACAAGATCCCAGCCGATGGCATGATTGTCAGGGGCGAGACCTATGTGGATGAGAGCATGGTTACTGGTGAGGCCATTCCGGTGCAAAAGAAGAAGGGAGGCCACGTCATTGGTGGTACAGTCAACGGTCATGGCCGTGTTGATTTCCGCGTCACTCGTGCCGGTCGTGATACACAGCTGAGTCAAATCGTCAAGCTTGTGCAAGACGCACAGACTACTCGTGCCCCTATTCAACGACTTGCAGACACCATCGCTGGCTATTTTGTTCCCATCATTTTGATCTTGGGATTACTCACCTTTATTGTCTGGATGATCCTTAGCCATGTCTTGCCCAACCCTCCCAAGATCTTCCTCTCGGATGAGAGCGGTGGCAGACTCTTTGTTTGCGTCAAGCTCTGCATCTCCGTCATTGTATTTGCCTGCCCCTGTGCGCTCGGTCTCGCGACGCCCACTGCAGTCATGGTCGGTACTGGAGTTGGTGCGGAAAATGGCATCCTGGTCAAGGGTGGTGCTGCTCTGGAGACCACGACCAAGGTGACACAAGTCGTTCTTGACAAGACCGGAACCATCACATATGGAAAGATGAGCGTTGCCACGGCCAAGATCGTTCCTGTCTGGCAAGACAACGAGTGGCGCAAGCGACTCTGGTGGGCCATTGTTGGTCTTGCTGAGATGGGCAGTGAGCACCCAGTTGGTAAAGCAGTCCTCGGCGCGGCACGCACAGAGCTCGGTCTTGATGCGGAGGCTGCCATCGACGGTAGTATTGGCGAATTCAACGCGGCTGTAGGAAGGGGCATCAGCGCCACCGTCGAGCCAGCCTCGAGCGCAGACAGAACTCGCTACAATGTCTTGGTCGGCAATGTTCGCTTCCTCCGTGAGAACGACGTTGAGGTCTCGGAAAAGGACATTGAGGACTCTGAGCAAATGAACACCAAGAAGAACAGATCCAAGTCTACATCGGCCGGTACAACCAACATCTTCATTGCCATTGATGGCAAGTATGCGGGTCATCTGTGCCTCGCAGATACCGTGAAAGAGGGTGCTGCCGCTGCGATTGATGTCCTTCACCAACTGGGTATCAAGACGGCCATTGTTACTGGTGATCAACGCTCCACGGCCTTGGCTGTTGCTGCTATTGTCGGTATACCCGAGGAAGACGTGTATGCTGGCGTCTCTCCCGATCAGAAGCAAGCCATCATCCGACAGCTCCAATCGCAAGGAGAATGCGTAGCCATGGTCGGCGATGGTATCAATGATTCGCCTGCGCTCGCAACTGCGGATGTCGGCATTGCCATGGCCAGTGGTACAGACGTCGCCATGGAGGCTGCTGATGTCGTGTTGATGCGTCCAAACAACTTGATGGATATCCCCTCGGCACTCAACCTGGCACGAACCATCTTCCGACGCATCAAGATGAACCTTGTCTGGGCGTGTGCTTACAACCTGATTGGACTTCCATTTGCTATGGGCATCTTCTTGCCTCTGGGTTGGCATTTGCACCCCATGGCTGCCGGTGCCGCCATGGCCTGCAGCAGTGTCACTGTCGTCGTGAGCTCGCTTCTTCTGAAGTCCTGGAAGCGACCCCAGTGGATGGATGATGCCCTGCTTACCGAGAAGGGTACCATCAAGCGACGAGGCCGCGGTTGGGGTCTCGACGGTGTTGTTTCCAAGGTTTCAGATCTGTTCAACAGACGAAACAAGAAAGACGAAGGATATGTGCCTCTTGACACATTGGAAAGGAGCGATGTCTAATTATTATTTTCTTTGTTGCATACCAGCTCGGCGTACTTGGAACAAGGGTTTTGGATCTCTGTATATCACTCTGATCTTGCAAAGCCAGGATAATGAAATCCTGCGAACTAGGGCGCGATTCGCTTTCTTATTTAGTATATGGTCACAACCATCAAGAGTGCCTGTAAATATCAATAAAAATGTACATATGACCGAGATTACAGTGTTTCTGCAGATCTGCCAACTTGTACTGCTATGAAATAAGCCAACCCCACGATATGCTATAATCAAGTATCAAGTACAATGTACATTTGCAAGTCTAGAGCTGATAAACGAGGTTGCTTTCTCGGCGTGAGCCCAGCCGCTACTAGACGAGCTGGCAGCTGAAACATAGACAAGCAGGACACGGCCATGATATACGCAACGCACTCCTCTGTCCCGACTATCAGGTCTCAATATACAATTGTCATTCTACTCACTCTAAGGAGGGGATAACTAATACCCAAAACCATGCCAGCAGCACAGTCCAGAACCCTCTGGGCCGTAGCCGTCGCCGCCGCGCCGCTGGCCTACGTGCTCTACACCAAGGCGGCGTACAATGCCAACACGACGGTCACCTTTGCAGTGGGCAGAGACGCCCGGAGATTGGACGACGGCGAAGATATCCTCCCGGAAGATGTATTAAACGACGAAGACGGCGAATGGGTCGTCGTGCGCGAGCGCGTCGTCTCGGCGCCGTTCACTCCAGCAATGACGGATCGTAACGTAGACAGCAGCCTGGGCGGGAAGACGTCGGAAATATCTTCCTCCTCGTCCTCGCCCTTGTTGTTGGATACATACCTCCACATCACCATGTCCATGTTCACACTTACGCCGCAGGCCCTGCTCATGCGCCGCCTCCTACCCGGTCCCCCGCGGCACACCTTCGACGCCGCGTACCTCTCCGCCTGCGCCTTTGCCCCCGGGAACCGCGTCTGCGGCGTGTACGTCGTGCGCACCGGACGGCGTCCCGGGCGGTGTTGGCGCTGACACCACCGGCGGAGGGGTGGAGCGGGCCGGTCGTCCGGGGCCGGCTGGTCGCCGCGGTGGAGGCGGTGGAGAGGGCAGAAGGGATGGTCCGGGCGGTGAACGAGACGGTGCTGTGGAGGAGGAGGAGACACGGCGAGGCGCCCGTGTTTCTGGAGGGCTGGGTCGGGCGCTGGGTGCATGGGTTCATGGTGCAGTGGATGATGGTGGGCGGCGTGAGGGCGTTGAGGGAGGGGAGGAGGTGAGGAGATGCGAGAAAGAGGGGGAGACAAGACTATCTCGGTTAGTTGTTCATTTTCGAGGGGGTGCGTTTGTGTTTTGTTAAAGGAGGTTTCATCATTCCTCGTTGATTTTCGTTCAGAAGGCCCTTTGGATGTATGCACATACGATACTTGAATACCGTTGTCATATGTTTCAAGGTCTATCTGCCGTGACCTCACTGGTAATGTCTGCAGATGGCCAGAAGAGCCTACGATGGCATAGGAATAAAGAGTTGTATGACAAGCAGCAAGTGGAATGGCGATTCATCCTAAAGAAGTTCGTTCAACCGCCGCTCGTGAAATCTATCAACAGCCAAACAGTATAATATCTAAAGAGTACGTGGATGTTTGATATATCATTGCCAGTATGCTCGAAAGCCACTGTATGATTTGAGTATAAGACATGCAGCTCACAGAATTCGAGCTTTGTTTTTCTTATGATTCGAGTATATAAACAGGTATATAAACAACGGGCGAGGCTGCGAAGTGTAGAATACAAGATACCAAATATGCGCCTTGAAAGAAGAAGCATTTCCCATTTTTCCCATTTCGCGCCTCGCTTTACTAGGTATATCCAGCCCCGTACAAAGCCCCTATTTACCCAAATATCCCGTCTAGAGATCTTCCTAACTATGGACATGACATGAGCTTTTCTGAATTATCGTCATCATCATCAGCGCCCCTGGCTTCTCTACGCCTGACATCATACAGGCGGGTCGAAGGAAAATGTAAATAGGTAGAGCTCATTATACCTCAATGGTGAAATGGCTGATCTGAGAGTAATATGCATGAACCGCCAACTCCAACAGCCATATGTCACTAAAGACCTCCCCGCCGTCGAAGCCGCCGATCACGACCAGTCTACTATCGTACAGCACGGCGCTGTGGTAGCCTCTCCCGCTCGGCGGCAAGCCGTACACTTTCCGCTTGTCCCAAGTCATAGTAACAAGGTTCAGGAGCAGCACATCATTCGAATACTCGTTTCCGTCGTGGCCGCCAATCACGAACAGGTAAGACCCGACAATGGTGGCCGTGTGGGAAAGACGGCGGAAGGTGATTGGAATAGTCACCGACTTCCATACATGCGTGTCAACGTCATACACCCACACGTCATTGAAGCATTCGCCGCCGTCCGATCCACCGTATATGATCAGCTTACTGCCCACCATGTTCGCCGTGTGGTAACCGCGCGCCTTGGGCTTGTTGTCGATACTGGGGCTGCCGGAAGACGGCCCAGAGATGAGCTTCCAACTCATCTTGTTTGTGTCCGCCACGTCCAATCTCCAGATGTCGTTGAGCGCCCTGACGCCATCTCCGCCGCCAAACACATAAATTCCGTTCTTGTAGAGACATGCCGTGTGTGCCCTCCGCGGGCTCGGTGTCTTGTCGCCAACGAGACGCGGGCGCTGCCACCGGAAATTCACCGTGTCAAGCACATATACGTCGTTGTAATACGCTGGACCGTCTCCGCCGCCGAAGACGATCAGCTTCTTCCCAACTGCTGTGCACGTCATGGCGCGCAAAGGTACTGGCACATCGCCCACAACATGCGGGCTGCTCCAGTGAAAGGAGTCGGCGTCTAGGACATACAGCTCGTTGAAGCAGGCGCGGCTGTCACATCCGCCAAAGACAAAAACATTGGATCCAATGAGTGTCATGGTATGTGCTCGAAGGGGCGTATGCGCAGCTCCGGACTCGGGCGCCCGCGACCAGTACATGCCAGAGGATGGCGCCGGAAGCACATCTGGGGCATCTTTGGGGTCTTGGAGAGGTGGAAGCGCGACGTAAGGACCGCGCTGCCGCGGCGCAGCATGCTGTTTCCGGGCTATTTGGGAA
The DNA here is from genome assembly GCA_001599175.1 of Pestalotiopsis sp. JCM 9685. Lineage (NCBI taxonomy): Eukaryota > Fungi > Ascomycota > Sordariomycetes > Amphisphaeriales > Sporocadaceae > Pestalotiopsis > Pestalotiopsis sp. JCM 9685. Next base: position 946,624 of record BCGF01000002.1, on the reverse strand, counting down.
TTGGCCGGCGTCGAAGACGGCTTGCTCGCAATGGCCGAGGTCGAACGTGCATTTACAGGACGCTTCCCTTCTACAGTTCCGTCTGTGGAGACGCTGGCCGAATCTTTTGTATTATCTGCTTCATTGCCAACTGGAAAGGACTTGGATGAAGGTACAGGTTGGGTTGGGACTGTTGAGGTGTGGGCTTGCTTGGTCGAGACGGATTGGGAGCGCTGCCGTATCGAGGACTCGGACGTCTTCCGCCTGCTATGGCTCTGGCTTTTGGAGGAGAGGTGGCCAGGTGTATGGCTTCGAATAGGCAAGGCGCGGTCTCGTGACTCTTCATGCTCGGCGTCTGAGGAGGGCATTTGAATCTTTTGCGACCGTACCGTCTTGTGTTTGGAGGAGGGCGACCGGTCGGCCATGGTTGGGTTGTCTGAGCCTATCGCAGCAAGGGCAATGATTTCATTCTAGGTTTCTAGGTTCGCAGGGTCCAGGGATTGGAGCCCGATTGTGGCCGTATGTCTTGTTGCAAGAGGATGCGAATATCGCTATAATTTCTACGCCGGTATTTGCGAAGCGAGGCGCCTCGAGAACCAGAGCCAATTGTTTGCTCTGCTCTGCTCTGTTCTTGTTTGTACAGCTGTCGAGTCGAGGACGAACGAGTTGGGCCGGAAGCTTTCGTACCGAGCCGGGTTGCTCTTATGCGGCCCACGATGACGGTCTAAGCCCCGTGGTGTCTCGTACTGGAGAGATCGGTGGGTATATTGGCGTCGCGACAAGCTGGCGTGTGGCGGGGAGGGCTGCTCAAGAAGAAGACAGTTTCTCGAGTGTACGTTTCTCTCAGTGTGAGCGACTGGGTGAGTGAGCGGGCGAAGTGCACGGGGCCGACCAAGTTCTTCGTTCGTTCGCAGCTGGGTTTTGTTTCGTAAATGAAAACGAATTAATGCACAGCGCCAGTCGTGCAGCGTCAGTTGTTGGTTTGGCAATGGCCTTTCGATGGTTCCGATCTGCCCCTCTAGCCCCTCCAATTCGGGTGGGCAGCAGGCCCGCTCAAACTGGGCTTCGCAGGGTTGCAAGTGCCTGCCCTAGCAGCCGCTAAACTTGCGCTTGACCCGGGGGGCCCTCGGGGCCCAACGGGGGGCGGAACGGCCTCAGAACCTTCAGAACTGCCTAGACCTTCCCCTGTGCCTGTCGAGCCTGTCTGCTGCTTCGCGAATCGCAACGCACTTCCATTCCGGCCATGGAACGATCACAGCTCTCAGGGGCTCGCACACGCGGTGGTCGGGTCGGCACCGGCAAACCTGGCTGTCGGCTATGATGACCGACATAGTTTTGTTGTAAATAATAAAGTGACTGACTCCTCGTGTCGTGTAGGGTTACATTACAGCGTGTTCCTTTGGCACTGGCAAACATTAGCGTCCGTCATTATAGTCGCAGAAGACTGGGCCGTACTTTATAGGTATGTATACCCCGCGGAGGACTCTCTTGCGTTTGCTGTGCCATGTGACTGCCTGCCTCTTATAGTATACACGTATACTCATACGTATACTCATATATCATGGCCATTATCACAACTCACTAGTCTATGGCTGGGAGCCTTGCGGGCAGCATATATCCGCGTCAAAGATGACCACTGCGAAACGAGCAAGCCGGCAACACATGGCGGCAGACGCGTGGATACGATTTGCGGGCGATCCGGACCCCTTTCGCAAATCCGCGTCTTCACACGTATGCCCGTGGCCCGTGTAAGTATTACGATCATAGTAGAAACATCTAAGAGAAAGGAGCCACATATGAATGTGGCCCTCGAGTTGTTCCAGACTTCGGGTTTGCTTCGGAGCAAGCTCGCTGGCGTGGCGGTGTAAATCCAACTCGAAGTGATTCGGAGTGCTTGTTCGCATAGCCATATTGTACACAGTAGTTGACCTGCATCAAAAATGGAAACCACGCGGGGAGCAAGGTAGACCAGATCATATACCTAGGTCAGGTCATCTATCTGTCTTGATACTCGTTACCAAGCAAGTACCCGGCGTCCTGGGTGACGTTGCTTCGGCTTGAACGCCTAAAATTCCTAATTCTCCAATTGTTCACATTCCATTTTGTGGATTAACCTTCAGACTCCGGAGTGTAATATAAAGCCATGAAGCCTCTTGAATTAAGTCGATATGCTCGGCTGTTTAGATACAATCTCGTGGCGTACAGTAATCGTGGTATTATACTTCGTTTTCTGAGTAGTACTGTCATGTTATTTGCTTGATGCTTGGCATTGCCAACTAGATTGAATATAGTCTTTAAGCATATGCCAAACTTATTGACGAGGTTTGACAGGTGATCTTCATGCTTCTTATGTGTCACATTCTTATTTGCTAGAATCTTGGTCAACCGGAATATCATTTGTTTGTAATCATCTACATTTATACTGCAGCAAAAAGGCACCGAGTGCCGATCCAGTGTTTGCTTCCAGACAAAGGACATCCGAGTCAGCCCTTATACAGATTAGCGCACAACCCGCAGGGGTGGATGCCTGTACTTTAGCGGACGAGATCGACATCCTTGCGCTACGCCAGGTAGCTAGTGAGCGCCCCACCATCTATTGCTGCATGCCAAAATTTTGTTTTCTGCGTTCAGATTTCATCACGAGAATCGTCACCAGCTAGCCAGTCGAGTCTTCGATCATAGCTCCAGCTCAAGATGGCCCCCGAAGATACCAACTCGGAGATCATGGATGGTCCGGCGTCTAAGAGGCTCAAGACGAGCCACGTTGAAGAGAGCGGTGCCGCCAATGGAAATGGCGAGTCTGGGGTCACACAGAGCTCCAGCGCTGCGCCGGCAGAGGCTGCGCCAGCACCCCCAACCGAGCGCCGAAAAGGACTGGCGCCCATCAAGGCCGAGTATGCTTTCCAGAAAATATTCATTGGTGGTCGTCACTATATGCTAATCTCCTACCAGATATCTTGTTGCCGCTCCAGGTGGGGCCAAGATGGAGGTCGACGATGATGCCGCAGAAGCTGGACCCATTGGCTCCAATGATCCCGTCACTGGCAAGTCGGATTCCAGGGATTCCAGGGATCGAAATGGTGACCGGAAGGGCAAGGGTCGTAAGAAGCAGAATGGTCAAAACAAGGCCCGAGACTATGGCTACACTGCAGATGCCATAAAGCTCTGCAATAGCCGGGCCTTCAACAACGAATTTTCTCCTAGGGAATGCAAGTATGGAGAGCGATGCAACCTGTGCCACGATTTGCGCAAGTATCTCAAGGAGGGCCGGAGAGAGGATCTGGATACCCTCGGAGGTACTTGCTACGTTTTCGAGACGCACGGCAAATGTCCCGCTGGCTGGAAGTGCCGCTTCGTCAAGAGTCACTCCAAGGAGATCAAGCATGACGACGGGCGGGCTGAGCTGGTCTTGGAGGGAGCTCCAGATGAATCGACCAGCATGGGCGAGAACGCCGACAAGAGGCCAGGCATCGTCAACGTGGCAACCAACGACCAAAAATGGAGCCTCGCCAAGAAGAAGGCCGACCTCGAAAGGTCCGAGAAGTACATCGGTTGGCTGAACAAGGACATGGATCGCACGCGAGATTTGTACGGATCCAAGAACAGAACCCTCGAGGGTGGCCAAGAAATGATGGAGGAACGACGCGCTCAGTTCATCGACCCACCTTTCAAGGCATCTGAAAAGCGCAAGATTTACTTTGGAAGAGAGACGCCTGTTCTGGCTCCTCTGACTACCCAGGGCAACTTACCATTCCGCCGCCTTTGCGTGGAACTGGGTGCTCAAGTCACCTACAGTGAGATGGCCTTGGGCATGCCCATGGTGCAAGGAAACAACAGCGACTGGGCTCTGATGAAGGCACACGATTCCGAAATCGCACCACCCAGATTCTCTCCCACTGGCAGCGTCGTCAAGGGCTATGATAATTCGAAGGACATGAAGTTCGGTGCTCAAATCGCTGGCAACCAGCCTTGGGTCGTCATCAAGGCAACCGAGGCACTGACAAAATACCTTCCTCATTTGCGCGTGGTCGATATCAACTGCGGCTGTCCAGTTGACTCAGTCTTCCAGTCAGGCGCTGGAAGTGCCCTTCTCGATTCCCCAACCAAGCTGGAGCGCATGATCAGAGGCATGAACGTGGTGTCCGGCGAGGTACCCATCACTGCCAAGATTCGAATGGGCGTCCGGGACAACAAGCCTACGGCCCAGAGACTCGTAGAGCGTTTGGCCCTTGGTGACGAGGATCTCCGAGACAGGCTTGGCGCACCTGGCTGTGCAGCCATCACCCTGCACGGCCGCAGCCGACAGCAGCGCTACACAAAGAGTGCCAACTGGTCCTACGTTGCCGAGTGTGCTGAGCTCATCAAGTCTTACAACCAAAAGATGGATGATGTCACAGACACGGCCCAAGCTCCAGACCCGAGCACGCAGGCCAACAATGGCAAGATGTATTTCCTTGGCAACGGCGACTGCTATTCTCACGTCGACTACTTTGATCACATTGACAACGCAAAGGTTGACTCGGTCATGATTGCCCGCGGTGCTTTGATCAAGCCATGGATTTTCGAGGAGATCGAGAAGGGTCAGTATCTCGACAAGTCGGCCTCTGAGCGACTCGAGTACGTCGAGAAGTTCTGCAAGTATGGTCTGGAAAACTGGGGCTCGGACGAGATGGGTATCGGCTTCACCCGTCGTTTCCTGCTCGAGTGGCTCAGCTTCACGCACCGATATGTGCCTGTCGGCCTCCTCGAGTATCTCCCACCTAGTTTGAACGACCGTCCGCCCGCCTACCGTGGACGGAATGAACTCGAAACGCTCCTCGCCAGTGATAACTACAAGGACTGGATCAAGATCAGCGAGATGTTCCTCGGACCTGCCCACCCTGGTTTCAAATTCCAGCCCAAGCACAAGTCAAACAGCTACGAGATTGAAGCAGAGGGATAAATACTGGTCGAATTAGAATCCTTGGACACGTCTCGTGACAAATGGATGTGCGATGGAACGAACGCCGCATGAGGTGCTGCTTGGTGTAGGCACCTTGGTTTAATCATTCTCGCATTCATATATGCAATGCACATCACCTGCGAGATCACCCGCACAAGCTGCATGGTGAGCATATTTCAGATTCACTGTTTCGTGGCAACTCAATTAGAAGGCTCTTTGCAATGGAGTTTTTCCATGGATTGGCATCAATGTACAGAGATACAAAATGGCATTTAGAGTAATTTGTCTCATCATTTGACGAAACCATCTGCTCATCTTCTCATGCAGGTCCAGGCCATACAGTCACAGAAGACCTCGTTGAAGTGAAGTGGCTGTGTGCTGCTATATCTGCCATCATAGTTTCTGGTCATCAGCGGGACAGAGTAATACGATACCGGTTGGCTTGTAGATATTGCTGTTTCGATCAAGAATGTGCGAATTGTACACAGCTCAAGAATGATATTGCCGGTGCCAATTTCACCAACTCATGACTGATAGAAAACTGATGAAAAACATATACAGTCACGAAGAGCCCATCACCCGACAAAGTGTTACACTCTTGGCGACTCGCCTCAATACTGTCTGCATCTCTTGCCTAGCCGCCTAGCCCACGTGGATGGCAAATGGTCACTGTTGCCAACAGGGATGACTTTGAATTTGGCCTGCGCGGGTGGAAAACCCCAAATCATTTAGTTGGGACCTGACCAGGGCGGGGTTGAAACTCTACAACCGACTTTGAAAGCCACCCACCGACCTGCATACAATAAGAAAAGACACGCACGATATATATTTGCAGACGTGCAAGGGTCTCTTCGACTAGGTCCACTGATTTCCCTGCTGCTTGGTTGTTGAGACGATGATGGCGAAGATATCATAATCTCTCATCCAAACCAACATTTAAATATCTTCTATTATCAATCGGAACACCATGCTCCAGACGGTTCTCAACTTGTTCAGCGCGGCAAAACCGCCGGCGATCAAATTCGACTACCCCACGGCCGTGGCGGGGAATCCCTTTGTCGGCGGCTGGTATGCGGATCCGGACACGGAGATTTACAACGGACTATTCTGGGTGTTTCCTACCTACTCGGATGCGTACGAGAAACAAACCTTTTTGGATGCCTTTTCTAGTCCGGATCTGATCAACTGGACGAAACACTCCAACATCCTGACGACAGACACTGTCGAGTGGGCGACCAAGGCCGTCTGGGCCCCGGCACCTATCAAGAGAAACGGAAAATATTACATCTATTTCGGCGCCAACGACATCCAGGAGGACGAGGACGCGGCCGGCGAGGTCGGGGGAATCGGTGTCGCTGTCGCAGACAAGCCAGAAGGCCCGTACGTGGACGCCATTGGCGAGCCGCTCATCGGCCATTACCACAATGACGCCCAGCCGATCGACCAGGACGTCTTCATCGACGACAAGGACGGGCAGGCTTACATCTACTACGGTGGGCACAGCCATGCCAACGTGGCCAAGCTCAACGAGGACATGGTGTCCATCGGGACCTTTGACGACGGAACACAGTTCAAAGAGATCACACCCGAGAACTACGTCGAGGGGTCCCAGATGATCAAGCGGAACGGCATCTACTATTTCATGTGGTCCGAGGGCGGCTGGACGGGGCCGGACTACAGCGTCTCGTACGCCATGTCGGACTCGCCGCTCGGGCCGTTTGTCCGCAAGGACAAGATCCTGCAGCAGGACAGCGCCGTGGCCAAGGGCAGCGGCCACCACGGCGTCATCAACGTCCCCGGCACGGACATCTGGTACATTGTGTACCACCGGCGGCCGCTCAGCGAGTCGGACGGCAACCATAGGGTGCTTGCCTACGACCGCATGTACTTCAACGAGGACGACACCATCGCGCCCGTCCAGATGCTCGTGCAGGACAACTTTGCCGACGGCAACACGATCGGGTGGAAAATGCACTCCGGAAAATGGGCCGCCGTGGACGGGCGGCTCACGGCTAGCGGAGCCTCGACCAGCCTGGCCACGCTGGACACCGACTTTGCGTCTCTGGTTTTTGACGCCACTGTGAGCCTGCCCAAGAAGGGAGAGCGAGACGCCGAAGCCGGGCTCGTCTTTCGGGCCTCGAACTTCACCGACGCGGGCGGCTTTGACGGCTACTTTGTCGGCCTGACTGGATCCGGACACCTCGTCCTCACGAGCAAATATTCCACAAGCCTAAGTGTGCTGGCAAAGGAGGAGGCGCCCTACGCTGCTGGCCAGACCGAGCACAAGTTTCGAGTGGTGGCAGACGCGTCGACGATTTCGGTATACGTAGACGACATGGGCGCGGCCAAGATGACGGTCGAGGTGGGAGCCGGGCCCTCGAGCGGAGCGACTGGCGTCAGGGCGGCGAACGCATCTGTGGCCAGGTTTGGAAATATCTCGGTAGCGCGCCCGGGGGAGGCGCGGTAGATAGTCATGGGAGTATATACTGTGTAAGGCACCCAACCATGGCTTCGGTACCACACACACACCTTTTGACCCATGCCTCGTCTCCTAGGCCGAAGGATTCGTGAAGAACATGCAAGGTCTTTTCTTGAATAGGTGAAATTCTGACATTATTTTGTGTTGCAGGCCTTATGTTGCCGGGATAAAATGGCCAGTCATGTCATAATGGTTCGTCCTGTCATAGGCATAAGATTGTGGCAGTGCCTGTCCCCATGCTCACTCATTGACTCAATGTCAGGCACCCACCATAAATGAATATGATTCACAAAAAACATCAGCCATGTATAACCACCGATGCGATCGCCTCGTAAAGGGGAGGAAAAAAATCAATACGATGCCGCGTTCAGCCGCGGACGTCGCCGTCCATTCGGTGTTCTCGGTAGCAGGGCGATCTAATAATGATTTGTGATCAAGGCGGGCTCCATGTTTCACAGATCTACTCCAGAGCTGATGGCAGATCAGCACTGCTCGAAAGCAAGGACCCTTTTTCTTTCTTCGGCAGGGGTCTGTATGGTGGGTGTTGTACGAGGAGGTCCGAAAAAAGATGCGATGATGCAAGATTCAGCCCTACGCAGGAGAGAGACAGATTGTTGGCTGCCTCGGGGACTGGTCCCCTGCGGGGGACCAGAGCACGATCCCGTACGTCAGGTACGCAGATGAAAAAGAAAAGACGAGCGCGTGGCTGCGGGCTAAGACGATGGGCCGGTCCACATTCCTTCAGGTCTACGGCTCAGCTCGGTGCCTCATGACGGCGAACCGGGGATGTGAGCAGTGCTGTTTTTGGGTTCCCGCGCGAGAAAAGACGTGCGGAAAAAAAAGAAAGAAATAGACAGATGCTGAACAGCCTCGCCCCCAAACCAATCATCAGAATCCTGACGTGAGGACAGGACAGGTCTCGTGGTTGTTGCGGACCCGCGCCACCGGGGCGTGGCCGGACAGGGTTGGCACAGTTTCCTTGGGGTGATGCTCGATTGCCGACAAATAGCGAAGCGGCGGGCGGCGATTGGTCGAAATAGAGAAAAATCCCCCACGACCAGTCACACGGCGCAGGATTGTGCCTTTTGTTCGTCACATCGAATCCCAGCCCGTAGGAGCCCAGCGCGGCGGGGCCCAAGCATCTATAGTGTACGATGGTGTATCTGCAAGACCGCCAGGCTGGGTCCGAGATATCCCATGTATATATGATCCTCTATCAAAAATGGTCGTCTTGGCGCCCCGTCTACCTTTTCTTTCCTGGACCCAGCTGCCTGGGTCGCATCGATCCTTCGACAAGGTCCTACATACAGTACAGCCTACAGGCGCCGGGTCCGAGGAGGCCCCATGACTTACCTACCTGCACAGCATTCCCAATACAGGCACCCGAGCAGGTTCAATATTTCCCTTCCTGTGACGAGGAAAATCACCCCTATGTAGCAGTGGGAGGAGGAATAAGAGTCACAGACGAGAGAGGGAAACCCACATACCGAAAGCCAGCCAAGGGTATTCCCCTTCTAAGCGCCACCACTTGCGAGATGGGAGATCGAATCACAGCCCAACGCCCATGACAGCCGGAAAAAAAAAAAAAAAAGCAAGGCAACACGAATCGGGTCGGTATTGGACAGCCGGATACTCAGCCCGGCATCCCCCCAGCTTTGCTGGCCCGGGTATTGCCTACCTAGATACTTGCTCCTTTCTGCATTCCTGCCAGGTAGAGAGGTGTGTCTACCTGAGCTGGGCTATGTATGTATATTTACGGTAGGTGACAGGTCGGGGTCCAGTCATCTGAAATATTTTCCAGGGGTATCTGTCTATCAATGTTCGTCATCTTCAGGATTCCGGTGATGGGTCGCCATGATGGTGTGTTCGGTGGGCACGTTGGTCTGATCCTATAGGGTCGTTCGTGTAAGTGACACTCCAGGTTGGCTTGTGTGTGTGTTTTTCAGCCAGCCAGCTGCCGTGGTGTATAAAATGTGCCTGAGGACTGTGTGATCCTTATGGAACCTGCTCTCTGTTTTGATGGTCTTCTTCATCCTCGGCAGTCTTGAATATAATCGTTGATATTAATCATGCATTTATATGATATATCTTTCCAGTCTGGCATATGCCTGATTGTTGGTGTTGCCACTCTATACTGGATTTCCAAAACCATATACAATTTATACTTCCACCCGCTACGAAATTTCCCCGGGCCGAAACTAGCTGCTATTGGTTGCGAGTACGAGTTTTATCATGACGTTGTGAAAGATGGGAGGTATTTGTGGAAGATGGAAGAGATGCATAGGAAATATGGTCAGTTTGTCCACACAAGGGGCCACCTCAAAACGACACAATCACTGACACGCAAGCTCTCGGAAAACAGGCCCCGTCATCAGAATCAATGCCGACGAGCTGCATATAAGTGACCCAGAGTACTACAACCAGCTCTACGCCAGCAGCCGGCGCAAGGTCGACAAGTGGGCGCCCATGGTGGCGTCCTACACGATCCCCGAGTCGAGCGTGGCGACCGTCGACCACGACCTGCACCGGCTGCGCCGCGGCATCCTGAGCCCGTACTTCTCCAAGGCGTCCATCACGCAGCTGGAGCCCATCATCGGCGAGCGCATCGACCGGCTGTGCGAGCGGCTCGGGGACTGCGCGGGCCGCGACGAGGTCGTGAGCCTGGACGCGGCCTTCTCGGCGCTGACGACGGACGTCATCACGCGGTACTTCTTCGGCGCCCACGACGACAACCTCGGCCGCCCGGGCTTCGTCCACCCCCTGCAGGAGGCCATCCTGGGCCTCACAGGCGCCTTCCAGTTCACCCGGCTGTTCCCCAACGTCGCGGCCGCCGCCAAGAGCCTGCCGCTGTGGCTCATCGAGCTGGTCCAGCCCAAGATGGCCCACCTGCTCCGGTGGCAGGGCGAGCTGCTCCGGAACATCGAGGCGTCGGTGCGGGACGGCTCGAGCTCCGACACGAAAGAAAAGTCGGTGATCCTGAGCGCGTTCCGCGACCCGGCCGTGCCCGCCGGCCAGAAGAGCATCCCCCGCCTGGTTGACGAAGGCATGCTGTTCCTCATCGCCGGCTCCGAGACCACGGCCCGCGTGCTCAGCAGGATCACGTTCCAGCTGCTCGAGGACAAGAGCCTGCTCGGGCGGCTGCGCGAGGAGCTTGCCGGCTTGTCGGCGAGGTCTGGGGGACTATACTCGGCGGTTGAGCTCGAGGGTCTCCCTCTGCTTGTGAGTCACTTCCTGCCGATCGGGCCTGCAACTGTGTGTGGAATCGAGTGAGCTCATCTTTGTGTTTGTGTTTCTAGTCTGCCGTAATCATGGAAGGTGTACGCCTGTCGCATGGCGTGCTCATCCGCCTGCCGCGCGTCGCACGTCTCGAGTCGCTCCAGTACGGGGACATGAGCATACCGCCGGGGGTAAGAACAGAACCCAGAGTAATCTGAGAAAATAATACTGACCATTGTGCCTCGATAGACCCCAGTGAGCACCATATCCTACTTTGTGCACACCGACGCGTCGCTGTTCCCCGACCCGATGAAGTTCGACCCGGATCGGTGGTTCAGAGCGCAGCAGGAGGGCGTCAATCTGAGCAAGTTTGTCGTCAGCTTCTCAAAAGGCAGCCGGCAGTGCCTCGGCATCAAGTAAGTTTTGCATATCCTCTTCAGCAGCCCACATCTCTTTTTTCCAACATGTGGCGTGAATGCTAATCAGTTTTCTCTCCTTGTAGCATGGCGTACGCCGAAATGTACTTGACGATCGCGAGGATCGTGACGCAGTTCGACATGAGCCTCTTTGAGACGACGGCGCAGGACCTCGAGATACACCATGCCCGCGTCGTCGGGTACCCGAAGCAGGGACTCGGCGAGGTCAAAGTGAGAATCACTTCTCGCGACTGACGGCGCTGATGCGTTTCATCATACTTACATACAACTATTGGCCTCGGGGCCGTGTACAACAGCGATAAGATATCCGCACATGGACTTGTGCCTCCAACTTTTGGTTCTGGTTGCTTTTACCATATTCTATTCTCGAAATCTGCTGCAGAAAGTGGGAGATTACAAAAACAAGAGTGGCCAGATAGAGCCTGTACAATAGATTAAGAGGCAGTATATAATTGGATGTCTAGATAGACATAAAGCTCCTGCAAAGAAAAATGAATTTTAATATTACTGTATAAGTTGAAGCATGACTTTTGAAGCTTAAATGTCAACATACTTTGTGGCCGCAGCCATAAAAATTGGTGTCCAGCCAACCAGCGGCTCGTGAATCCAATGTCAATGCTATTGGCAAAGAACAATGGAAGCTGGCGTCCAGTTTGTCCTCTTTTCGGCGCCAATAAATGCGTGATCTAGCCGTAAATGGTTTGGTGTAAACGCTTGACAGGCTGGACAGGGATACCAAGAATCCACTACGGGGCGGACCATCATTCATCCGTCCGATAAGCTGGCGATAACACGGGACCGGCTTTGCGGGCGGTCGATATGGGATCGCGTCAAGGAGCAGCAAGACCTTGCGACAGCTTTGTGACCCTATCCTCACCAAGCTTATCGCACAGCGGATTCACGCCTTGCAACCTGTCCAATCGTTTCGGAATTAGAATGAAGAGCTGATGTGATGTAGAAGGTAAGTTAACCAGCTTTTCATTGTCTGATTTGTTTCATGTCCCCCGCGCCACCAGCTGGTCTTGCTCGCCAGCCATTACCTACGGGGCTGCTTTCCCAAAAAAGAGCTTCGTCATAAACAAGGCTCGAACCGCCGATCCTGTGGTTTCAACAGCCACGTACCTGTTCCCACCTCCAACGTCGAGCATCGTGATCGCAACTTGAAGAACTGTGATTAATGTATTGATTAGCAGTTTGTATATTCAAGTGTGATGAATCAACACCAAGACGAGATGGCGCATCGGGAGCGCGACTCCGCCGAAAGGCATCACCGTGATCCCAGAGACGCATCGTACCCAGCCTCGACAGGCACGCCGCATCACAGCAACGCAGCTTCGCTCCCAATACACCAGCCGGTTGCATCGAGGCTTCCTGGCGCGATACACAGCCCAGGGGGATTGCTGGCCAACCACGGTTCGGCCCCTCCTATTCCGATCGGCGGCCCCTCCTCGAACTCGTTCCCAGGCGCCCCTACGACCGACGTCGCGAGTCGACCGCCACCCCAGAGCGTTCAGAACGCTTCGAGCCAGATGTTTTCCGCCATCGGGGGACCTCACCCGGCGCCTGCCACTTCTGCGGCGAGCGCTGCTCTTGCTCTGGGACCTCCCCTGCAGCAGGAGAGCACTCGCCCTCCCGCGCAGAATATCCCGTTCGGCGGTGGAAGCGGCGGTGCTGCTGGCGGCCCTCCGATATCTGCTGGTGCTGGAAATATGCAGCAAGGTCAGCAACCTATATTGAATGTGAGTTGATAAATCTTTTCGTGTCTGGAAGGTTGTGGTTCGCGTAGTTGCGCATCGGATGAAACGCGGGGTGCTTGCCCTTTGTACCTGATCGAGTGCCTTCCAACCCAAGGTTCTGGTGTTTCAACCACCTCATTTTTTTCGACGCCCGCCGACCTGCTCTTGCGCTACACAATAGCCTTGCAGCACAATCAATCACCTGGACTGCCTAGTAGACTGCCCCTCCGTCAAGACTAGATATTCAAGCTGTCTCTCCTTCCCACATCTGCCGCCGACAGTCTTGCGTTCAATCCTCACACATCTCGCAATCTGTTTCTACCTCGGTCCCTTCATCATGCCTTCCGCATACGGGCCCGAGGGTCCCTTCGCGCTAGCATTCAAGATCCCATCGCGATTTCATCCCCCAAATTCCGGCATTCCCGACCTTGTCTTTTCCAACGGTACTAAGTTTCGTTCCCAGGACGCTTTGAGCTACCTCGACCAGGTGAAGGTGCAATTTGCAGAGCAGCCGGATGTGTACAACAGATTCCTTGATATCATGAAAGATTTCAAGAGCCAAACGTAAGTTTCCATCTTTCTCCACCTTCGACTTTCGAACAAGAATCTGACTTGTTTCCAGCATTGACACACCAGGAGTCATCAAGCGCGTATCTGAGCTCTTCGCCGGTCATCCAAACCTTATTCAAGGATTTAATACCTTCCTCCCTCCAGGTTATCGAATCGAGTGTGGCGAAGGTAATCCGAGTCATATCCGAGTGACAACACCCATGGGAACAACCCTCCAACCCATCACCGCCGGCAAGTTCAACTTTGCCGAGGCAAACCCGGCTCAAACAAGTTCGGGAGCAAGCTTCTTCACCGGCCGCGCTGGCAACTGGAACCAGCAACAATCGCAACCGCAGACGAGCATCGAGAGCCCGGAGGCACAGTTTAGTACTCCTGCAGCTGGAGGACCCGCCGCACTCTTCGGCCAAGGTCCTGGTCCAAGTTCAGGTGGAACATTTGATGGTCAAGGCCCGGCCACAGTCCAACGTGGAGGCTCGCAAGTCCCAAATTCCACGACACCGAATGCTCCAGGAGCTCGCAACGCCCTGACGCCTACACCCGGCGCCCAGAATCCCGCCAACGGTGCCGCTCAAGCCGCCAACATGGAGAAGCGAGGACCTGTTGAGTTCAATCATGCCATCAGCTACGTGAACAAAATCAAGGTAAGACTGACCCTGCACTCATGGACGAACATGAGTGGTGTATTCGTGTTTTCACTCGCGCGGCTATGGCGATGTATTCCCCGGGCTCCTTCTGCCGCAGCCATGACTGATATCAGCTGACTAACCACGTACAGAACCGTTTCCAGGACAAACCTGAGATTTACAAGCAGTTCTTAGAGATTTTGCAAACATACCAGAGAGAGCAGAAGCCCATCCAGGATGTCTACGCGCAAGTTACGAGCTTGTTCAACACGGCACCGGATCTCCTCGAGGACTTCAAACAGTTCCTGCCCGAAACTGCAGCCTCGACAAACAAGGGCGGTTTGGCACGATCAGAGGAGCCGCTTGGCCTGGCTAGCCTTGCGCAGTCCACCCCTCAACCGAGCCATAGCAACCAGAAGATGCCCCCAGTTGGTAACTTTGCACCCCCGAGTGCCACCAAGGAGAATAAGAAACGGCCCCGCAATGAGAAGGTCCCCGCGGCCGCGACGCCCACCATGCCGGAAGCCTTGGGACCTGCTGCACAACGCGTCATTCCTGGTATTCCTAGCAGTAGCAACAAGCGACCCAAGCTGGGCCACAAGTCCCTAGCAGCTGACGTCCCCTCTATCGAGCCCACTCTGACGCCCGTTCTGCCCGAACCTCTGCCGCCGGCAGCTGACAGCCAGGTCTCATCCGAGGAGCTAGCTTTCTTCGAAAAGGTCAAGAAGCACATTGGAAACCGCGCTACTATGGTGGAGTTCTTGAAGCTGTGTAACATGTACTCGCAGAATCTGATCGACAAGGACGACGTGATTCACAAGGCGACTCAGTTCATTGGCGGCAATCCTGAGCTTCTCAAGTGGTTCAAGGAGTTTATGGGCTGCGAAGGTTACGACGAGAATATTGAAAACCGACCGCTTCCCCCTGTCGAGAAGGTCTCTCTCAGCAATTGCCGAAGCGTCGGCCCCAGCTATCGCCTTCTGCCTCGTAAGGTAAGTTGAAGCCACTGTACTTGATTTTTGCAAATTGATTGTGCTGACACCGGGTAAAGGAGAAACTGAAGCCGTGTAGCGGACGCGACGAAATGTGCAATCTCGTGTTGAACGACGAGTGGGCCTCGCATCCCACGTGGGCCTCAGAGGACTCTGGCTTTGTGGCTCACCGCAAGAACGCGTTCGAGGAAGGCCTTCACCGCATCGAAGAAGAGCGCCACGACTACGACTTCAACATTGAGGCGAACCACAAGTGCATTCAGCTTCTGGAGCCGATCGCTCAGCAGATGCTGAACATGCCACCCCAAGACCGCGAGCAATACAGCCTTCCTCAGGCTTTGAACGGCACTAGCACCTCTATCTACAAGAGAGTCCTCAAGAAGATTTACGGCGCCGAAAAGGGAACTGAAGTCGTGAACGACATGTTCGAGAATCCCTTCGCTGTTGTGCCCGTTGTTCTGGCCCGTCTCAAGCAGAAGGATGAGGAGTGGCGCTTCACTCAGCGCGAGTGGGAGAAGGTCTGGCAAGCTCAGACCGAGATCATGCATCTGAAGAGTCTTGACCACATGGGCATCCAAGTCAAGCAGAACGACAAGAGACAGCTCTCGGTCAAGCACCTTATCGACTCGATCAAGACCAAGCATGAAGAGCAGCGACGTCTGCGCAGCATCAAGTCTAAGGTACCCCGCTACCAGTACTCGTACGAGCTTGGCGACCAGGAAGTTCTGCTTGACCTCCTCCGCTTCATGGTCCTGTATGGTACGAACAATGGCCACCACAGCGCGTCTGAGAAGGAGCGTATCATCGACTTCTTTGAGTCGTTCATTCCCCAGTTCTTTGATCTGCCCGAGGACAAGGTCGCTGATCGCCTCCGCGACATTGACCGCGAGTCTGTGGAAGACGACGCCGAAGAGCAGTTGCCGACCGAGTTGACTAATGGAAGATCTCGACGCAATGGAAAGAAGTCCGATCTTCTGCGTGGCGTCCTTGACCCTGGTCGTAACGGAGCCAAGGGTCGCAAGGAGAAGGAGGGCAGTACTGCCTCTGGTAGCAAGGAGAGCACCCCGGACCGCGGCTCTGGCAACGAGGAGGAAATGGCCGACGCTCCCGAGGAGCAAGCCGCATCCGAGATGACTAATGAACGATGGTTGCCCACTGTTCCTCGTGCTACGGTCGTCAAGGGTAGTCGCGAGCTCTTGGACGCTGAAGGCGATCTCAAGGCCGACGGTTTCTTCCCTCGTCGCTACCACCACTTCTTTTGCAACCAGACCATCTATGTCTTCTTCACCATCTTTGTGCGACTGTATCATCGCCTCATTGATTGCAAGCAGAGTCAAGATAGTGTTCTGGAGGAAATTGCTCGCTCCAAGAGCAAGAAGCCCGCCAAGCAGCTGGGTATCGCCGTCAATGAGATCAATTACTTTGACGAGGACGATCCCGCTTCTTTCTGGCCTAAGACCGTCGAGCTGGTCGAAGACTACATCACTGGCGAGATTGATGACAATCGCTACCAGGAAGTCCTGCGCCACTATTACCTCAAGAAGGGCTGGACCTTGTACACAATCCAGGACCTCTTGAAGACTCTTTGCCGACTCTCACTGGTCTGCACTAGCACCGACGCCAAGGAGAAGACCCCGGATCTGATCACTCATTTCCTCCAGAGCCGTTCTGAGAAGGAAACGAGCTTCCAGACTGAGATGGCCGCTCGCACCTACGCTCAGAAGTGCGTCAAGGATGGCGATCTGTTCTTGATTCAATGGGTAAGTGATAACCTGCAAGCGACTCTCGTGATGTTAGTGCTGACAAGTTTTGTTAAGTTCCCCACCGACTCCAAGGCAACGTTCCGCTTCCTTCAGCGTGACGAGACCACCTTCCAGATGGATGAACTCGAGCTCAAGGAGCGTTGGCAATACTACATCTCGTCATTCATCCGTGTCGAGCCGACTGAGGGTGTGCCACGCTCCAAGCTTCGAAAGCCTCTTCTCCCTCGGAATCTTGCCTCTAGTGATCTGGATTCCGATGATGGTAATCAGCCAAAGCCACTTGCGTCCGAGGAGCATCTCGTTCTCAAGGTTTGCCTGAATACGAACAAGATGTGCTTCGATAAGGGATCCTCTGAGTACTTTGTCTACAACACCAGTCCTGCCACAGCTGAAGAGCAGAGTGAAGCCGCCGAGCGCCATGCTCTCGTTTCCGAGTGGCGATCTCAGAAGCTCAAGGAGAGATTCGTCATGAACAATGGCTGGCTCGAGAACGGCTGGATGAAGAACTTGCCCCAGGACGAAGTCCAGAAGGCCAACGAGAACTTCCAGAAGTGGGTCAAGGACGGCGTGGCGCCCTCATCCAGCGCAAGGGATGAGCCCATGGGTGAAGCCGACTAGGATTCGGAATTCCCTGCGTTGATCTTTTAGAGCGTTGATATCCCTTTCCCGTCCTCGATCCACTGATCGCAGGATCTTCTTCTTGTCCTTCCTTCTCGTCCCTGCCGCCAGTTGGGGATGTATATTCAGCGGCAACAGCATTGCATTGAGGCGTTTGAGGCGTTGCGGAAAAAGATTCCGAGACTTGTGGCATGCTGTTGAGCCATGTGTAGTGGGCACAGCCTACCCCATGAATTCTGCATGGGGGTTTCTTCTGGTCTGATTCAGGGTTGACGAACAACTCTTTTCTATCTTGTGTTCAAGGAATGGCCGTCTTGTGTTCAAGGAATGGATAATGATCTCTTTTGCGATGCGCGATAGAACGTTGTGGTTTGTGTGTCCTTCGGAAGGGATACTATATCTCCTAAACAGCATTTGCGTGTATCGGTAGTAGTGAATGCTACTACTACTATAGCATACTTCATGAATACATTTTCAATAATAATTTGACGTGCTGATGTGGAGTTGCAGGGGGCGTGTCTCGGTTATTGCAAGTGATGAGTTCTGATTAATTGGACATGGTCATGACGATAAATATGTGAGGTTCAAGTAGCTTGTATTCCAATACTTGCAAGTCCAAGAAGGCAACCAATGCAGAAATTATCAAGTCAATCAAGATGTGTGAACAAAAGGTTGAGTATTCTTGTAATATTAGATGCTGCTCCCTCTTCGGGGCAGTTTGGGGCTTTATATAGGTATGTGCCTAGATAGAGGAACTTTGATATATAAAGGTCAGAGTTCTTTTCATATCAGTCGTGGTCATGAGGTATTTTTGTTTTCTAATTGTGTGGTCTTCGTTATGTCTCTCTCTCTTTCTTCGTTTGCTTCCCTTTCCGTGCCCGCGGCCTTTTCTTTTATGCGCGCGTGCTTGGGTCACAGTTTCGAGCCGCTGCCATGCATCTATTGCAGGCTCTCGATGACGATGGCGCTGGCGCCGCCGCCGCCGTTGCAGATGCCGGCGCAGCCGATCTTGGCCTTCTTCTCGCGCAGGACGGTGGTCAGGGTGGTGACGATGCGGGCGCCGGAGCAGCCGAGGGGGTGGCCGATGGCGACGGAGCCGCCAAAGACGTTGACGACGTCGGGGGTCAGGTTCAGGAGCTTCATGTTGGCGAGGGCGACGACGGAGAAGGCCTCGTTGATCTCGTAAAAGTCGACGTCCTTGTCGGTGAGACCGGCGTGCTTGATGGCCTTGGGGATGGCGAGGGCGGGGGCCGTGGTGAAGCGCTCGGGCTCGCGGGCGGCGTCGCCCCAGCCGAGGATCTTGGCGATGGGCTTGACGCCGAGCTCCTTGACCTTGGCCTCGGACATGAGGACGAGGGCCGAGGCGCCGTCGTTGAGGGGGGCGGCGTTGGCGGCGGTGACGGTGCCGTTCTGGGGCTTGAAGACGGGGCGGACCGTCTTGAGCTTGTCGGCGTTGAGGTTCTTGGCCTCCTCGTCGGCGGTGATCTTGACGGCGGGCTTGCCGCGGCCGCCGCTGACCTCGACGGGGACGATCTCCGTGTTGAAGACGCCGGCCTCGGTGGCCTTCTGGGCGCGGGTGTACGTCTCGATGGCGTAGGCGTCCTGGGCGGCGCGGTCGATGCCGTGATCGTCGGAGCAGAGCTCGGCGGCCAGGCCCATGTGCTCCTTCTTGTAGGCGTCCGTCAGGCCGTCCTTGAGCATGCCGTCGACGATGTTCTGGTCGCCGAACTTGGCGCCGTTGCGCAGCGTCGGCAGGTAGTGCGGGGTGTTGGACATAGACTCGGTGCCGCCGGCCACGACGATGTCGGCGTTGCCCGTGATGATGGTCTGGGCGCCCAGGATGATGGCCTTCATGCCCGAGGCGCACACCTTGTTGACGCCCGTGCAGACGGTCGTGTCCTTGAGGCCGGCGCCGATGGCGCACTGGCGGGCGGGTGCCTGGCCGAGGCTGGGGAGCGGGAGTTAGCTACCAAGTCGCGTGATGGAGAGGGGGGAATAAGGGCTCAGAGCTTACTTGGCGGACAGGACATTTCCGAAGAAGACCTCCTCGACATCCTCGGGCTTGATCTCGGGAACGCGCTCAACGGCGGCTGTAAGTGAGCAGCGTTAGTCTTGCGCAAACCTAGAGAGGGGCGAAGTGAGACATACCCTTGATGGCGGTCGAACCCAGCTGGATGGCGCTGAGGCTGGACAGAGAGCTACAGAACACAGGAGATCAGTCGTCACGAACTATACAAACGTTTCTTCTCGGAGGTGAGTCGCGAGAGTGCTCAGAGATAATTGAAGAGAATTGGGCATGCAAAAGTCAACAAATCTCTCTGCGATCATAAACAGACCGCTCCCAAAACCCCCCACTATCAACTTACCCAAGGAACGAGCCGACGGGCGTTCTGGCGGCAGAGACGATGTAGACGGGAGGAAGACCAGACATGTTGGGCGAGCTTTGTTTCTAGAAAAAGTGACCACGAGGAGGAGAAGAGGAAGATGAGATGAGGCAGAAGATAATTCAAAGAAGAGATTGGGAAAACAATTGTATAAACCCGGAAATCCTTCGATTGGGTAGAAAAAAATGTTGGACAGACCGGAGTCCGACCTGGTTCGGTCCCCTTTTTTGACTAAAAACCGGCAAACATGCCCCTCACCGCCCCCTGTCGTTCGATATACGTACATTTACAAACAATCCCACCTTCGTACACACGATGAAGTTGAGGTAGCAAACATGGAGATGCATTTTCTCCCAAACAGGCAGTGGCCGGTGATATCCTAAATGATGTTTGCATACAGATGCATTATCTTGTAAGCTGACATTTTGCGTTGCCCGGACAGGCTGCATGGGCGATTATACGTTGGTGAGGCTCTGGCCGTGTAAGACGTGCAGAGCTACCCTACCACCACCACACTACGTTAAAGTAGCTCGTCGTTGCCATATGGTACTAATAAACGGTGGGAAATCGCGACATCATGCCATTTGATCCAGATAAGCCGACCTGTGCTTCGCTACGATATCGCAGTTGCCAAGGGAACCCACCTGAAGATTCTTCAGTATGTACAATATAGATCGAACACGTGCAAGTCAAAAACGATCGTACCTGGAAGCTTTCCTGTACCTACCATATGATCTCCAGTCTGTTTGGAGCTCCAAACCGTAACGAGTATGTTGGGACCATTACCTAAGTGATGGCGGGGCACTTTCCAGCTTCCCTCAGGTACGCGCTGCCGTTTATCGGAGTGGACATTTTTTTATCAATCAGGCCCACTACGAGCGACTGGCCGGGGGCTGCCTTTCGGGCCATTCCAGTAGTAGAAGTGGCCCAGTTTATTATTAGTTAGTGCAGTGGGAGCCTCGCCCCAAAGCAAAAGAATGTGAGCTGGTGCCACACTGGAAATGTTCAGCCACAGCAGCAGCTACGGAACCTAGGTACAGCCTTGTCGCAGTTCCATCATTAATTTTTAGAGAGCTTCAGTCGCGTCACATCGCGAGCCGTACCACCACCAATTCACCTAACCGTCGACTCCCCTCGAACGCAGCAGCCATGGATGACCTCTACGATGAGTGAGTATCGCTATGCGACCCTATTCGTACCACATAAAATGTGCTAATCCTGCTACCTTTCCATCACAGATTCGGCAACTTCATTGGCGAGGAGGCCGAGGCATCTGAGGAAGAGTCCGAACACGGCTTGGATGCTGGCGCGTACGTCTACGATGACGACCAGTCAGAGGCCGCACACGAGGCGACGGGCCAGGAGCTCATGGAGATCGACGATGGTCCCTCCAACGCCGTGATACTGCACGAGGACAAGCAGTACTACCCAACTGCTCAGCAGGTGTATGGAGAAGATGTCGAGACCATGGTGCAGGAGGAGGATGCGCAGCCGCTCACACAGCCCATCATCGCGCCCCCGGACACGAGGAAATACGCCATCGAGGAGGCCGATCTGCCTAACGTCTTCTACGACCGCGGCTTCATGACGGATCTCATGAACTACCCAGACCAAATACGCAACGTTGCCCTCGCCGGCCATCTCCACCACGGAAAGACGGCGTTCATGGATATGTTGGTTCTGGAGACACACGACATACAAGGACGGTTGGAAAGGCGGACGGGAAAGAAGCGCGACGAGCAGCTGAGATACACCGACATCTCGGACATGGAACGGGAGCGAGGAGTATCGGTCAAGGCAGCACCCATGAGCTTGGTCTTGCAGAGCACCAAGGGAAAGTCGCATCTCTTCAACATCATCGACACTCCCGGACACGTCAACTTTGTCGACGAGGTGGCAGCTTCATTGCGGTTGGTCGACGGTGTGGCCTTGGTGGTTGACGTCGTCGAGGGTGTCCAGGTCAACACGGAGCAGATCATCAAGCATGCCGTCCTGGAGGATCTCCCACTGACTCTGGTCGTCAACAAGCTTGACCGCTTAATCCTGGAGCTGCGTCTGCCCCCGAACGACGCCTACTTCAAACTCAAGCACGTCATTGAGGAAGTCAACACGATCATAGAGAACACGGTTCCCGGCTCGGGTGAGACGAAACGCTTGAGTCCTGAGAGGGGAAATGTTCTGTTTGCCTGCACGGAAATGGGCTGGTGCTTCACGCTACAGTCTTTTGCCAAAATGTATGCCGAGAGCTTCCCGGGAGTCAACACGGACGAGTTCGCCAAGCGCCTCTGGGGCGACGTCTACTTCAACCCAAAGAAGAGGAGCTTTAGCCGGAAGCCGCTGCCGGGCGAGGAACGAGCGAAGAGATCATGCGTGCATTTCATCATGGAGCCAATCTACAAGCTCTATTCGGCCTCGATCAGTCAGAACCCCGAGGAGCTCAAAGGCACTCTGGCAACGTTGGGCATAACGTTAAAGCCATCGCAATTCAAGACTGACGCCAAGGTGATACTCAAGCTGGTATGCGAACAGTTCTTCGGACCATCTACAGGCTTTGTCGACATGGTTGTTCAGCACATCCCTTCGCCGGCCGAAGGTGCTCAGCGAGAATTGCAACAGTACTACACTGGACCGCTAGATACAAAGGTGGCCGAAGCCATGAAGAACTGTGACCAAGATGGTCCATTGGTCATGCACGTCACAAAGCTCTTCAGCGCGGCCGACGGCAAGAGCTTTTCATCCTTGGGCCGTGTCATGAGCGGTATCGCCAAGCCAGGCATGCAAGTACGAGTGTTGGGCGAGGGATACTCGATAGACGACGACGAAGACATGGTCACGGCGACGATATCTGGGGTCAGCATTGCCGAGACTAGATACAGTATCCCAACAGACGGCATTCCGGCCGGTAACTGGGCTCTGCTCAGCGGTGTCGACAACTCGATCATCAAAACAGCGACCATCGTGCCGCCCGCGCTCGAGGACGAAGAGGACGCCTACATTTTTAGACCCATTACACATTTCACTGAGTCGGTCCTCAAGGTCGCCGTTGAGCCCATCAACCCGTCCGAGCTCCCCAAGATGCTGGACGGTCTCCGAAAGATCAACAAGAGCTACCCCCTGATCACGACCAAGGTTGAAGAATCGGGCGAGCACATTGTTCTCGGCACAGGAGAGCTATACATGGACTGCGTGCTGCATGATCTGCGGCGCGTCTTTGCAGACATGGAAATCAAAGTGTCGGACCCAGTGACCCGATTTTGCGAGACGGTCGACGAGGTCTCCGCCACCAAGTGTTATGCCATTACACCAAACAAGAAAAATAAGATTACCATGGTGGCCGAGCCACTTGATGACGGCATCGCCGAGGACATTGAGAGTGGACGCGTCAAGATGCGAGACGGCACACGCAAAGTGGCCAAGTTCTTTGAGGAGAAGCATGGATGGGATCTACTCGCGGCGCGAAGCATCTGGGCGTTCGGACCAGACGAGATGGGACCGAACATCCTGCAGGACGACACACTCCCGTCCGAGGTACGTTTTTCTTTTCTTACTTTGATTCTACAGACACCACACACACACACACACACACACACACACCACATCAGACAGACCAGCGCTTGCCTGCATGCATACATGCATCACGAGCACACACACCACTGGCCTATCTTGGCTGCATGTTTCAGGAACTTCTAGACGCTTTTCTGACATGCCATGTCATTGTAAATGAGCGGTTCAGAGAATTCCGTGCCTACGGCGAGACTGCGGCTTGATCCGGTAACTAATTCGTTGTCTGGGCTCATGTCTGGGGGGCTGTCTCTTTGGCAACTTTTACTCAGCCTTGTGTCCCATATGGCGATTATCTGCTCGATCGATGCAGTGTCACTGCTCTCCAGCCAAGTGAGAAAGAAAGATGGAACCTAACATGTTCGGCAGGTCGATAAGACACTTCTCAAGACGGTACGGGAGACGATCCGCCAAGGGTTCAGCTGGGCAGCCCGCGAAGGCCCGTTATGCGAAGAACGTAAGTCTCCAACTGTTCTCGGTCTTTCTTACTCACTTTCTTACCTTCCCTACACCTACCTGCCTCGTCATTATGCTCCTCCACATCCGCGCCCACGCTATATCTGTGCCGTTATGCCCTCCATCAGCCAAATGTTTTGTTTGTCCACCTTCCCTGCCCAAGGCCAAGCTTGAGGTGATCTTGGTTAAGCAGATAGATGTACCGCTGGCGAAAGTCTCCCTGGCCTAGTTGAGCCAGTAAGAGGCGCACACACCTACCCAAGTGACACTGGCGCCTCGACAGACGGGAATCTCGATTCTTCCCTACTCTTTCCTTCGAGGGACGTTTGGGAGGGTATGCTGGGGGTTTCGAGCGACAAGGGGTCACCACCCCGGCCTCGAGCTGTGGCTAGGCTCAGAGGCCCCTGTTCTGTCCTGGTTTTGCTCTGTCTCTAAGCTCCCCCCATCACCCACAACACATGCCAGCATGGAGTCAGTTCTGTGGGACCAGCACACACCCTTTGCACCCCTCGCGACCGACGCTCAAGTGCTGCTGCTGAGATGCGCGCGCGACCTGCGGTTGTCTCCTCCTGCATGAAACGCCATGTGGCTGGTTTCGCTTGACGCACAGCACGTACAGCACGCACAGCACTTCATTCACTTTCACTCATTGCTCTCACTCGCGTCTCGCTGCTGTTGACTCGGCGGCAAGTGCCGTTGGAGTTACCCTTTACAGCGTTGCCCCAATATACCGCAACGGGCCTGGCAGCAGTAATATGGTGAGCACGGCAGTAGTGCTCACGGTACTTGCCATGATGAGGCTGGGGTACCAATCTTGCTCTGCCCCACGGCTTTGCCAATGCCACGATGCTATTGGACACGATGCCAGCGCGAGGCCATGCAGCAGAAGAGAACAGAATAAGGCAACCCGATTGTCGCTCTGTCACTGTTCCCGGGGCTCGGCAAGCGGACCTGGGAGTTCGTCCGGCGGCTTCTTGGCGTCATGATTTCTACATTCGTCACGTCTGTAAATGATCAGTGAGCAAGACACATGTCCCCTTTGGGTATCTTAACTCATCGAGCATGTTGAGATAGATTGGCGAGCATCATCCTCCTTCAGCAAGTGCTGTGCTGTGCATATTGATCTACCAGTCTCGTGTGTCATACTGCTTCGGTTGGCTGTCCACAATGACCGCATTTGTACATTCTCGTCGTCATTTTCATACAAGCCCACACCACGCTTGGACTCTTACAGCAGCTCTGTTTTCCCCCATGAGAACAAACTACTGCACCGCAGAATTCCCAAGTGAGTCCGTGACTAACGCTCCGTGTCTGAACAGCGATCCGCAATACCAAGTTTCGCATCATGGACGCCACTCTGGCCAATGAGGCGATTTTCAGAGGTGGCGGTCAGATCATCCCTACGGCTCGCAGAGCATGTTACTCGTCGTTCCTCATGGCCAGTCCGAGGCTCATGGAACCTCTGTATGCCTGCGACATGACGGGACCGCAGGATGCAGTGCCCGTGCTCTACAACGTGCTCGCCCGCCGCCGCGGCCACGTTCTGGTGGACGGTCCCGTAGCGGGCACTCCGCTCTACCGCGTCCAGGGTCTGCTGCCAGTCATTGACTCGTTTGGATTTGAGACGGATGTGCGGATTCAGACTCAGGGACAGGCCAACGTGAGTCTAGTATTCGACAAGTGGCAGAAGGTGCCCGGCGACCCTCTGGACAAGGATGTCGTCCTCCGGCCGCTGCAGCCAGCAGATGCCCAAGCCACCGCCAGAGATTTCGTACTCAAGACGAGGAGAAGAAAGGGCCTGAGCGAGGACGTGAGCGTCGCAAAGTTCTTGGAGCCCGAGTTTTACCAGAGTCTGATCGAAAGCGGCGCCCTCGACTTGTAACATGGAATAGAAGGAGAGAGAACAGAGAGAGGTTACGAAAAGAAAAAACTGGTACCGGAGTTCAGGAAACTTGATGAAAAAAGAGATGTTACATTTGCGCATGCAAAACTATAGCCCATGTCGCATGTAGTTAGTTGTAAATAGGGACATCCTCATGATCCATCTCTCCAACAGTGGAAAGATGCTTACCAAGTTTAATTGCATAGTCTATATGAGTGGCAGCCACATGATATAACGCAGCTCTTTGATGTCGAGCGTCTCGGCCCGCAAAAGCAGCAAGCCAGTCGGGATCAAAGTCTTGCAGTGAGTGCTATACGCCATGTCTGCGGGTGTGTATAGTCATCGGCGATAGCCTGCTTGGATACTACCGTCCACGATCGAACATATGACCAACGAAAGATGCGCCTTTGTATTTTTCCCCCCTTTCCCTCTTCCTTCTAGAACGTCGAACAGTAGCTGGAACCTTTTTTTCTAGCCCGACCGTTAATGCAACGGAAGAGAAATGGGTGGGTATGATAGTTGTGTGTGTGCCGGCAACTACTCAATGTACCTACCACGGCGATGTTCTATGGCGAGGTACAAGATAAATGCATGGAATACCGGAAGAAGAATAAAGGATTTCCTGTTGCTTTGGTTGGTGTTGCAACCACTACGGGAAAAAGAAGAGTAAGCACGCAGGGACGTGATTGGTTCCGTCTGGGGCTGGGGGTGGTGAGTATTCCATCCTTGGCTTGGGGCCCGGTGCCCGTCGGTGTCCGGGGTTACGGTGTTGGGTCTTGGGGGGTCATGATGCAGGGTGAGGGTGAGAAAATGTTCGTTTTGATTTATATGATATGATATGATATATGGTAGTTGAAAGAGACAGGAATATGAAAAGTATAGAAAGTATCGTTAAAAATAGCAAGTGTGAGAGGAAAGGGTTGCAAAGTGGGATTTCTGGTGAAATTAAAACAACACACAATGAGTATACAAGTGTTTCGGGTTACGAAATCTATGCGCATGTATACCAGTGCCGTCCAATAGTATAACGCTTGTGCCATTCAGTTTGCAATTATATCGGCAGTATAGGCCCGACCGACATCGTTGGAAATAAGAAAAGTAGTTCCCAAAAGGGCCGATTTCATAAATCTTGACTATACTTTGCACGTTGACTCTTCTTTGTCGCAGCCCTGTCCCTGTCATACTCGAGTAATATAGACTTTTCTTCTTCCTTTTCAGTGACCAGTCATGCTCAATTAGTATGTCACGTTGTACCTGCAGGAAAACCATATACGTCCGTCAGACGATTCAACGAGAAAATTGTCAAAGTGTACATTTCCCTTTTTCTTTTTTCTTTTCCCACTCCTTGGAATTCTTCTTTCGTCAGAGCTTGTCTCGGTCTCGAACCGAGTTGGGACGAGAAGAGTGTCTCCTGGCGCCGATCAGGGGGGCACACTGCCGAAGAAAGAAATAGTGAGTATAGTCACATCTATCCAGTTGTAGCATATTGGTTACGTGGGTACATGACGGGACCGTGGTGAATATATTTAGACCGTGAGTAACTATACCGAGAATCTGCTCTATGCATACCAAGTGTATGCGTGTATGTGTCTGCTCTCGTACTCCCACGTCAGAGCACCAAGTCATGTGAGTGTGAAGCAGTTCAGGGAGTAACCAATCCACTCCTTTCGCTACCCCATTAACTTTTGGTCTTCCAAGTCCTTGTGTGGGGTGACACTTTTACAGAATATCATGTAGTCCTTTTCCTCTCACCATCGTATGATGATGTTACAACGAGGGGTAACTTTTTTTCTTGAAAAGATGTGCCCTGAATCTCTTTCGTGTCAGCTTATTATCCCTTCTCGATTCGAACTCAAGCTTCGAGGGAGGTGAGAAAATGCCGCCACTTATTCATATTTTCCCTCTCTTCCACTCTCTTTGGTCCTGGGTAATAATCGAACATAACCACCTGCTCATGGGAAAACCCCTCCTCTATCCCTGCCTGCCCTTCCACTACCCCCCAGCCGAGGATGAGGCTCCGTGACTCGACCGGGAGTAAGAACGAGGGGTGGGAAAGGAAGCAGCAGATGTGCAAAAAAGCAACGACACCAAGAAGAGAAGTGCATTCACGCTAGTCCGTTACCCGTCGAGGCTGCATTGCCGAGTCTTACCACTGCTACCGTCCATGCCCCATCATAGTGGATGCCATCATATCACGATGTTGCCTTGTGTATGCTTCGTCTTGTTGAGTCGGCTCTTGAGCCTTCCAGTGTCGGGACCCTTGGGAGTCGTGGACTCTTCGCTGGTACTGCTGCCAGCAGGCCACTCGATGTGCGAGGGCCCAACACACAAAAAGAAAATGGAGTAGATCGAAGTGCTGACACGAGAGTATCAGAGTATCATCGGAGACTCTTGGTTCCCCTCATCGTGTATAATATTTGATGCTTACAGTAGTAGCAGCCCACAGTAAAAGTGATCATTCTCACCCGATGGGCATGTCATGTCAGCCTTGCCCACTATCCGGCAAGCAGCCATGGCATGGTAGGGACTTTTGGCCATCTCGGAAACTAAAAAAGATGAGCTCCTCCCCCCTCATGCCGCAGTTCACAAAGAAATTCGAAATATCCCGGTAGCCCTTGATAGGGCCAGAGCCGTGGATCTGCGGCAAGGGTATTTTCAGAGGGTCAGGACCACCACCCCTACCCGGTCAGTGGAGGGGTAAGCCTCTCTGGTTCGCGAGTTGCTGGGCAAGGCAGAGGCAAAAAAAAATACGGGTGGACGCTCTGTACGGGCTCCTCGTTGCGCCAGGCTTGCCAGGGGTGCGGCGCCCAAGGTGCGCTCAGACGTTCGCACTCCATCATCACTCCGATCCAGGCTCCGCTTTCTCTCTCTCTCATGCCAGGGGCCGGGCACCGGGGGCAGGCACAACGGGCTCGGCTAGGCCTCATCCACTTTTCTTTCTTTGCGCGGAGAGCGGCGCAATTTGTGTCATCTTGTCACCAGGCCTGAGACCTTGGAGGATAGAGAGGCGTCACCCTCAATCTATAAAACATTGGGGCCCTCGGTATGTAGGTAAGGTAGATACCGTAGCCAGGTACGAGGTACGAAGGCGATAGATGGTATCGTGTACGGAGTCGACGCGGGCCTCTTTGATGGCCCGAGAACCGAGGCTCCGACATTTCCAGTGAGATTTGACAGGTGGGGCTCTGCCCTGGGTAAGGTAGGTAGATGGAGGGACACTCTATTCCGCTCATCGTGAGTGGTTGGCGGCTTCAAGTACCATACTGCTGCCCACCTTGCTGGATGATCTCCTAGAGATAAACGCGCTTAGCAATTAATACATTTTCGCGATTCAAGTGTCTCACCCTTGCTCAGGATTCAAGGCGAATGACAGTTGCCCGATCCGCCAGTTGGAAGGTGATATACCAAGTCATCGCGATTGCGTGGATACTGTCATAGTGCCGGCAATGCCATGGTTGTTTAGACGAAAAGATCAGACGTCTTATGGTGTACTACATGGTACGTAGTCTGCAACAACAGTCAAAGAGCTGCGTCGTTCGGTCTGTTTTTATCCGCGCGCAGCAGATCATATTGTCTTGGCACAACGTTTGCGCATCGGAAGGGCCAGATAGAATCAAGGACGGCGGAGGAAAACGTGGATGCGATGCAAAGTACGCATCCCTTTTTTCGCCCGCTTCCCGTCAGCTGCAACTATGCTTTATCATTGACTTGCATTGCATGTGTGGATGTGTGCCCACAAGACGAGCGCCACCAGTTGCGATCTTTGGATGGCGTCGAGTCTGAAATGCTATAGGACCCTGCTGCCGTATCTGGGATTTGGCGGCTGGAGCCGATGCCAATCCCACGCTGGCACTGAGTGCGCGGCCGGTCCCCTGGAATTCCTAGAAGTGGCTAGTTGGGCCAAGTCGTAATACCACCATGATATGCGAGGAATT
Organism: Pestalotiopsis sp. JCM 9685; assembly: GCA_001599175.1. NCBI lineage: Eukaryota > Fungi > Ascomycota > Sordariomycetes > Amphisphaeriales > Sporocadaceae > Pestalotiopsis > Pestalotiopsis sp. JCM 9685. The sequence continues at coordinate 917,051 of BCGF01000002.1, read as the reverse complement.
GCCATGGTTATCATGCCGTGTAAATGACCCTCTACGTGTTCCAGTTCTGTGCCTGGTACAGCAGACAGTGGGCAAGCAGGCGCCAAGGATGTTCTGCCCAAGTGTATATTACTCTCGAACTGGGATGGATCGACATGTGAAGACGCCACAAAGCTCGTGTCGCACAGCTACGCCTTTGACAAACACAGCAGTCTGTATACTGTATGCGGCATGTCAGAGCGCGTGATCAGTCTTGACACCATCTCGTAAAACGGTTCGAATGGAATCAAACACATGTATGCTTCGATTGGCGCCGTCTCATCCGTTGGTGTTGGCTCTGCTTCTGGAGACCAGAGGAAACTGTTATGAGCGACCCGCTGGCTTATCCTTCAAGTCCCGGATTCTTTTCGAGGACATGATCACAAAAGTTTGGCCACAACTTGATTCAGGGTTGCACTGCCGAGGACCTGGGCTGTCTGTGGAGTTGATTTATGCTGGCTCCACGGCTTTGGTGGGTTTCCGATGTGGATATACTATCAATAGGCGTTTACGCGAGCCTCAAGAGCGCTCGATACTGTTGAGCTTTGCCAGAGTGTGAGCGATGCCGGCGAAGCACGAAGAGGCGCATGTGTACGTAGGTTGATGTTATCCGGAGATTTTCAAGAAAACCCACTTGAAATGGCAAGGATTGTATCAGTGCACCGAGATTATTGTATACTTTCACGTGCCAAGAGCCGTGATCGCTAACCGTTTTGTAAGCCAGCTGATTCAGGCCATCTTTAATCGGCCAAGGCAAGATGATGGTATATATTTTGAATTCTGTATGTCTGTCGTTTTTCTCTGTGAATCGACTACAAGGAGTGTAGCTTGAGGTCCTTGGTGACTTTGACCAAGGATTGATAATCCTCTGATGATCATAAGATCTGCTCATTTTGAGGTTTCATGACAAAGCGGCCAGAAGATCATCGGAAGTACTATGCGAGCAGTACCAATTGTCGGTCTCGGACCAGGGATGTGTGAGTCCCTTGAGGCTCCGCGATCTCCGTACCAAATATAGCCCGAATGTGCTGTCAAACAACATAAGGCGTGGTCCCGTGATTCTGACGCAAAATGTTGAAGATTTCGTACAATACTTGGCGACATCGGCACTGTATTGCAGGCCGGAGAGAGCTCCCACATCGGAAGGGACCTGCAGAAATGGAGAGGGTATCGGACTGCACGAAAGGAGACCAATATCCAAAACGACTACCGTTAGAACAATGAAAAAAAGAAAGAAAAAAATAGCCGAATTGTCAACCCCCACGACATGAAGTCTATGAGGCCCTTGATCCAAGCGCATACTCCAAGGTCGGGTGACCCTGGTACATGCATCGTCCCTATACCGAAGCCGGGGTGTTATCGTCATCGTGATCAGGGAATGACCTGCGACTATAGACATCGTGGTGATCCAGCATTGAAGATAATTTGGTAAGCAGCAGTAGCAGCAGAAGCAGGATGAAGGCACCAATGCATGGAAGCGAAGGTGATGCCGTGACTAGATTGATTGGTGTTCGCTGATTTTCTGGAGACGCCCTAGCCGAGTTCGCTTATGCAGCCATTCAGTAACACGTCTCGAGCATCTTGTCGAGAACTCCTTTCAGTGTGTCATTTTCCAGAGCAGCGGCAACTCTCTCCTTGTCGGCCAATTGCTTGTTGACCTGATCGTCTTGGCTGTGGGTTCCTTCCTTGATCATGATGTCTACTCGGTAGTTTGGTGGAAGTGCCTGCTCCAGGCGAACTCTCACTCCCAGGCCAATGACGGTAGCCAATGAGCAGTGTGTAATGGTAGGAGTAATCTTGACCAGCACCCGAGCCAGAGCGTTCGGGTCCGTCTTTGCTGAAGGAGTTGGCGTGATGGCAATGTCCGGTAGGTTGACGACGGCCAGTTGCCCGAGTGAAATCGGGTGCTCCGGATCGGAAATATTGGCAATCAGATCTGTAAAACGTCAGTCGCCTGATGTACGCGAGGGCTAGACAGAAATAGAATTGATCCGACGACCCAGCAGGAATGTAACCAGAAACAGAGGTGCTGCGGATCGTGTTTGTGTATAGGATCGCGGACTATAGGAGTATAGAGTTGTGCGTCCTTCCGCAGCCCTCGGGCTGATGTTCTCAGATGAACGGCGGCGCACTGACGCACACGGCGAGTACAGCATCTGATGATGAAACATGCCGCAACAGCATGACATGGCATGTTCATCCTGAATGACTATTCGACGCGGCGACCACACCTCAAGGAGATTGGGGGCAATATGAGACGACTAGTATGCTGGGGAGGCATAGATGCAATCTTACCGTAGATCTCTTGCTCGTCGATAGGCTCGTCTGTGAAGTCATCCTCGGTCTCGTCACTCTCATCGGACCAGGGTACGTCGCTGATGACACCCGAAAGGTACGAGGGCAGGCCCGTAATTTCGGCCGACAGATCAGAGTCAAAGGCACTATGGACAGCCGAAGCCTTCTTTGCGCGTTGTCTCGTGGGCAGATCAGCCGCAGTCAAGATGGTGGGGTTTGCGTTGTCTTTGTCCATGTTGAATAATCAAGGTGGGGGTTTGAAGGGAATCAATCTGGCCCTCGAAGGTTTGGAGTGGTGAGTGAGCCTCTTGCGGGTGGTCAAGGTTCAGTTGCAGGGTGAAATGAAGCTTTGCGACCTGATGTAGCACCTTGTGCCCTCGGTACTGCGCCGTTTGATGATGACTGATGAGGGTCGTGATTGCTTTCTGAACGTCGTTGCCACTCGCTTGGCAGGCGCCACTTGCTTGAAATCGGAGTTGTATCGGGATGATGAAGAAAGTCATCCTATCGATAAGAGATAGGTGGGGCAGTCACTATGTAATCGGGTCTGGAGGCGGCTCACCTACAATGTAGTGTACAACTACTTTGTACGTTACCTAAGATAGCGCATTCCAGGTTGTCAGGTACCTACCCTACCGCCTGAAGCCCAACCTAGAGGCCCCGGAGAGGTGGCCGCCGCCAACTGAAGCAAGGCAAGTGGTGAACGCGCCACAGAGCCGCACCGTTTCGCCAAAATAGTGTCGGAAATACGGAATGAAGCTTGCCAGATAATCATCGACGGTCTGTTATTCCAGAACTGCATTGCACATGCCATCAATTGGCCATATCACAAGCAAAGGGCCGACGTTGTTAGGTTGTAGACTTCCGCGCCCGTCATCTTCAATGTCCGTTTGAGGCTCTGTGCGGCAACGCGCGGCAGCATGTAACGCCGGATCATATACCAACTCCATGGCGGAACGAAGATCGATGGCATTTTCATATGATCGGCGCCTAGGTTCGGTCAACCAACTCGGTCATGACGACTTTGAATTCATGGACAGTTTATCCGTATGGGGTCAATGTTGACTAGCATCTATTTTCACCATATCCATGTTGAGAGCGACATATGTCGTGAGTAGATATTCGATGCATCCTTCACAAGTGTGTATGTATCTAGCCTGCAGCTAGCGCCAGCGAGGTATATTTGGCATAACGCATGACCTCGAATCTGGACGAATTAGATATCACAAAAAATGGGGAGATGAGCCGCAGAAGTTCGATCATGACCATGCTGCATATATTAAAGTTCTTCTCATAACCGTGCTGCCGCGTAGTCCCAGTCCATGTTCTTGCGGCCAGTATTGCTTGACGAGAGGCGCGTGCAGAAAGCACATGCTGAATATACATCGTAGACGCCGTACGATACGCAGGTAGGTGTTGGCAACTTGGCAAATCGCTACTGGCACTTATTACCCCGGCTACCTTGGACGTCGGCCCACGTAATGGAACATGGGTGTTCGTGTGTGTATCCCGCCCAGGAGAAAGAAGTAATGCCAAAAAGAGAGTTGCAAAGTGTCACCATGGGAATTGGATGAGAGAACTTGGGACAAACTCTTCTTCATTTGGATGAAATTCATGCGTTCTCATCTTGTGTCATATGGGGGGACCTTGCCTGGGCCGGGGATAGTTTCAAGGGTATTACCCATTTCGTCACGATCGCATTCACTTTGGGACGATATGGGGGGTAAGAACGGCGGGCGGAGTCGTCCCGAATCTGCGCTGGGCTGGGCTGGGCTGGCTGGTGGGCGGCGCGCCGAGGCAGAGTTTCCCCTTTCCCTTTCCGGGCGGCCGTTGAGATAATTTTGGATGGTTCGGGGGAACTATAGTCGTCGACGTTGAAATTTCGGTCGACTACTCTTTTGATTGCATTGCCTCCAACGCATTGAACAAATGTTGTGAACAAGACAGTAGACCCGTGATCCCTGCAATCGAAGTCCCCGTGGAAGGGCTGAAGAAGCCAGCCAACCCATCAGCACCCCTTCCGCTCTGCCTTGCTGCCCCCCTCCCCAAGCATTGCCTACCCGCGACCACACTTGCATGCGACCGCCCAACGGAGATTGATGGATCTGTGGTTGGGTTCTCCGCTTCCCGCTTCTCGGCTCCAGCCCAGAGGGTCGGTGATGGACAGGCACCAAGAAGAAGTCAGGCACAGCGCCGAACGAAGAGCCAGGACGCACCACAACGTCCCGGAGTCGATTGCTCGAATGGGTGTTAGCTGGGTCGATTTTCCACATCGTGATGAGATCTCCCCAGGCTCCAAGTGCCGTAGGGCTACCAACCATACAATCAACGCTGCAAATCCATCTTTCTGGCTGGCCTGGGCCTCTCCCGTCCCCCCGTGCGGCGTGGATTACCTGCAGATTGCAACAGAGAGGGAGAGACAATTCATCCAGCAGATGGTCGTCCCCTCCGTTGCGCGGGTCGGTTCGTTTTCGGCATTGGCTCACTCGGATATCGCGACAGCTTGTTCCTGGGGGTAGCCACCTGCTACTGCCACCGTTGTATGCTAAGTGGTGAACATGTTTGATTCCGGCGGTGGCGTCAAATCAAAGCCTGTCTGGAACGAGGATCTTTTTTTTTAGACCTTGCTTCGGATTGGGGCGCCTGAGGGTTAGGAGAAAAAAAAATAAACCAGAACGAAACCAGCACGGAGCACAAAAACTTCTTTTCACGAATTTTGTATGTATCTGGCTAAATTGTGCAAGTGTCCCAACATAGTAATAGAAGGAAAATGAGGCCTACGCAATCCACACTCGCCTAGTTGACAGGAAGCCCGTTCTGGAGTGTACGAATACGGCATGCACCTCATCAATTTCGTCGTGGCACGATATGGATTGCAGGACGGGACGCAGCTAAGAAAGCTGCGCTGCGCGTTCAGGGTGGAAAAAAGACAATACATACACGCACATACGTAGCAGCAGAGCACCCGGAAAAAGTCCCAAGGAATTGGGAAGAGCTGACGGCCTGCGAGCAAGGGGATCTGTAGGGTCACACTCGCTAGGTGGACAAGCGCCAGAGGTGATGGTACCTCAGGACTTTGCATGTGATCGTCAGGGTTAGATGAGCCACAAGCCATGGACGAACTAATGAAAACATGGCATCATCACATTTACAAGTCCGTCCATCCGAGAAAAGAAAGAATGAAAGAAGAAAAAGGCAAAGCTGTATTATGGTCATAATTGGATTGAGGGTAGAAAGTGGACGTGAGTGAGGCAGACAGACAGTCGGTGAGTGCATATGGTGATACTTTCGTGCAGGTCGGGTACCTTGTAAGAGATTCGGCATAATGATATAGATGGCAGCGCAAAGTCAAAATGTCGGCGACCTCGCTTCAACCATGCTTATTACTTATATTATCGAGATCAAAATTGCCAAATCCTGCAGACAGATCAGAAACAGTAGACCCAAGTGATCGAGTGTGATAATAAAAAGCAGGAATCATTGTAAAATAAAATGAAACGTCAGAGAAGCAAGCAATGTACCTACGCTGTAAAGACGACTGGTAAAGCAAGCGCTGAGAATCCCCGCTGCCTTCATCGTACACTATTTCGCAGCGGTAGGGTCGCGGCGGCGGCGGCACCCATGCGTTGAGGCGTTGGTCGTACACTACACGATGGCAGGCAAGTGTAGGTTAGTATAGTCTATCCCATCCCACTTTACGAGTTGTACCTGGTTCCATGTCTCCATTATAAACAGGGTCTGCTCAATTAATACCTGTCAAGCCACCAGGAAATAGATAAATCGCTTTGTTTCAAGACACAGCGCGTATGCTCCCAGGAACCTGTCAGCACACAATCCGGTTGTTTAATAATGTTAATTTATGCATCCTGTTTCTGCTGGTAGGGGTGTGATGGTGTTTCGACTTCCCATTACGAATTCTTCGTGTACGCATCGGGAGCGCGCGTGATCATGAATAGTAATGCGAACGGAAAAATAGCAGATGGAGAAACGAACGACACAAGACTCCCCAATCGGGCCATTCCTGACTCCAGACTTCAGTTGAAGGTCTCAGAGGGTGGGACGGCGGGCAATTTGGGCAATTTGGCAGTCAGCTTTAAAGAGCACAAGCTTCAGCGCTATCCCGAGGTACTTTGCCTAGCACTATATTATGCATGGCTATATTGAATGAGCTGACGCAAGCAGACAATCGGTGTGCGGCTCCGTCTCAGAGGTTACCCATTCTCACGGATCAAGATCTTACCAAAGCTGGGGGAGCCGGAAGTGTGAGTGATGAGCGTTGAGAGCCTGTGGTAGGTAGCCTTGCGACATTTTGTGACCGGTTTTGGCTTTATCATTTTTCTTCTTCATCTCATCTTGCGATTCCGCGACTTTGGATCGAGCCGCACTGGCCAGCTCTTGAGTTGTCCGGCTGGTAAGGGGGTCAATCCCCCGTGGGCCATGGGTGGTTTTTTTTGGGCGCAGCCGACCATCCCGCCGGGAAGTTGGGAACCATGTCTATCACGTTGGGAATTGGCCAGGTAGGTTAGGTTTAGGTAGGGACCCAGTGCTTTGTGTGAACTTATTAGTGTAGAGAATACATTGCTGCAGCCGTGTGCAACATGGGAAACCTATCCGGAAACAGGAAAAGAAACAACAGCAAGAAAAAAGAGCTGCGATCCCCGATCCTGACATCAAATGTGTCGAGGCTGAAATCAAGAAGCTAACCCTGCCGAGGTACATGACTTGAGTGACCAAGTGGTAGTTCCGGGAAGGAAAGAAGCCCAAGGAATACAAAAGTTGTTTTAAGCACCTGCCCAGGTGTTCTTGGTGCGCTGGACCAGGAACGGGATCTCGCGGAAGCGTCGTAGTTGATCAGGTCACCAGCTCCCCTCCTCACGCGGCGCTTGGGTGTCTAACTCTCACGCCGCCTCGACGGTAGCGCGCAGTCTTCATCACAGACAAGTATGACTAGCGATAAATAATAGGACGTGTAAGTACGTGAAAGTGGTCTCGGGTCTCCACGACGAGCCCTCTGTGGATTTGCGCCTGGCGCTCATCCAACGTCGGGACTCGTTGAGCAATAAAAACAAGTCGAGCGAATCTCTTTTTTGAGCTCGTATGCTGGCGATCTCCTCGCTTTCGCGAGACTACTATGCAGACCGCCAAAAGGCGACAAGATGGGCACCAGAAAAAAAAGATTTGAATCTGGCGATCTCTACAGCCATCAGAGTTTAGTGCATGATTAAGAAATGAATAAATAGATCTGGCAAAAGATTATTTTCAGCTCAAGTGGTCCCGGTGAATATCAAACGCGGTCTTGGACCATAGGCCATATGAGCCCACTTAACCTCGACGGAGCAGGTATCACACAAACATCGAGCGGTCATTGCCGAACCCCCAGAGACAGCCCAGCGCCCAACGCCGCAACGCTCTTCTGCTCAGTGCTCAGTGCTCTCCTCTCCGGAGTCCGTACCCTTCCCATCACTTACCTAGACGCGTTAAATCATCGATGACTTGACTGTCAGAGCTCGATATCTGGGCTTCGGATGCTGGAAGCCGCTGCTCTGGACGAGCCTCGATCATCTTCGACCGCCAAGACTGACGACTGATGCGAAACAGCTAGCTGATCTACACATTGCTGCTGAAGAAGGTAGGCAGGCGTAGGATGCCGCTACACGACTGCCGGGTGGCGGTCTGGGTAAATATGGCAGTGTGGGTGTAGTAAGTAGGAGAGTGAAGAAGACCGTCGTCATGGACGCAATACAGTACATACCGCGCATACTACTATTAGGCTTTGCTTTGTCACCCTCGAGGGGACCGTCCAGCCTGCAGAAGATGCCGAGCGGATAGTTTGAACTCCCGACCCAGTTTGCTCCATACAAGTGAAAGTCAAATGCGCGCTAGGCAGATGGACACCCCCTGAAAAGACACCAAAAAAAGACTGGAACTGTTCCAAATGTCCCATGGCCTTCTTTTTCTGGGAGCGAGAGTCGTCGACCTGTCGACCTAGAATGGCGGCTGGCCATCTCAATCATCGTTGGTGATGACGGGCGCGACTAGAGTGCGACTAGGTCGACTCTTGGCTCCCCTAGAATGTTAGTAGAACGTTATCACGGCAGTGATGGGATGACCGAATGTCGGGGCAAGAGTAGTGCTGCGCGGTAGCGAGAGGGAAAAAAAGCAATTAAGGTCACTATAAACTTCGTGGCTTTCTCCCTCCCACATGTAGCCCGCCGCCTACATGGTCGCTAAGGCAAAGGCAGGCAAGCAAAATTGTGACAGACGGTTGGCCGCTGTGCAGCTCTTAGCAACACTGGGGAAACAAGTTCGGAAAGCGTAATAAGGATGGGATGAGCGCTGTCAGTTGTAAACCGATCCGTGGTCATGGCGCCCTAGACTCCCGGTCGTGATTCAAGCTTGATTGACACCCCTGGCACGCAGACAAGAACTTACCTTATTTACTTTGCGGTGTCGGCGCGTATTGGCATTTTTTTTACCCTCGAGAATATCCATGATGGGCCTCGCTACAGGTTTACAGCGAGGTCAGGCACATCGGGGATCCAGTTCTCTCGTGCGGGATGGATGCGGCCACCTAGGTACATTACCGCCCCGGGACATGGAGTCCAGAGGCGTGTGGTTCTCTCCTCTTGTCTGCTGCCAGGGCTCCAGACTGCTAGCTAAAGTGTGGCGTCAAGGACTCTCTATCCTCCTCATGCTGGGCAGGAGGGGGGGTCTCTCAACGGGGGACCTTGATCTCGACGCGAGGTTCAGATTGCAGATGCCTCCACACTGGCATCCCACTCTCGTCAACCCACCCCTGGCAACAGACTGGGACTCCGCTCCATGATTCAAGTGGCACAGAAAGGGCATCCAATGTCAGCCATGTAAGGTAATATATTATATGTGTGTACGCATGTAGGTACATGAGGGGTGATGGATATGCGGCGTGCGGTGCTGCTGCAGGCAAGTGAGAGAGTGGGACAGGTACCGCTTCGTGGTGTACATATCGTCAACTTGCAGCCTCTGTGCTCAATGGCTCGCTCTCATGCCTCTCGCTCCCTCGACCCTCCCAGGCCCCAAGGCGTCACGCAGCGTCCTGGCGTCCACGCGACAAGCCCTTCCCATCCCCACAGTACAATGCTTGCTTGGCCTACCTGCTGCTCGGGCGGGCTGGGCGTCGTGGGGAGACAAGTACGTGGGTACATACAATATTACGATACACAGTACAGTCATCAACCGCCCAGTCTAGTGTAGAAATGATGAGTTTCCCGGATCAAATCCTACAGCTAGTCCTCATCAGTCAAGTGCTTAACCAGGTATGTAGATACTCGAGAGAGTATGTGAGCAGTATCAGTGGTCATCTTCGTTCTGAGCGCGGCAACCCTGATCTTCATATGGGCCGTTTCACTCTATAACAGAGGTATTAACGATCCACGCAACTTTATGCCTGGGTGCTGTGCAGTGTCAAGTCGTGCATGGGTCGACGACAAGACTCGCAGAAGCCTGAGCTCAAAACAGCAGACAGAAAAAGTCAGTTGCTGTGTTGCCTTTATTTAATATGACAGGCGCAGCACAGATTGGCAGACTGTGGGAAGACGGGACGATAACAGGGCTAGTAGATATTAAAAAGAGAACAAGACCGGCCATTAATGCTGTCAGCTATCGGCAGCTACATGTTCAACTTGTTGTTATTTGATCTCGCTCCCCCTTCCAACCTTTTCCAGGGTCCACGTTTTTGTTCAGCAGCTGCCAATTCCGTAAGGATCTTCAGTAGCCCGTCTTGCCGGCTCAGCTGCTGGCTGCTACGTACTACATTACATACAACACCGTACCTACCGTACAGGCTGTTTGATGATAGCCCTTGGAGGGGTCCTCGTGAATACTCTTTATCTCTTTCGGACTTCCTCAACCAGCACTGGATCATACTGGAGGGACGGGGGAAACCAACACGCTGCAATATATCGACTCGACAGCTTTCTCTCTTGGAACGACTAGTAACCGATCTCGAGACGCTAGCTGACTGGTATCCTCCCGCATCTTGGATTGCTTGCCTGGTGTTGCTCTAAGCAGAGTCGGGTGGCTTCCTCGGCAATCACCTTCTCGTCTCGTCCAGTCGGGACCTTATTACATCTCGCCCCCAGGCTGTCTTGTCGACTAACAAAGGTGTCGACCTAGCAAGCAAGCAGTTGGCCCATTCATTCACTCATTCATTCTACGCTTGCTGCGCTAGTATTCACTTTAGCCCGCAACGTCTCTTGCTGGGTTTGTTGGAAGAAGGGAAAAGGCTGGGTGGATGAGCCTAACAGTACAGCTGGTTGGTGCTCCACTACTACATCTGCTAGGCTTGATGAACAGCGGGTTAACATTTGTGACCATGAGAAAAGCCAAGCCAGCCAGGACGACCCTGGCCCATTTTAAGGACCCCCTTGTCAGCTAGCTTCTCGACTCCCCATCCTCTCTCTCTCCCTCTACGCTCCCAGGCCTATTGATAATAAGGCACCGTTATCCCCTCAATCGACCTAAAAGTCGGCTCCTCTCTACCCAGAAAGGGCTCCCAGGATCAGCCATACCGGTTCTGACGTCCGCTCGGCTCCCCCCTCCAACCTGCGAACTTCTGCTAAACTTAGTGTGCTTGCGCCGAACTCCTTGCTACCTACCCTCGACGACCCCTTCGACTGTTTTTTATTTTTATTTTTTTGTTTCCCTCCACCTGCTCCTACGCATCCAACCAAAACACGGTTGCTACAGAAATATACACCGTTTTATCGACGACAGGAGAGTCAAGACGGTCATCACTTGAGCGAGGTCCGGGATTCGTTGTTGAACCGGCGGCTACTACCACTTTCGTTACCGTCGGCCAACCCCGTGTTGCAGGAGAAGGACAGTCGGCCTGTTGGCTGGGGAATCAAGAGAGGGCCTCGTGACCTGTGGGACATTTGAGAGCGATAGAGGGAAAAGAGCGCCGCCGCCGCCGCCATGACCGATCCATCCGTACGGAGGCTTTTGCCTCAGAACTCGCACCTCGGCCAGTTCGCATACGCACCGCAGCAGTACCAACAACCGCGCGAGACTCAAAAGAGTGCGTCCCGATCTCCTTCGACTCCCGTGCTTGTTACGCATATAGTGGGAAACGATTCTAACAAGGGTCATTTGTAGATTATGTATTCGTGGATGAGCACAACCGGCATAAGCGATTGAAAGGTACGTCTGTAGCGCGGAGCTCCCCAATTTCATGCTAGAGTCCCGGCTAATCTGAACTTCTCTTTGGTAGTAATGAGGTACGAATTATTATGCACCTAGAGAGGAGGTCCCTATGTTATAGTGCTAACACAGTATTTGCAGAGCTTGTGAAGGATGTAGGAGAAGAAAGATCAAATGCGACGCTGCGACGACAAATACATGGCCCTGCTCTGCTTGTATCCGACTGAAGCTGCATTGCGTCAGGCCAAATGGGCAATATGATGGCTCGGCTGACTCTCAGCCCTACGAGACACCGCGCGCCGATTACGAGACTGGGCCAATGCCGGATGATTTTAGGCAAATGTCTTCGCATTCGCAGGCCATGATGGGTGGGCAGCCAAAGGCAGGAATGTACGCTGCCCCGGGGCCATATTCCGACGGCCACAATGTCTATCAGACTGTGTCTTACCCAGCACCTCAGCCGGGCCAGCACAGCATGCATTACACCACCATTCCTCCCGTTGGTGTCCTCGATCAGTCGTACGCGCCCGCCAGCGTCTTTCCTACGCCGCCAATGCAGCACCATCACGCGCCGCACTCCGAGTCTTCGCCCGAGTCCTATACGACGCAAGATCACTATCAGAACAGCGATCTTGCCGATCTTCTGGGCTCTCTCAAGATGGACGAGAAGGGAACTGGTAAGTAGAGCGCCGTTTATGGATCCGATCGCGTGCTGACTGAAGCAAAAGCACCTTACTTGGACAAGGGTCTGGCTGTGAGAAATGTCGATGACGAGGAACCAGTTGTCGAGGATTCCGACGAGTTCAAGGTTGCGCTGCCCATGTCTTCCATGCCGGGCTCCAAGATCCGCATCCCACCGGAGTTGATGCCGGATGAAGAGACCATTCTTCATTATTTCGACTTGTACTTTGCCAACGTGCACCCGTATGTGCCTGTTCTCAACAAGGCTCAGTTCTACCAGCAATGGCACACGAATCGGGATTCTATTTCTCCTCTGGTTCTGGAAGCGATTTTTGCTGTCGCTGGTCGACTTGCCGATGAGCCTGCCATGGGGCAGCAGTGGATCGCTTTGGCTTCGAGTAAGTACGACGAAATATTGTTCCAACGAACAAATCGCTAATAATCTATTAGAACATGCCGACTCTTTCATGGACGTGCCAAGACTGAGCACTCTTCAGGCCCTCCTCATTATCTTGAAGGCTCGTGAGGCTTCGCCCAAGAAGGGATACTACTACCGATCATGGATGTCCATCGTCAACTGCATAACTATGGCCAAGGACCTTGGTCTCGATGAGCACTTTGAAGACCACAAGGCTGGCAAGTCTTGTGGTTCTAGCCCTGCTGATTGCTTAACCAAGACTCGCATCTGGCAGACCATCTTCATCTGCGAGCTGATGATTGGCAGTCCACAAGGTATGGAATATTATGTTTTCCAGCCTACTATAAGCATACTGACAAACCCTCAACAGGTCGTCATGATCTTTCGGTCGACTTGGAGTCTTTGGACTTTAGCGTGCCGAGGCCAATGCCCGGTGGTGACGATGCAGAGTACCACGTCACTCGCAACTTTACCTACTTTGCCCGCTCAGTACGCAGCGTCAGACGGATGAACAATGTCTATGGCAGGATCAAGAGGAGAAAGGACTGGGGCATCGATCCCGAATTCGTCCAGCTCAACCCTTCTATGAACTCATGGCTAAGTGATCTACCTGCTGACCTCTCGGTCACGTTTCCTCCGGATGGCTCTCCTCCGTGGCTTCCGTCTCATTTCATCGGAAACCTGCACTCCTACTACTACCTCGCTGTTCTCATGCTCCACCGCCCGCAACTCAACTTCCTGGACCCCAACGGCCCGGATGGACAATGGAAATCCCACATGGTTCTCTGCCTCTCATCCGCAAAGTTGTTGTGTCGACTGGAGGAGGCCATGTTGCAGTCTTTCGGACTGAGTGGGTTGCAATGCATGCAGCGTGGCATTAGCTTCACCATCTATGCCATTTTGACATGCATTCCGCTCTATCTTGTACGATTCTCTTGTGTTCCTTGATGGGCTTCTTGACGCTAATTGTTCTCCAGGTTGCCTTGACATCTCCAGACCCGGATTTGAACGCGGATGCCAGGGATTACTTCACACGACACATGCGCATCTTGGAGAAGACCATGGGATCCTGGCCGATGCCCGAGATGGTCAAGCAGATCGACGCCGTCCGGGAGGCCTTCTCTGCTGACCTGAGGAAGCCGTTCGTCCTGAAGCCGAGTTTCCCCTATGGCAGCCCTGCGCAGGGCCACAGCACACCGCCCCGGGGTAACCTCAAGCCCCCGATGTTGCGGACAAGCTCAGTGGACCAAGTCAGTTATACCAGTCACCCCATAACTCCGCCCATTTCAGCTGGTCCTGTGGACAACAAGAGTGACTCTTCTCCTGCTATACAGTCGCTCGTGATGATGGCATCCGGCCAGGGTTCCCAGGCTCCGTCAATGCAACATGGACTCTCCATGGCTGAACCACCGACCTGGAACCCATCACGAATCTTTGAGTAAGTCTGCACCCATGATCATGCCACCCAGCTCGCGCTCACAGTATATTATAGTCAGTGGAACTCCACATTTGGTACGCCCCAGCCAACCTCAGTGCCCCCTCAGTCCAATTCCCTAAGTGTTCCTCCATCTTCAGGTACCCCGGAAGTTCCGTCCATCCAGGCTCTTCAAAATGCAAACGCCTCTCTTCCATCCAGCCAGACGATGCCCCCTCAGCAGTACTCGGCAGCTCCGGTGCAGTCATTTGTGACCCCGGCCATGTGGCAGGAGTCCGTCGCCAGTGTTTATGAGGGTGGACTCAAAAGGCATTGGGATGCCCGATGAGGTGATATATAAAGGCCAAGACCGTCTCATGGTCTTGACCAGCGATATGCATATGGCCGCACGATGATGCAACGACTACCGAATCTATCGATGAGCCGACCCACGAAATTACGATTCCACGAAGCTGCGATTTCTCTTTCAACCTCGTCCAGTCGAGTTGAAACCTACGACCTTTTGATTCTATTTATCCTCCAGACCCTTGCGATTTCCTTTCAGTTTCGAACGACACATATACACATGTCTTTTTTTGTACAACAACGAGCACATATTCGGCCAGGCAAAATAAAACTAGCGGACTGTTTGGGTTACGATCGATACGACATGTACAGATTCCAGGGCGGCGGAAGACATGGGGATATTCGAAGTGGCGAGAATGATTCGTCATTTCTGTTCCAGAATACCTCTGTCGTCCGCGGGCTGCTGTGCCGCATCCCGCGAATTATGTTTGCTGCCAGGCGTTGGGCAAGCCAGCATCTGTCAGGTTCGGCAATCTGGCTGATCGTGTTTCTTTTTCTATTTCGGATATTATTTGTACAAGGCAAGAAGATCCTTCACGGGCTTGCCGATGTATTAGTATAGTATACCATTTGCTTGTGTGGGGGGTTTTGCCAGAGAAAAGGCTGGTTCGTTTGATCGATGATGCATTGCAGGTAACGGGAAATACAGACCGCCCTGGGGGCTATTCATGTTCAATGTTCTGACCACAGACTGATGATTTTGTGCAAGTTCTCTGATCAAGCTTCTTCTACAGAGAAGCTATTAAAGGCTGTATGAGCCCGAAATGTGACAAAATTGTGATTATATTAGCTGAGATGGTGAGACGTCTCTTGCGAGAAGATTGCTGTCTTCATAACTCGGGTCTACAGGGCAAAAGCTCCAAGCGTGGTAGCAGTAAACAACAGAGCACCGATGGTAAATCCCATGGTGGTAAGTCCGACATCAGGCGTCCTCCGCACGGCCGCACTGCCGGACGACGTCGAGGTAGAAGTAGACCCGGAGCCCGCCTTGCTGCTGCTGCTCCCCCCACTCCCGCTCCCGCTGGCGACGACGCTCGCATCGGCACCGGTGGGCAGCGTCGCGCCGCCCGCGGCCGTCGCCGTCAGGTTGCCGCTGCAGAAGACGTCGGCCCAGCCGGCGCCCTCCCTAAACAAACAGTCGCGCAGGTCCGCGACGCTCTGGCCCTCGGCCCGGCAGTACAGCCCGCAGCCGTCGTAGTAGCCGACCACGTCGGCGGCGCCGCAGCACGACGCCATGATGGCCGTGTGGTTGCCCGCGTCCGGCATGGCGCAGACGGCGTCCTGGTCCGGGGTGTCGTAGATGTTGGCCGTGCAGGTGCTGGCTGGGGAGGGGGCGGAGGAAGAGATGGAGGTGGTGGTGGTGGTGGACATGGTGGGTGGTTTTGTTGGGAGGGAGGCTTGTTCTCTTTGGTCTTTGATTTGCAGGGCTAGGTTATGATATAGAAGTACGTGATGAAGTTGTACGAAATGCCAGAAGATGAAGAGATGAGGGAACTGAATTGGCGACAGAGGAGAAGCATACTTATCAAATTTTGTACAGAGGATCATCCGATCATGTATAGTCACATCCGCGGTTGCCACGCTCCAACTCACGATCGAACATACTATCCGGGTCTGGACGTCACAACAGAGTCGACGGGCTCGGTGGAGTTGTCTTGGTCCGGAGGACTAGTTTGCTCGTATTTATATATGTCGCCGCACCTGATTGGCTCATATGTAGTGTAGAACCATAGTCGCGACTAAACATGAAGGCCGTTGTCTCAAGTAAGCTGCTCGAGAATTCCACACGTAGCTGATCACGGGCATGGATGATGCAACGGGAATCCTTGCACAAGTCTGAAGAGAATATGTGACCTTTACTACAAGAATAGTCCTGTGCGCTTCTCCCAAAGTATGATCGTCAAAACTGTAAAGAGAGAGGCAAATGTGGTCGATAAGTTGGCGGACCCGTCAAGACTATAACTCTGTTGTAGCCTCTTGGTTAGCGCCAGCACCGATGGCATAGTCTGCATATATTCGTCCAGCCATCATAATACGGCAAAGAGACCATGGTGAGGCTGGTTGCTCGCGGCTGATCATTGCTATTTTTACTATATGCAGAAAGATTCCATGATAAACAAATGATTGTCAAAGATGAAGACCAGATTCCAAGATCTATGCAACCCGGCTGTGGTACCCTTGCAACCTTGTTTGATACCCCTCGCGTCCTGGGTTGGCCACCCCGCGATAGGCCTTTCGAAAACCTGAGCTTCGGAGCATTGCAATTCTTTCCTCTCTCTCCTTCTAATGATCGCTCTAGACTGGACTCGGAGAGTCAACACTACGCCACCGATCTGTAGCCGCAGCGACTGCTCATCATGAGTGGAGTCCAAATTTACCAGCTCGGCATCGAGAGCCTTTTCAACCAGCTGTCGTCGCAGGAAAAGCGATACAGCCATCACCTGGCCAGGTGCGCAAACATTACACTTTCCACATCTGAACCAACCTAACTTCCATTCATAAAGAGCGGCTTGGTCGGGAACGCGGATCATACTGAGGCAAGTATCTCCGGAGTCATTGCCCATTTTCGACTTCATATTGGAACTCCACGGCCATTGCCATGGAGATTGGCGCAGCCTTTGTGAGGGTGATGGCATTCCGGAGACTGAGCTAGATGCCTTCATTGAATATGCCGCAACCTTTCTATCAAACGTCGGCAACTACTTTGTGAGAATTCCCGAGATATAGTAATACGAAATTGAGCTGAAATCATAAAATAGGGCTCTGGTGATCAAAAGTTCGTTCCAAAGATGAGTCCGGAGACCTTGGACGAGTTATCATCGAGAAGCGTGAGGCTCAGTTCACTTCATGCCCAGTTCAAGAACCAGATCTTCTCTATACCGCCATACAGTCTCGGCTTTCCGAGCGACACCGCCCAAAGCTCGTACTACACGGGAAGACTAATCTCCAAGGATGAGATCGCTCTCGTGTCCAGCGTCCTCGAAGAGAATTCAATCTTCCCAGAAAACACCAGAATCCACAAGTCTGCTGATCAAGAATATGAGATTCTACAGGCCTCCGCAGGGTCCTCCGCGAAAGCCACAACTCTGACTACATCGAAAGGATCCGTCAGTATCCAAATGACGCAAGGCGATCATAGCTCGGAGCTGTCTCAGATATGCGAGCACCTAGAGAAAGCGGCGGAAAATGCTTCAAACGATACACAGAGGACGTTCCTGCAGCAGTACATCGAGAGCTTCCGGACAGGCGACTTGGAGGCATACCGCGAGTCTCAGAAAACCTGGATATCGGACAAGGCCCCCAGAGTCGAAAACATTTTCGGCTTCGTTGAGCCCTACCGAGATCCATATGGTATCCGCGCCGAGTTCGAGGGCCTTGTCGCTATTGCAGACCCCCATGAAACCCTTCTCTTGTCGAGACTAGTCTCTCAGTCGGACAAATTCATTCGTTGCCTGCCGTGGGCTTCTCCCGAGAACAATGGCAAAGGGCCTTTCGAAAAGGCGCTTTTTGAACCGCCCGACTTTTCGAGCATCCACGGTAGGCCTGGAACATGCTCTCTTGAAGACTCCCATACTAATGAAGGATAGCGCTCGCCTATTGCTCCAGCATCATATTTCCAGGGATCAATCTGCCAAATGTAGGTTCCATTCTGCAACCAGCTTCTTGGGTATATCATGCTAAAGAACGACAGTACAACGACATCCGGCAAGACTATGGCTTCAAGAACGTGATCATTGCGAACAGAATGACTGCAGAAAGCACTGCGCTCCAATGGCCATTTATTGATGATGAAGAGATGGCCGTGTTCAAGAAGCACAAGTATCCAGCATATTATTGGTGGGTGGTACTCCATGAGCTTTTAGGTCATGGCACTTGCAAGCTGTTGGCCGAGGACTCGAATGGAAAGCATAATTTTGACGTAACCAATCCGCCGGTCAATCCACTGACAAAAATGCCGGTTGGTACCTGGTACCGCCCTGGACAAACCTGGACTGGTCAATTTGGGGATCTGGCAACAACGGTGGACGAGTGCAGGGCGGAGCTCGTCGGGGCTTATCTAATGGATGACGAAGAACTATTGAAATTGTTCGGATACACGGAAGAGACGGAGACCAAGGCTTCGGATGGTAAGTCCGTCACAGCCTGGATCTGGCACGAATGCTGACGTTCCAAGTTACCTATAACCTCTATCAGCAGTTGGCTGTCGACGGTCTGAAAGGATTGGCGAACTTCAATGTCAATGACATGGTGAGTAGGAATCATGCGGTCAAACAGAACTCTCTGCTAACGATAAACAGAAATGGGGCCAAGCTCACAGTCGTGTAAGTCTCGAGTGTCGACGCGGCAGCAAATTTTGAGAGCTGACTGTCGATTAGGCACACTTCTCCATACTCACCTGTCTCCTACGAGACGGAAATGGATGTATTAGGGTGGACCACAACGCTTCAGCAAAAGAGATCAAAGTGTATGTGGACCGTGGAAAGATTCGGACCCATGGCAAACCAGCGCTGGGCAGAATGCTCCTCCGGCTGCACATGTATCGCAGTACTGCTGATGTGAAGGCGTGCCGGAAGTACTACGAGGACCTCAGCAGTGTTGACGAAGAAAGACTGTCCTGGAGAGAGACAGTTCTGGCAAACAAACCGCCGCCGATGCTGAACGTCCAAGCCAACATGTTCATGCAAGGGGACCGGGTTATATTGAAAGAATATGCATCGACTGTCGAAGGAATTATTCAAAGTTGGGCTGAACGGTTTATTGATGGATGAGGAGTGCGCCTTCATACTATGACGCTCATTGGATTACGATGATGGTAGCCGGTCTGTTCTGCTTACCATATCCGCATTCTTTGAAGTCTTTTCGCGTTTCGTAGTCGAGTTAAAATTGTAGATAAAGAACTTTGGACCGTATGTAAGCATCCAGAGAGCAGTTTTGACTCATCCGAGCAGCCGCAGGAAGAATTACGAAGAAAGGACGAGGGCGGCGGCTTCAGATTGATTATAGTAATGACAGCCTCTTCATAGTGCTCAGCCTCGCGAAATAGAAAGCAAGAAAATGGACTTGGTGAGTAGCCAGTGCAGAACACGAGTGCTTATATTTCCGAGAAGTTTGAAATAGTTCACACATAGAGACAAGTGCTGTCGACAGTGCTCGTTTGAGGTTGAGAAATGGTGGGAAAGTGGGACGTGGATTGGCGCGGGTCGTCCTGGCTCTACCGGGCCGATGGCTGTGTGACGCGGTGGTGTGTGGACTATTTGCGATACGGAAAGAACAACTTTCATTGCATAGCATGTATCTCGTTTCTTGTCGTAAGTGGCTTGAGCGACCTTCTTCGCTTGCTCCAAGTTGACATTGTCTTCAAGATTCAAGCTACCAGCAACCATAAGGTATCACCACAGAATTATCCAACGCTACACGATCGGATGCCAAGTATACACGTACAATACAACAAGGTGTTTATTCTCAAAAATCGTCAGAAATGTATAGACACGCATCGTGGTCGATGTGGGAGCAGCATTCCCACTTGTTCAACAAGTGGAGTGCCCAAGGCCGGTTCCTTCTCGTCTTGGGCTTTACATTTGCGACCTTTCCATTGGGACCCCAACGAACCATGATAAGCGAGTTCTTCGCTAAGAAGGGCATTCCATCTTGTGAATTCATCTGGCCGAATGTTGCTCCGTCGGAGAATGGTTACGATCGCTGCCTCCTTCTATTCGCCGGAAACGTCGATGCCGAAGTAGCCCTGGTTATTCTGGACCAGGTCACCTTTCTGTGGGGGACCCTGCGTACAGCGAGGACAGCTTTTGGGGTCAGTGTATCACTGGAATACTTGGAATCTCTTACTAACAGAGTCGGAAATTCGTAGTCTGCACCCGTGCGCAATGATTCCTCCAGCGCCGATGCTTTCCAAGAGGAGAGACCCATCCCCGATGAAATGGCGAATATGGATATGAATTGGTTTAGGGATAATTGGGTACAAGTCTTCGAGAAAGATATTGCTGAAAGACAGTCGCGGGACAGTAGAGTGGAATGGTTGGAGAATGAAGTCAGACGGCTCCAGACTCTGCTGGGCCAAGAAGGCAAAGCAAGCGAAAAGACCGACTTGCGGGACAAGATGAACAATCACAGTCACACCCATCGGGTCGGAGGAGCGGCTCAAGCTCCAGTGCACCATGCGTCAACCGATGCATTAGATACCCCGTTTCACTATCCCCAGATGCAGCCTGGCCTCGAAAACTACACAATCCCTCATCCATTCGCCAACCAGCCACTTGAGGCAATGCAAGTCTCTCATGCTTCATCCAATGCACTAGATACCTCGTTCCAACACCTCCAGATTCAGCCTGGCCTAGAAAACCGCACAACCCCTCATCCATTCGCCAACCAGCAACACGAGGAACTGCAAGTCCCTCATGCTTTAGGAACGATTACAGAAGAAGAACAGTGAGCGGAAAGAAAGAGAGCCTCGGTGGTTTCAGACGACCAATGGCAGGCGCCGGAGAAGAGACCGAGATTTGCCGGAATAGGTCATTAGTCTATAAAAGCGTATTATAGCTGTAAACATATTTAATATTGTTGAATACTCATCAAGTCTTATTGTCTCTCAACTCGCGTAAAAACCTCGTGGTGCCGCACCTCATCAACACACCGCGGCCGAGGCCGATCAAACGTTGACGTGATCCGGCCGTAGGTCATATCGCCAAGCTGTGCGATCAGTCTCAGCTTGTTGAGATCAATATGGCTGCAATCAGCATTGGTAGCATCCTCACGCACCTATGTGGCCTTGATCATGACCAGAGCCGCGATACTCTTACCGTCCTTGGCGTAGTCGCGAAATTCATTGATATTGGCCACCTTTCCCTCTATCGAGAACACAGACTCCTGGACCCTCGCCGGCGTCACGGTTGTGGTCGGCGCCTGCATCAGTCCCGACACGTCCCACTCGGGTATACCGTACGGGGCATCGATCGAGGTCGCGTTGACGGCCTCGATCATGTCCTCGGATACCATGTTGACGAGGCACTCGGCTTTTTGTGTCTAGCTTTATACGTTGAGCCAGCTGCTGTAGAATAAGCTGTTAGTAGCATTCAGAAAGTACTTTCAGATATCCATACCGGATCGCCAGATTACCACGTACTGAAGACCGCCTCTAGTTCTTGATAGCCATATTCGCAAATCATCCATTGGAAAACGTGATCAGAAACCCATCTACATAAAGTCAAAATCGTGTAGCATGCATAGTACCAAATACTACGTATCAGAACGAAGCGAGCTCCTAGATGCCTATCTTGGCACATGAACCATCCTTGTGCTTTTTTGGCACCGACTCGCGGCATATGAGTTCGTTGAACAAGAGCAATACGAGGCCCTTCTGGCTTGAACTGCGCCGACAGCAAAGTCGCAAAGACGTCAGAGGCAGGAAGGAGCTGGCGGTCTGTGGCTTTCTCGATCATTCTGCGATTTAGTAGTTGCTTCTACCGAGACACATGAGTCATATTTATCCAGGCAATTGCCATCGGATGTCTGTGTTCCAGACTGTTCATGGGCTCGTTCCTTCTAGATGGTTTCCAAGAAATAGAGCGCTGCCCAACACAATGCCCAAGAGTCGGACGATTGAAAATGACTTTGGGAAGGCGCTCACTGAGTTCCATCAGTGTCAGGGAAGGCGCGTGATGCAGTCGAGCCGACGGACCGTCTGGCGAGGAAGGTACACACGTTCTAGAATGAAATACCGGTCTGGCCCGCTTCAATTGTTGAGAAAATTGAGAGGAGGAATCTTCTAGATGCTATGACTCAATTCTTGTCCGATCCAAGAATTGACATTCGGCCGAAGTCTGCTGCATTGCAGAACAGATGAAATACTTCAAATATTTCTTCTCTCAATCCCTTCTCTCTCAATATTCTTTCTCTGCCTTCTATACGTCCCACCACTTCAATCGAACGCCAAAAAAGCTCCACGAAAGCCCGTCACGTAACAATCCCTCATGTATTCCCACGCCTGGAACAGATGTTGGAATGCCAGCCCTTCTATCTCTACTGTCGATGCTCTGGATCATCGGGGACGATATTACCAATCCGTAACCAACACCGTGACTTCTGTCGCCGGGAATGTTCCCGTTCCCGTTTCAACCGCCGTGCTATGTACAACCGCAGCAACAGACGACAGGCCGACATGTCTTTTGTCCCCACAGCAGGCATCACCGCTGTGCCGTAAGCGCCCTTCTGGCACCTCAACGTCCGATCCTAAGATATACTGAGCACTACAAATTGCCTTGGAAGCGAATACAGCAAAATATTTCCGCACAGTAGTGGTGTTCCAAAACACCTACCATGGAGTATTGGATGAGCTACAACACTTGCAAATCAACGTCATGGTACAGAAGGATTCGTGTGCATCACGTCTGGATGTGAGCACAGGATATCGATATGGATTGTCTGAACATCAAATAGTGCTACAACTAATGTTGAGATGATTTCCATACCTTATCAACAAATCTATCTTCTGGGAAACATGTGATGACATATTTCTTATCGAGAACATGAACTAGACCTTCTCGGCGACAGCCACTGGAATAGGTTCTCTCACACTCGTACCGTCGATATGCTTCTCTTGCTGTGCAACGATGACGTCGGCTGGTATTTCGTTGGGCGTTCGGTTGACCAATACAAGCATTGGCCCTAGAGACAGCGCCATCAATCCGAAAGCGACGCACCTGCAGCCGGGTCAGCAGTAGTACTTGGCCTGATAGCATTATTTGAGACGAAATTTGCACGTACATTCCAATCAGAGGAGAAGTGCTGGTCTTCGTGTTCATGCCGTAGGCGATAGCCTGTCCAACGGCTTCGAGACAGCTATTATTGAGTTCAGCAAGTGTGTCTATGAAATAAGAGGTGGGGTTTCACATACCGGAAAGCAGCACCGTTTCGCACGT
Organism: Pestalotiopsis sp. JCM 9685; assembly: GCA_001599175.1. NCBI lineage: Eukaryota > Fungi > Ascomycota > Sordariomycetes > Amphisphaeriales > Sporocadaceae > Pestalotiopsis > Pestalotiopsis sp. JCM 9685. The sequence continues at coordinate 893,746 of BCGF01000002.1, read as the reverse complement.
TTGCTGATTCTGGTTAGTACTCAACCTGTCATTACCTGCGTAATGGCACATGGACCTACCTTGCGCATCTGTCGCAAACGATGACAAGAGCCAGTACATGTAAGACTGCGACAAGGGGCCGGTCGTCTGGACGAAGAAATACGGCAGAAAGGCGGACGGGTAGAGCTTGTCGTCCCAGTCGATGGCGCCGGGGTTCGAGGCGTCGAATCTGGTCTGCATGACTAGCGACCAGATGTAGACTCCGAGGTTGAGAATGATGACGGTGAAGAGTCCAATCTGCGCCCTTCGGCGCTGGCTTAGGTGCTTCATGTCTAGGATGAATCCGAGCCCGAAACACCCAACGCTTTGAGGATGTAATTTAGCATTCTGCGATGTATGAAGACATACAGGTAGATACTTACATGCAAAAGAAGGGCGATATCAAAGACGACAAGGCTCGGGCGCGAACCGAGAAGTAGGTTGCGAGATACGTCGACCAAGTACCACTAATTCTGTCAGTATCATCAAGTCATGTCAAAGCTGGTAGTGAGCATACCTGTAAAAGAATGACCAGACAGCCCAGAACGCAGAGAGCAAGATCAGACCCGAGGACATGGTCTTGGCAATCTGCTTGAATTCCTGCTTGGTCGACAGGGTCTCCGATACCAGGATCCTCGTGCCGTCGGATCGGACAACCTTCTCCAGTGGCGAGATCAGAAACGCAAAAGGCAGAGCTAGGCACTCTATGATCACAAAGGCAACATAGGTATCCGTCGTGACCCCGCCCTCAACGCCCTTTTGATAGTTCTTTGAGAGGCTGTTTTGAAAGGAGTATCAGCATATGTCTTCCTGCGATCAGATCCCTCGACAGTCGTAACAAACTTACTTGATAGCACCGCCGACCAGTTGGCCTAGGTTGCGCGAAACGATCCATAGTGCCAGGTATTTACCACGTGCTCCAGAGGGCGCAAGGGACATGATGGCTCCCGCCTCAGCCACATACCAGCATCCTGTTCCTATGCCTGATAAGGCTCCTCCGAGGATTAGGTACTTGACTCTGTCAGCGCATGGTCTCTTCTTGAAGCAATTCACGGAAGTTGCTCTGTTTCATTATCATTGACTGACCCATTGGTTGCCAAATTTACTATTGCAGTAGTAGCTTGATCCTTCAATCGGAAAGGACATGGCACCGAAGACGAGAGCCCATTTCACGCCGATCTTGTTTACGAGGGGGCCGCCGAGAAAGCAAACTAGGGCGGACGTTGTTAGTATGACACACCTTGGGTGCGTTCAGGATGGGGTTGTCAAGTACCGGTTGCCAGCATGGTATAAGTGAGCGCAGTTCTAGAATTAGATGGTATCAGTCCCTAGTCGCCCGGCGATTGTACAATGGTGCAAGTTCATTAAGCAGCTTACGCGATGTTCGAAGTCTGAGGCGTCGCCAAACCACCTCCGCCGAGCCCTGGAACACTGATCAGAAAAGACATGTACATGGATTATCCCGAATCTTGACGTACCGGCAATTGCATCCGACATGGCGGGCCCACAGAAAGCCTATAGCGAGAGTCAGAATCCGGTGTGTTCCGGCTTGTAGAATTCGACCTCACTTGTATGCTAATAAGCATCATCTGCGTTAAACTATGCTGGTGGACTCGTTTCCACAGCGGTATGTCACGCCTATAGGCGTCCATGTCCACCATGGCAGCGCTGTTGGTATGCTCGGGGCGGTCATTTACGGGGCTGTTCATGGGCAGGGTGCCCCGCGTTCGGAGGGCGTCGTCGTCCCCACCGGCGTGTGTGTTCGGCGGAGCTGCGTCGAAGGCGGCCGACATGATGGGCGTCGGATCAATATTACAAGAGACTTTCAGAAGATGCGAGAAATTCCAGACATGAGAATATGTGAGGTTGCGATCGCTGCCATTATATCTATCTATTCCTGTCATCAGTCCAGGGGTCTTCGTTTGCTGTAAGTGAGATACTGCAGTAGACAAGGTACCGATATACAGTTCTGTTATCTTCGGCGGACAAGCGACGGCAAGCACATGATGGCACCGCGCCGAGTCAAGACTCTTTGGGAAATACGGCCCATTCAGTGATTGGCCATTCATGGATTGGCTCGAGACTATGCCAGGGCATGGGGAAGGGTTCCAGGGTCCAGGGACAGCTAGGAATGGGAGACGTCGAAGGTCCAAGCGAAAGCTATTCTTCGTCGTCGCTCCTCCCCAGGGCCGGTAGTATGCTTCCTCGGCGGAGCGAGCCGACGACTGCCAGATCCCACCACTACGCTCAGGGCACTATGGTGTGCTAATGCAGGGCCCCCTGATGCCTATCTCCTTCGCGTGGGTCCTGATTTGTTCGTGGCGATACCCCACTGTCGTCTATTGCGAGCAATAGGCATGTGTGGACTGTAGTATCTCATCCTTCGTTTCTCATGTCCGATGTGCATTACGTACAAACTTTCGCTCAAATCAGTTGGCGGCATCATAGTCATGTCATGGTAATGAGGGGATCTGCCCTTGAAAACGCCCGCCCGAAAGATCCTCCGTCTCATAAAGCTCGCTGTAAATCAGACCGAGCAAGTTGAGATCACCTTGGTTACATTCTCTTCAACAACAAAAAGTGAGGTGGAACAAGACAAAAGTTTAGGACGCCATGGCCGCAGATCGCAAGAACACAAAGGTCATCGTGGTCGGAGGCGGCGGCACGATCGGCTCCTCGACGGCGCTCCATCTCATCCGCAGCGGCTACACGCCGTCCAACGTGACGGTCCTGGACACGTACGAGATCCCCTCGGCGCAGTCGGCCGGCCATGACCTCAACAAGATCATGGGCATCCGGCTTCGCACCAAGACCGACGTGCAAATGAGCTTAGAAGCGAGGGATATGTGGAAGAACGACGAGCTGTTCAAGCCCTTCTTCCACAACACGGGGCGGGTAAGGCATCCCTTCCCGACGCCTCAGACTCGTATACTTGCCATTGAAAAGTGCTAATTGGAACCAGATGGATTGTGAACAAACTGAAGAGGGTATCGCGGGACTGCGAAAGCAGTATAAAAAACTCCTTGACGCGGGAGTCGGTCTCGAGAAGACCCACGAATGGTTGGACAATGAAGACGAGATTCTAGCCAAAACGCCGCTGCTCAAGCGGGAGAACATCAAGGTAGTTTTCATCCTTTCCGGAAGGGTGATTCGCTTCAAAAGTGCTGACCAAATCGTTGTAATAGGGTTGGAAAGCCATATACAGCCATGACGGAGGCTGGCTTGCTGCTGCGAAAGCCATCAACGCGATTGGCGAAGAGCTCAAGAAGAGTGGCGTAAATTTCGGATTCGGAGGGTAGGATGGAAGTCATATTCATGCACACGAACTTTGCTGACACTAAAGTCAGTGCCGGCTCATTCAAAAAGCCCTTGTTTGCATCAGACGGCACAACCTGTGTCGGCGTCGAGACTGTGGATGGCACGCAATACCTTGGCGACAAGGTGGTTCTCGCTGCCGGCGCCTGGTCTTCCACCTTGGTGGATTTAGAGGATCAGTGTTGTTCAAAGGTTTGTGAAAACTCCCGGTCTATAGACGAAAGCTGACGAGAATCAGGCTTGGGTATACGCCCATATCCAATTAACCCCAGAGGAAGCAGAAAAATACAAGGGCGTCCCCGTGGTCTACAACGGAGAAGTAGGCTTCTTCTTCGAGCCCAACGAGTTAGTAGCCCTCATCTCAAACATGCCTGCGCCGCGATTCTGACCACACAGATAGACACGGCGTGATAAAAGTGTGCGACGAATTTCCGGGATTCTCCCGCTACAAGCAGCACCAACCGTACGGAGCAGCGGCGCCGAAGAACATTTCCGTGCCCCGATCACACGCCAAGCACCCAACGGACACGTACCCCGACGCCTCCGAGGTGACGATACGCATGGCGATCGCCACGTATCTGCCCGATTTTACTGGCAAGGAGCTCTTCAACCGCGCCATGTGCTGGTGTACGGATACGGCGGACTCTGCCCTCTTGATGTGTGAGCATCCGGCATGGAAGAATTTTTGTAAGTACTCGAAATATGTGATGTATAATTATTTGCAGAACGGTGAGCTGACATGTTGTGACTCTTCAGTCCTGGCTACTGGTGATAGCGGGTAAGCAGCCAAGCATCATGCCTCTTCTTATACGAATTCGCGGCTGACATGATTCTTGTTAGACACTCGTTCAAGATTTTACCAAATGTGGGCAAGCACGTCGTTGAGATGGTCGAAGGTCGGCTCCCCGAGGATATGGCGGAAGCTTGGAGATGGGGTCGTGGTGGTGATGCTCGTAAATCGACAAGAGCGGCGCCGCCACAGGATCTCGCGGACCTGCCAGGATGGAAGCATGTTCCCAAATTGTGAGATGGTTGGACCAAAAATATCTAGATTATGTCACATCGTGAATCGAACACAGCAATTCTGCCAGATGTTTGCGTTGTCCCAATTGATTAATATTTTGTATTCATTCATTGATCATGTATCTAAAGACTCGGGCGCTCGGATTCTCCCCGCAGTCACTGGCTGTACTTGGACCCGATGCCCTTCTGCACGGCCGGGCGCGCGGCGATGCGGTCGATCCACTTGAGCAGGTGCGGGAACTTGTCGAGCTCCTCCTGGCTGAAGCCGCTCTTGGCCCAGCCCTTGACCCACGGCCACGTCTTGATGTCGGCCACCGAGTACTTGCCCTTGCCCTTGCCGGCGAGGTACTCGCGGGGCTCGCCCGTGTACTTGCCCGACAGCCGGATCTCGAGCACGCCCCAGACCCGGAGCGTCTCGTTGTGGAAGCGGTTGATGGCGTCTAGATTCAAGGTTAGAATACTTTCTTTATCTTTATGTAACAGATCATAGAAACTCACATGGAAGCTTCTCCGGGGCCGCGTTCTTGAAGTGGTTCGTCTGCCCCTGGTACGGGGCGCCGGAGCCGTGCCAGAAGAAGACCCACTGCAGGGCCTCGTTGCGCTCGAGCTCGTCCTTGAAGCCGAACTTGTCCTCCTTGTCGGCGAGCTTGAGCAGGTACAAGAGCTCGGCCGACGTCTCGTGGACGGGGAAGGGCGGGCTCTGGTTGTTGTCGATCAGGACGGGGATTCGCCCGTTGGGGTTGAGCCGCAGGAACCCTGATGATGTGTCAGTATAAATTGTTTCGTTGTCTTGGTTACTTGGCTCATTTACAGTCTGATTTTTGGACATTGGTGGAAATGTTAATCAGTGTGGTGGTGAATTCAGTTCCGTAGGCCTCGGCCAGCTCCTCGAGGAAGATCTGGACGGCCTGGCCGTTGGGCGTGCTCTGGGTGATGAGATGCAGGCCCTTGGCGTTCTTGACGTCGTCGGGCGTCTCGGAGGTATAGAGCTTGTCGGCCATTGTGGGTGTAGTCTGATGAAATGATCTAAGTGAGGTTGTGAAAGGTGATGAGGGCTTGTGCTGCTGTATAGAGGTAATTGATGAACGAGATGAGAATGGTCTAGAAAACAGATGCCTAGAAACAACAGTACTCGTCAATTTATTCTTTTGCAATCGCGGTAGCACGGTGGTGGCATTTGTCATCGATGCCGCTGATGCTGCCACAGCGCGAGTGCCCATTGCGAATTGGATTGCGGGGGAGACGGGCAAATACGACACGAGTTGCAGAAATGGCGTCACTGCAGAAGTCAACTCAGAACGGAAGGGAGTGAGGTGATTCGACGGGGCCGGGAGCCTCTGGTGCAGGGTATAAAAGGCGGAAAGGGGGATGGGTTTACTAATATGATTAATGTTTGGCCGGTCTGTTTCCAGAAGCAGATTCCGATCTGGTTACTGGTTAGTTCCGTTTCCTCTATGGTTTGTTTGGTTAGTCGGCTTATTCAGAGTCACTGACTTCGGCTCTTCGGGACTAAGAACACGGAGCTACACAGCGGAGCACCCCACATTGTGAATTCGAGGCCATCCTCTTTCTGTTTTGTTCATACTGTTTCCATAGCCTCTGGCAGTCATACTTATTCTGTAGAGCTGTTGACTCATTCCAGTCTCGAAATGCTCATTTCAACCATATACTTCTTTCAATTCACGTTGTTCTTGTCGAGGACTTGGCTATATGGCGAGCCAATTCAGAGAGGTATACTCGCCGGTTTACAGGGTCTCGCTAGGGCCTTTGTCATGGCCATTTCGCTTACCAATTCAATCTGACACGCTTACAACACATTGTCTATCATCATCGCGGAATTTCAAATTTGCAAATGTCTTTTATTTGAGGGTATTGAATTGCAGCTTCAGAAGCATATCCTACTTTTCCTACATGAGCTTCTATGCTGATCACTACCTGTCCGCAACGGATCCACATCTGACGTGCTTGGTCGTCATCACAAGCCGACCATGCTCATGGAACGCCACCTTTAAGACTGGCCGACGTTGGGCGCAAAGAGCACGGCGGGCTGCCCGTCGGCGGCCGAGTAGGAAAAGACCGAGTACCAGTTCTTGATAAAGGTGTCGCCGACAATGTACAGGTCGTCGATGCCCGTGAGGTCGCCGCCCGAGAACCCGGCGATGCAGTAGCCGCCGGCCTCGGGGGCCAGCGCGGCCGCCCGCTGCCGGATCTCGGCCGCCAGGTCGGCGTCGCCCAGGGCCAGGTCGTCGACGTCGGCGCCCAGCCCCAGCGACCCCAGCTTGAAGTCGAGCGGGTTGATGGCCAGGTCCACGCCCGCGAACGTGATGCTGGGGATGTTGGTCACGGCCGTGTTGCAGGGGTCTGTAAAAGTTGACAGTTGTTAGCTTTCTTCCTTGACCAGGTGAGAGTTGTGGGGCAGAAAGATTGCAACGAGGCTTGTATGCTTTGAATACTTACAGAGGTAAATCTTCTGGCCCTCCAGGGTAAGTCCGAAACTTCCCTTGATCTCGGCAAAGACAGCAGCCGCGGCGGCAGTGGGCGCGAGGAGAATGGTCGTGCCCGTGTCAATGGCCGCCTGGCCGGCGCTGTTGGCAACGGTGGTGCCGCCGACCTTGACGCCGTCGAGGTCGACCTGCCAGTAGGTCTGCGAGGAGACGGGGACCGTGACGAAGTCGCCCGTGAACTTTGCGCTGTCGCGCCCGCCCAGCGTCAGCTCCGAGTCCTTCTGGGTGCCGCCCGAGACGCGGCCGAGGTAGAAGCCGAACTCGTCGGCCTCGACGGCGCCCTGGGCCACCAGGTTCTCGAAAAAGGTCGTGCCGTTGTCCTGGGCGATGGTCGAGAAGGCCATGCCGGCCAGGCCGTCGGCGTCGATCTGCGTGAAGCCCGACGCCGTGGTCACCGAGATGAGCGTCTGGTTGGTGGCGGTCAGGCCGGCGATGGTGAAGTCGTCGACGTAGTTCTCGCCCTCGGTCGCGCCCGACCCGTACTGGATGCTCGTCGTGGTGCCTAGGTCGGAGCCGCCCTGGTCGTACTTGGTGCTGTGTACACAGCCCTTGAGCCTCGTGCAGGACGGGCCCGGCACCCACACATCGGCCGATCCGGTGTCGAAGATGACGTTGAAGTCCTGGCCGCCGATAGCTACAGAGCCGTAGTAGGCGACGTCCTCAGAGCCCAGCTGCGTCTGGTCGGTGATGGGCTCGTTGGCCTGGCGCTTGGCGACGCGAGCCTCGAACAGATCGGCCTGCTTCTGCGCAACGGGCGCATAGTACGGCAGAGGCTTGAGGTTGTACTTGTGCAGGGTCTGGTTCAGGGACGCAAAGATGCCGGCAATGTCGGCCTCGCCATTGTCGCGGGTAAGCGAGCTTCGCTGTCCGACAGAGACCTTGAGCGGGCTGGAGGCTGGCAGCGCCAGTACTCCCGAAAGAAGGGACAGAGCCAGTACAGACTTCATGGCTCACCAAAGCGATTGACACAGTTCTAGGGAACAGTTGGATCGCAACACAGAGATCATGTCCGGGACACAGGGTCTTCTATAGTCATAATGGTCAATGGTGAAATGCATGGCGTCATTCGCTCCATCTCGGCCGACGCGGGCGAATAACTGAGTATAGGAGTCTTCCCAACTCATGTTGCATCCGTCCTGGATCTTTGCAAGACCCTACCGAGGCTGGGCAGCCAGGATGGAATGTCGTCCCTGGAGACTCCTACTGCAGCTTCCCAAGCTCAGTTCAAAAGTGGTTCGTATGTAACTCAATAGAGTAGCTTCCGAGACCATATTCAGGAGGCCGCAATCGTCCTTGAGCGGCTTTTCGACACGCGAGGTATTGCAAAATAATGATTCGTGGCATTGCCGCTGCCAACCGACATGGTTGCCCCATCCAGGTACGGGGTGCTCAGGATCGCGACCTTCTGTATCCGGCAGGCGATGTCGATCTGCCCAAGCTTTGTCGAAGAAAGCTTGAAAACAAATCAATTAGTGAAGCGAATCTTGGCAATCAATTCAATATTGGAAAGTAGCTGACTGTGAATGCAGATCATATGAGAATCGAGATTCTTCTGTGGTCGGCGTTAAACTCGGACACGAGATGCGGCAGCGAGAGACCTTTTTTCGGATTTCGCGAGGCCGTCCTCTGTACTATTTGCAAAATATTGAACAAACAACGCAGTTTGTTTGCTCATCCTGCGATCAAAGTCTTGTAGAAGTATTTTATAGTCTCCACTGTCTGCCCGTCGAAACGGCGTTTTCACGGACCGTGATTTTACGATCCAATCTGCGGTGTACCGATCCCGACCTTGACCTTCCCCCGACCGACGATGCTCAGTCACGTCAAGCACTCAATGCTTCTGATGTGGTATTAATTATGCGTGATGCTGTTCATTCCTATTGAGTTCATCCCAGGCGCGCTGTGCGCTACGTTATAAGTCTCAAGAACGGCATCTTGCCGAGACCCATGAAGTGCTGCGGAAGCGTTTACTCTCACTCTGCGAAAGCAGCCCCTTTTCCGACACACTAGATTCGTGTGAAAGTCACGTCTCTTGATGAACGGTACAGCATCCATGCGAAATCCATTGCCAAGTCCATGATCGATTATGGAATTACAAGATTTACGAGAGTTACAGCCCTCAGTTCAACCGAGGTTGTGAATCGGTCGAAAGTCGTCGCCGCTGCTTTGGTGAGCAGCATGATGTAGCCAGAAAAGTGTTTTGGCGTAGATGCCGTCAACGTCAGTCTCACAATTAGTTCCCGAATATTGCAATCAATATATCCGGAGATGCAAAGATGGAAAACCAAGCTTGGCCTTCTGAGCCGAGGACCTCGGATTCTCCGCGAAGAAATGACCGCTAGATGCCATCCATACCTAGTGACCCGGCGGCGCTGGCCTGGTTGGATCTGCTAGAGTTGCGCATCACGAAGCCGGCGGCGGAGAGTCCGTTCGAGGTTGCTATCGGGCGCCCACAAACCCGAAACGGCGTTTTAGGGTGCTTGTGCATGCTGTACGGTACGGCGCGGAAGACGATCTCATCGCTGTCCGCATAATTTTGGACCGGCTTTTTTTCTCCCAGCAACTAGCTGTATTGTCCGGCAGGCCGGGTGATTATCCAAGCCCAATCGCGATCCTCTTCACGCTTCTGCGTCAGAGCAGCAGGCAGTTCGGCTCACAATTGGAGCAGTCGTCGATTTCGGCAGAATTGTTCAAATTACTGTACAATCATCTCTCAGATGATACAAAAGCGTTTGGCTTCATGTGACCAAAGATTTGTCTGGCTCAAGGAGTTGATAAAAGAAGAATATTGCCATATCCGCTCTTGTCTTTGAAGTCCATTGCTACCTCAATGAATTGCCAAAACTGGTCTGTCCAAGCCCAAAATAATGTTCGTAATAGCATCAAACCGGAACGGATTATTGGTCTATATAATGTGGAAGTTGATGGTCTGCCATGGTAGGATATAAGCTGATAATTCATCATTTGTGCCTGGAGTATTTTACGATGGTTACTATGGTTCTTTACAATCAAAGCGTGATAACTCTAAGAATGAACGTAACTTGCATATGATCAGGTATAAATACCCTTTAGAGCCCCCCTCTCACCAAACTGTGATTCATCTTGTTTTGTAATGAACTTGTGTCATTTGATTCAATTTGCAAATTTGCAAGCAAGCGTGTGCAGCAAACATAATCCATCTTGACGTTATGCGTAACGCGTGCGGATATTATTCTAGATTCTACTAGAAATGAATCACAATGCTTGCTCATACACAGCTCTGGAGCGACGAATATGAAACTATGATGAAAATGCTTCAAACAAGGTGTGCTTCGAGAAATCGATATAGATCCCACTTACCAATATCGAGAAAGGATTTGAATGCAATTACTCGACCTGGCAGGTTAAACTAACAGCCCAGACCGAAGTTCTGTGCGGAGCTGTCGAAGTGGAGATGTCAATCAATATACTAGGACATGTGGACCTTGGCTGCATTGCTAGTTGCGCCTTTGCGACGACATCGATCTGCTGGAACCTTCTCCAAGAACAAGATATAAGAGTCGGAGAGTCATTAGAACCATAGTAACAGATCAAACAGAGCTCATTTCGCGGTAGACCAACACTACGTATCCGTTACCGACCTCTTTTTCAAGAATCATTTGCCTCGACCCCGCTCAGCACTATCACCGTCAAGATGGTCAAGCTTCCGCCCTTCGATGTAGAGCAGTGGTGAGTGGTCTGAAATATGTGGTGTTTCCATTGTTGGCTGAAATATTTGGAATCGGATGATTCCCAGTCCCGTCTGCCTCTTGACTTGTAGTCGTGAATCGCAGCTCGGCAGCCACCCGGCGCACAAGCGGAAAACCCAAGCAGCTAACGTGCCTTTATCAGGATGGATAAATATGAGACAACACCAGGAGTCCTGAACATAGCAGAGACATGCTGCGCTTCTGTGTCCATCGACGACCTCCGAGGTCTTGACAAGAGCGGAAATGCATCCTCTCCGCTCGATCTATCGCGGAAGATGACGTATGGCGCCATCCTCGGATCAACAGAGCTACGCCAGAACATCACAAACCTCTACAGAAACGACGGCGGTGGCGAGCCACTTTCGCCGTCGTCAGTCGTCGTGACGCAGGGTGCGATTGCAGCCAACCACCTGGTGTTCTACAGCCTCATCGGTCCGGGCGACCATGTCGTCTCCATCTTTCCGACATACCAGCAGCTGTACGCGGTGCCGGAGAGCCTGGGAGCCGAAGTCTCACTATGGGAGTTGAAAGCCGAACACGGTTTCGTGCCCGACGTTACTGCGCTCGAGGGACTGATCAAGAGCAACACCAAGGTACGTCGTATGACCCATACAGATGGGTATGCCAGCTAATTAGTAGTAGATGATTGTCATCAACAATCCAAACAATCCTACCGGAGCCACGATACCAACAGAAACTCTGAAGCAAATTGTTGAGGTGGCGCGCAAGCACAACGTCATCCTCTTTGCGGATGAAGTATACAGGCCGCTCTACCACGGCGTGGAAGAGGACAAGATTCCGCCGTCTGCTCTATCTCTCGGCTGGGAAAAGACGGTCGTGACTTCGTCAATGTCCAAGGCGTGGGCTCTGGCGGGTATCCGGGTCGGCTGGATCGCATCTCGCGATGCGTCGATTATCGAAAAGGTCGGAGTCGCGCGGGATTACACCACCATCAGCGTATCCCAGCTGGACGACCAGGTGGCCACCTACGCTCTCAGCGACAAGGTGCGGCCTCATCTGATCCAGAGAAACATTGCCCTGGCGAGGCAGAATCTCGCCCTGCTCGAGGACTTTGTGCGCGACCACTCGGACTATGTCTCCTGGGTGAAGCCGAACGCCGCCACGGTCGCCTTTGTCCAGTTCAAGAAGGGGGGCCAGCCGGTCGACGATGAGCAGTTCTGCGTGGACGTGCTAGAAAAGACAAAAGTCATGATCCTGCCGGGGTGCAAGTGCTTTGGTCATGGCAATGCCTTCAAGGGTTATGTTCGGATCGGGTACGTCTCGGAGACGGAGGTGCTGAGGGAGGCACTAGAGCAGCTGAGCGCCTACGTCAGGGAGAACCTCGCATGATTGCGTATATGACCGATCGGGATAATTTAGACCCAAACAGCGATTCCTTACAAGAAAAAAAGCATGTTCTATAATTCTATTGCGAGACAGTACCAGACTGCCGGGATTTGAGAAACATTCCTGCATGGAGGTCGCCGTTTGCGTGCGTTGGGATCCGCCCCCTTGGGATTTGCGCCGGGACCTTACGGGATTTCGATCGAACGACCATGGCGCAACCCGACCCACTAAAGGTCAGCATCGTGCCCCTGCGTTCCTGGGAAATCCGACGAAACACACCACTCGCAATACAAATGGTCGTAAAAACGCTGTCATGCACGTGTCCAGGTCCGGGTCCATGTTGGGCCCGTTTGCGGCTCAGCTTGTCATGTTGACAAGTGTTGCACGCCCAGCAGCCTCGCTTGTTCAGGGCTGCATCTGTCATTTTCTTCCCCAGGCTCCCGGGATCCAACATGGCCTGACTTTGTGGGCGTAGCAGGCCATACTGTCGAGAAATCTCCTGATGCGCTCTATAAGCTGCGTGGGGACGACAAACGCCGTATGAAGAAGTCTTCAAGCAAACGGTCGCTGCCGCCGGAGACCGGTCCGTCGTGGTAAGTATAAGATGCCTCGTAGATGTGAAGTCGAAGTTTGTTGTTTCTGGCTTGCATCATCAGCATCAGCATCAGCACATCTCCATTCAGTATTACCTGTCTGTACATACAGCACAACTCCCTCTACTCTCAGTTGTACATATTATCAACATCTCTCCTCAGTCATAGAACTGTAACAACAAACCACAACTCTCAAAGAACCTAAATCCACAAAAAAAAAAAAGACATCCATCTTTCATAAAAATGTCGGCACCACTCTCTCGCGCAGCTGGCCAGGTCATGGCAAGAAGACTCTTCTCCTCGACCGCCCGTGTTAACTCGGTCCACGCAAGCGCTTCCCAGGAGCTCCGGGCCATTTTCAAGAAGAGCACGACCGAGTCGCAACCCACAGACTGGGGCAGAATCATCCGATCCCGTGCCTCCGTGTTGGCCCTGTAAGTTCTTTCAATTCCCTTTATTTGCATTCGACCGTTGGCGGAACCATGAGACTAATACCTTGCTTCTTAGTTACACCGCTGGCATGGGCACTGTCCTCTTCTGGCCTCTCGGCGCCGCCTGGGCACTGGATGGCCACATGTGAGGTGAGCCTCTTGCCCAGAGGCTGACCTGTGCCGTTTGGCACATTTGTTTGCATAAGATCGGCGTTTGAAGGAACATTTTCATTAGATACCTGCCAGCTTGGCTCTTCTTTGTTGCTTTTTTGGCAGAACACAGGATTAAAAAAAGAAGTAAGAGTCGTAGAATGTGGATAGACAGACATAGAGGCCTACTCACTACGATAATCACGAATATATCTAATCTGCACACTTGTTATGTTCTTCTTTCGTAGAATCATTTTTATCGTCGTCATCGCTGCTTTAGTTTCCTATCTGCGAATATGAATAGTTGAGGAAATACAAGGAGCTTACGACCATAACATGACGTTATAAGTCCTGATGTACGTCTTTTTGTAAATATTAGAAAGGGTTGAGATTTCGCATTCCGAATATTCTGACACTACAGACAGCAAATAGATTTCACGTTATAAAAAACGATTCTAATTAGGCTATTATTATGACAAATGATCCAAGTGATAGCATTCAAGAGTCACTTAGACCCCAGCCATAGATATCAGCGCCATTTGTACAGCTTACTTCGAATGTTTCAATAAAAAGACGACTAGGTTATATGGTAGATATAGCTCAGTTGTGCTGGGCTACCTATAAATAAATGGACATGTAGGTACCAGCGAACCCTATCTGTGCTCCATGTGACATCATTTAAAGCGAACCGGAACATGACAGATACCTATTGGTCGGCTGCTTTGAGATCTGGTCTCACCCAAAGATCGTGTCACGGGCCGTCTGCCTAATCTTGTTACACAGGACAATGTATGTAGTGAGAGGCAACGGCTGCGATGTAGATTGGCTGCTTAGGAGCCGAGGGAATTCTATGTAGGTGGTTTGGTAGGTGTGGCGTTGGGGGGAAACGCAACTCTGGCCGCCCCATTCGTGCGCATCATCCATCTCAACAGTGCCACAGTTGGCATTACTGGCAGACAGTTTCAGGCGCAGTCGGTGCTCCAAAGCACGTTCCTTCGGCTCCTGCTAGCGATTGATGAATAGATCCACTGCCCCATCAAGTTTTCAAATCTGGGGAACGTGATCATTGTGCCGTCTATAATTATTCGCAAGTGCGTAATTACTTCCATTATCTGAAGAAGAAGCAAACCTCAACAAGAAACAGATAGGTCAGTGTCTCACCACACCGGAACTTGAAAGCTGCCACCGCCTTGTTGGTTTGGTTGGAGCTGGGGAATCTCCTCCGAACTCAACTAGCGTTGCCCGCAGTGACGAGACGCCAAGCCCCCAGCCGAAGCGCGATCGAGGTAGCTTAGCTCCCAGTCGTTGCAGCTCGTGGCCTGTGGGGAACCTATCCCAGCGCGCCTTGCCTGCCACACTGCCTACCGCCTTATCGCCGCCGCATGCAACACGGCATCGTCCTTGTTGCTTCCCATCATCACCACATTCCTTTCGCATCAAAACTTCGGGAGTCAAACATGGCGAGGCTGAAGATGTCTCCCTTGGGCCTGGGGCGCTTGGCCCTGGGCGCCCTTTCTTTATCCTCATCTTTCGTCTCGGCGCAGAAGAACTACACCCAGGAGGACATGCTGCGGGCACAGCTCATGCTTCTCACTGGCCGACCAGATGATTGCCCACCTTGGTGAGTGATATTCCCGTGCAGCTTCGAGTGCATCCAGACAGCCCATCTTTCAGCTCGCAAGCTTCATTTGCGATAGCATACTGACATTTGTCTCTGCCCAGTTTCAACTGTCTTCTTCCAGCCAACACTTGCGGACAGTTTGCCGACTGCAACGAATACAACGGAAAGTGCGAATGTCCTGCCGGTTTCGGAGGCGACGATTGTTTGGATCCCAGTATGCCAGCCCTTCCTCGCATCGCATCAGCAAACGCACCGATCATACTGACTCGACTATAGCTTGCGGCTCGCTTTCTCGCGGTAGAGACCGGCCGATCAGACAAGGCGACTCTTGCGACTGCGACGATGGCTGGACCGGCATCAACTGCAATGTCTGTACCGAGAACAAGGCCTGCGACGCCCTGATGGAGACGGGCGCAGACGGTGTGTGCTACGCAAACGGCGAAGTCGTCAAGCAGAACCACCAAATGTGCGATGTCACCAATGACAAGATCTTGTCTATGCTCGATGGCAAGATTCCACAGGCCACTTTCAGCTGTCAAAAGGAATCTGGAATCTGCGACTTCCAGTTCTGGATCGACCGCCTCGAATCATTCTACTGTCATCTCGAGGACTGCGAGTCCAGCGCCGATATCGATTCCGACAAGAACAGCACCTACTACAAGTGTCCAACTGTCGCCTGTTCGTGTATTCCCGATCGCATGTTGTGCGGCGAGGATGGCTCCATTGATCTTACCGACTTCTTGAAGGAGGGTATTACTGGCCCGGCCCAGTTCGAATGTCTCCAAGAGGGAGGTGGTGTCAACAGATGCAAGTTCAGGGAACCAGAGCTCGACGGCATGGTCAAGGCAATCTTTGGCGATCCAAGCATCGAGCTGAGCTGCCGCGCTGGAGAATGTCTCTACGCGACCGAGATTCCTGGTTATGTGAAGCCCATCAAGCCCATCAACACGCCTCTCATCGCTGGTGTGATTGCTGGCTGCTCGCTGTTTCTGGTCGCCGTGGGTCTTCTGGTCTGGTATCTGTCCAGGCGCTCGAGACAGTACCAGGCAATTTCTCTCGACGATTCAGACGACGAGACTGGAAAGCTCATGGCCGATCACAAGCCCGCGTCTCTCTACTTCTCCGACGTCGCGTACGATCTGAACGGCAAACGCATCCTCCACGATATTCAGGGTATGGCTCATCCGGGCGAAATCATGGCCATCATGGGCGCCTCGGGAGCTGGCAAGACCACCTTCTTGGATATCCTGGCCAGAAAGAACAAGCGTGGCAATGTGTCGGGCAACTTCTACGTCAACGGCGAAAAGGTCGACGATGCTCAGTACAAGAATGTCGTTGGTTTTGTCGACCAGGAAGACACCATGCTTCCTACCTTGACCGTCCATGAGACTATTTTGACTTCTGCCCTGCTACGCCTTCCTAAAGCCATGAGCCGTGGTTGGAAAGAGCAGAGAGTATATGAGGTTGAGAAGCAGCTCGGCATTTACCACATTCGCGATTCCCTGATTGGTTCCGAGGAAGGAAAGGGACGAGGCATTTCTGGTGGCGAGAAGCGCCGTGTCGGTATCGCCTGCGAACTTGTCACCAGTCCTTCCATTCTCTTCCTTGACGAGCCAACCAGTGGTTTGGACGCATACAACGCTTTCAACGTGATTGAGTGCCTCGTCACCCTGGCCAAGACGTATAAGAGAACTGTCATTTTCACTATCCACCAACCCCGATCCAACATTGTCGCTCTCTTCGACCGTCTTTTGTTGCTGGCACAGGGTAAGACCGTCTATTCTGGACCATTCGCCAGCTGCCAGGACTACTTTGATCGTATCGGCTACTCTTGCCCACCTGGATTCAACATTGCCGACTACCTTGTGGATCTTACTATGCATGCCGGCTCGGTTGAGCCATACGATGACGGTGCCCTCAACGCCGATGCGGCCAGTGTTGGGCCTAGCAGCACCACCGCTGTTAAGTCAGTGGCTAGTATCTCTGGAAACAGTACAAACGATGAGAACGAGCCTTCATCCAGCCGGCCAAGACCAAAGCGAAAGGACTCGATCCGAGCACGCCAGGAACGAGAACTCTTTACTCGCCGGAGGAGCACGGTCAACACTGTCGATACTGCTGCATCGTCTGACGTTGATGATGAGATTGGAGCCTACAAGTTGCACAAGCAAAACCCGCCGCCGCATATCAACATTGAGGAAGCCCACGATCTGCCCCCTTCTGCTCTTGCCGATTCGAACCTAGAGGCACTGCACCAGGCGTATATGGAGTCTGATATTGCTGGAAACACCCATGAAGAAATCCAGCAGGCTGTTGACAATGCCCTCAATGCCAACGGTCAAAACGGATATAGCCCAGAGGGCCCCAATGTCTACACGGGCGGTATTGGCAAGGGCTATGCCCGCGTCAGCTATGCTCGGCAGTTCATCATTCTGTCTGGCCGTACCTGGAAAAACTTGTACCGGAATCCTCTCCTGATGTTGACGCACTACGCCATCGCCATCGTTTTGGCTGTTCTCTCGGGTTACCTCTTTTTCCACCTCACCGACGATATCCCCGGCTTCCAGAACCGCCTGGGTCTATTCTTCTTCCTGCTTGCCCTGTTTGGCTTCAGCACACTCACTAGTCTGAATGTCTTCTCGGCCGAACGTCTGCTGTTTGTGCGTGAGCGTGCCAATGGATACTATTCGCCATTCACGTACTTTGCGGCCAAGGTCTTGTTCGATATTGTCCCTCTCCGGATCATTCCCCCGGTGATCATGGGTGTCATCATCTACCCCATGACTGGTCTCATTCCGGATGCGCCTCATTTCTTTACATTCATGCTTGTGCTGGTCCTGTTCAACCTTGCCGCCGCCGCGATTTGCCTGTTTATCGGCATTGTCTGCAAAGATAGCAGTGTTGCCAATCTGATTGGTTCTTTGGTCATGCTGTTTTCGCTGCTGTTTGCTGGCTTGCTGCTCAATCATGACGCAATCCCTCACGCAGCTCAGTGGCTACAGGCTCTATCCATTTTCCACTATGGATTCGAGTCTCTGATCGTCAACGAGGTCCTCAAGCTTGAGCTCGTCGACAAGAAGTATGGACTTGACATTCGTGTTCCCGGCGCGACGATCTTGTCCAGCTTCGGTTTCGACAACGGTGCGCTGTGGATGGATGTCATCAACCTGGGCATCTTTGCCGCAGTGTTCGTCGTTCTCGCTTATGCAGCAATGCATTTCTTGCTCATCGAGAGACGGTAATTGTTGATATACATGGCTAGGAATGAAGTGTAGGATAGAGCAGCGTTTGAAACACGAGTGATCTTTGATGGCAAGGTTTCAAGAATTTCCTTTGTCTATGAGTATGTATGCATCGCTTCTGCCGCAGGGCCTCGTTTCTCAGGACGGCATCATTGAGCATCACGGCGTTCAGGGGTTCTCTCATACCTAGGTAGTTAGCATATAAAGGATACATCAATGCGTCAGTCAACATTGGCTTTACCTATGTCCTGTTCTTGCCTATATTCGTGTGCGCCTCATCAGTCATGTTGATGTAAGAGTGGTGATTTGTGATAGGCAGTTTTCACACTCTATAGCTCAGAGCCAAGTCCAATATAAATCATGAGCAGGAAACCCATATTATAGAACTCAAGATGAATAAATATTTGCAATGTACAATAACGTACAACTCTGCCATGCTACGCAAAAAGTCTCAAACAAGACTCTGTTTTGAGGCAGTGATGGATTTTTCTCCCCGCTAGGACGTCAAAAGATGGCTATATAGTACATGTTTTGTGTGTAGATGGACTTCTTGTTTTCCCCTTCCCCATTTGAATTTACATCCTCTGCGGCACGCCGTTCTCGGAGTGCTTTCTTATGCAGCACTCATGTTTATGCTGCCCGTGGATTATACGACCATAGTCCGTTGGCGTGGTCTCTATGATTGACCCAATAGCAGATGCAGCTATTTGCACCATGAAACGGTGCCTTATATCGACTCATATTTTCAAATGGCTGATCATGCAAGCCCGTTTTTATGCGTCGTTCAAGGGTCCACCAGTAAGCTCCTCGGCGACCTTGATCTGGCGCTTGCTCGTCCGGTTGCCCTCGTCCGGCAGGGAGGACAGGACGCGGCCGTCGGTCCGGCCGACCTCGCCGACCATCTCGCGCACGGTGACGGGGTTGCCCCAGAGGTCCCAGGCGTTGACGGGCGTGGTGCCGGTGGCGGTGGTGCCGCCGGTGAAGGTGTCGGGGCGGAAGACGCGGTCGACCTCGTCCTGCAGGGCCCGCTCGTCGACGATGAAGGAGCGGGCCGACATGTACAGCTTCTGGATGGCGTCCTTGCGGTCCTCGCTGCGGCGGGCGGCGCGGGCCTCGGTGCGGGCCTGGGCCTCGAGGGCGTGCTCGAGGCGCATGGGGTCGAGCGGGACGTGCGTCTGCCGGACCGAGGCCGGGATCGTGGTCTCGGTGAAGCGCTCGTCGGCGCGCTGCGGCGCGTTCATGGCGTGCGTGTTGCGGCGCAGCTTCTTGTCGTGGTGGGCGCGGCGCGCCCGGTCCGTCGACACGCGCCGCTTCCACAGCTCCTCGATGCCCTCGCCCAGGTTGCGGCGGCGCATCTCGGCCATCTCGCGGCGGCGGGCCTCGTGCTCGCTCGTGGGCGGCTGCTGCGACTTGGCGTTGGTCGGCAGCGGCGCCGACTTGGCCAGGAAGACGGGCGACGTCTTGGGCAGCTCGTACGTCCGGCGCTTGAAGATGCGGCGCGGCATGGGCAGGTGGCCTTTCTGGGCGAAGCGGTCCGGCCGGTTGTCCTCGACCGACTGGGACATGGGCGGCGTTGGCACGTTGATGAAGAGCGGCGACTCTGGGGGGATCTTGTTGGCCTGGCACAGGCTGGTGCTGGCAAAGGCCCGCGTGAGCGAGCCCATGGAGGAGGCCGACACGGTGTGTTGTACGGCCCTCCTGGAGAGGGCGGATGGTAATGTGGGAGGCATTATGTGTAGTGGGAGCGTGCCTATCGGACACGAGAGAAGACGATGTCGTAAGAACCCCCAATGCCTCGTCGTCGTCGTCGACGGTCGTAATCGTACTATCGCTGGCTTCAACTTTTGGCAAGAATTGAAAATCGAAGCGGCAGCTCGATCTTCCGGGGTCCGGTCCAGGGGCTCCACCCGACTTCCAGGCTCGCCAGGTCCAATCCGTTCAGCTCTGCAGCTCTGGCTGGGAAAGGCGCGCTAGAGCTACTTTCGGTCCTAGCCTGTCCCACCTCTGGCGCGGCAGAAATGTGAGGGCGGTCAAAAAGTTGGAAGCTCGACACTGCTAAAAATTTCCCTTGCGACAAACCAACCCCACTACAATTCTACCATTGCCATCCTCCCATCAAATCTTCTTTTTTTCCACCTCGCACCTCTGACCTTTTCTCCCACTCCGGCCTCTTCGCCCTCTCACCTTTTTCTTGTCTACCGTCTCCTTTGAGTTTGCTTTTGTAGATCACAGACAAGATGGGTACAGGCAAGAAGGAGAGGAACCGGCTTGTCCGCCAGGGCAAGACCGGTACGGGCATGGACAATGTCAAGGTCAAGGGTGAAAACTTCTACAGGGTAAGTCGCACTCGAGACATCAGTCACGCCTTGATACCGCGCAGATACTAATGATTCTTGGAACAGTCGGCCAAGAAGGTCAAGACCTTGAACATGCGAGAGAAGGGCAACAAGGCCCAGCGAAACAAGGATGGAAAAATCGTCCAGGCTGCCGCGTACCAATCTCGGGATGTCCCGACCGCTCGCATCGAGCCCTCGCGAAACTGGTTCAACAACACCCGAGTCATCTCGCAAGACTCGTTGAGTGCCTTCCGGGATGCCATGGCTGAAAAGGCCAATGACCCCTACCAGGTCCTTCTGAAGAGCAACAAGCTGCCGATGACCCTGATCCGGGACGGCTCCGACACAAATGGTCTCAAGCAGCACAAGGCCAAGATGACCATCGAGTCGTCATCATTTGCTGATACATTTGGCCCCAAGTCTCAACGGAAGAGGGTGAAGCTGAACGTCGGCAACATGTTGGACCTGGCCGAGGACTCGGAGAAGAGCATGGACAAGTACAAGGAAAAGCTTGAACAAGCCAAGCTGCTCAGTGGAAACTCTGGAGCGGATGCCGAGATTGCTGGTGACATGCAGGTCGACGAGGCAGACCCTCTCACCCTGGCCATCCAACCGGTCTTCTCCAAGGGTCAATCGAAGCGAATTGGAAACGAACTGTACAAGGTTATTGACAGTTCCGATGGTGCGTATCCAGCCCTCCCTCGCGTGTACCGTCATATACTAATGTTTCTTCAGTCATCATCCATGTTCTTGACGCCCGAGACCCCCTTGGCACGCGTTGTTACAATGTTGAGAAGTATCTCCGACAAGAAGCACAACACAAGCACCTCGTATTTGTGTTGAACAAGTGTGATCTGGTGCCCACATCTGTTGCCGTAAGTTTCAAAATTTTCTTCTCATTTCTATACTTCCCCAATGCGTTGAAGTCAGGGTTTCTACCGCAAACTTGTTTTGCCAATGGAAGGGACCCGTTACGTCATTGGGAGATTGAATTTCCAATCTCAACGCTCTTGTGCCTTCGGGCCTCGAGTGTAGATGTGGTCCCGTCTTGGGGCTGCATCGCGAGTATGGCTCTGAATCATCTTGAGTTGAATTCTACTTCCATCCTTCGGGACTGGCTCGTGGTAGTCTTCGTAGTATTGATTCATACATACCATTCGTATCATTTTTGGTTTCCACAGATTAGCATATCATGATGCTGACCAAAGTACAGGCTGCATGGGTGAGGAGTTTGTCCAAGGAGTACCCCACTTTGGCTTTCCACAGTTCCATTACCAACTCATTCGGTAAGGGAAGTTTGATCCAGCTCTTGCGGCAATTCAGCGGACTGCACAAAGACCGCAAGCAGATTTCTGTTGGTCTGGTCGGATACCCCAACGTCGGAAAGAGTTCCGTCATCAACACGCTTAGGGCCAAGAAGGTCTGCACCGTGGCTCCCATCCCTGGTGAGACCAAGGTGTGGCAGTACATCACCTTGATGAAGAGGATATACCTGATCGATTGTCCTGGAGTCGTGCCTCCCAACCAGAACGATACCCCTCAAGACATTATAATGCGTGGTGTCGTCCGTGTTGAGAAGGTGGAGAACCCAGAGCAATACATCCCCGGCCTCCTGGCAAAGGTCAAGACCCATCATATGGAACGCACCTATGAGCTCAAGGGCTGGACAGACCACATCAGCTTCCTTGAAATGCTTGCAAGGAAGACTGGTCGTCTGCTCAAGGGTGGTGAGCCAGACGTCGACGGTATTGCCAAGTTGGTCTTGAACGACTTCATGCGAGGCAGAATCCCATGGTTCACACCCGCGCCGGTGACCGAAGGTGAAGACGGGAAGGCCAGAGAGGGCAGAGAGGGCAGACTTGGAGAGATGCCTCTGAAGCGCAAGAGAGACGAAGCTGAAAGTGTAGCAGACACCTCTGTTGCGATTACTGAAGACGACGACGAAAGTGAGTCGGATGATGACGAAGAAGAGGAGGAAGAGGAAGAAGATGGTGACGAGTTTGGTGGTTTCGATGACGACAGCGACAGTGAGAGTGACACTGAGGCCATCACCAAGGCCAAGAAGGCGGCCGCAGTGAAGTCGAAAAAGGCAAAGCCCTCCGAGACCGAGGACATGATCCCTCTGGATTCGTCAAGCGATGAGGATGAGTGAGCTGGCAATGTTGGAGACGAAGTCACGAGGATTGAAAAAAAAGGCAGTCCGAGTGACTCGTCTTTCCGACTAATGTCACTACCCAGTGGGAAGTCGCGGACGAAGAAGAAAAGCTGACTTCTCGCTGCTCATCGTGCCGCTAGTAAAACCAGCAGCGTGCCTGACGCATTGTGATTACCAGTCTCACAAAGACCACACTGCCTGGTCAGATGCGGCGATTGATCCGATGCATTTTACACTATTGCCAGAATCAGACTTGGCCATTCCGGATGATGCTGCCCAAGCACTCCCCTACGATGGTAGTTCGAGGCGGCCATATTTGATCATATGCAATGAGTATTGCACGATAGTCGCTCCCTGTCGAAGAGCCATGATGGCCGGCATAATCCCAAAGCGCTTCACACGCCTCAAGGTGTCGAGTAGATACCTACCTACCTAGCTCCGTTAGAGAGCTTTATGATAAGATACCCAGAACAATCATAGCAAGGTTCGGGCAGCAACTGCCTCGAATATGATGAATACACTTGCCTTTCCAATCAATCAAACCTTCCACTCTAGCAGTGCCCGTGACGTGCATGACAGGTCGTTCTTGCTGCTTTGCCTTCATTCACTTGGTGCCATGGCTTCACTCGAAATCTGCCCCCACTACTCAACCACTTCAAGTCATTCGACAGTTTTGCGATTCCTTGGTTTCTTGGACTCCTTGGATCTTTGCGCTCGTCACTGTTGTTTCCTCTCCATATTCGATCACTTTGGGAGTGAAGGTGCCGTTTGGTCAACTTTCGAACCCTCTCCTCGTCGTTGCCCTCCATTTTGCTCCCAACGGCCTTGTCAATCCGTTCTGCTCGACCAGCCACGCACTTGAAGATGCTGGCACTTCTCGTCGTCTTGATCTCGGGCGTTCTATTTGCTAGTCTCGGTCAGAGCTCTTCCATCACTCTGCGCGCCAGCGCCGGCTGCACTTTTCACTTGTCGACTGGCGGTAATGCGCCCTTCTGGGTTGGTCAGCTATCCAATGGACAGTGTCGAGGAGGCAGTGATATAAGTGCTTCAACATTCACCTGGTTTGGAGATGCTTTCCTGGACCAGCAAGGACGTGGCTGCTGGTGGACACGTATGTTATCCTTGTTTCCTCTATTGTCCACGGGTGGCGAGCCGGCGCTGACCATGGACAGCTCCCACAAATGTCCTCCAGTGCGATGTTGGTCAGCAACCGAGTCACGGATTCGAAATCCCCTGCAACGGTGTTGTCTCCTACAACGGGCAGTCAACCTTTTATCAGTGTAGGACAGGGGATGGAGACCAAGTCAATCTCTACCTGCAATCCATCGGCATACAGTGCCAGCCCGTCACAATTATAGCCGACGGTTGTACAGCCTGTCAGACTTCCCCAGGCGGTGGCGCTGCGGGCGCTGCACCACAACCTGCTTCAACAGTTGGGCCATCCAACATTGTGTCGAGTGTGACGCCGTTCACCACCGGTCCAAACATCCCTCCAAGCACGCCGGGTGGAACAAATCCAACTAACAGTGGCACTGGTCCAAGCCCGACACCTCTGGCACCTCCCGCCAAAGACTGCTCAGCCGATCTATCGAGTACATACCACAGCCCTTCGCTGATGATCCCCATCGACCGCGCCAATCCAGACAAGCCTTACGGACCGACGTCGTATGGCCAGATATCGCCCAACGCAAGCACCCTCTTTAACTTTGACATCCCAGCTTCGGACGCCGGCAGATCGTGTAAGGTCTTCTTCTCCATGCCACCACAGTCCATGCTGCAGAACGCACAGGCGGGTGGTTACTACTTCACTGGAGATGGCTCCGTACTCTTCAGCCGTACGGGCACCCTTGCGACCTCGGGTACTACATACAACGACGTTGCTCTCGGACGGATCGAACGGCGGGACCTGGGCGCTCTCGTCGTCAGTCCGGGTCACAATTATGTGATCGAATCGTTCGACTGTTCTAGTGCCATTGGCACTGGCGTCGGCTATATGCTTGCCGAACCTGCTGGCCGAGACACCTGCTTGGTCTACTACCAAGAAGGGTCGCCGATACCTGTGGGGATGTTTATATCAACTTGTTAGATGAACGGTATATAAGGTTTAGATACCATCCCGCGGCTATCAGGCCGGTGGTCTGGATTTGAGGCAAAGATTATAACACCCGTGAAGTCGGTCGACCCACGAAAAGACAACCGATCGACATATACACAGGAACACAAATTTTGGAACGAACTCTTTTTTCTTGGAAGCAGACTTCATACGTTTCATCATGGATAGATATGCTTGCTTTTCTGGTGTGGTACATAGCAATATACCTGATGTTTACTTTGCGTTTCGTGTTATTCTGATTCGCCTGACATGGTTTTAGCGAATACGTTCCTGCCTACGTGTAACATCTCACCATTTTTCTCCCTTTGAGTCTGCTTGCTGTATGATATGAGGCTTAGCACTCATCTTCAACAAACCAGAGGGCGCTGTGCGTGCCCACGGCTAGTAGAGAACGGTTGGAACTCGACAATGAACTAGAGATCAAGGTGCGCAGAGAATGTTACAGTCCCAACTTTGATACGGGGCCTAAACAGAGATTGATCAATCCTCGAGCCTCGAGACTCAGCAGAGTCGTGATCCTCGGGAACAGAAGACATGTGTCCTTCTAACTTAGGCAGAATAGCAATAATACTTGGTCACAGTCTTGCAAGAACGCTTGGCACATGGATCTCACATCTTTTCGACTTCGTTATATTTGCCCTTCTATTTACAAAAGTAGTGCCAGCGACTTCTTTCCTGTATCGAAATTCGGAATCCTGAATCGTGAACTTGGCTGGGGCCCCTAGGGAAGAAAATGAGAATTTACACAATCGTGTTGAACAAGACCAAAAGCTCCGCAATGCGTTTGATGAACTCCGTGACCATGACCATGAATTTGACCTTCTTTCTGTTCCTCGACATCAACACGCTCAAATGCCATGCTTCGTGAGATGTTTTATCTGCAGTAGATCTGTCGATAGATGCAGCTTCCTTTGCAAGGCTGCCGCGGGCTTTGAGCCTATCGTGTCAGGTCCAACTCACATCCTGACGGCTCCAGCAGCCCGCATCGGTGGCATTTCCACCAGACCTTCATCAGCCAGAGCTACCAGAGTCGCATCTGTCTCCCTTGTGCGGTGACTCTGAGCACCCTGTCGTAGCCTTGCGCTTTGAGTTGTCGTGTAAACATGCTTAGTATCACTCTATGAGCCAGCAATGCCAAGACCAACTCTCGATTGGTATCGATCTGCCCTCGAGCCGTCGGTCTCGCGGTTTCGATCCACATTTGCACGCATTCTGCGTCCCTCCATCAATCCTCGGAGACCACGCTTCTGCAGGCCAATGACACTGCTCAGCTCACCACTCCAGACTTCTCCGTGCGTGCCACGCTCGCTGTCTCCGAGCTCGCTGCTCCACTCGCTGCCGCTGACGCTGGTCGAGGCGCTCAGCTCTTCGCTTCCGGGGCGGGCAGCAGGCACACCAGTATTGAGTTGCAATCCGCCCAGGCCCGAGGTCGCCTCATCTGCACTGGCTTGAGACATGGAGGCGCTTCGCTCGCCCGGACCGTTGCTGGTCAAGGCCGCATCAGCAGGTGCGAAGAAGTTGGGATTCAAGGTTCCATCGATGCCTCGACCACCACCGGCAGCCATTGCAGTTGCATTGAAAACTGCCGCCGCGTTGCGCGAATCAAGCAAGGTGTGCAGTCTCTCGACCACAGCTTCCAGCAGTCCGTCCACCTTGTAAGGGCGGGCGATCTGAAGGAGGGAGCAAAGGATTTGCGGCGTGCACAGAGGAGATTGCGGCGAAGGCAGAGATGAAGTATAGACGAAGTGCAATAGCGCTTGGATCGTCAAATATGTGTGCGGAAGATAGAGGCATCTGGGTCGGATGCTCGGGGCGAGGGAGGCCGGCGTAGGTGCCGAGTTGATGGTGGTAATATCCCCGGCACCTCCTGACACAGACGTGCCGGCAGTGCTGGGAGGCTTGTAAGAACTCATTGACGAGTTGCCAAAGCTCGAGGCACCGGAGAATGCACTGTCCGTCGTGCTTCGGTTGCCCTGTGCTGGTGTAATGGTCAAGACTGACATTCTTGCGCCTGGGCCTCCTGATGTGTTGGTCCTCAGCGTCGCAGAGTCGCTGCCATCCTGAGTGGCTGCACCTTCGCGGAGAAGCTGCACAAAGTACGGACCCCATCGACGGCCAACAATGCGGGAGTTGATGGGAATGCGCTCTCCTCCGATGCAAAGAATGTCCATGTCTGCGAGCTCGCGAATTGCCAAGGCCTTCTCGCCGAGCTCCTCGGCGGCCCGAGAGTGGAATCGGCCCCCACCGGTCCAGCCTGCTTTCCTGGCGATGCTCAGGCCTGGCATATTGTAGGGGCTACTTGCTGATGCAAATCCGGACATGGGCGAAACCCTTCTCGGGTTGTCGTAGAAGCCAAATGCCTCCAGCTCGACCATACAGACATTCGAAAAGTTGATACGACGGTGGTTGTAATCGTCAACCAAGCTGCGCTTACGATTGCCCAGGATGACAAAGGTGTTGCGGCGGTTCCAAAGCACACCTCTGTTCCAGCTGCCTTGGCTGAATATGCTGCCTCCCGCATCGATGCGTGCCCAGGTCAGGTTCTTGAGGTCCAGTGCCCACAAAGCATATTCCTGCTTGGAGCTCGTGAGATATGTGCCGCTGACAACAAAGTACGTGTCAATGACGCCTCCGTTCGGAAAGCGTAGACCTGGCGGCGAGTAGGTTCCACTCATCGGCTTCTCGACCAAGGATCCGTCCGAGCCTCTGATTTGCAACTCCAGCTTGACATCCAAAAAGTTGTAGTTTGAGTAGATGAGCATGGACGAGCCTGGCTCTCTGGCTTCTTGGCTGATGTTACCTTCCTGCCGCGAGCCAAGTGCATTGGCCTTGCCGATTTTCGAAGTCACCGACGGGGGCAGCGGTGCGACCACACTTCGGTATGCACCGCAGGACTTTCCATGAGAATCTGTCGATGTCCACTTAAGACTTCGAAGGTTGAAAACACTGATCTGCTCAATATAGTGGTTTGCTCCGTCCTGGCCGCCCACGACGACCATTTCAGCACCGCCAGCTCCATCAATATTGATGCCAATTCGTCCCTCGTTGGGATTGCCACCAGAGGGGTTGTGTTGAAGTGCTGACAGAGGTGCTTTGTTCGAGGAAAACGTAGCTGAAGAGGGCAGAATACAAGCACAGTGAGCGTATCTGCCTTGTGGCGCATCCTGAGTAGGAACAAAAGTCCACTTCTTGGTAGGGACATCGTAGATGTAGATATCCGACATGACGACTACTTCAGGTAGTTGCTCCGGATTCGTGGGTGGCGGTTGAGTCGGTGTCGGCGACATGCCTCCGTAACAGACCATTTTCGTGTCTCCCAAAGCACACATGGAGTGGAAGTATCGTGGTGGAGGAATCTCACCAGTCGTTTCCAGCTTGGACCATCGTCTGGTTATAAGGTCCAACTCGTACAGATCAGAGGTCAACGGGGCAGGTCGGCTTCTAGACAATATCTTGCCACCAAAGACGTAGAGCTTGTCGCCGAGAATGGTTGTTGTAGCACCAACTAGGGGGTGCGGTTCGCGTCCGCTGGTACGATGAACATTGCACATCAAGCCGGACAAGTGTGAAGATGAGGACGATGTTGAGGGAGTGCCAACAGGCTGGCCAATAGCAGGAGTTCGACTGGCGGCCGTAGCTGCAGGGGGTGATGGTCCTGCGGAAGCCTGTCCGTTGCTTCTCGGCGTGAGGTTATCCCTTTGTCCTTCGCCGCCATCCCTTGCAGAACTGGCTATGCTAGCCTGGCTATTGCTTCTGTCAAAACCACCACCATATGACTGGTTTCCCATGTTTGAGGGAGGCATGGATTTTGAGTCCATTGTGCTGGTCCGGCTGTCCATCTCTGACTCTGACTCGGTTTCGTCGTCGAGGATGGAGTATAAACTGCCTTGCCTGAATCTCTTTATGTCGTGAGTGATTTCGACCACGGAGCTCAAGCTTCCCTGTCTGCTGTCCCTTCCAAGTGAGCTCAATGAGCTTCCCGCTATGCTTCCTTTCCTGCTGTCAAAACCCGCAAAGCTTCCCTGCCGGATTTCCCTCCCTGATCCGGTAGGGGTCAATGGGCTCAGAAGAGACGGGTCCGGGGTAGTCGGCAGCGGCTTTTCGAGACTGTTTTGTAAACTCAGATTCCGGGCATGATGCGACGAGCTGCTCGGGCCTGAAAATATCGGGGTCGTGAATACGATGGGTGTCTCTGCTTGGTTGTCATTCGTCGGTGTGAGAGTGGCCGAGCTCGAATTGGAGCTGGTAGAACCGCCAAAGGCCTTGAGAGCACCAAGTCTCGACGGTGCTCTTGACCGCTTGAGAGAATCCTCCCGTGTCGGTACGGCTTTACTCTTGATGCCCTTGTAGAAGTCTGACAGCTTATCGGACGTTGACTTCGCCGAGTGCGCAGGCCGGAGTCCGTCTTGGTAGTCGTGCGGATCGTTTGCTTCGGAATCTGACGACCAGGTGCTGTTTTCATGGTTCGGCATTAGTCCGTGTCCTGGCATCTTGTCCACCCTCCACTCTCACGACTCTTACGGTCGCGGCCACGGTTTGGTTGAAGACGGGAAGGAAGGCGATAAGGATTGTCCCAATCAACTGACAGCGGGAGAGGTAACAAAAAAGGGAAAAAAGGAAAGTTTTAGGTTGGAGAGGGCAGGAAAAGAGAGGTTGTCGTGGGTTGAGAAGGTGTCAGACTGTCTGTGGGTAACGCAGCGGTCGTCACCTCCACCCGAGTACTACTTAAGCAGGGAAAGCCAGACGGCGAACCCGGAGATGCCACAGGCGCAAGTGTCGGTGGCAGGCTCTTCCTTGGGAGGTCTAGTCGCGTACCAGAAGCACGGCGCAAGACAAGGCCCACGAGCAGAGCAGGATCGTCATCTAGCCCCCTAGGCCGAGCAGCAGACTTTTCGAGGCTGACGGGAAGGGGAGATCTGGGATGGGAATTACGGGTAGGGGGGTCGGTGGAGGGGGCCACGAGCATAGAGCGGAGGACAAGGCCGCGAAAGAAGGAGGCTCAAGTAAGAGGGAGGAAGAAGGGTCGGATCAATGAACAGACATGACATACCTACTGTTACTAGTCACGCCAACCCCAGGTTGACGTTGCAATTTCTAATTTCTTCACAGGTGGAATCGAAGGTTCCCAGCAATATCCCGCTTCGTGGGGATCGTCCTCGCTCAGGGCTCAACCTCGTCGCTGGCCTCTCTAGTAGGTAAGGAAGCCTGCTTGGAAGGGAGGGAGGTAAGCAGCAGGCAATAGTAGTCTGTGCGATCCGGCTGCCGCGACTATGTGGTAATCGGAAGCGCAGAGGGCAGAGCGGAGACCGAGACGCAGCAGCAGCAGCAAGCAGCAGACGCGGTGAGCGCCAGGGCGGAGATGAGATGCCGCAAGTGACAAGAGACCTGATTGAGAGCAGCAGTACAAAATCATGTACGTAGCTCGATAGTACGTAGTAGGTATGCGCGCAGTAGGGCTGGGCGGACAGCGCTGGGCCGATTAGGATCGATTCCTCGCGGATTGAAGATAGTGTCTGTTCGTCGTTGTGCTTTGGGGGGGCTGCGAGATCCAGAAAGATTCAGGGACCCTGGAAAGTCAAAGTTGAGGTTTTGGTGGGGAAAGGAGATGGACTGTGCAGTCAGCGCCGAGCTATGGGCAAGGGGAAACAGCAGGGAAAAAAGGGGATTTGGGAGCGGGGAGGTATTGGGCTCCGGCTCGCCTAGGTAGTGGTGGGCCGCTAGAGAATAGAAGCGCCGTGATGGGAAGATGCCAACTCCACGACAGACGACAATTCACGACTCGAGTGACGGGCGAGAACGACTTTTTGGACGACGATCACTGGATGGACGGAGAGGATTGGGCGAAAACTGTTCCCGATGGAATCGTAGAACAAAGACGGCAGAAGCGACGTAGCACGGGGAGGAAGCGATGGGACTCGGCCCCCCTCGAGCCATCATGATCATGCATGCAGTGAGCTTCACATCTGCCTCGTGGTTGTCGCAGCGCAGGCCAGCCAATCGAGATCGTTGGCATGCCATCCACACGTGCGATCCCTTCCCCTATCTGTAGAGAGTCTATTACCTACAGGCTAGAGCCAAGTGAAGCTCCTGCGGTGGTAACGTTGTAGAAGAAACTTTTGTCCCTTGCATGGGCATGGTGTGCCTTACACCTGTTGTATGTATTGTACAAAAAGATAACGCAAACATTATTATCGATACTTTTTTTCCTCTGCGCTGCCCCTCTCTCGGGTTCTTAACCAATATTCCAGAATGTTTTTCTAGTTACAGTACGTGCCTCCGGCCCCAGGCCGTTGCAAAGCCGCTGACAGGGGTGCCCCTGAATAGCATGTCGTCCAGGGGTGGCTTGAACTTCGACGCGAGTGCTAGCATCCAGGAACACGGAGATTTCTCGCCTGAATAGTGAACAAGCTCGAAGCGACTCAATCTCCAAGAACCAATTCCCTGGGAAGTCAAGGGCAGCCTAGAACAGGAGGCTAAAACAATCTGGAATAATACTAGATAGATAGCAGTTCGTAGGCGCAGACCCCTAATCAACCGGACGTGTTAGTATATCAAACGAAACACGGGAAGCAGACTTGAGCGCCTCGTTCTTTTCTTGGTCCCGTCGTAGCGTTATGTTTGGATGTTATAACAAGTGGCTGCGTTTCAACAAATCCCATGTCTTTTGCAAGCCAATGTTGTCTCCCCTTTTGGCAGCTTGGCACATTGGACATGAAAGGGAGACATTTATTTCAATGATTGGATCTTGACAGATACGCTAGGACGGCTGCTGATACGACGGACCAGTTCTGGCATTTGCCTGCAATTCCCACGTGGAAGGGAAACTCTTCCGTGCCTTGCTCGTTGGTCTTTGCTCTGCGCTGCTTGCTGCTATTTTCGTTTGGTTCCCATTGGCAGGTGGCCCTCATCTAAATAAGCTGCCATTGCCCGTGCCGTTCTGCCCTTCCAGACGTATTCTCGAAGGTCGCCCGTCGTCCCCCCTCGCCCCTTGCCGCTTTGGGCCACGACCCTCCGAGCTGAACACTGGCCGAGGGGAACCCAGGCTCGCCAGGTAAGGTGGTCGCACTACCGTCCACGTACGTGTACTGCAGGCATATCCATGAACGGGTTGGCAAGTCGAGATCTATGACCACTATAAAATTTACTGCACCCGGCTGACATGACAGGCTGTAAGAAGAGATCAGGCCATTATTTCAATTGAATAGACATAAGATTCTTCTCCCTGGTCTCTACTGTGTAAGGTACTTGCCTCCATGCCCCTCGTATGTTGTAATTGCGAAAACCCGTACCCGCCAGTCCAGGGGGCTGTGATCGGAATGCCGTTGTCATTTCATATTCGGCTAGGCTTGAATGGAGACCCATAACACTCTATGCATTATGCATTCAGTTTCATCATTTGTCTTTTGTGTATTCCGTCATTTCAGTATAGTATATGTGAACTTCACTATGCAAATCACCTGGACTTCAATGCAGTTTTTGTTTTAATTCTTTTTTACTATTTTATCGTACTATCCAAAGCCATGGATTAGGGGTATCAGCCGGATAGATGTGCAACATCCTTTTCAAGAACCATTTTTTCTTGCAACGCTTAATGTGTGGTTGAGCGTCAGCCAATGGCCACAAGTGGCGCCGCTTGATCAAGATTTATTGCATCTGCCCCTTTAGGCGGCAGTGGTCTTCTCCTTGGGGAGAGGAGTGAAGCGGAGGTAGGGCTTGACGATGCGGAACTCGGGGAAGAGCTCCTTGGCCTGCTCGTTCTTGACGGAGGGGTGAACAATGACATCGTCACCGGGGACCCAGTTGATGGGGGTGGTGATCTTGTGCTTGTCACCGGTCTGGAGAGAGTCGACGACACGGAGGACCTCGGCGGTGTTGCGGCCGGTGGAGGCAGGGTAGGACAGGATGAGGCGGATGGACTTCTTGGGGTCAATGATGAAGACAGAGCGGATGGTGAAAGCAATGCCCTTCTCGTCAACGTTGGTGGTGTCCTGGTAGTCGAGCCTGTGTAGACATTTGTCAGCATGCTGCGAGCAAGGAATGGTCTGTGGGTTTTACTTACATGTCGTACAGGTAGGCAACCTTGCGCTCCTTGTCGGCAATGATGGGGAAAGCGACCTTGGAGCCGGTAACCTCGTCAATGTCCTTGATCCATCCCTCGTGGCT
Source organism: Pestalotiopsis sp. JCM 9685 (assembly GCA_001599175.1). Taxonomy (NCBI): domain Eukaryota; kingdom Fungi; phylum Ascomycota; class Sordariomycetes; order Amphisphaeriales; family Sporocadaceae; genus Pestalotiopsis; species Pestalotiopsis sp. JCM 9685. The sequence goes on along the minus strand of BCGF01000002.1, from coordinate 861,007 downwards.
GCCGAGGGTGTTGGCAGAGAGACCGATCAGCTTGACGCCGCGCTTGGTGAACTCGGGCTCGAGCTTGGCGAAAGCACCGAGCTCAGTGGTGCAGACGGGAGTGTAGTCCTCGGGGTGGGAGAACAGGACGACCCAGTTGTCGCCAATGAACTCGTGGAAGTCAATGGGGCCAGTGGTGGTGTCGGCCTTGAAGTTGGGAGCAGTAGTTCCCAGGCGGAGGCTTCACGAGAACTATGTCAGCACTGGTCCTCTCGAAATTTTGCGGTCCGGTGGTTATTGCTGCAACTGCCACACAAGACAGAGCATTGTACATCAGGGACGTAACTTACGGAGTAGGTCTCTGGTCGGCAGACATTTTGAAGTAGTGATATAAGCAAGTGCTTGGGATAGATGGGAAAAAGAAAGTTGTACTATTGGGGGTATCACAAGATAGAGCACGTAGAAATAAACGAGAGGAGGGGTCAAAGACGATGGAGGGGCAATCACGTCGATATTTATGATGAGCTACGACATGACAACGCAGCTGGGTTCGGGCTGGAAGTTTCCACTATGGCGCCATCTCAATAGTACATGCGATACAAAGCCTCGTATGAATAAGATCTGCCTCTTTTCGACTCCGAAAGGTCTCCGATGGCCTGGAGGCGAGTCAATTTTTGGGGGATGGTGAACTGCATCTGGACGCCCGCGCCAGCCAGCTCCAGCTTACACATGCCTGCGGGTTAATGTCGCAATACATTTTGAGGCTCGACAACATGAGCATGACCCCGCGGTCGCCCCGCACTAGCTGTCTTGGGCTGGGAGACAGCTATTGCGTGCTGCGCACGACCTGCCATTGGTCGCTATCCAGGCAATATCCATATCATGAATTCTAGCGCTTGCGTTGCATCATCACCAGCCAACCCGAGTTGCTCCTGAGAACAGGACAAGAGAATAAGGATTCGGCTCTTGTCCAGGGGTTGATCTCAAATCAACATTCACAAAGCCAAACACCAGGCACTCAACAAGTCATAAGGGTACTCTCCAGGTACCTCGAAAAGAGAGCCACTTTGGCGCCATGTCAAGTTTCGGGCGGCCCGCCGCGGCGCCTCCACCAAGTTCAACCTTGATAGCCGGCGACCGACTTCCTCACTTACACTCCCGATAACCGGATCAAACGGTCAACCGAATCTGACTTCACTCACCAGTGACCACCACAGTGTGAGACTACTCACGATGGCGCCCTTCGACCCTATCATTGACGCTCACCGCTGTGGCAAGTGGCATCTCCAGGTCCAGCCTGAGCGAGCTGGGTGCAGAGTCGAGCTGTATAACAGCAAGACCATCTGCATCGTAATGACCAGATCGAGACTCCCTGAGTAGTGTATCACCTGTCCGGACCGAGCTAGAGTTTTCTTTGCGTTGTGAGGCTCTCCGCTGCGTCTTGTACCTCGTCCACAGCGGCCGGATGGATGGTATACTGGCGACAATGATTCCAAGATTGGCTTCAAAAGCTCCGACGAAAATGACTGGCGGCATCGAGCCGGTGAAATCTTCCAGCTCCTCGACGTGGACGAGGTAGTAAAGGCGCACAGCCGATGCCAATGTGACCCTGGCGACACGTCAGGACAACTTTGCGGCGAGCATATAATGGCTTACTTACAAAATTGCCAGAAAGATGAGGCACAAGAGCGCGACCTTGTCAGACCGCCTCATTTGTAGGTGGACGACTGTATATACGGGGATCGCCATGATGATGAAGTCTGTAAAGACATTGATGCCGGCCAGAGACGATACCAGCTTGATCGAGTTGTAACACAGGCCATCTGCAGACGGATCCCACAACACATTGATGGGACGACATGCGACTAAAGCAATGATTTTTCAGTCTCTGAACGATCCATTGAGTCAGACGACGAAACCTTCGCTTACGCAATGCTGCACATTCATAAGTGATGAACCAACTCGCGACTATCCCCAAAGCGACGTGAGTCGCTACACGCGTCCAACGTCCGATGAATACTCTGCGGTAAAAGCAGAGCACTATTGTAACCTCGGGTCAGCATATCTTCCAATCAAAGTATGGCAAAGGGGGTGTTGGGAAGTGTTTCTTGATTTGTTATTCTAGGGAATCCGGGTGTCTTTCCGGTTGGATCCAATTACACAAAGCATCAGAACGACATCGGCTTACTGCTGCCCTTGACGGCGGCGATGAGCGGTATATAACACTGCCCAAATGCCATGTTAAGCTGGGATTGTCATCAACTGCCATTCTCTTGGTGCCAGAAGGAACCGCCTGACTTACTGGAAGAATGGTGTAGAGATTTTCTTCGTTGGTGAACCTGACTCTGTGATATCCGAGACCGACAGAAGCCACTGATTTCGATAAACTGATCAGCATGTGAGAGTAATTTCGTTTGTTAATGAGAGACAGTAGCACCTACTCATACCCTCAATAACCAGTAAGCCAACTCCCAAAGGAACAGCAAATACCACGAGACAGTCGTCAATACCGATTCCAGCTCTAGTGACAAGGCGCGATGTGATTCTGGCTATCACGGTCACGATGGAAAGGAAAACCAAGATAGCAGTAACTGCTATGTAGCCCTGCATGACCGCGGTGATTGGAAAGCAAGTCGGTTCTGGCTTCATCTTGGAGGATAGAAAACGTCGTGTCGTAAGTACACAGAAATGTAGTACAGAGCGTACATGCCTCATCAGGGCAAGAAGGAGGAGCTGTAATGACTGATCAAAGCACTGGTGTTTGAGACAAAGGGCGGTTTCTGCTTCATATAACGCCCCAGCCTGATCCAGATCATGGAGTGCCACGCAACGAACAGGATCAGGCTCTGGTTGAATATACGAATGCACATGCGTCCGCTCTTGCGGTCCGATTCATTGTTGTGTTTCCTTCACTGCACCGCCAAGCGATGCACAGTCGTCAGCACTGGAAATGCAGTGATTCCTAAGTCAAGGGAGCGATTGGCTAAGTACGCCTCTTTTCTCTCTTGACAAGGACGACCCAAAATAGGATCTCAGCTGCAATCTGGAGTCTGCCTCGGAGAATTTCTTGCACTGCGGCGCTCCCGAAGCTGACGACTTCCCGCTCTTGCTTGGCGTCGTGAGTCGTATGCGAAATTGGGACTTTCCAAGCCCATGTGCGCCACGAGAGGTCACCTTAGGTCAGCAACAAGGAGCACAGAGTTTTTGATTACCTGTTGTCATTATGCTGTGTATTCTCCAAATTTTCGGTGTATGTATTTACCTCTCGCTCCAGTCTCCATCTCTTTGCTTTTTCAAGGCAACTGTGGTGCCGCGTATACAACGAGCAAGACATTACTCAGGACTTTGAGCCTTATCCAATTCAGACCTCATGATTGGAAACATCAAAGCTTCATCTATTCGCCCAATAATTTTGCTTCGCGTGATCCATCTTGAACAAAAATACTGCAAGTTTTGTAATGCTCGTAGGTCAACAAGACCACTTGCACGTTTTGGACTCTGAATTTTTCGTGACAAGACTGATGACGTTAAGTATTTCGACGAAGATTCGAAAATGATGGAAAATTAACATGATGAAGGCGGTAATTCCCGTGAGGCATCTCGGTTGGTGTTGGGTTGCGGATCACTGCATTTTGCGGGGATCCCAGGTTTTGACCAGTATCGAAGCCGGAAACACAATTGGCATCGGCTATAATATTACGGCCGGCACGACCCCAAAATAACTGCATCCAATCCGAATCCTCGTCTCGTCCGCAACTGCTTTCTTGCCATTTCAGACTATCCTCCACGGCCCTATCACATGGAATAGGGGACCTGACAAACTGCAATGGCGCCACCATTCAGAGCCGATCATATTGGGTCTCTTTTGCGTCCCCAGACTCTTCTGGACGCACGTTCAAAGATATCAGCAGCGCAGCAATCTTACTATGATGACATCTCGTCAAAGGTCAAAGAGATTGAAAAGGCAGCAGTCAAGGATGTCGTAGATGAGCAGCGGAAAAGAGGCATCAGGCCCATCACAGACGGCGAATACGCACGGCACATATACTTTGGTGGTCTGTTCGAAAAGCTATCGGGATTCGAGGTCAAGCCGGACCTACCGATTCCTGATGCTTTCCGTACCGATTTCCCAACAACGGTGGGACTGGCCCGCATGGGCGCCAAGACCCGCACCGTGGTGCTGTGCACGGGAAAGATTGGGTATTCGGAATCACCATACTTGCCGGAATGGCTGGGCCTTCGGAGCACGCTTCCGGAGTCACTCTGGAAGGAAGCCAAGTTGACGATGCCTGCACCCACGTACCAGCACATCCAACTGAAGCCCGGCACAGCATATACCGCAGACTCCGGATACACTTCCGACGAGGACTATTTCCGCGACCTGGCGGCCTGCTACGCGGCGGAATTGAAGACCCTCTACGACGCCGGTCTTCGCAACGCGCAGGTTGACGATCCGCACCTGACGTATTTCTGCTCGTCGGAGTTCCTCGGCGGCTGCCAAAAGGACGGCACCGACGCGGACGCGCTGCTCGACCTGTACATCCAGGCGCACAACCAGCTCCTGGCGGGCAAGCCTCGGGACCTCCACGTCGGGGTGCATCTCTGCCGGGGCAACATGGCCGGGTCGACGCACTGGGTGTCGGGCTCGTACGAGAAGATCGCCTACAAGCTCTTCAACCAGACAGACTACCAGACGTACTACCTCGAGTTCGACGACTTTGAGCGCGACGGCGGGTTCGAGCCGCTGCGCTTCCTACCCAAGGGCAAGAATGTAGTCCTTGGTTTGGTGTCGACCAAGAAAGCAGATCTCGAAGCCCGAGATGACCTCAAAAGAAAGGTGAGAGATGCCGCGGCTATTATTGCTCAGGCCCAAGGCGTCTCAGTCGAGGAGGCAATGGACTGCCTGGCCATAAGTCCCCAGTGCGGCTTCAGCAGCCATAGTCAGGCGGGCGGAGTTGGCATGACGAGGGACAAGATGTTCGACAAACTTGAGCTGGTCAAAAATGTAGCTGAGGACATCTGTGGGAATGTTGTATGAAATATCACTAGGAAAGTGTCTACAAATGATACTAGATGATTGTTCCATATCTAGATTCCAGGTAGTTGATGAGTAGGTATGCATGAATCAGAAATATCAATGTTGGTTGGCTTTCTTCCAAGAAGGGCAGTTTATGCAAGTAATGATTGATATTATGCAATGCCATGCATGCTGCACTGAAATGGGTGCACATGTGGCTGGAGCTCTGCCTTGACACAACTAGCCACAACTTTCCTCTTGTCCCGGACCTTAAGTGGGTCCACCGCAAACGAAGGCTGAGCCTCAGCCTGGAGCTTCGAATTCCTAGGCGACAGTACAGCTTCATCAAGCAACATCACTTGAATTTGTCGCCAACCCGTCGCGCTCTTGAAAATTGCATCAATCGCGTTGATTTCCCAAATCTCGTGTACGACCGTCACTTTCTAGCTCCGCACCGACAACGAAATCGCGAAGATGGGCAAGAAGAAGAGAAAGCAACCCAATGTCGAGGAGCTCCTGGCGCGACCATGGTGTTACTATTGCGAGCGAGACTTTGAAGATTTGAAGCTCTTGATCTCGCATCAGAAGGCAAAACACTTCAAGTGCGACCGTTGTGGAAGGAGGCTCAATACGGCTGGAGGTACGCGCTGAATTTCCATCCCGGACACGTTGTGATCCCGCCGCTAACCATTACTTGCGCAGGTCTTTCCGTGCACATGAACCAAGTTCACAAGGAATCGTTAACACTCGTCGAGAATGCGCTTCCGAACCGGCAAGGTCTTGAGGTGGAGATTTTTGGTATGGAGGGTATTCCAGAGGACGTAGTTCAACAGCACAACCAGCGCCTCATCCAGAACTTCTACCAAGCACAAGCCGACCGGTTCGCCGCGACCGGCAACCCGCCGCCTGGGCAGAGCGGCAAGGAAGGCCCAGTCAAGAAGATCAAGATCGAGACGGCGGACGAGATCAAGAAGCGGTTGGCTGAGCATAGGGCAAGAGTGGCTGCACAGAAGGCCGCCGGCGGTGTCGCAAATCCCACACCCCCGCTAGGTCTCAATGGTCAGAGCCCTGGTCAGAACGTAAGTTTCTACCACCAAGGGATCCGCATCATGCAGATTACTAACGTTCATTATCCAGAACTCTCCTTTCCCTCCGCCAGGAGGCCAGTACCCCCAGGGCTTCCCTCCTCAGGGTGTTCCTGGATTCTCACCTCCGCCGCAATACCCCCAGGGCGGCTTCAACTACCCTCCTGGAAATCTTCCCGCAAGACCAGGAGGCGGCCTTCCTGCACCACCCGGTTTGCCGGCTCGACCAGGACAGCCAGGTTACGCCAGTACAGTCGACGAGCTTGTGGCTGGTGCAGCACGACAAGGTGATAACATTGATCACCTCATTAGGAGTCTCGAGCAGAAGCCAAACTCAGCCACGCCCACGGCACCTGAACAAGCACCACCCACAGAGGAGAAGAAGTCCAAGAAGGAGAAGGACAAGAACGTCAAGATGATATACGACGATGAGATCAGCCCTGAAGAGCGGCTGGCACTTATGCCAAAATATGCGTATGTCCCTACTGCGGCTTGAGAAGTTTGGAAGGTCGTGGGGTCTGTATGATAACTGTGAAATCGTGGTCTCTGCTGGATGAAACGGAGTTTTCGAGCAATGGGAGACATTAAGGGATAATCAGTTTGGCGTAAAACTCTTATCTAAAGTGACGGATAGGCCGGGCGTTTGGCCATCCTCTAATACTCTGCGCTTCGCAGCCATTCTCAGTTGGATACATGGTGATTCGCTAATCAAAACCCTCCCATGCAAGTCCTGTACACCATCTCGACGAAGCTAGACGTGAACTGTTGCTGTAGCGAATTCATGCTTGCTTGACCTCTGTCATAGTATGTTAGCTGTTTGTCAATATCGAATAACGATCCGCAGTTGCACTCAAGAAATAGTACCTAGACTACGCAGTCAAAACTAACATCAAATCCTCGCATATAGTTCTCAAACGCCGGGCTTTGGTTTTGTGTTGTGAAAAAGAGATCCGGCTTCTCGCCAGTTCGTAGTCGTGACCTGATAACATCTCATTACCGAAGCCGATCTTTATATACCCCGATGTGGCTTCCATCATGGTCCTTGGTCGCCTGGCCGTCGTTGAGGCGACAAAGGCTTCTTCTTATGATCGGCTGTCCCAATTGATCTGTTCGTGCTTGTAGTCTTCGTGTCCTCCCACATAATCACTTTCCATCCAAGCTCCATCTACCCTCCATTCTTGCCTAGTGACTGGCCATTTCACTCTTATCTCCCAGAAGGAAAGCTATAGAACCGTCGAATTCTACCGGTTTGGCCCAGCGCTTGATGATCGCGCTGAGGCGTCGCCGTTTGGCATGATCAGAGGCTGTCTGATAAGCTCCGTATCGATACAGCCACTTTCATTCGTTCAGCGACCCAACTTGCGTTCCATTCCTAGATATTACAAAGAGCGTACTTCTGGGTCCCATGCTTTTGACTCTTGTACCCTCGGCGGCTCCTTCGTAGGCGGCGACCTTGGTCAGGCCGACCACGGCGTGCTTTGCGGCGCTGCACGCCGATATCCTCGCCGAGGAGTAGTGGCCGAGAATGCTGCCGCAGTTGACGATGCGCCCGTCTTGCTTCGTGTGCCTCATCTAGTGCACCAGGCAATTTTATATGCTGACCACGTTGACGTGGAGACACCGCGACACGTCCTCGTGGGGGAGCATCTCGATGGGCCAGATCCTCGGCACCATCTGAGCTGAGCAGGCCGGTCATGATCAGCCAGGATCGTCCCAGTAGTTTTGATTCACCGTGCGACGTACCGGTCTGCCAAACTTGGCCACGGCGAGCAGCTGCTCTTTGAGTCCCAAGTTAACACCGAGAGAATTGGGGAGGGGGGTTTCCCCCGGAATTACTAAAACGATATATGATAATGTCTGGGGCATACCTATGCAAGTCACGTAGTTTGTAGTGGTCCAGAATTTGTCATAAGAACTTCTGTACTAAGGATCTTTGGGAAGCGCCCGCGCAGGCACAGAACTCTGCCATATGCCTTTGTGTGGGAGTCCACGAGCGACTTGAACCCGAGAAATGGAATCGTTGAAGCGAATACGACCGAATCGTAGTATCGAGTCACTGAACACGACCACTACACTTGGAAGGGAGCAGCTTGGTCTTCGTCTTGTCTGTAAGCAGAGAGTCGCAGCAATTTCATGATGGCCCCAAGAAGTTTGAGAGATCCGGATCACTCATGGCAGCCGAAAGGCGAACGAAGAACAGTAATACATGGCGAGAAGTCATTTTTGATCGAAATTCTTGGGGCGGAGAATTATGAAGTGTACATAAATAATCGGATCTATCATCACAACAGGTTGGCAGAATTGGCCCCAAAAAGCACGCTCTTTGTTCCTTCCCATGCCTAAATTGCTGATCGTTTCTTCTTTTCTTCTTTTCTTTTTCTTTCGTCTTTCTTTGAGAATACTTCTTTGTTCGTTCTATGGTGCACGATAGTTTTCATGCCTGTGTTCGTCCTCTCCGTATCGAAAATAAGCAACTCCTTGTATGGATCTTGACACAACTGGTTGCAAATCTGGATGCAGAGGGCTCACCAGACCGGACGGACTTGATTTTGTACAAAGTTCCATTCTTTGTTCACCAAAGCCTCTGAGAGCCCTTACAAAAACATTTTTCGACCATTCGTAGGATTCTCACATCATCGATCACATTGCTACCAAAAAAGTTCGAATTTTCCACTTGGATGACCTGCTTCGAAGCATGGCCGCCCTCCCCGACGTCCCTGGCCCTAAGCTGCTGCCATTTGACTTTGATGAGCGTAGAGACGACTTTGAGCTCGTGAAGTTTCTGGGGAAAGGCGTCCACGCATTTGTATGGCAGGTGAAGATCAAGCAGAAGGAATACGCCCTCAAGATTGTAGGTATTTTCAAAGAGCCTAATCGTGAGCTGTAAGAAGGTTGCTCACACTACAAAAAGTTTCCCTTTTGGCTGCACGACGAGCCTCCCGTCCAAGGTCTCAGGGTGACTGAAAACGAGTCTCTTGCGTACTTTGATCCGTTCTTTTGCGAATGTCGCGCATATGGCCGGCTGAAGGAATGTGGAATAGAGGAATACGCAGTCAAATGCCATGGCTATATCTTGCTAGGCGGCAAACTCCAGCAGGAACTGAAAGAAAAAGACCATCACGACTGGGAAGAAGACTGGGGCTGGACAAAGGGATTGGCTGGAGAGCCGTTGCGTTCGCTCGTCAAGGACTTGGTAAAAGCGGATTTTGACGCTATCGATAAAGACGACTCTCTCGACTATGAAGACTACTTGGATCAACGAACCTTAATGAATCTGGACCGCCAAAGTGGAACTCGCCTCGTCCGTGGTGTCAAGTTGATACACCGGAATGGAATTGTGGTTCGCGATATACACAACACCAACATCGCACATGGCAAGATTCTGGACTTCAGCTTAGCATGGACGGCTCCACACCCATGTTTTACCCCAGAGATGCTTCATGCCAACAGATATCGACTGGCTTTGCACCGTCTCAGTTACGCGGATGCATGTGCCATTGATGTTCTGATTGAGGAATGGAACGAACGTTTTGGCCATAAGCATAAAGCTGGACCTACACGAGATCGTTTATTACAGAATACATATTACTTGGAAAGGTTAAGGCCTCGGAAGAATCCATTGGGTCGGCGAGAATATGGCGTTCGCTACCGAGGCGAAATGTATGGTTGGTCTGCTTCGCAAAAGAAGCGATGGAAAGAGCTTTGCAGACAGCGCGAATCCTGATGCATGTACAAGATCCGAAAGAACATTTGGGGTCTTTATTTTCTTTTTTCAGTTCGAATCTAGGCTCCGGGCCGTAATAGATATAACCTCATTAGTCAAAGCTGGACATCATGTATTCCTTTTACCTCAACAATGCCTCGCACGTTACAAAGAAAAGGCTGTCAAAGGTCTTTGGAGATATACTACAAGAGAATGCGCGTTGATCGAGGGCTCTCGGGCATTGTGGCATCAGCATTTAAATCACACTTCACCCCCATGGGCCGAAGCAAGTACAAACCGCAAAATACTAACATAAACGAAGCAACATCTGATTTCGAAGCTCGAGTACTTGACGAAGCATTCGAAAAATACAAACTCAAGACACCAAACCTTTTAAGCACTGCTCAGATCGCCTGATATCAAGCATCCGTGGTCTCGATGGAGTTTAATATAAACAAAGTACTCCAGGGCATCTGGTGCGACGAGTTATTTCTTGGCACGAAACCTATAATAACGCTGGATGAGACCAAGGCCGCTGGGACATCATGGAATGAGGACTTTGTCACTGTCGACTGGGAAGACATATCTCACTGGGACGACTTTTCCGAGGAAACCATCGATTTATTGTTCGATGAAGAATTGCGTACAGCTCTGGGGAATTGGACGGTCGGCGACGGGACCCTTCACGCCGTCCACCTTTCCGAGAAGAAAGAGTATAAGGTCAAAGCCGAAAAAGACATCGACACAATAGTTCGATATTGCTTACAAAACCTTCTCCTCAAAACTATCAATTTCTACGGAAACGATATACGCCGCAAAATGGGTAAGAATCATGTTGAGGAATTTGAATTGGAATGGGAGAAAACACCAATATACCCAGAGAAAAAGGATGCTTCAGAGAAGAAGGACGATGCAGATAAGAAAAGTGATCCAGAGAAGAAGAAGAATCCACAAAAGAAGGATAAAAAGACATCGACCAAAAAGGGCCCCGACTGGCCACTGTTCACAACATCCTTCACGGGAAAGGGAAAAACGGGGAAGAAGAGACACAAAAGTTATTCATGTTTGGGGATGCCAAAAGACACCGCGTCTTCGATCCGGAGAAGTTATCCGAGCAAACCAAGTATGATGATGGTGCAAGTCTCAAAAATACAATGGGACAGATGGGCATGTACGCATATTAGGGCAAGACAAGGTATGCGTATGTCATTACTTCGAAGACTTTGACAGTCTTCCGATTCTTTCTCATCTCGAAAGAGGACAACGGCGACATAAGAATGGGCGCAGAATACAAATCATTCGGCTGGGATGACAACTGGAAAATGGTTCCAAAGGCCATATGGGCCCTTGCAATGCTCAGCATGAAAGACGACGAACGGGAGGTTGTTACACGCCAAGAAATGCTACCAATCAGCACGTGGCGGGGCAGGGCGCTGCCGCAACCGAGCAACCACAAAGGTGAGTCTGACAAGGAACAGTTGTCCAAGAAACAGGAGCATGATGCGCACGACTCTTTGAGAAGTGTCAAGGGGGGGGGGGGGGGGGGGGGGGGGGGGGGGGGGGGGGGGCGCATCAAAAAGCCCTCAGGGAGACTCGGCACCAAAAAGACAGAAACATTGGGCATTGCTGGCTTGTTCAACCCGGTGAGTTCAGTGGGACATGATGGTGCTCGGGAGAGAATCTTGTCCTCTGCAGACAAGTTCCAAGTTCGGGCGTCAATAGTAAAAATTTCAGAGAAGCTATCTGAGAGGCTTGCCGAAGAAGATTTTGGGTGGCTAAGGGAGACAATCATCGAAATTTTCCCAGCAAGAAAAAGTCGACGACTTGACACAGTCGCTCGAGACTCCAAAGCGCGGAAAGCCAGGGGGACCAGAGTAGTATCTCCCGACAAAGCATCAACTGCCATCTTGGGCCAAAGTAAAAAGCGTAAACTGGAGATATCGGGATCGAGTCCATCATCCGCGAGAGAGAACAAGATTCACCACCGGCGCGAGAAAACGCCGACAGAGCCTGAGAATCGGTAGCTCTGCTTTTAGGAGGTTACCACGTATTCTTTCCCTTTTCCTTTTTTTTTTATTTCTTTTGTATTGGGATCCGGGACGGCGTATGTATAGACACTACAATAGACTTGTATTTTGATGCATTCACGTGTCGGTCTTGTCAACTTTTTATGCGAATGTAAAACTGTGTCGGGTGGGTGGCATGACAAACCCGCGAACATAGCACGGGGTCAATAATTTATCTTAACACACTCGACGGAGCGTTTGTACAATGTCTTTCTATTTTCCAAAGGATGAAGGTCGTTTTATTTATGTCTAATTCGCTGTCTCTGGATATATGCTCTGCCGAGATATTGCAAGTTATTGACATTTTATTGCTTGGATATAAGCTCTGCGGAAATATTGCAAGTTATTGACATTTTACTGCTAAGGTTTGCAACGTTCGAATGTTTTAGGCGTGACAGAGTAAGCTGACCGGCAGCACACGTAAATGACAAGAACTCAGAAATAATTTATTCCAGACTTGCGATCTTTAACACCAATTTCCGCCATGATCTAGATACCTACACAAGCTTGGCACGTATGCGCGCGAACCATAAGAACTTCGGTCAACCCCGGAGCTATTGTCCCACTTGCAGTTTTCTATCTAGCAAGCGACAATTTCCACCCGAAGAAAGATATCGTCTTTCGAGAAATGTCTATAGTATGATCACACCAGGCAGACGTCTACATATTTGAAGACACATTAAGATAAAGTACTGCGCGAGTTCCGGCCTCTCGGTATTGCGTGAACGCAATGCAGCAAAACATCTCACGTCTGATCCTCGTCGTTCCCTCCCCTGAACCCCTGATACTTGCCAGCCAGGCCAACCAGAGAAACTCCACTGGACGTGATTAACAGAAGGTATAGAAACAAAGTCTTACTATCCAAGCCGTCAAATGAGTATGACTGTCTGTATAGCTTTCGATTGATTCTCACTGCTGTAATTTTCGAACTCATCAATATCATCGCCAGTCATCCTATTCTTATCTTTATCATTTCAGAGTCATTAATAGCGAGAAACAAAACTTGAGACTTTGTGTGTAGATAACCTCAATTCGGCATTTGTAAGCTGCAGCTCTATGGATCCAATAAATATTAGAAAGCCAACCCGCATCCCCCGTCATCTTGTAGTCCCATGCGACAGTACCACCAAGAGCCTTTGTAGTCTTGATGATAGGAGTCGCCCCCTGCATCTCCAAATGACTTGCGCTCGCACGCTTGTTCGATTGGTGGTAGCACTGGCTCTTGAGGAAGCCGCAGAACTCTCCATCCAGCTTGTCGACATGATTCTTCCAGCTCAACAAAGCTGTGGTCGCCGCCCAGTGAATCGCTCAATGTCTTCCAATACCCAGTTGATTGGCGTCGAAAACGTGATGTCCGTTTCATCATCCCAGTCTGGCATTGTATCTGTGCCAGACCTAGCAACTTCTTGCGGCTGGGCACTCTGATCCGGCCGAAGTCGATATTTGCGATCGATAGTTTTAGCTACTGCCCTACCAGTGACCAGACCGACTATACGACCTTCCAAATCAAACACGCAAGATCCTGAATCTCCTTTGGAAGAGAAATTGTCTGTCCTCGAAAAAGAAATTATCGGCGCTTCCCAGCATATAAAGGATCCTCCAGAGTCTGTCGGCTTTCTTACGACAGCCTCAACGGCACTTTGTGTGCCGAATGTAAGGTTGCTTGTCGCGCCTTGTTTAGCAACAAGGAAGGCTTTGGGTAGTTCTGGACCACGGCGTTCGAGCGTGAGTGCAAGAAAGTTTTCGTAGTCTAGTCGAAGCCTTTCTCTTACACACACTTGTGCAAACTTATTTCCGAGAAAGATTTTGTTCTGGGGTCCATCAAGAAACTTGCTTCCGTCTAACTGGATCAACCCCCAATCTTTGAGCCACCCAGGCTCTTGGTCTGACATATTCAGATCGGAGTGGTACGCAAGGTGGCCAATTTTTCGCGCTTGTGGTGTATCCAGTGTCCGAAGGAATCCAAAGATTTGTAGATGGTACTCGATTTCCTTCTCGATTTTAGAAAGCTCCTGACCATCGTTTGCAGTAAAAACCAAGCCTTTTTTATCCTTTTTGGTAGGGCTAGTGCTGTACCAATCTTCCCAATCTTTTCGTTTCTCAAGAAGCCTTGTTTGACTGTACTGCAGCTGGAGGTGGTGTTCTTCAAATGCCTTCAACAACTTTCGGTATGTTGTCACGCTCAGTTGGGCATGATGTTGTAGTGGTTGGTCGGAGAGTGTATAACTTTCGTCATCGCGGCGATCCGAGGACACAACATGTCGACAGGTAAGTCCATACACTGTTGAGTCGTCACCTTGCAACTTGAAGTGTGCACCGATCGTCCCTTGAATGTGAGGATTCGAAAGGTATGTGACCGGGTAACCCGGGTATGACAACATGGGCAGCGTGAGAATGTTTGTATTGGATGTCAGTCTCGTGTTCGTCCATGCATCTTGTTGAACTTGTGATTCGAGGGCTCTCGAAGCGGCGCAATCTTCGTATCGGCCTTCTAACATTTCGACCTGGACATCGAGAATCCGATGCGATTGGAGAATTCCGCGGCACTTTGTAGCGATCGAAATGGCATCGTTCCAAGAAAGATTATCGCTTTCCATAGCAATAAGTAAGACAACGGGATGATTGGTACGCTCAAAAGCTCGAATCTCTTCCCTTTCTTCTGGGTCTTCCAAGCCGATGCGTATAGGCAAGAAGTAACTCCAGGGAGAAGTTTCAAGGGCGTCCACGAGGGCTGAGGCGAGATCACGGCTCCAATGAATGACCACGTCGTGTTGCGACACTGGCGAGAACACTTTGCGAATTCGTGTTCTGAAAGGGGCCCCGTTCATTGGAGGGGACCAAGGGTGTGCTGATGTTCTTGCCACCAATTTGGGACAACCGCGAAGGCCAAAGAAATAAAGTTTCTTTTCCTCGGCTCCTGGCTCGTATGGGGGGCTGGGCGTTGTCGACATTGTGGGTGTGCTGATGTCTTGATTGGTTCTCTCGATACGCTGTGGGAGTGGCTTCTTCGATGGGCTTGTCACGTTCAGGCTAGTTTGAGAGCGAGAGCGTTTCTTGTTCAAGTATAAAGGTGAGAGACTTTTCTCTGACTGAACGAGCCGGACGGTAGGCAGCTTATATAAATAAAGCCTTGGGAATGAATCAGTGGGAGAAGTTTGGGTTTGGTGGAAAAAAAAGGAGACAGAAGTTTAACCTTGGTGTTTTTTGCGAAATTGCAAAACAAACTTTGTTTTTCCAGGCGAGCTTGTATGGACGTTGATATTTTCAATACGTGAGAAGTGTATGATCCAGCTACATATGGTAAGTAGGGGGAAAACAATTGGCTTGACGTGACGCGCCGGGGCTGCGCCGGGGCTGCAGGTAAATGGACGCTTTAGGAAAGTCAGGCCCCGGGGGCGCTCTTGCAAAATGGTGGTCGCCCCTTACGTAAAACGGCAGTCTGCTCAACCGAGCCTCCATCGTTGTCCTCGGCCGAGGCAACATCAATACCATTATTCGAGACATTGGAGGCGGGTTCGTTGTCTCTCCTTATTGTTCGATTTCCGTAGAACGGCTTTATTTTCCAGAAGCATACTACTCAATTCATGAATACCAGGCTTTAGATTGATGATATTGTGACCGATGGCCTGATACATTACCATGACCAGTCTCACTCCAGCTACCACATAATAGGCGGTACCTCACATCCAAGTACGGCCACAAGTGTGAAGGCGGATGTGCGTATAGACCCTTCGAGGGTCGACGAGGTCTTGGATGTTACCATGTATATTCATGCCTTGACTTCCTGGAGGTCAACCATTATGCGCTTCGCTGCGTAGACACCTCCATGTCAGAGCTCAGCAAAGTCGGCATCCTTCTAATACTGTTGATTGAAATGCTGGTCTCAATAACTGACAACATGATATTCTCCTACGATATCTTGAATTATCTGGGCGCATTTCGCCATCTCGTCGTCTTGATCTTTGGTGTCAGTGATCTGACACATATCTCTCCGCTTTCGAGTCAAGATCATTATCTCAAAAATGACCTTCCAGAGTCAATGTTCCCGCTTTCGTGACCATGAACTCATTGATGGCAATGTCTTTGCCGCTCTCCTTTCCAGCACCGCTGTCTTTGATACCGCCAAAGGGTGTCTCGGCAGCTGAACAGTTGCCAGTGTTCTGCATGGTGTTAGCATCATCATTGAGAACGAGAACAGGCTGAGGTTTCCAAGGCCAAACACTCACCAATCCAATCATACCAGCCTCGAGATTCTCAAAAAGCCTCCAGAGCCGGTCGACGTCCTTTGTGAACACGTAGCTCGCGAGTCCCATGCTGGTATTGTTTGCCCGCTTGACGACCTCCTTTTCCGTCTCGAACACGTAGATGCCGAGGATCGGTGCAAAGTTCTCCTCGCAGCTCATGAACATATCGTCGGCCATATTGGTCAGGATGGTCGGTGCCATAAAGTATCCGTCTGGGAATCCCTCGACCTTGTGTCGGCGACCGTTGCCCAGGGCGAGCTTAGCACCAGCGCTCACGGCATCCTTCACCAGCTCCTCTGCGTTATCGAGACCCCGCGACGTAGTGACAGGCCCCATTGTCGTCCCCTCCGTCATCCCGTGACCCACATCCAGGGTTTTGGTCTTCTCGGTGAGCTTCTCCAGGAAAGCATCATGGATACCGTCTTGCACATAGACCCTGTTCGCAGTGATACAAGCTTGGCCTGCGTGCCGCCACTTGAGACCCATGAGCTGCTCGATGGTATGATCAAGGTTTGCATCATCAAAGACGATGAAAGGACAGTTTCCGCCCAGTTCGAAGGTCGCCTTCTTGAGGTTTCTCGCACACAGCCCCGAGATGATCTTGCCGACACGGGTGGACCCCGTAAAAGTGACCTTCTTGACAGCCGGATGCAGACACAGAGCCTCGGCGAGAGAGGGAGTGTTCTCCAGGCTCGTAGGTATGACGTTGAGAGCGCCTGCCGGAAACCCAGCCTTTGTTGCCAGATGGGCCAGGGCCGTGGCGGTAAAGGGGGTCTCGGGCGAGGGCTTGACCACCATTGTGCAGCCAGCAGCGAGAGCAGCACTGGCCTTTCGAAGCATGAGGGCAATCGGGAAGTTCCAGGGGACCAGACCAGCGACGACACCGATGGGCTGCTTGATGACCAGGGACCGCCTCCCAGCTATGGCGGCTACCGTCGTGGTTCCCGTGATCCGGTCGGCTTCCCCCATAAACCACCTATGCAGCGATCAGAATCAAACAATACACCGGCGGGGGTATCAGGAAGCTTTGAGAATGACATACCATACGAAGCTGAGGGCATAGTCGATCTCTCCTTGCGCCTCGGCCAGCGGCTTTCCCGTCTCGTGGACAAGAATCCTGGCCAGGTCGTCCCTCGATGCTTCAATCAGCTGGTGCCATTTCAAAAGAAGCTGAGCCCGCCGCCGCGGGGTGTACTTTGAGTAGCCCTCAAACGCGACGTGGGATGAGTGGACCGCCGGCTCGATATCGTCAGTGGTCGCATCGGCGCACTCGGCCCACGGCTGACCGGAGCCGGGGTCGATCACGGCGAAGCGGCCGTTGCGACGTGCCGCCGTCCACCCGCCGTGAATGTAGCAGTCGTACTGTAGCAAGCTCTCGTCTTGGAGCTTGAAGGGTATCGACTCCTGCTTCTCGCCCATCTTGAGGATCTTTGAAGATTAATCGAACTTAGGCAGGATTGGAAAACGACGAGTATAGCCTACATGTAATGTCCGCGCAACGATTTATTGATGGGCAGGAGAAATCGAGCTACTGATGGACTGAGGTTTATCGAGGCCTAATGTTGGACGAGTATGACTTTCCCCACATCACCATTACGTCTTAGTCCAATGCTTGTGCAACAGGGGATGGATGAACCGGAAGCTGCAGAGGTGCGGGGGAAGCGTCGAATCTTGAGAAGCTCTTTTTATTTTTATTGGATTTTAAGCATATGTTTCGGTGGGTGTTGCAGCTTCCCTCATTGGTCAAGTAAGTGCCAGGTACAGAGCCGCGCAGCTTTTATATCCTCCGTCTGACCTGACGACGCCACCAACGACTGTTTGTAGTTGTTGTAGTCTCTTGAGGCTCAAAAGATTTTCTTACTCCTTGATGAATGACAAATTCATTTTGTTATTCACGACCATAATATCTACGAGCATATTCTTGACCCCCAATTTTGCGTACAAATACTAGGTAGGTAGGTATCCTCGCCTAACATAAACCCCAATATTCCCAACAATTGACTACAGGATATATGCCTTTTACATGATGCAAAGATTACCCATGAAAGAGCAAGTATCAAATACTTCACCAAAACAGAGTAGAGGATCTTTGGGAAAATATCTGTAGGCGTGCGGTGCTGTGGGAGCAGAGATCAAGTGTCTTGCGGACAGACTTGGACATGTCGAAGACTGCGGAGGAAAGCAACTGAAGATATAATAGGAAGAGTTATACAGTAAATCGTCTTTCGCCTTGAGTGATTAACTTTATATTCCCTCATGAAGTTTGAACAAGGAAGATGATGGCATTTATACTTGACGGGGATTCTTACCTACACCGGGACCGAAGTGGCTGCTCGCGAGGTCAAGCTTGGCAAGAGGACACAGATATGTTAATAACTATTAGTTTCATACGTTCTGCTCGAAGCCGAATCGAGAGTATCGAACAGTGCCTACAATTATCGATGTCTTGACGACCATTCTCAAGTAGGTAGGCATACTGAGGTAGTCATATATGATTCTGAAAAGCTTGTATAAATTGGAGGTGGCTGTCATCACACGCATTTATGCGCTCAACAAAGGGAGAACTTTGCACCTATAAATGATTTATAAGATTGGGGATATAAGAATCACTTAGAAAAAGGAGCCAAGGATAAAATCCGAGGTGCGGTTGGCAGATGGCTGTGAGAGCAGGGGGCTGTCGGCTACTCGCTCTGATTGGCCACGGCGAGGCTGATATGCCAGTCGGTGGGCGTATAAATACTGTTGCCTCGCACCACCCTCCTTTTTCTTCTCTTCTTTTCTTCTCATCACTACTGGTCGCAAATCTTCACTTTTGTCACATCTGATCACATGTCCATCAACGTCGACCATGTCTTATCAACATATGACAACCAATACCACCAAGGCCCCTGACTATGTTACTGGCTGGCTTGGTGATAGTAAGTTCCCTCTATCAGACATCTTCATGTCAACTTGAACGTGTCTAGCTGACCAATATTCGAGCTCGTCGTGTTGAAACATATTTTCATGACATGCAAGTCCGTGGATCCTACGCAAGCCCACTCGCCAGCGACGGGGGAGACACTTTTCCAGACATCCCACCCCATTCGCCAAGAAGGTTTACATACCGCAGTCCGGGGAATGCAGACCCTTTTGCAAAAGCCAAAACTTCTTCATTTGACCCAAGTCACCGGAGAAAACACCATGCTAGACGTAAACCATCATCCGCTGGGAGTGACGTTCGTACGATTAGCGACCACAGTCCACAAGCTTCCACTAAGCACACAATACCAGCGGCATGGAATCCAGTCGTATACAACACGGGTCGAGGCTCACGACCTGACACCCAACAGAGGATAGCAAAGGGACTTTCGCAGCCAAGGCGTCGTGATCAAGGACCCACGAGCATCACACCAGTATCACCGGCAGGACTATACGATCCGATTACCACCCCAAAACAAACCAGACCAGACGTCCCTCCCAAGGTACCAGAGCTGCCCCGACTCCCCACTCCAGATTTGGAATTGTTTGATGAAGCTGAGACTTGCTTCTGTTCATGCTGCCCGAGCCTCGCGAAAGATGTACGGCATGATCGCCATGATGCAACGGACACGGAATGGAAATTGGAAGCTCAGCGTAGGTGTCACTGACATGACTTTTGGACTTGGACTAATCGAATTGAAGTGATGGAAGCTAAAGCCTATATTCGCAGAACGAAGGAGCGGAACAGGCTATGAACATTTCTATGGATCAAGATTACGAACACGGATCTTAGTGGGTCAGTGAAGATGACCAACAGAGCCATGGATGGATTTGATGGCGAATAACAGGCGTGGACTCTATAGATGACCTCTAGTGATTTAATTCATGTAAAATTCTTCTTGTTCTCAGACCACGACTAAACGGTATTTCGTCTGAGTTGTGCACGGGTTGACCGATCTGCTTTGTAAACAATATCTGAAGTGTCCTTGCATTAAAGATGCAAATAAAAAGAAACAAGTCCGAATGAATGCAATAAAACTCTTACTGCAAAAGCGCGTCGCATTGAAATCAATTGCACTGGACAATATCTCGTTGACGTGACAGCCAGAGTGACCCGAAGTGGTTGATGGCGCCCTGGCATTAGTATGCGATATGCCCAATTAGGTCAGCAAATGCGATTGGATGGAAAGTCGTCTGCTCGCAGGATTAGCTTCATGCAAATACAACACAACCAATACGGAGTAAACCGGACGGGATCGACGCCTGCAAGCTGACGGGATGACGCTCGCGAATAGGCACGCAGTCGTGTAGTGCGAGATGCGGGGTTCAGTTCTTGGAGGTCGTACGAAGTACATAACGAGCCAAAGGTTACCGAGAAGCTTTGTGCGAGTGTATCCGGAAGGGACAAATCAGGTATACTCGATCGGATGGTCGCGCAGCTTCCCCAGATTATCCCCGCACCGACTACCCGAAGGCCGCGGCCGCCATTGGACCCTTTATGGACGCCTTGGGTTTCTATATAATGACGGCCGAGACGGAACTTATAAAGCCAGACTAAATTTCCGTTTACAATCTCTTCAAAAGTCCTTGGTGACTTGCAAGTAGTTCACCGATATTCAGCAACCCTATTCAGAAAGTACATCCCCCAGCATGTCTCCCAGACCCCGTCTCGAAGGCAAAGTCGCCATCGTCACGGGCGGCGCGTCCGGCTTCGGCAAGGGCATCGCGACCAAGTTCGTCGAGGAGGGGGCCAAGGTGATCGTGGCGGACCTGTCGGCCGAGGCGGGCCAGCAGGCGGCCGGCGAGCTGGGGTGCGAGTTCGCGGCGGCCGACGTGACGAAGCGGGCGGACTGGGAGGCGCTGCTGCGCAAGAGCCTCGACGCCTTCGGCCGGCTCGACATCGTCGTCAACAACGCCGGCATCACGTACGCCAACAAGGCCACCGAGGACGTGACCGACGCCGACTTTGACCTCGTCATGAACGTCAACGTCAAGTCCATCTACCTGTCCACCAGCGTCCTGCTGCCGCACTTTCTCGAGACCAAGCAGCCCGCCTGCTTCATCCAGATCGCCTCCACGGCGGGGGTGCGGCCCCGGCCCCGGCTGACGTGGTACAATGCGTCCAAGGCTGCCGTCATCAATGCTACCAAGGTGTGTGTCCCCGATTCGTGTTTCGAGATCATGTGACGCCGTTCTAAAGAACATACCAGACCATGGCTGTTGAATATGGCCCACACGGTATCAGGTTCAACTCTGTTGCACCCGTCGTTGGCACGACGGGCATGTAAGTCATCCTGGACTCCGTTTCCAATCATTAGCAGGAATCATCTCAGCTAAATGCGCCACCAGGACTCATCTATTCTTGGGCAAGCCCGACACCGAGGAGAACAGAAAGGCATTCCTTTCGGTAGTACCACTTGGCCGGGGGTCGACACCGGTGGATGTTGCCAATGCAACTTGCTATCTGGCGAGTGACGAAGCATCCTTTATCACGGGTGTCAATATCGAAGTTGATGGTGGAAGATGTGTCTAAGTAATGTCATATTAGAGAAGTACAATGAAAGGCAAAATGGGCGTTGTGATATTTCGCATACAACTTTTATATCGCGACCCGTTTTGGGCCAAATTGTGCCTTCAATTGAGTACTTTCCCAGAACTGATTCCTGGTCGCTTGCGCTTCCAAAACGGTTGGAAAATTTCTCAACTATTGAGGCTGACTGCTTACAATGGATAATACTACGAGTACGGAGATACTTTGATGAGTTCAAAGTGAATGAGCTGCTCCGTCGGTGTCGCGTCTTGTAATGACCTATCCTAGATGCCTGTAATTCACAAATCGTGCGCTAAAACAGTGATTCAAGAAGCCGTCTTCAACCATTGACTTGTGGTGTCCTGCCTATACCACAACAAGAGACCTGCAGCTCGCGGCGATGCGAACACAATGATTGGTCGTCAGCGCCTGCAGGCCGCAGTCTCCGGGGCGGGGTTGGGTTGCGAGCCTGACGACTGCGCCTCTGACCACACAAGGCTCTCGGCATGGGCATGTTCTTTCTCAGACAACATCGATGACAATGATCTGAAGCTACTCGACTACCACTGTACGAGCGACCGAGGCCGGTGTTAGCACCGGTATCGCATCGCACCAGAGAGGAACTTCTCACAGTCCCTGAGACGAGGCCTGCGACTGCAAAATGCAGACAACACAGAGCGACAGCCCCCTCTCGAGACGAACGGGCACCCTTGACCCGCTCGACTACACAGTGGCCTGGATCGCGCCCCTCGAGATCGAGGCCCAGGCAGCCCTCCACTTGCTGGATGTTCGGCATCACGGACGGTTCCCAGTCGGCCGAGGCGACGACTATGTGTTTCACGCAAGCAGCATGCTCGGGCATAACGTTGTCGTGGCGACGCTGCCGGCGGGGCAGGAGTACGGCACCGGGTCGGCGGCGGCGCTCGCGAGCCAGGTCAAAAAGTTCTTTCCCAACCTCTGGTTCGGGCTGCTTGTAGGCGTCGCGGCTGGACTGCCTGACTTATGGCGAACCCCGGCGCGCGATATCCGGCTTGGAGATATATTGGTCGGTCTCGAGGGCGAGGGCGCAGGGCTTGTTGCGTACGATCTCGGCAAAGAAACAGAAGACGGATTCGAACCACTCCGACAGGGACATGTGCTGGCTGCAACAGAGCCAATTATCCGGTCGGCTATCGGTAGCATTAAACTCAAGGCGCCCGACGATGCGAAGGAGTTCCTGCCTTTTTACGAGACCATTCGTGATAAAAAACATGCGACCGGCGCGTTTGCCGACCCGGGCCAGGACGGCGACAAATTGTACAGGACAGAAGACGACGGAACGGAGAGTCTAGTCGAGCGCGTACGGCGACCAGATTCAAGACGCACCCGAGTATGGTATGGACCGATCGGGTCCGGGGACAAGCTCTTGAAGAATGCGCAGAAAAGGAACGAGCTGAGGGACAAGTACGGCGTGATCGGCGTGGAGATGGAGGCGGCGGGGACCATGAATCGGATTCCTGTGGGCGTGATCCGGGGCGTGTGCGATTACGCAGACAAGCACAAGAACAAAGAATGGCAGCCGTACGCGGCAGCCATGGCGGCGGCGTATGGAAAGGCGGTGCTGAATGAGATTCCGCCTCGTGACATTGGCCCGTCAGGTCCGTCAAGACAGACAGGGGCTGGGAATGCCACCGAATCAAACAGTAAGTACAAAGCAAGGGGGTGGTGGTACGAGCCAGTCCCCAGTTTGATGGTTGCTGATGATAAGTTAGGAAGCTCCCATCAACCGTGCTATCACATCCAACTTGCCAAGAACAACAGGTTTACTGGCCGCAGCGCAGTGCTAAACGAACTGGAGGAGAAGCTGTTCGGGCAAGAGCCATGTGAGAGAGCGGCACTAGTGGGACTTGGCGGTGTAGGAAAAACACAGATCGCGCTGCACTTGGCCTACACGGTCAAGAAGGAGCGGCCGGAGTACTCGATATTTTGGGTACCCATCATCAGTGGTAACAGCGCACAGCAAGCATATGTCGAAATGGCCAAGAAGCTTGGACTGGAGAAGCAGAGGAACGATGAGGACATCCGGGCACTTGTCTGCAGTTACCTCAGCTCGGCGGAGTCTGGCAAGTGGCTGTTGATTGTTGATAATGCGGATGACCAAGAATTGGTGTTCGGATCAACTGACGGGGGTGGCATCGAAGACTTTCTGCCCCGAAGCGACCAGGGATCCATTCTGTTGACGACACGATCCAGACAGGTCGCCGTGGACTTTGCACAAGCTGACATTGTCGATGTCGAGCAGATGAGCCGCGAAGAGGCAACCCAGCTTCTCGGAAAATCTCTGCCCCAGAAGCAAATGTTGCAAGACGAAGCATTAATGACCGAACTTCTCGACTATCTCACTTATCTGCCCCTAGCCATTACGCAAGCAGCATCCTATCTCAATCGGACTAAGGCGCCTGTCCACAAGTACCTGGCCCTATTGCGAGTTGCTGAAAAGGATATCCCGAAAGTGCTCGGGCAAGAGTTTCGAGATAATACCCGGTATCCAGAGTCGAGAAATGCGGTGGCGACGACATGGCTGGTGTCGTTCGACCAGATCGAAAGGTCGAACGAACTGGCCGTCAACTTATTGTCGTTCATGTCGTATATCGAGCCCAAGGCAATACCGCAATCAATTTTGCCGGAGTCAGAAGAGCTGGAGTCGGCCATTGGTGAGCTTTGTGGATACTCATTCCTAGTCCGGCGTGGAGACCGCGACATGTTCGACATGCACAGTCTCGTGCACATGGCAGCGCGGACATGGACGGAGAAGGGGGGCCGAAGGGCACAGACTGTGGGAGATGCGATAGGCCATCTTGCAAATATTTTCCCTTCCCACAATCGTGCTAGTCGTGAGCTGTGGAGGGAGTACATACCCCACGCATTGCGGCTACTCTGCGGAGGCGAAGGCGACGTGGCAGAACAATATCGATACCGCCTTTTGTCAAGAGTTGGTGAATGCCTAATGGAAGACCGGCGATTCAAAGAAGCTGCGCAGTGCTTTGAAGAGGTGTGCGAATGGGAAGGGCAACAAGAGCTCTCAGCGGTCGGTTCTACAAGGACATCAATGCGCCGACTTGCCAGCGCATACGTCTTTGACCGACAAATCAAGAAAGCGACCAAGCTGTTGGAACATCTTGTTACAAGAGAAAGGGAGACGCTGGACGAAAAGGATTCTGACCGATTAGCATCGGAGTGTTTGCTGGCTCAAGCATACATTCAAGCCCGGCAAATCAAAGAAGCGACCGAGATATTAAAGCATATAACAATGGTGCAAAAGGAGACACTAGATGAAAAGGACCTTGACCGATTAACATCGGAGTATACGCTGGCTCAAGCATATATTGACGACGGGTATACCAAAAGAGCGATCAAGATATTGGAGCATATAGTAATGGTGGAAAAGGAGATACTGGACGAAAAGGATCATCATCGATTATCAACGGAGCATACGCTGGCTGCAGCATATCTTGACGACGGGCATACCAAAAGAGCGATCGAGATATTAGAGCATATAGTAATGGTAGAAAAGGAGACACTAGACGAAAAGGATTATGATCGATTAGCATCGGAGCACGGGCTGGCTAAAGCCTACCTGGATGACGGGCAAAGCAAAAAAGCGATCAAGATATTGAAACGTATACTAGTGGTAATAAGGGAGAGGATGGATGAAATGGATGATACTCGACTAAGTTCAGAGCATGAGCTGGCTAGAGCATACCTTAACGAGGGACAGAGCAAAAGAGCGATCGAGATATTGGAATACGTGGTACATCTAGAAAGGGAGACACGGGACGAGAAGGATAATAATCGACGGGCATCGGAGTACGAGTTGGCTGATGCGTACCTTGAAGACGGGCTCGCGCGAGAGGCAATTGACCTCTTGGAACACGTCGTGGCAATCGACAGCCGGCTCTACGCTGAAGACGATCCCAAACGACAGATCTCAGTGGAACTGCTTGCGCGTGCGCGTCAACAACTGGAAGCTGAACAGGAGATGTCTGGGGATGATGGCAAAGCGTCAGGGTGCGGTCAAGAATTGGATCAAAGCCAAGTTGATATCGCGACATCGTCGGCATCTGTAGATGATCTGGCAGACGCTCTAGATAGGTTGCACATGTAGGTAGGCAATAATTGTCATTCTGAAACAGCTCTAATTAGTCATAGACTTTGAAGTTTGAGGCACGAAATGGGCTCGATACTTGAGCTGGTGACCGGGTATCAAGAAGGAAGCGTAGTCCCTGAGTGACTGGAATAATGAAAGAATAAACAGAGAGCACTGGTTTCATTAGCGACTGTATACAGTACCGTAAATTGTTGTATAAACCGAATCGCGAGACGCAAACTCCAACTTGAGCCGTAGCAGTATGTAAGTAATAGTGAGTATTGTCTGGTCCAAAGGAAAATATTGTTCCTGCTAGGTTAGTCATTATGTGAGCTCTTTGCAGTGGACAAGATGCTGTTTCTTGGCTGAACGAAACGAGATGCCTGTTTTGAGATTCGCGAGCGTAGATCTGATGCGGCACATTACCATCAATACCGCAATGGCGAGTTGTATGTGGATGGATGCATAAACGATGAAGCTGCTCAACATCTAGTGACGCGCTCTGAGAAGAGTTCAATTCTATACTCGGATCCATTTATTTTCTTTCAATGTCCTTGGCTTACTTGTACCAAGGTGTAACTTTAGTAAGAAGCCGTGGGTTTGTAGGCCACGACCCACTGGCAGTGGTTAAAGTACAGAGTACTGCCTAAAACCAGTGGGGCTCTGATGGCATCCCATCGGATCCGAGATCTTTGTGAATTAAATTCTACATCACGACCCCTACAGCCGAGCAACCGTCGGGAATCCGAACCTCTCGAAGACACATTCCACTGCCAAGACCTCATGCGATGGGGACATGCATCTGCAGTTCAGTCCACCACTTGGCCGAGAGCTACGACGAGGACCGAGCTAGGAGCCTGGTCTCCGCTCTGAACTCGCACCTCAAGGACCTGTCCGATTTGCTCAGCCAGTCCCGGTCGCTCTGCCGGGAAGTTCAATACCGGATTACACCAACCAACCAGCGTACGAGCAAAGTCCTATCCGTCGAATCGGTCGACCGGACACCGGTGGACCAGGTATGCGAACGGTTCCGGGAGGATTCGGAGGGGTTCTGGTCCGAGTCTGCCGTCGCCGACGGTGTCCACAGCGAGCTGCGTCGGCGGCTCGCCTGCGTGGTGATATTTCTCAGATCCAAATTGAATTCCCAGGCGGCTGTGCCTCCTCAAATCGCCAACGTCTTCAGCGGACAGCCAAACAACACAAACGTCAGAAACTCTGGCAGAAAGTATATTCACATTGCGAGAAAATTAGGCAGCATCGGAGCGATTTTTTGGTTGCCGCTAAGCATCCCGCATTCGACGTAAGTAGCTCCCTATAGCCCAGACCCCATGCCTTTGAAGCGGAACAACAGAAACAAGAAATAAAGGGAAGTGGTATTGACAGCACTCAATACAGGTATGAACGGTATTTAAACGTGGAGGATGAACAAATGTTTAGCCATTTTCAATCCCTCGATCCACAATTCAATCACTATACGCCATTTGTACAGCGCTTAATCTTGAGTCAACTACAGGGTCAGTAATCCTTTTCGATTCCCTTATCACTGCAGTGCACTTACCGAACTTGCTAGACATTTCCCCGCAATCGTCATTTTACAATCTCTTCGCTGATTATGCCGATGTCATTCCTGCTTCGGATCAGTTCTTACTGCTGCTCCACGGACTGGGCGGTTCTCAGATCCCCGACGTCTTATTGCAAAGTGTTCGCTCACCGCAGCGCCGCTGGAACCCTGATGGAGAGATAGAGTCCATCAATGCGGTAGACTTTGGCATCCCTGCTGAAGTCGTCGACTGTCTATCAAATGATCTGGTGTTCTCTTCGGCCGCAACAAGCCCTCACATCACCAAGCAAGTTCTCGAAGATGGCATGGTCGCTTGGTCGCTACGTCCAGACTGCAGCTCGCTTTTGTCACGGACCTTGGTTCCTCAGACAAGGGACGAACTTGGATCCACGGCTCTGAAGCTATTGTGCTTTGCTTGTCCACCATGCTATGAGGGCAATATAGAATGGTAAGACGCAATTCTCGCATTCTTACATGTCTATCCACTCATGTGTCCATCCTGCAGGTCAGTACCACTCAAGAACATGCTCTGGCCAATATTGGACAACGCCACCAGGACGTACACGGTGCCGAGTTCCGCCAGATCTCACGCTCTCGAAGTCATGCTGTATTTTGCCGAAAGAGACTCGACGACGACACGGTGGGCAGCCCTCGACCGAGCCAGGACCCTCGTGCGAAAGTCAATGCCGTACTATCTCCAGGCGTCCGTCGTGCTCTTCCAGAGCATCCTCTATCGCCTCCACGGGGACTACGTCAAATCAGAGGGGCAAATACGCAACTTCATGTGGCGAGGCCCGCGGCCAGTCACGCGCCGCGACCATGCGCTCGAGGGGCGCCTTCACATTTCCCAGATTGAGAACAAGATCAAGTGCTACGACAACGACGTGCCGTCGTTCATCTACAAGTGGACGGCCGAGCTCCCGCTATCCAGCCTCGACGTCGAGGTCACGTTCCGGCTGCAGAGCACGGCGGCCAGGTTCTTCCAGTCCATCGGCGACTTTGCCGCCGCCAGGGCGTCCCTGGAACAGTTTGTGACGCTCAACGCGGCCAAGCCCATCCGGTCCATCTCGCGGCGCATGCTGATCGGTAGGCTCGCCGACATGTACTGCGAGATGCGGGAGTACACCAAGGCGCTCGAGGTGCTCCAGCTGGAGTTTGACAGGGTCGATGCCCCGGGCCGCCTGCGCCGCGATTTCCGGCGTCTGCTGCTCTCGGCAGCCGAAGCCAACATTGGCCTCGGAAGGCTGGACGCCGCCCGGCCGATGCTGCAGGAGGTGCAGGATAAGGAGCCCGGTGTAATGGACAACATGCACGACCAGCATTTACACATGCGCAGGGTCCTTGCCGACGCCCGCATAGTTCACCTGGGACCGGACCGGCACGAAGCCGTGCGGCAGTGGAGACTCGCCCTCCGGAAGGTGGCAGGCATGAACATACTTGAATCCACCGATGGGTTCACGGCGGCCCTGATATATCTGTCTCTGGCGCACGCGCAGCTTACGACGGGTGACCGGGACGGCGGTCGCCAGTCATGGGAAACCGGGTCGGAGATATTGAAGCACAAGAAATGCGAGTTCTGGATCATAAACGTGCCCACGGTGTGGATGCAGAAAATCGCCGAAGAGGTCCATGAGTTGGAGGGATGGTCGCTTCGTATGATACTACCTCATGGGGTGCAGCCCATTACCTTGCCCCATGGAGTGCAACCCATTGCGAGGCCGTGATGCCTGGAAATCTACCAATGCTATAGGTAGCTTTGACTGGAGGCCCTGGATGGCGTAATTGTCTGGAAATCACATTTCGCAATGTATCCCTTTGACCGCGGAAAGCGGTGCTCAAAAGATACGTATCGAATTCCACTTTTTAAGCCAGTCAGAAACCAGATCGTGACCAGGAAGCCGTATCAGGCTTAGGTCGTGGTGTGTATTAGGAACGCGTCGAGTATAGAATTAATTAAACAACTGCTCGCAGCTGTGGCATTGAAAATTGATAGTGCAAAGGTGTTGACGCGCGAGATTAACGCGCTCTTGGTACACAAAGGTGATCTGCCTTGCAGCTGCTAGCCTTCTCCCCCAGGGTGTGACGGACCAGAATCTGGTACGTGCAGGTACGTATCTTTTGAGCACCGCTTTCCGCGGTTAAAGGGATACCTCCCTAGGTCAGGTCAACTCGAGTATACTAAGATGACGATTCTGCGTGTAAGGTAGGTACTTCGTACCTTACGGAGTACATATTTCCGACTAAGGCCGTGTGCTGAATGCTGGTAGACCATACGACATTATTCGGCGTATACGTAGAATACTGTTTGTCAAGCCAACCCTGATTGCGACATCGGATTCCCGTAGACTCCCACGTGGTGCTCTTGACCTCTGTCAATCAAGAAAAAGTCGGTGCCTGGAGGTGTAGGTAAGAATTTCAAGGTGGACCCTGAAAATACCTACTATATGCAGGCCGGGATCTCACACTAGTCATTCGATCACAGTGAGAGAAATGCAGCTTCAAAATCCCCGTCTCTACACCAAAACGGTCTGGTGCCCCGCTACCATCGACGCCGCGCCTTGGCATCGTAGTCTTCGAGTCGTGGGACTGGGATTGCCTCCACCGGATCGATGGGGGAGGGTGTGTTGTTAGTGATGTATACACGAATATCTACTGTGTATGCCCTGCTACTTTCCCATTCCTATTATCTGATTCGAATCCATTCCCTTGGGAATGCCCACAGCGGATATGTTTTCTCTTGCATTAGTGTGTTGATGCCAAGCTCGCCAAGATATACCCCAGCATCACCAAGACGCCTGAAATGGATCTTCAAGAAAGCACATGGCGGGTCCTGCATCGTAAACGTTTCTTGGCACTGCGCTGGGAAGGATCTCGTCGGCATGTAGGTAATCTTATCAATCCGATCAGCCCGAGGTTGGGGAGACTTAATTCTTGGTCACACTGTCAGTCATGGTCATGAGTATGAGTGGCAGGAAGCCTCCGACAGCGAAGCAACTCAAGAACGAGAAAGCCCTGATAATATATGCTGCATTTTTATGTGGTCTTATTATTATCGTCATTGTGTCCCGCTGGCTGTATGAAGCATGCAACAAGCCCTCAAGGCCATGGAAGTCGCGTGGAATATCGGGTTCTGCATGCCGGGCCTACGCCGTGGCCTTTGGGTACGTAACCTGCACCTAAAGTGCTGATGTTATACTGATGATTGCCAAAGCAAATTTGAAAGACGGACAGACTGGATTTGGCTCGGAAGACCTTCCTTCGGACTCGTTTTGCTCGTCGGCATCTATGTCGTCGGCAACGTCGTCTTGTGTCTTACGCTTTATGCTATGCATCGAGTCAATCATGGAGCTTCCAGGTTCGGATGGTAAATGATGTTCATCGTTCTTTCCCTGTCGTGGCTCGAGAATCTAACACTTTTCTTCAGGTTGGGCGTCGCAAATATGGCGTTGTGCGTCTTCTTCGGATTGAAAAACACTCCGTTGGAGACCTTGGCGCACACATCGCACACGCAGCTCAACATAATTCATCGGATCGTAGGGTATGCGACGGTTCTTCTAGTGTTGCTTCATGCCATCTTCTACACTATTCATTTTGGCCGGAAAGGCCGCTGGGAGGCTCTAGTGGAAGAAGGCAACATTGAAGGCATCGGCGCCGGCGGCGCTCTTCTCATCCTGCTGATGGCTGTCTTTAGGCATCGGAACTATGAGCTCTTCTACCTAAGCCATATCATGGGATTTGTCGTTGCAGTCGTCTTGGTAGCATTACACAGGCCGGACTGGACGAAAAAGCTGCCAGTGGTCATGATGTTCACCTTTTCGATTTGGATGCTGGATCGGTTCATTCGGGCTGTACGGATATGTCGCAACCTTGTCAACAATGTCGCGACGTTTCAATCGCTTCCAGACGGAGGGACGCGGGTCCTCCTGAAGAAGCCTTGCGCTCGGTCGGCTTTGCCTGGGGCGCAATGCTTCTTGTGGATTCCTCGAATCGCCCTTTGCGAAAGCCATCCTTTTACTATCGTCAGCAGCGGTCCTTTGGGCTTGGAGCTCGTCATCAAGTCGCAACAAGGATTTACCAGGGCGCTTCATGACTTTGCGACTCGACATCCAGGGCGTACCGTCTGGGCTTCGATAGACGGGCCATACGGGTCGCTACCAGTGACAGAAGGTTACGACAGGCTGATTTTGATCGCAGGAGGAAGCGGAGCTGCATTCACATTTGGTCTCATGAATCGCATCATTGGGCAATATCAGACTTACAAAACTCAATCTATCGAGTTCGTATGGGCTGTGCGACGAATAGGTGAGTTGGGACTATACCCAAAAAAGCAGCTGGGGAGAGTTTTGACCATCTCGCAGAATATATAAGCTGGTTTGCGGAGAACCTGAAGACCCTGAGAAACTCTGGCCTCAGCGTGCACATCACGATCTATATTACAGGCCATAAACCGCCATCCATCACGTATGGGACAATTCAATTGTCGTATGCGCTGGATGGGCACCCGACGGCATCTGCGTATGAGATTTATGCGCAAAATCACAAGCTCAAATTTGAGAAGATGACTCCGGAAGTGGTCTTCGCAGAAGTCTTGGGAGAAGTCAACAGCCATGAACGAGTCCTTGTCGCTGCTTGCGGGCCAAGTTCACTAATTGACGCCGTGAAGGACTCGGCAGATAGCTGGCAGGATAAGTCGGAACTTGGTATCGACTTACACTGCGAAGACTTTGACAACTAGGAGCCATAGTCAAGACCAAGAGACACGTTACTTGCAAAGGCAGCTCTGAAGACTATCTTCTTGGCGCATGTGGTGAACGTGTAATCGCGAGCTGTCGTCAGCTTGGCTGATCTTGGCTTGACTGCGTGAATCGGAGTTTTCGACAAGCCAGACCATAATTCCTTCGATCTGATAATGAATTGTGTACGTACGCGACACCCCGCTGGGAGGGATGTCCTTGACCTTGAGATGTGGGACGTCAAGCACACGCCCAGGGGCGTGCCCAAACGGCGATCGACGGGATGCAACGTGATGGATCAGATAAGATAATCCAGCTGCTAGCCGCATTGAATCGTGCGATTTCAAAGAAAAGTCCGGTTCGTATATATAGACGGACTTCTGTTGCTTGCGCCGGTGCGATAGAAAAGTTTCTACGCAGCTCAATTCCACCGCCAAAGCTGCGACGCTTTCCACAGCGCGGCACCGTTAGACTCTGAGCGCTGCCCTCGACCGCTCTGGCGTGAGCACCGCCACCATGGCCGCTAGCGCAGCTCCGTCCATCCGCTCGCAGAGCTCACGCGACGGTGAGGTCGGTGGGAATGCGCCTTCGCCCCCGGACGAGAAGACAACGGCCGGTGACGTGGGCTACACGGCCGAGGAGTCCGAGACGCCCAAGGACTTCCCGTGGATCTGGAAAGTTACTGCGCTCGCGTGCGGCATCGCTCTCTCTTGGGGCTCTTCGTTTTCCGAAAATACTCTGGGCCCGCTCAAGAGCACATTAATCCGCGAGCTGGACATTACAAACTCACAGGTAGGCAATCCACTTGCTGCCTTGTATCGAGTTGACAGCAACGGCTAATTCGGTCCATTCCAGTACGGCGCCATATCGTCAGCTACTGCGCTCGTGAACACCATCCTCCCAATCGTGGGTGGTTATGGCCTCGACTATTATGGAGTCGAGTGGTATGTCTTCCTCTCTATACGAGGAATGGGAACTATTGGACATTGATTATTGACGACTACTCGCTTCAGGGGCTCACTGGCATGCTCTACCGCAATCTTCCTCGGTGCGACAATATCAGCCGCCGGATCTAATCACGACTCATTCACCCTCGTTATGACTGGGCGCATCATCATGGGCTTCGGTAGCACAATCATCGAGACGTGTACATCAAAGGCAAGCAAAGTTTGGGTCTGGGAAAGAATCATGCGGCATCATAGGAACGCTAACAGCTGGAGTGAAGATCTTGGCGCATTGGTTCCAACACAGGGGACTCGGCCTGGTGTACGGCCTGGATGTTTCCATAGGTGCGTCTGTGAACCGTATCCGAGAAACGGGGAGGAAAACAACCACGTGCTGACTTTTTATCTTCCTCCATTATAGGAAAAATCATCGTGCTGGCCGCCAAGGCCACGGCGGTTCCGATGCGAGATGCCACCTCATTCTGGGGCTGGGCGTTATGGATTCCCGCCATCGTCTGTTTGGCAAACCTGCTACAAAACATCTTTTACATATGGTGGGCTCACACACGGCCAGAATGGGCTCGCATTCCCACCGGCCGACAGCTCGTCACGAGATCAAAGCAATACAACGGCACGCAGGGCGCGAACACCGGACCGAGATCCATGTCGACGACCAGCCGCGGCCTCCGCCGCTTCACCGCCTCCAGCGTCTGGCGGGCCATCAACAACGTCCCGCGCTTCTTCTGGCTCATGGCGTGCACGCAGATCCTGCAGGCCGGCGTCGTCAGCAGCTTCAACGGCCTCAACGCCGACATCATCACGACGACGCGCGGCTCCACCGCCCAGATCGCCGGCTACACGTCGTCGGTGCAGCAGGTCATCCCCATCATCTGCACGCCGCTCATCGGCCTCTTCTTCGACACGTTTGGCTACCGCATGATGATCATCAGCTTCACCTCGGCCCTCTGGATCCTGGTGTACTGCCTGATCGGGTTCACGCAGACCAACGCCCTGGGCACCATGGTCATCGCGTCGCTGGGCTCGGCGTTCAACGCCATCCCGTTCCTGGTCGCTATCCCGCTGGTCGTGACCAGCCAGGCCGAGCTCGGCCTCGTCTTTGGCATCTGGAAGGCGTTCAACAACAGCGGCACCGTCGTCGTCGACATGATCGCCGGCAGGCTGCAGGACATCACCCCGGGCGGCACGTACGAGCGCGTCATTACGTTCTTTGTCGCGGTCAAAGGTCTGGAGTTCTGTCTTGGAATGTTCTACGGGGTGTTTGACAGAAGGTAAGTTTGCTTCATTCCACGTCCCCCGTCTCCGTATAACGTGTCGATACTGATAATCGGCCTGTAGATACCTCTCTGGCGTACTTACCATGAGCGAGAAGAAGCGCATGAACGCCGAGGCGAACAACGAGCTCGGAGAGCCTCTGGGACGCAAGCCGTCGAAACTGTTCACAGTGGTTGGAATGAGCCTGCTGTGCGCTATTATCATCGTTGCCTGGGTTTTATTTATCAAATACTCAATATGAGAAATAACAAAAGGCGTGTGTCCAGTATAGGAATATCAACTTTCAATAACTGCTACGAAATCCATATCAAACAGAACAATGATCGGACGAAAGATTCCATAAGCCTATGCCTTCTATCCAAACATTCAAGACAAGTCTTGCAAAAACATGATTTTGTTCATTTGGACGACGACTCTACACCAATGCTTGCGCACCGCTCTCCACCAAGGCCCTCGCGTACAGCCGATGCAACAACTCCACGACGTATGGCACGGGCATACTGCCATCAGTCACCCTTTGCCTGCCCCGGAAGAATCTTGTGCTCAGAGTCAGCTCCACCTCTTGCCTCTGCCAATCAATCCTCGCGGGCCGCTGGATCACGCGGCGATCCTCCTTCGCGCACCGTCACCAAGTCGGGCATCCGCTCGACGACTTCGAGTTGGTCGAGGAATCGCATGCCGAGCTCAAAGTCGCTGGCGGCAATGTCCTTCTTGTCGAAGATGAGGTCGCTGGTTTCGTGGGATTGGTATTTCTTGGTGAAGAGCAGACGCTGGGGTGTGAATGCTGAGTTTATGCCGGATCAGCAAAGCGTTCCAATATTCCGGAGTAAGAAAGGTTGTCTGATTTCAGTATGAACAAACATACCCCAGCCACTCCAGACAGCACGGGCAAACTCGGTTGTAAGCGCCCTCTCGTCGCGAAGCTCATTGCGTATTCTAGACAGTGGTATGCGCGTCGTACAGACGTCGGCCAGGACCGGGTTCTCGAGGCGATTGAGTCTCGTGAGTTGTTCAGACTGCCATAGCGGATCGTCTCTGGGTATCGGCGTGATCATTGTTGTGGACGACATGAGCCACCCAGTGCCGATGCCCGCGGCCGCAAGACCGCCTGTGCCAAGTCTGAGGGCGTTTCGAAGAAGAGACATGGCCAAGAGCCGGACTGAGAGGTGTATGCGGCAGTGGCCGGAATATAGATCTCCAAATCCTGACGGCTTGTGCCAATATGTACATGGCCACATATCAATCGTGATCAATACCAGGTGTCCCTGTCTAGTGTCATAGACTTGATCCACAGGCTGTACAACTACCGATGACTAAGCGGTAGTTGAATACGAGATGACTTTTCTTGGGAACTCGTCATTGTCGTTGAACTGCGAAATAAGCGTTCAGCGTTCTACATGGCGCCATTCGGAGGCTTCTATGTATTGTCAGATCTAGTTCGAAAGTACTCAAGTATAGGACAACAAGATACGGAGCAGGTTGAGTAGACGAGTCGATGATCCGATCATAGTTAAGTTACTGAAGCACTATTTTGCTCTAGGTTCTTGGTCATAATAAATAGCATCTTATTCTAGATTTCTTCTAATGATCATCGCTGAGTGTTTACCTATTCGTAATTCTATCCCCAGATGATATTCGTGCGTTATCATCTAAAGTCGCTGTTTGAACCACGATGTCGTGGTCAAACTATTCGTGAAGACTTACAAATCTCCTTCCACGACACCTCGTCCACCCCGTCCACCCCGTCCACCTCGGCCACCTCGGCCACCGCGTCGGCCAGAACCTGTGTGACTCGCTCCGTATAGATCCTGACGAGAGACGCTAGGATTGAACTTGTCCCATAGAGAGAACACGCCGTCAGCCTGATCTCCTTCTCCCTCCGAAGCTCTGTTCTTCGATTTATTCAATTGTGGAAGAACGATATTGGAGGTGGGATCCTCGGGGCATACTAGCGCCACGGGGCTGCTGCCGTGGTTCCATTTATTCTTGGGGACCATCTCCTTCCTGACCTGGCGGCCGGCGCGCTGCCAATCGTGATAGTTGTCATAGTCTCCCCATCCTAGGCCTGACCTGTATGGAGGGCAATGAGTCATCGCCTCTTGTCTGGGAGTCCACCTTGTACAGCAACTTTGTGTCTAGGTGTGGCTGGTCTCGTTCCATAATATCCTCGAGCTTGCCAACCTGGCGTAGATCTACGCCGTTCTTCTCCTTGTTACAAGGACGGGCTGGGTAATGCCAAATCTTCCAGCCCTGAGACTCCTGCTTGCCAGCATCACCCAGCATAACAGATCGTACCTCAACTGCGTCATTGACCCAATCCCGTTTGTATTCGGGGACATACACTCCGCGACCGTCCACACTGGCAGCGGCCAGAGAAGGATACTGGCGGCTGTAGAGCCTGGGGTCCGTCTCTGCTGCATCGGGTCGAGCCAGGATATATCTGTTGCGAGGGAAGGCCTTTCTAATTGCGTTGCTGTTGTTCTGGAGATCGCGATACACGGTTTCCTCATAGGCCTGGGGATTCTCTTTGCGATAAGCCCAATCGTTTGGCCACATTCTGGGTATAGCCATGAATGCAGAAATGGCAGCCTCGGAGACTTCGGTCTCGGCAATGGCAGGTTGGTCAGGAGAAGTGACCGGCTCACTGGCGGGGACTGGGCGTGGAGAAGCTTGAGTCGTGGTAGTTGGGGTTCGCACGCGGCTCAACAGTGCGTCGTTCTTGTGATTTGTCTCGGTCTATTTATATTAGACTTGTCAGCATCATTTCAGCTGGATTTGTATCCGGACATTGAAAACGAATTTCGAAAAATAGAAAAGACTTTTCTTTTTTCCTTTCGAGCATTTCTTTTGCTACTTCTGCAAAAGACTTCTATCCGATTACCCGGATAAGGAAAATAAGGTAGAAAACGAAAGAATAAGAGGAAGAAAGATAAGAGAGAAATGAATGCATCTTTGCAATCTGGTCTTATACGGAGACCGTGGTGACGGGTCAGATGATTGCAAGCCATTGTTTGGACATACCTGAGTATGACCCACGGGGTGACTCGGAGAAGCTGCTGATCGAGCAGCAGCGACGCTGGCATATGTCTTAGGCTGGGCAGTGATGCTGCCTCCTCGAGCGTTATTTGTCTGTTTGCCCGCAGCGTCGGGGGCTTGCTGGGAAAGCATGTCGCAGCGATAGTTGAGTTCAGCCGTCTCCAGAGAGGAATGCATGGTGCGAGTTGCTTGGCCACAAGCCATTGCTCAATCTTGACTGTGTGCGAGCCGGTTAAGAAGCCTGTGACGAGGATGAGTCGACCTCTGATCGTCACCTTCTCGCAAAACCAAGGCGTGTGCCCGGATAATCCATCCCACTGGTGAGAATCAACGATGGATTGGCCAGTGATGGAATGGCGAGTGTTTTCCGATGATTTCGGAGGGTGGAATACAGAGAAGGCAGAGAGTGTGAAGAGAAGATTGGCCTACCCCACCATCTGAACTTGCAGAAGCAAACGGATTAGGTTGATGAAGAATCCCTTAGGTACGTCTAGCCTCTTGATTGTATATGATTGACTATTTGACTGGAATAATCAATGACTCCCTCATCGCCCACAGTACATGTAGCTCCCTGGTTTACCTAGCTCGGCTGCAGCTATTGTGCCAACGGTCAACCATCCCACACTGTGTTTTTCCATCCTCATGCAAACCCATCACTTTCACCAATCCATCTGACACGCAATCACAGCGCACGACACGAGATACCATCGCCGTCACATATTACGCGCCGTGGCCTGTTGTCAAAGATGGACCGGGTCAGGCGGAACCAGACGACCGCCGAGCAGGCTACCGCTATCGAAGATGGTAACATCAATCCCTTCACGAAGAAGCCCTACAGCCATCGGTACCACAAGCTGTTGGAACAGAGAATAGTGTTGCCTGTTTTCAACAACCGTGCCCGCTTTCTAGACATTTACCAGCGCTCCCAGGTCACCATCCTGACCAGGTGCGATCTGATTTCCACGATTCCCTCCCCAAAGAAGCTAACATGTCTCAGCGATACCGGCTTGGAAAAAACCACGCAGATTCCTCAGTTTATTCTGAACGATGAATTCGAGTCCGATCGGATGATTGCCTGTACTCAACCCCGTCGCGCTGCAGCCACAAGCGCTGCCATAAGAGTTGCCGAGGAGCTAGACGTCGAGCTGGGTACCCTCGTAAGCTGGGATTGTTTTTCTCTGTGATCACATGATGCTAATCCATACCTATGCTGCAGGTAGGCTACGATGTCCGATTTGAAAGCAAGGGCTCTGCAGAAACTCGCCTCGGATACCTGACCGATGGAAAGCTGCTCGCGGGTGCGATGGTCGATCCTCTTTTCTCCAGGTACTGCTGCATCGTCATTGACGAGGCTCATGAGCGTACTATTCCGACCGATATCTTACTAGCTCTCCTCAAGCATGCCGTCATGGCTCGAAACGACTTCAAGATCGTTATCATGTCAGCGCCCATGGATGCCCGCAAGTTCCAATGCTACTTTGGAGGCGAGGGAAAGGCCCCAATGATCCACATTCCCGGCAGCACCTTTCATGTCAAGGAATCTTACCTCCAGGGACCCGATCCGGATGATGGAGAAGACGCCATGCAAGGGGAGACTCCCGACTACCTGCAAACATCCGTCAGCTTGGTCGAGCACATCGATTTGAAAGAAGGCCCCGGCGACATACTTGTGTAAGTACCAGATTATGGAGTGATGACTTCGGGAGATTGCTAAGATGGATTTGATTAATAGATTCCTGCCGAGTGAGAACGAGGTCGAACGGGCATGTGACCTCATCCAGAGGAAGCATGAGTTCATGACAGTGTTGCCCCTGTACGCAACGCTACCGCCCGAACGTCAACAACAAGTCTTTGCGCCAGCATCTGGGCAAAAATGTGTAGTCGCGACCAATATTGCAGAAACGAGTCTGACAATCGAAGGCATAGTCCATGTCATTGACTGTGGCCTTGTCAATAAGATGGTTTACAACCCACGTGCCTGCGCTCACATCCTCGAACGGGCACCTATCAGCCAAGCCAGCGCCAATCAAAGAAAGGGTCAAGCTGGTCGTACTCGCCCCGGCAATTGCTATCCCCTATACACACAAGAGATGTTTGCGAGCCTCCGACCAAGCACGATGCCAGCTATCGCACAAGCGGACATGAGGATTCCCATTCTTCAAATCCAGAGAGCTGGATTTCACAATGTATGGTCGTTCGATTGGGTTGATCAGCCGGCTCCAGAATCTATGTTGCGAGCGATCGATGATCTCAAGTGGATGTGAGTGCTTGCCTAGCCTTTGTTTTCTCTAACCCATCCATGAGGCTAATGTTTTCCGTATCATGTAGGGGCTTCCTCGACAAGAACGCCAAGATCACGGAGATCGGCAAACGGGCTGCGGAAAGCCCTGTTGACCCAGTGTGGTTCTATACCATACTCCAGGGCATGAAATTTGGATGCGCCCGTGAGATGATCTCTGTCGCCGCCCTCTCCAGTACGCAAGGCTCGATTTTCCTCCGCCCATACAGCCACCGTTACGCTGCCGATCTCATCGCAAGACCCAACTTTGGCCATCCCCTCTCCGACATATCACAATGCTAAACGCATACCACGCCTGGCACTCCGTCAACGATGAGCATGAGCAGGCTGCCATGGCATGGCCTCTCGGACAAGACGTTGCGTGAGGTTGCCAATATCCACGAGCAGTTGCTGCAAAGTCTTGCACATATTCTAAAAGACAAATACCCGGCCGCCAAATTGAGCGATCCCGAGTACGCAACCAACATTCGCAGGGCACTAGCCGCAGGCCTGTTCCTCAACTCCGCCATCAGAGTCCAAGGGCAAGACCACTATAGAACTTGGAACAAGCAGGACGCCTTGCTATCTCCTCCAAGTGCCCTGGTTGGTGGACAACATGAGTGGGTAGTCTTCTCCAGGTTTGAGGCATTTGGGGCCAAACAATACCTGAGCGAGTGCACTCGCATTGAGCCTCAATGGATAATGGACCTGCCATACTTTGCGGAGGACAACATGATGAGAAATTATGTTGGTCGCATCAGGATGCCAGAAATCCAGGAATCTTTTGCCAGAGCAAGAGCCAGAGCGGCAGCAGGGAATGATCAAACTCAACAAGCTCAGATTCTGGAGTAGATTATGGGTTTCTTATGCAGGTAAAGAGGGTTGCGGGGGACTGCAACATGTCCATCGTTGATCGAGATGCCATCAAGATAGATACATGTATATTAGCTCCTGTTTGTCTTTCTCGCGTTCAATGCCACAGTACGCATTCCAGAATAGACCAAAGACCTCCCAACTTATTTGACTGGCTTGGAAAACCTTGATTACCATTTCGTCTTGGAAAGGAAATGGACTCTGCACCAATGCGCTGGTACCAAATGGCAGAGAGAGGTGAGGTCACCGAAAGTTAGGTAGGCCCTTTACACCACGAAGCTGCTGGATTTCTCAATATTTAAGGCAGTACTCCCCCCCACTCGAGTTCTCTTCCTTTCTTTTCTTCTTCTTTCTCTCTCGGCTCCAGTACAGAGCATCTCGAGAGACCATACGTACGCACAAGCACCACACACCAACACACACGCCACTGCCTGCCTACCTACCTTCCTGCCGCACAACATCTATCTTAGCTAGCCCCCCAACCCTTCCAGTGACTACGTAGGCGCCCCGCGAGGGCCCCAATGGTGAGGCCGACCTCAAGGACAGCACGCCCACCAAAACAAAGACCTAGCTCGGCTTTCGCGATACACGCGATAATCGGCGGCGACTCGAACAATATCATCTTTGAGAGCTTCGATACTATCGCCAATCAAACCCGGGACGACAAAGTCATCTTCGGTATAATTGACAAGTCCTCTCTCTGCAGCGCTCCAGTGATTGTCGACACGTCTAAAAACAGAATTATCATTATATTAATATATATGTACAAGTATGAGTAATTACTTACACTGCGTTTTACAAGATCTTTTGCCAAAGGTAAACACACAGGGCGACGTTGAAACTCTTGGTAAGCGCTTCTCGGGCCACATCGGCCGTTTGGTAGGCCCCAACAAGTTCTTGGACCAGACGTCCCGTACGAAGGCGCCCCAAACACACAGCGCTCACCGAAGAGGCAAGCCAGCATTTTTTCGTGCACGCATGGGCAAGATGGGCCAGAGTGTCGTTTACGATTACGTCGATGCGACTGGCAAGTGGGTTCCTGCCAGCTACATCATTTTCGACAACGGGGCACGAAAGTGACACCGCGCGAACTGACCACGTATCATTACTTACCCTAGTATTCTTGCACGCAATTTTAGTCAAGATTCGCCTATATATCTGTGGCTGTGTATAATTATTGAGAAATGGAAATCAAAATGAGAACAAGAAAAAGTTCGGAAGAAACTTGTTTTCTCAGATTGCGTCCGAACAAGGCTTTTCTGTATTATGCGATAGAACTACGAGGTATAAATTGAGATTAAGTGTATTCAAGTTCTTGAGCTACAAACCCAGACAGAGATAATATTATCCGAACTTTACGTTGTTCGTCCCAAGATGTTCAGATGACAACATTGCACACTTTCCCTCGGGGTTCAATTAGCACCAGATTGTCCATCTCCATACTTTCCGGTGTTGTAGTAGAGTCAAGTCTACAGCCTCTACATTCTCGGAGAAAGAATGCTGCTCCGTATCGGAGTTCCATGTAGGCCAGGTGATTGCCGATACAGACCCGGCTGCCAGACCCAAATGGCGTAAAGGCCGCCTTTGCTGCTTGAGAAGTGGTGCAGCTTCCACCCGGCAGCCATCGCTCGTGATCGAACCTGGTCTCATATTAACGGATGCGACTCGCACAATGCTCCATGCTGTACTCACCTTTCAGGATCGTCATAAACCTCAGGGTCCCGGTGCATTGTGTAACTCTGAGTCGCGACTTGAGTGCCTCCAGGGAAGTAGTACCCGCCAAGCTTAGCACCACCGGCAGGAACGATTCGCGGCAGCGGCGTCGGCGCGGCGCCATACAAGCGGAGCGTCTCCTCGATGACGGCGTGGAGGAGCGGCAGCTTCTCGAGCTGCTCGTCGGTGAACACATTTCCGAGACCACCGACCTCATCCTCGAGCGCGGCTTGCAGTGCGGGCCGCGACAAGACAGCCCAAATCAGATACATCAGGGTGTTGGAGGTGGTGTCGGTCCCGGCGACCATGAACGACGCGGCCTCGACGGCGATATCCAGATCAGACAGCGAGGCGTCGTCGCCGTCGCCGCCCTGCTGCAGGACCTTGGCAAAGACGTTCGCGCTATCGGAGCCGGTTGTCTCTTTGCTGTTGATCACGGCGGCGGAACCGACGCCGTGAAGAGCCTTGTGCGAGTGGAACAGCTTTGCGTTGCCCAGGATGGGCAGACGCTTCACGATTTGGTAGAGTAGAGGGAAGGAAAGAGCGATGAAGCTTGCTTTGCCACCAGAAGACACTTCTTCGAACCATGGATCAACCTAATCAGATTATCAGTTGAGGGCTCGTATCCTGGGGTCTTCGTACCTCATCTTACCCTTCCTGCCTCGACGGCGTCGAAAGACTTCCCAAACATGACTTTGGAGACCACATCAGACGCCATACAGATCCACCACTTTCTGGCGTCCACCACTCCGCCCGAGGACGCGGCCTCCTTCTTCATGCCCGCGACGGCATCAAAGACCTTCTGGCGCACCATGTCCTCCCAGTCCTTGCGCAGAGACACAGCCGAGAAGCCACGGCCCAACAGCTTGCGCCTCTGCGCGTGGTCCTTGGCGTCGGTCATCTGAAACAGGCCATACGGCGGCTTCCCGGCCTCGGTGGGCCCAAAGTAGTGGTAGTAGTCGGCCTTGAGAAAGTTGCCGCCGATCTTGTGTATGGCCTTGAACGAGTCGATGTCCGAGACGAAGACGGACCGCGGCCCGACGCGCACGTGTGTGCCGTACCGCTGGTGCAGCACGTGGTAGTACTGGACTTGGTGGTGGGAGATGGCGGCGAGGGTGCCGGGGAGTTCGGTGAATCTGGCGTACCACGGGCCTGGGATGGCGTTGAGGGGGTCGGCGAGGATCTGGGGACTTTTAGTAGAGAGCTGATGTGTGGTCGTTACTGGTTACTGACCGAGTAGACCTTGAACAGAAGGTAGGCTGTGGCGAGGGCTAAAACCGTGGAGAGCACTTCTGTGTTCATAGTGTAAAGTGGTACTTGATGATGTGTTCTATCAAAACAACAGTATTTGAGTCCTCGAGGATGAAATGGTGTAGATATAAGGATGATGATGCGGGCAATTTGTAGATTCTGGCGCCGTTTCGTACGACCTCTATAGTCAATTGTTGCCACGCCTAGGACCGTCATCAACTAGTTCCGACACTGAAGTTCAACTTCTCGGGTTGCATGCTCCACAACAATAGTATTCTTGCCAATTCTCGCGTTTCGGCTTCTCTTCAATTATGTGATCCAACATCTATCGCGATTCCAGACTTCAGGCAGTCCAATCATTCTTACCGCCAATACGGCATTTTGCTTCCTGCGCTCGAGATTTGATGGGGATTGGAGATACCTTTAAACAGGGCGGTCATAAAATAATCAATCAAGTAGCGGACGCTCTGTCACTGATTCCAAATCGCAGGTATCGTGACCGTTCATGGGTCTCTTGGCGTTGTAGGGCCGAGTCGCGAAACCATATGCTACTGCCAACTACCGCTGAGTCATCGGGAGATAGGTACCTCAGTAGTATCACCGACTAGGCATGATTATCGTAAGGAAGGAGCAAAACAACATGAGGGAGGTACGATCAGGCACGCTGGTCCACAGCCCACAAACTCTGCACTGCAGCAAAAAAACCATTCGAGAAATTAAAATGATTCTGTTCGTGGTCTGGTTGTCATCTAGAAACAGATTCAAAAAGCCAATACAATCAAATTCGATCAAACATGTTGTAAACATGTGTCCTCCTTCTGTATTCAAGGCAGCACCGTCGAAGGCCACCACGAGTACAAGCAAAGGCACACGCAAACCACTGGCCGACAAAACCAATCTCTCGCCAGTGGCAGCAAAAAAGAGGCCTCGACGTGTAGCTAAAGACAAAGCCAATGCTACGTCAACCAACCATGGCTATTACTCTCAAGACCTTGACGACTTCATGGAGAGTGCCGGTGAAGTTGTCAAACCC
This sequence comes from Pestalotiopsis sp. JCM 9685, assembly GCA_001599175.1. Lineage (NCBI taxonomy): Eukaryota > Fungi > Ascomycota > Sordariomycetes > Amphisphaeriales > Sporocadaceae > Pestalotiopsis > Pestalotiopsis sp. JCM 9685. The sequence continues at coordinate 816,581 of BCGF01000002.1, read as the reverse complement.
GACACACCCAAGCCACGCAAGCCCCTGGCAGACACGACCAATCTCCCGCCCGTGGCAGCAAAGACGAGACCCCGACGTGTAGCCAAAGACATAGCCCATGCCACGTCGGCTAGCGATGGTTACTTCTCTCAGCACCTCGACGATCTTTTGGACAGTGATGACCAAGACCTCCGACCCAAGACGTCCAGGAGCCGGCTTGATACCTCGAAAAAATCGAACAAGAAGAGCCTGAGAGACAGCGAACCCGCCTCCAGTGGTTCAAAGAATGGCGTTGATGGTGCATCGGCCGAGGACAGCGATGGGGACCATGTCGTACAAACTGCCACTTCGCTACGAAACACTCAGGTTAGTGGCGAGTCGAGGAACTGGTGAACGGTATTGAAACTAACTTTCGAATAGAAGATCCCAAAGAAAGATGTCTCCACAGCACCCTCGGAGGATGGTGATCTGACCACTGAAGACTACGATGTCCATGACGAAGCTGCGGAGGCAAATGTTCATAATGGCTGCCCCGTGTCAGACCAGGACATTATGCTGGACAGCTATGATGAACCTGACGATGATTCTGAATTTGAAGACGATTTCGAATCCGAAGACGACTTCGAGTGTCTTCTCAATGAGCTCTTCGTTTCCGACGAGAGTGATATCGAAGGCGATGATGAGCTCGACGATCCTTGCTTGTCAGAAAGTGATTCGGACACTGGAGGCAATGCTTATGGGAAGCGTCTTGCCACCAGCGAGTCCAAGGAGCCTGAAATTAAGCAACATCGTCTTTCTCCGGCACAGACTGTCGCCGAAGTCGTTGCGAAGATAAACGAACCAATCCCCGTTGCAGTTGATGATCCCGATGCCATTCCGGAATCAACTTTTACAACCCCAGCGATCAGCCGAGCGAATGGACCATGGCTCTCGCTCAGATAAATCTTTGATATATAGAAATCTGAAAATGTTCCGGAACTTCTGTTTGCGTTTTTTTGAGAGAACAATTTCATCTGATTACAAAAGGAAGGGAAAAAAGGAAAAAGAGTTTTCTGCTATGTCTTGGACACCACGAACGAGGCAAATACTTGCGCTTCTTGTAGCTAGACAGCAGATTGGCCAACTGGCTCGGTGCAGCACTGCGATCGTCTCCATTCAGAACCGAGATTTCCAAAACCGATCACCGCAGAATCAGTTTGTTCTTGGAGTTCCTGATAAACGCTCCATACCCAAAGACGGATGCGCTACGCCAGGGATCATACTGGCACTCCATGTTCAGAAATCCTGTCATGATGGGGAATACTATACTTACAAAATCCTCCGTACAGACGATGCTATCCCAACCAAGGTCGCGCGTCTACTGCTTAAGAAAAAAATGTCATCAAACTTCAGATGAATATTGAAAATAAAAGGTTTTCTCGAAATCTCTTGTGCTATTTCTTCAAAATCAGTTTATTCTAATTGTCGTCGAGAAGAAAAAAGCCCTAGGTACATACGAAGACTTTTGTAGTAAGACTCCCAATATGTTCAAGACACCTTGATACTCGTCAGATTATTATCTATTAGATCTGTCAAAGAGAGTATCTGCAAAGCAATAGGCTTCCTCAAGCCGTCATAGCCAGCCCTCAATATACATATCGAAACGTCGCCGCTTTGTCTCCCCTGACCGCGAGTGTCTTCTGGTCCTGGACCATCTGGTCGCCGCCTGCCTGCAGCTGGCGGGCCCGCTTTTTGTTGATGGCCGCGTACGCGAAGACCTGTATAAGCGCCGCGATGATACCGACAGAAATGAAGCCCAACTCCAAAGCATGACCCAGAATGTAACGCGGCGAGTCCCTAGAACGGTAAAAGTTAGAGGCGAAGGCCCCACCTAAGTTACCAATACCGATCTGTAGAGCCATGCCGGCGCTCCTCTTGTAGCTGCCCGCGAGGTTGTTGCTGAGCCAGGCGATGTTGCCGGGGAAGGACGGGTATATGGCGCAGGCGGCGACGAAGACGCCGCCGTAGACGACCTTGGGATTCTCCGTGGAGATACACAGGGCAAAGCCGAGGATCATCATGAAAAGGAACGAGATGACGAACGGGCTGCGCTTCCCAACGCGGTCGGATATATAGGCGAAGATTATTGCCAGAATAGCGGCGGTGATGTACTACAGGTACCATGAGCTTGGACCATCATCACGGCACTGGGACATGGAGAAATAGATGTTACTTACAATAGGGACCGTCAAGAGTTGGGCGGTGCTCGATGTATAACCGAGGTTCTTGATGATGGTTGGGAGAAAAAGGCTGATACCGTACAAAGGGCATACTATCTAGACAGAGTATTAGCTTGTAATTAGTCACCCAAGCGACGACTTGAAGCCTCCAACTTACTCCCCAGTACACAAATATGTTGATCCAGATCTGCCAATCGCGAAAGGCCTGCCAGACGTACTTCCACTGGAACTCGTCGACCTCGGCCACGGACCTCTGTCCCTTCAGAGTGGCCTCCTTGTCCTGTCCGTACTTGAGACGAAATACGACGAACGCTCGTTCTTCCTCGGTCAAGAACTTGGCCGTCTCGGGAAAGTCGTGCAGGCAGAAGAAGGCGAGGACGGCGATGATGACCGTGGCGATACCTTCGAGGATGAAGATCCATCGCCAGCCTTCCAGGTTGCCAACTCCGTCCATTTTGGAAATGCCAAAGGCGAGAAGTCCGCTAAAAGCACCGGCTATCGAGGCTGCGGAAAAGAACATGGCTTGTCGCAGCTGAATCTCGTGGCGGCAGTACCACATTGTGAGCTGTGCTAAAGTCAGTCAAACCACATATTTATTCACGAATATGCATATCGAAATGATCACTCTGTGAAAAAAGTTAGCTTTCGCTCTAAAACTGCTCATTAGTTGCAAATCGTACCACGTAGTACTATGCGTCATGTTAGCCATTTCCAAAAAGACAAGATCTCGAACAGGATCGGTCACTCACAGCACATCCGGGGAATAGTCCAGCCTCCGCCACCCCAAGAAAGAATCTCGCCGCGAGTAATCCAGAATAACTGCGCACAATACCCATAAGTGTCATTACGGTGCCCCATGCGACCATGATCAAAGGCAGCCAGCGGCTGGGGCGAAGCTTCTTGAGCAGTAGATTGCTGGGAACCTCAAATGCAGCGTAGCTGAAGAAGAAGACAGTGAGGCACCAGTTGTACTGATCAGAAGTCATGTTCAAGTCTTCTTGTAGTCCTTCAATCTTTGCGTTTCCAATATTGCCACCTGGTGCATAGTGAGTACTCGAATTCTTTTGGTGCGCACTTGGCGTCCCTCTTTTCATGGCGTACTTACGATCCAAGAATGATAGCAGGTACAAGAGCGCCAGCATTGGGATCAAGCGCATGTCCATTTTGCGCAGGATCTTCTTCTCGTCCAGATGCGCAAAGCTCTCCATGGTTACTCCCGGGGCGTCGGCCATGGCGTCGATGCGCCCGATCTCCTCCCGCTCAGTGAGTCCTTCATGGTCGTGGCCGTGACTGCGCCGGTGCGCGTCCACGTCGGAGATGCGATCGACCTCGCTGGCTTCTGCTTTTTCTGTGACAGACATGGTGAGAACAGGTTGACCCTTGACAAAAGACGAATTAAAATCGAAAGACGAAGCGAACAATATCTATACAATAGGTGTTCAGATGAAAATTGTGATTATAATTCATAAATATTTCTCAAATTCTAATCCAGAATTAGTGAACACAAATGACTAGGCCAAGACGATTTTCGACTAGAGGCTCGGCAGACAGAACAAGCAAAACAGGGCAGATGCTAAGGACGACAGAAAACGCGGGGAACTCGTGGAACTTGCTGCCGCCTCTTGCTGCCGGCTCCACAGCCGGGGCCCTTTTTCGCTGTCTGACTATGACTAGCAAGCATCGTGCATTCCAGAAGAGAATAGCGGGCGATTATTCGTCATGGATGGGGGTCCATGATCAGTTATCTCAGTAAGGACTGGCTTGTTTGCTCCGAAAGGATGCATCTTCAGGGCGTCTGGGTGGGACGAAGAGAAGTTGGCTGGTCACGAAGATTGTATTCCTAAAGAAAGATCGTTATCTTTGAAGAAATGGAGAATAGAAATAATGTAGCATTCATAGCAGAGATCTTCGTTTCTTCTCTGACATTCACCTATGTAAGGTACTACCTAGTCCGCGTCCAAGAATGCTGATCTCGTCTCCTCCACGCGAACAGTCCTCTCCAAGGCCTTTGACGGTATTGACCAAAGAGGCAATCCGAAGCACTCTCAGAAAACCCACTCCTCCCTCGCCCGCTGCCTCTGGACTCTGGCCACGCAAGAGGCCCTCCGCATATTACTCCGCACTTCTTCTTCTTCCCCAGAGTTGGTGGGGGACATCGGATCTGGGGACCCGATGGGCTCATTGGCTGATGCCGTTTAAGGTGCTATAGTGCTACCCCACCATGAGACCATGACGGCATAGTCTCTGCATAGCGGGCATGCACGAACACCCATCCAGATAGTGTATTGGCACTTGCAAGCACTACGAAACTGTGAATACGTGAGAAATGCTCGCCCTTTTTTCAGTTCTTCGAGGTGTGATTGCGCGTGGGAGGACTAAAATAAGCGCTCCAGTCTCTTTCCCCCATGTCTCTCGGGGACGCGGAGCCTCAGCGGTGGGGATGATGTTATCCCCGGCTTACTGCCCGCGTGAGGACCGCGAGAATCTGAACGACGAGGGAAAAGATATATATAATACATCTGTAACCACTTCTTCCGGCGAGATATGTCGTGATACTCACGCCAAGACCACTAAAAGATTTCGACATCCTGTTCGTTGCTGTCGAGACCACCACAACCATGGCGTTCCACATCCCCCATTGGAACATCTTCGGAACCGGTTTTCGGTTGAGAGCCGCTATTACGATTGCATGTCAGATGGCATTCATCCTCTTTGGTTATGACCAAGGCGTCTTTTCTGGAATCGTTGGTAATCCGGACTGGCTCGATCAGTTCGGACATCCCGAGCCTACGAGGGAAGGGATTATTGTATCGTGCTATAACTGTATGAGACCCGTGTATTCCTGTATTTTTGAGTTGCAGCGGTCTTGGGCATCTACGCTCGAAGAGCTCCTTTTACTCGATCATCACTTCTGAAAGCAAATTGCTGACACATGTTACAGTGGGCGCCTTCACAGGTTGTATAATCTGCTTCCTCATATGTGACCGGACGGGCCGCCGAATGGCCATGTGGATCGCCATGCTCTTCATCATTGTCGGCGCCATCCTCCAGGCCTCGTCCTTTACCGTGGCGCAACTGGTCGTGGCCCGGTTCATCACGGGGATCGGAACTGGTGCGTCGAACACACGACTCTGCCTGCCGCTGTACGCATCATACTAACGACCAACTAGGCATCGAGACCTCGACCGTTCCCATGTACCAGTCTGAGCTGTGCGAGGCAGAGAGGCGCGGCCGGCTCGTCTCTTCCGAGCCCTTGTTCGTGGGCGTCGGCATTGAAATTGCGTACTGGTTCGACTACGGAATGTCATTCGTCCCGGGCTCGGTAGCATGGCGCCTGCCGATCGCCTGCCAGGTCCTTTTTGCATTCGTATGATGCCTGTCGTAAATATCCAAGGCTCCGCTTTGCTGACTGGACAAAACAGGTCGTCATATTCCTCGTCTTTGGTCTACCCGAGAGTCCCAGGTGGTTGTACAAGCACGGTTACAATGACGAAGCCCTCAGGGTGTTGTGTCAAGTGTATGGTCGCGAACCCGACCACCCCAATATTGTCAAGGAGCAGAAGGAGGTGCTGGACGCCATCAAGATTGAGGAAGAGCAAGGCCAGTACAAATGGTCACAGTTGTTGAAGAGGGACCGAGTTCAGACGGGTCGTCGCGTCCTTTTGGCCTACGGCATGCAGTTCATGAATCAGATGGGAGGCATCAACCTGATTGTGTAGGTCCGGCCCATCTTTCGGAAGCCAACCATTGCTCACACTCGCTTTAGCTACTACATCACGTCGGTGTTGCAGTACAACGTCGGCCTCGACCGTAACCTCGCCCTTATCCTTGCCGGTGTCATCAACGCCATGTTCTTTATTGGCAGCATATTTCCAACCTTGTTCCTCGACAAGTACGGACGCCGCAAGCCCATGATGTGGGGGTCTTTTGGACTGGGTATTTCCATGATGATGGTGGCAATTCTGCTCAGCTTCCAGTCGAGAGGCGGACAAATTGCCCACTCGACCGCGTCTGCCAGCATTACATTCTTCTTCACGGTATGTCGACCTAGTTACGCGCTTTCTCTGTGTGGAAACTGATCAACCCTTAGTACATGCTCATTTTTGGCGCGACCGCAAACTGTATTCCATGGTAAGTCAACTCGAACAGCTCTCGATCCGATGTCGTGTAGAGTGTCCTCGCTAACTGCCTTACCCAGGGTCTACGTCCCCGAGATCCTCCCCCTCCACGCCCGAGCCAAAGGCACGGCCGTCGGCATATCCTCCAACTGGCTGTGGAACTTCTTCGTCGTCATGATCACGCCGACGCTCATCAGCAACCTGGCGTGGAAGGGCTACCTCATCTTCATGGCGCTCAACTTTGCCTTTATCCCGCTCGTCTACTTTTGCTACCCCGAGACGTCCAACCTCAGCCTCGAGGAGATCGACTGGCTGTTCCTCGAGCCGCACGCCGTCAACCGGAGCAAGCACGTGTCCAAGCACGGCTGGGGCGAGGGCGACGGCTGGGGGGCTGGGAGCCGCGGCTCCGAGGCGGATATCGTGGCGGCCGAGTCCAAGCCCGAGGCGTCGCAGATGGAGAATAGTAATTCGGAAAAGGTCGAGAATGGATCTTGAGGGGATGGAATCACTGAAATTACTAGTTGAATCGCGCCACCACAGTTTTAATATTTCTTTCATAGCCGAATAATACTAATTTTATTTTTACCGAATTTCACATACCTCGAAATTAGTCGGTCGATCAAAGTGCCTAGATCAACCGAACCAACTGACTATAAGATGTGAGGGGCCATGAAGCAAGAAGAATTTACCATTGCTCTACAGCCAGAGTTGCTCGCGTTCTACAGCGTTTGTTACAGAACCTACATTTTTTTCAGCTCCTTGTGATTGTGTCTCCCTTGGTATGTACCTTGTGGCATGTCAAACAGATATTGGTGTTCTCTTGGCCCACGTAGCTCAGGTGCACAATTCAGGCCGCTTGAATGGTACAAGACGTCGAAAACCTAGAAACGCCGCTTCTTATTCGATTCGTACCAGCGTGCCTTACCAAAAGCTCCGCGATCCGACTGGGACACTCAAGTATCTCTCGAGATTTCTTCTGCAAGGGCTCTTCTGTTCTCCCTTACAGAGGATTCATCATCCGACCGGAACCCATCCCGAAAATCATATGCACAACATAGCGGCGGCGGATATGATACTCTTGAAAAGCCATTGGTGACAGCCGGTTCGGATATGCACCCAGTATCCAGAACAGAGAAAGCCTCTCGGAAGACGCACTTTGAAGTTTGGACATGGGATGACCATGTGAAGAGACGACATCAAGAACACCCTGGACCGATACCAGTACAGTATACTATACGGAATGTTGAGATGGGAGGTCTTAATTATAGAATCCAGTCTGCAGACCCTGAAATCATGAATCAAGCTTATTTTTGTTTCATCAGATCCCATCGGCCCGCCTAGCAGTAGGGCTAACGTTCGAAACCTGAAGAGAAAGTGACGCTTTATTTCAGGACTGAGCTAACGATCGTGTGATGAACTAGCACGGGCACGAGCGCGTATGGTTAGTGGCGCTTTGGGCAAACACACCAGCTGTTTGCGACCCAAAAAGCCCGTCCGTCGAAGGTCTTTTACTCGCCGGCAAGGGATTTGACCAGAGAAGGGTCCGGCGCCCAATCGGGGCACCCGCGGCGATAGGTAGCAAACATCGTGACGGGCACTATCCGCGACCGACGGACAGGCTGTTTCGAAACTCGAAAGTCGAAACTCGGAAGCTGATATAAGCTCCCAGAGATTAGGAAAATGTATAATAAATATCGCCTGGCTTCCCACACGGAAGTGATTATCGTGTGAGCTTAATCATCTTCTCTTCCTTGCCCATTGCTTTATCGTCGATTTTGAAGCTATTCAAATCTTGAGCATCACCGACAACTACAAGCATCCAATTCAACCACAAACGTCAAATACCACATCAACACCACACCAAAATGTTCGCCAGCCAAATTCTCACCCTGGCAGCAATCATGACCGCAGCGCTGGCCGCCGCCCTCCCGTCCCCCGAGCCCCAGGGCTTCACCGGCGTGACCAAGTGCGCTGGCCACGTCGGCAAGTACGCCTGCTACAACGACGCGACCATTGTCCTGTGCACCAGCGACGACCAGGGCACGCCCGTGTCGTACTGCGGCTCGGGGCAGAAGTGCTCCATGATCTCGGGGCTGCCGTACTGCGTCTGATGACTGGGAGCGACGTCGTTTGATTGGTATCGACTGAGCCCCAAAGACGGCATCATCTGAGAGGCGCGGCGGAGTAACCACCCTTTTTACGACATGGACACATGGAATGAGCCCTTCTTGCTGGGAGAACTGAGATCTCGCAGGCAGAGATCACACGAGATTATCACGATGAATGAATTACGACCCCCCAGAGAGCAAGCTTCGCGAGCGAGTTGAGATTCACCGAGTCCAAGTGGGAAAGGATTGACACAACTGAGGACCTTCATGCCCGGCGGAGAGAGAGCGCCCCGAGCATTATTGTTTAGTGAAGGGTTGGATTGGTATATACAAATGTTCTATATACAGGAAGCCCGAATTCCATGTCGAGCACCCCGCTCGTATCGATGCGCCAAGAATAGCGTGTACGCTGTTTATAACTAAAAATACAATGGATATCAATGATCTTACCTATCGATGTTTTGAAGAACAATTAGAGTGCTCGCCAGACTCCTCGAGAATTAACAATATTTGTCCGAATGTGATTATTTCGTGTGCCAGCAGATTGGAGAACTTGTCATGGCGGGTATTGATTTAGTCGCCGTTGGTCTTTTGTTCCTCTGTATCGCTCCTACTCCGGATACAGCGATTTCCATCGCTCTTCGATCTGTCGTCTCTCGTCGTCGGTGGCAAGTTGATAATCGTCGATTCCCTGCCTTATCCGGATGAGCAGTATCTCGGCCTTGAGATCGGTGAGCCGGTGCTTAGACAGCTTCTTCTCGATGCCCTTGAGTGAGTACCCGGGCAAACTGAAGATACCTATATCAGAGACCTGTCAGTATACACGACACCATTGTCTGGCCGGTTGCGGACGAAAATTCATACCTGCGCCGATCCCTGAGTAAAAGCCAACGACCGACATGCCCAAACCCTTTCCGAACCCTTTAAAGCCCTGCTTCTTGGCACCGCGATACGGTCGGAGGACGAGGCCGCTAAAGGCGTCGTAGAAACAGAGAGCGGACTCTTTGCCGGCCGTCTTGAATCCGCTCTTGAGTCCCCGGATCTCGCCGCGCCTGCGCACAGTCGCCTCGCCCTCGATGTAGGACGGAGAATTGCGGAACCCATTGGCCACGTTGAAGAAGAACGCTACTGGCGCTTTGAGTCCTGCCCGCGAGAGGTCGGCCGCGTATCGACCACAGGCCTCGACGGCGAGTTTCGAGCGCGTCTTCTCGCCCTTTGTCCACATCCTTCCGACCCATGTTGGTTCGGATCGTAGGCCCGAAGGTGCTTCACCCGGGCATGGGTTCCCAAATAGCATTTCGGCGTCCTCCGGAGGCTTCTTGGCCATAATCTTGGCCATCTTCTCAAGCTGCTTGGGAGTGAACTGGCCAAAAGGCAGGAGATCGTCGGAGGAATCGTCGACATCAGTGGTAGACGCTGTACCGGGTAAGTCAAGTGAAGCTCGCAGCTGCGTGGACGGCCTCCGGTGAGGTGTTTGACTGGGCTTCACTTTTAGGCGATGCTTGAATTCGGAAGAGGCCACGGCGACGTCCATGAAGAAACCACTCAATGCCGCGACAACACCTATCGCGACGCCCTCGGCTCCCTCGTCCACGTACCAGTGCTTGTGTCTTAGCAATTGAAGATGGTGCAACTTGATGATGCCCTTGTTGGTGAGCAGATACGCCGCCAGGAGGCTGAGATGGGCGCCGGTAGGTTTGTGTTTGTACACGGCCAAGCGATCGGGGCACAAGTCGCACCTCAAGTCAGAGGATTCGAGGCTGTTCAAGATGTCTTTGACCGCGTTGCAGGCGCCATCTTCCTCGGCAATCTGTTCTGCCAACTGTCTGGCGGCGGCTTGAACCTCTGGTTTCAGAGCAAACGTGATGCTGTTCGCCAAGGTTTCCGCCGTCATCTTCTTGTATGGAACCGGCTCCGGACCGGCCCCTGCTTCGGCTATCATTTGTCCCCAGAATGGCTGGTCTCCGAAGAAGGGGACAACCACTGTAGGACTGCCTGCAGCGAGTCCAGCAGCTGTGGTTCCGGCTCCTCCGTGGTGGACGACCACACGGACATGTCGGAAGAGCCAGTCGTGGGGACAATCTCCTATCATGTAAACATTATCAGGGACATCCCCGGCGCCAATTCGTCCCCAGCCTTTGGATACGATTGCTCGCACGTTGGCCATCTTGGTAGCATCAAAAATGAGCTTGGTCAGGGCTTGCACGTCGTCGACCACAATGGATCCAAAACCAATGTAAATAGGCGGAGGGCCGGCATTGAGGAATTCGGTCAGATCTGGTGGCGGCGTATACGAGCTGGCCTGAGATAAGAACGAGAACCCGGCAATTTGAATATTCGATCCCCAATCGGCAGGTTTTGGTATTAGTGATTCCGACCAGAGATAGGTAAAAGGTAGGCGTAATCTCGACAAGAGCTGGTGACCCCACAAAGGGCTTATGGGATCAAGTTTCAATGTACGAGTGCGGAACTTGTTGATCACATCGCCGAGGCTGTCATCCCAGTCAGTGATTCATCAAGAACAGATTTCGGTTGGTAACGAACCCTTGCCACGTCAATAGTTCCATCATGATAAAAGAGAGAAAGTTGGCCGTGCTGGTTTCAGCCTGACCATAATTCATGGCCGCAAGAGGATGATGAAAGCTGTGCGTCGGCGACCATGGCATTGTGAAGACCATGTGCAGGGGAATGCCGAGCTTTTCGGCGCAGTGGATATGGGCCATCGAGGGCGGGTTGGCAATGATGGCGTCGGCGATGAACAAGTCCGTGGGGGAGTGAACATCCGAGGCCGCGACCCTCTCTCCCATGCCGTCGCCCGCCTCGATGCAACTCCGCCATGCGCCGTCGAGTATCGCCCCCATCTCCTTTCTCCTCTTGCTGATATCTCCCGCCTTTAAGCTTTCTCGGCTCGGGAACAAGCCGGGGTTCTTCACCATGTAGGCCATGAGCGCCTCGGGGTCGCCGCCGATGCTGAAGAACTCCAACCCCTGGCCCTCGACAAAGTCCTTGAACACGGGATGTGTACATATCCGCACGCGGTGGTTGTACGGAGCACTGGTGAGAAGCTTTGCGATGGGAATGAACGGCTGCACATCGCCGCGGGATCCCACAATGTGAATCGCAATGTTCAGTTTGGGCCCGGAGCCGGCGGCGCGACACGGGTCCTTGTCGTCGATGAAGGCATTGCTGCCCTTCCGCGGCACAAAGACCTTCCTCTCCGGCTCCGAGGCCGTGTTGATGTGGATTTGCTTGAACCAAGCGGCCACCTCGGAGGCGTCCCTGTGGAACCGGACCGTCGTCCGGCCATCGTTGTACACGTGGCTTGTTGTCTTGCTGAGGCCGTCGCCGATGCTAAGATTTCCCGGGCCATTGGACTTGACCTTGCTGAAATGCATATCCTCCTACTCGAGTCAAGGCAAGGTTGAGCAGCGCCTAGATACACGAACACACTTTCATCTAGACAAGACCACTGGGCCAGGTCCCTTACATATCTATCCCATGTGTCAAACGGGTCGGACCCGACGGGATGAGCAAAAAGTTTTCGACAGCTATCGTAACTCCCCGATCCCTGGCATTCAGCTGCTGTCACTATACGCTTAGCGCTCGACGATCACTAGCGTGGACCTCGGGAGAGGGCTTAATTAGCGGATGTGAGCTCCATCCTGTTATCCTTTTAGGGGTGTTCCACCCCATGTGATTATCTTCTTTTTGTCCATGGACATAAATAACATTGGTCTGCAGATTCGACTGATGCTCAATAGTATTGCTGTGTGCTATGCATGTATGATTGGATTCAAGGTCACGGTGAACGTCCGAAGGGCATTCTGGAAACTCGCAAGCGCCCGAACCCGTCAAGCTGCCAGGTAGCTGTAACACGTCGGATTCCTCGGCGGGCCACTTCAAAAGCTGGAGCTGTCAGAAGAGCAGGCAATATGACTGTGGTATTTTTATTCATTAGCAGTCACAACCAAGTCACTTGATGGAATTATTTGTAAGCCGAGATCGAAGACTTTCTGACGATCTCGAAAAATAATTATCAATTGAGCGTCAAAGATTTACAAGGGCGATGACGTCGTTCTGGACGCCGACGGACTTTTCTTTGATCGCATCAGATCAAAAAGATCCACAGCTCCCGAGGTCCCCGGCTCTCGAGCTGAAAGAACTGGGGAAGCGAAAGTCCGATCGCCAAGCTTCTATATTCCACATCCATCTACCCTGGTCCATCCATCTTCTCAGCACCCCGTTTCCGTGATCCCGTGCCCGCCACAAAGAAATGTCTCGTGCTGCCTTCCGGGCCGTACCATCTCTCCGATTCCATTACCGTCCGCCACTGTCGACTCCCGCTTGGCTGCCGCCGTCCCGCTGCGCCATGTCGTCCAGTAACAGCAGCATCGCCAGGACGAAGTCGCTCGACCACCTGGTCCTGACGGTCAAGGACCTGGACGCCACGGTCCGGTTCTACGAGTCGGTGCTGGGCATGAGGCACACGTCGTTCGCGTCGTCGGGCGGCCAGGAGCGGCACGCCCTCGTCTTTGGCGCCCAGAAGATCAACCTGCACGTCAGCGGCCGCGAGTTCGAGCCCAAGGCGCGCAACGTCCAGCCCGGCTCCGGCGACCTGTGCTTCCTGGTCGAGGACGGCGTCGACGACGTCGCGCGCAGGCTGCACGAGGCCGGCGTCGAGGTCCTCGAGGGCGGCGGCGTCGTGAGCCGCACCGGCGCCAAGGCCAAGCTCAGGAGCGTGTATATTCGCGATCCGGATGGGAATCTGGTTGAGTGAGTGATATGCCAGAGTGCGGGTTGTACTAGCCGATACTGACTCCTTCCTAGGCTTGCTAATGAGACATCATAATTGATCAAGTAACGAGATAATAAAGTCAATATATCGATAACTCATTTGATATTGATTCGACAATACAAATGATGTGGCGCCGGCTGCCATCGCGAACAGCTCCACTCAGTCTCTGTCTGCCACAGACCATGCCATACCTTGACAATATTCTGTTATATTTCTTCTTCATTTTCGCATCGCGATCGCCTAGTCTGAATGTCCCGATGCGAGGCAGTCGCGCCATTCAACTCATGCTCAGAAAGATGCTCACTCAGCTGCTCCGAGTTCCGTAAATCGTCCGTACCTTGTGCGACATTTCCCTCTCCTTCTGAATTCAAGTACACAGCGATGCAAAGATGGCGACCAAGATTGAGCTCCTTCCCAGGTCCCCAACTCAGCTATACGCCGAATGGTGATCCTGTGGCGAGTCCGGCGATGCAGAAACTTGGCGGCGGCGTATGCAGCTCGAACACCGTTCTCCTTCCTCCGGCGGCTTGTTGCCGCTGGTCCGCCGTCTGTGGGTGATCATCCGGCAACTCACTCGGCGGGTACGGCGGCACCAGATGGGTGGTACGGATGGACGGGCGGCCCAGCAGGTCTGGAGGTGCTCGTTTGAAATCGCTGTTGTCGCAGTCCTTGGGCCTTTACAGCTCTCCGGCGCCCGTTTCTCTCAATGTGGAAAAATGAGAGCGCAGCGCATACGGTGGCTACCGATCCGCGCAGATACCCACGCCGGCGCCGATGCCGACTTGGTTTCGATTGAAAGAATGCTATAACCTTGATTCTAGTTGCTGGCTGGATTGGTATCGCTACTACCATTATTGTTGGCGCTCGATGTCGCCGTATACCGAGTCCGCTGTGTAACTGAAGTGGTACTGTCACGCAAATTGTCATAATCGGTCGGCTTCTTTTCTCTGAATTTTGAGTTGCTCATTATTACTACTAATTACTTGAAGGAGTGTGTTCTAAGTTTGCTAAGTCTATGCCATACGGGTCGTTAATTATGTGATATCATCTATGTCGTTGTCCCTGGAGTCGCTTTTGTGCTGTGTGCAGTTCGTAATCAATTCGTTTGCTTTTTCGCCCTTGTCCGTATCCCTCTCATGATGCAATTAAAATCAGGCGCCCAGGTATCAAGCAAAAGTTCGCAAACGTTACTGTTTGTTTGGAGTTTATGCGACGGCCGTCATCTGGTATGGCTTGAGAGCCAGGGAGACGGGCTCGCACTTGACCTCGCGGTCCGAGTAGATCTGTCCCAGAGTCCAGTTGGCGTTCTGCGTCGTCTGGTCGGTGCACTCGGAAGAGTAGTTCTCCTGTCCCTCGCCGTACGTGGCATTGCCCCACGCGTGGAAGGTGACCCTAGGATCAAATGGTCAGTCATGTGTCTCGGAGCTTGGATGCAATTCCAGACTATCGTTTTTTGCTTCTCCATCCTGTCCCTCTTTTTCTGGAGACGGAATGAGGGGTTGAGGTTCAGGAGGAAAACAAGGAAAAATCAACTTACGGCCACTGGGGGTCCTCGTCGGCGCAAACCCAGGACTGGTTAATGTTCAGCTCGCGGGTCGGCCAGTTGAAGTTAAAAGTAGTCTCTGTCGACGGGTGCTCGGCGCCGTTGTTGGTGCACTTGTAGTTCTGAGTGCCGTAGAAGAAGTCGGACAGCTGGTCGCTGGAGGCGCTGCACGTTGTGTTGTAGGTCAGGGCCGGGTTGGACAGGTTAAAGTTGACATATCCCCAAGAGTTCTTATACGTGTTAGTCATATTTGTACTTGAAATTCACGGGCGAGGTCCGAAGCTTACCTGGTGCGCCGGCGTCGTGAAGATATAAGAGGCGTGGTACTCGAGGCCGGTGACTTCCCAGGCAAAATCCTTCGTTGAAGAAGCCTGGCAGCCTGGGTTGCTGTCATAATAAGGTGACGATGTGTCGTAGCCTGTGGGTGCAGCAGCTGCCAAAGGCAGGATAGCAGCGAGTGTTGAGATGAAGCCGTACATGATGTGATGTGGTGTTTGGTAAGCAGTTAACTCCGGGTATAGAATAGTTATAAGATATGAGGAAGAGGAGTTGTTTCGCGCTGTTTTATGCTTGAATCGATTGTCTGTCTTGTGAGATATATTGAGTTGTGATAAAACATGGATGCGATGGAGGGTTTATATAACAAGTCTTTAAGGGTAGCATTCGGTCGGCATCCATCCCAACTTACACACATCCACAGTGCTAGGTATTCCGTACCAACCTACCTTAACCTAGGGTCTTTTCCTCGGCGCCATCTGCCCTATGAGCATCCCTATGGGCGTAGCAGTCTGACGTCGATTGGACTGCCAAGACTTCGTATTCCGTAGCGGGCCAGTTAGAATGTGGCGGGTGCTTTTCTATGGTGGTTAGGTTGTTAGGCTGGGGCAAGAAAAAAAGACTGGGTTCTGTTCCTTGGTGGTTGGGGGCACAGCCATGGAAGGGAAGAGATCAACTGTGTGTGAGGAGGTGCTACGGCAATACGGTAGGTAGCAGAGCCAGCTAAACTATTTACCGTACCTAGAGCTCCCGTAGCACCAATAGAAGGGCGGCCTTGCCGGCAACCACCACGTCACACACGAGCTTCCATGTCTCTTCTCTCTCTTTTTCTGTCTTGCAACTGTAACTGCCACTAGGTAGGTACATACGGCACACGTCTGCTCCCACTCGGGACCCTCTTTCGTGTGGTTGAACTCGGGAATAGCATTCTCGCCCTGGCAAGCCATGAATGGGACGACTTGGGGACATCTTTACAGACTGGGCAAACCTGGAGGAAACCTCCCCGTATTGAGTTGTCGCTTGCATCTCTGCATACGTACTACACTACATGTGTAGAATCCGGAGACATACATTGCATGTCTACCGCATGCGTCTTTTTGACTTGACCCTGCAGCTGCGAACCTTCAGGGTCCCTCCGCCAGCTTTTCTGTTTCTGTAGCAGTTGCTATTTCTCTCCGTGTCCATCGTCGCATCGAGTGGTGGGGTCATCGCAGTGCGGTGCCACTACTGAAAAGTGCCTATCGTTCGGCCATCTTTTCCTCATTCACTTGGACGAGCCTTTAGCAGAGGCAACCTTCTCTGCTGGATAACTGCTAACTCGGGAATCGATATACAATGGCTGAAACGGGTTTACGTCGATTCCTGCGATAATCCCCCAAGCAATTGTCCGAGCCGAACGAGAACTGACAGGAAAAGAAACAAACCGACATCATCTTTAGGTAAGACAAACAGCGAGAGAAAAACGCCCGACACACTAGCTAGAACATAAGCTTAATGTTGACGCTTATTTTTGGGGCCTCTGCTTGGGCTTGGTGTGCTGGGAATAGGACCGAGCTCATCAGGAACGCTGCCAGTGGACCGATTTACGTTCAGTTCGGACCTGCGCCGTCGCATCCTCTGCGTCTGTTCGTGCTTGTGCCTGCTGCACCATGTCGAATGCCGTGTGTGCCGATGGGGAAACCATCGATTCCCATCCCGCTTACCTGACCCATCCCATCTACGACGTGCCACGGGTACTGGGCAGTCGTCCCTCCCTCCCAGATGCTTAGGTCACTGTAGTATAAAATAGGTCCCTTCGAATCAAGGCAGGTAGCACACACACTGGAATTCTGTGCTGCGCCGTCTATTTGTGGATCCCTCGTAACGTTGCTACTTGCCATGATCAAAAATTTTCCTTCTTCTCTCTTTCGTGTCTCCCGGTATCTGTCCACAAAGCATGATGTGCATACATCCAGCCCTGGATTGCTTTTGGCTCCGGTTTGTCCAGCTGAGCTGCGCGTTGTGAGACTTGAACAACGTGGGCCCCGTGTGAGGGCGAAATCGGATGACGAGTTGCCGGTTCACGACCGAATGGGAAGATCTGGATACGATGGCCCGCGGTGGACTATTGGATCGTATTCAGCAAGAATAGCATCCTACCCTGGTCCGACTCTGCCCACCTCCGCACCACACATCTGACTATACACTCCGTACAATGCTACTATGCGCTGCTACATCGTACACTAGTTGAACCGCTTTTCAATCATTCTTGGCTAGAGAAAATTGGTCACACGATGGTTGGGAGGCTCAAGTCGATTCAACTTGCACGCTTGCTCTATTTTTCTCTTCCTTTCTTCAAAGTAAATGTCTAACAAGAACAGAAAGGCATCAAGAACGCTTGTCTGGGCAGCTTTGCATGCCTGATCGTATCGTGCCCGACTTGACTTCTTTTTTTGCGATTCGACTCGATTCGGGCATCGGTATCGGGCTTTGAAGCCATGCGCGTCTCATTTAGACCTGCTTGCAACTCTAATTACTTACTTTTTTTCCCACAGGAAACACCTACTTCCGAGAATGCGCTCTGCGTGTCTCTCGAGAACTTTTGAACAGGTTGCAGTTTGCTGCCCAACTGCATCTCGAGAGGTCTCAAACGTCTTGCAGCAGGACACGAGTGGGATCTTTTTTGGTTTTGAGGGGGCCTCGGGTGTAACCTGCGCCATGAGCGGTTCATGCACGCAGTATTGAAGCAGTCGACGCGGCTCAAAGCCGATCACGCTCACCGCGGCCTCGCTGCTGTGCTATACGAGGCAAGCCTCTGATGTTGACGATGTGTTTGTTTACGGGTGAATGGGCCTCTTGATTAGAGGACGCGACGTTTTCTGGAGGGTGCAAAGGTCCGGACGACCGCGATCCCGAGCAGTGATCTTCGGAACAGGATGGCGATCAAGACTGCGAGAAGTTTTGTGCTACTCGATACGAACTTTGATCAGCGCGCATCATTTGTGCCGCCTTCTGTCAAAAGTCCTGGTCGAGGCGCGGCATTCGAGCACTCCTGTCGATGATATGGGAAATCATAGGAGGAATGCTGAATTATTGGTTTAGCTATTGTCACTGTATCTCCCGGTTGGAGTGATACGCTCCCGATCATATGGTCGGATACCTCGACTGGCGAACCTAGGATCCTTCAGTGTGTGATGAGGGCCGCCCTTGCAGACGGTTCATGTACAAAACAAGCTGAGAACCATTGTACATAATGCTCGGGCCCGACGACATGGCTCTTGACAATCTGTCATTGAGGGGACCCCTTGCCTCAAGGGCTGACTGATAATGCCTTGCTGGCCAACCACAATAATCCAGATACAGGTGCCAAGACTGAGCTTCATGCAAAGCTGCAGCCATCTGCAAACTAGATGAGTCCCACCTCAGTTGATCGCGCAGCGAATATTTTGAGCCTCAAAAGTTGACAACGAGCCTCCCTATCGGTGTTGATAATGTGAGGTGATATTCTGATGCTGGCCCTTTCACAAATATGCCAGACTCGAAGGATGGCTATGTACGCGCGTTTGAATTATTCCTCAATCACTCGATGCTCAATGCTTTTCTTGGATCTCCAGTACCCAGGTCAAGCTATGCTGCTTCAATGATGAATAGAATAATACACTCCATTAATAGCTGCACCAAGCTATGTGATATCTCGCGAATATCCATGTACTTCGTCTTTCGACTGGGTATCTTTCTATGTTATCACTACCGATGGCAAGACTGCTCTCGCTATATGACGCCTCTCATCTATCTATGAATATAGTATCGCTCAAGAAGATTCACACGAATTTCCCCTTCACCTTCAACTCACTATGCGGATTTTTGATGTCTGCGTTCCATTTTCGACAAGGCTACACCTTTCCAGCCAAGTACAGGATATTCTCCCGCATCGCCGCGGTCAACTCGCCCTGCCCCGTGTAGACGTACCGGACCGTGTGCGGCCAGGCCTCGGGGTGGGGGAGAGGCAGGTAGACGACGTCGCCCTCGCGGACGTGGCCCGACGCCAGCAGGGCGGCCAGGACGGGCAGATGGGCTCTTGCGTATTTCAGGTCTGTGAGAAAGATGAGGGTTAGTCTACGAGGTTTGGGAGGGAAAGAAAAGGGTCCGACTTACGAATTGGTACGGCTTTGACGTCGCGGATCAAGGTCTCGTGGTCCTGCCCGTGACGGCCGCGCCCCGAGAGCAGCTCACCCGACCTGACGCTGCTCCGGCGCCTCGGCATCTGGGGTCTCGTGGGCAGCGCCGCCCGCGCGGCAGAGGATGAAGACAACGCCGGGGCCATGGGAGCGCGCAGAGGCAGCGGCGGCAGCTGCGAAAGGGGATGATACCGCGGCATCGGGTCCGGGATCGTGGCGCGCAGCGCGTCCAGGTCAAACGTCCTCTGGATCAGAAACGACGGCCTCTCGACGTCCTTGGGCTTGATGATGGCGCGCACGGTCAGCTGGTTCGGGTCTACGATCTTTGGCAGGCCGTTGGCGCCTGTGTTCTGCATCGGTGGGTTGCTTTGACGTCGGAGGGACCGGGCTATTATGAATGCGTCGGCTGTTTCGACGTTTCCGTAATATACTGCGACAAAGTTGTCAGTGTGAGTTTTTTCTATCGAGTAGGGAATTTTAGAAAAGGTCTTTTGGCTTGGCTTGTATATCTGAGGTGTATATATGGAAGCGTAATTGCAGAGATTACTACTGCAACGGATTTCAAACATCCAACATACATCAACCTAGCCCTCGGAGCCAATAAAATGAGAATACTTACCATGACCCCAACTACGCAGTTGATCACGAATCTCCTCGACAGACTGCTTCCGCGGCGGCGGAGGAGGCGGCGGCAGCGGTCGAGTCCCTATAACCACGCTGTTCCTGCGGCTCAGAGCCGAGCTAGACGACTCGACGGGCCGTCGAGGCGACGACATGGCCCCCGGCTCCAACACGGTCCTCGACCTCTGAAGATATTCCCTGCTGGGCTGGGGCGAGTACAACTGGATCTGTGGCGCGCCCGGCGGAGACGGCAGCCCGGAATAGGGCAGAGTCAGGGACGGCAGGATGGTGAACCTCTCGAGCCGCGCCGTTAGGGGCGTCTCTGCCTCCTCGTCGATGGGTATCAGCCTCGTCGCTGTGGTAGGACTCGGGTGCGCGCGAGTACTACTACCACTCTTTACTGTTGTCGTTGTTGCGCCGTCAAAGCTGTTGAGGATTGCTCGCTCGTGCTGCTTGTTCGTCGTGTAACTACTATACGATGCCGGGTGCATGGGACTCGGCAGGCTCCTTGGTGACATGGGCGATGGCTCGGATAGTCCCTCTGGACTCGTGGCGGGCCTGAATGCCGTCTTAGGCATTCCGCCCAGGTTTTTATAGTCGGTCCATATGGGCTCGAGACTGGGTCTCCTCGAGCCATCGACAGTGTTTGGCATGCTGTGAATTGGATGATTCTATGCTGTAATAAATCCGGCCGTGGCTGGAAGCGCCAATGGTGAGAAATTCTGTATCCGAATAAGTGAGCGAATCGTATCAGCATGCAACTGATTTGGTCTCTGTGATACACCGAATAATAGAATAGCATTCACTCTGAGCTCCAGGCTCATGGTGTTAAGAGAGAGTAGTAGTCCATTGGCAAGCGAACAAATAGATAGAGAAGAACGAGAGCTCTTTTGTGTATGTTTCTTTCTATTTGTCGTGAGATTTGTATCATGTCAAAGGGTTCAATCTCGTAGCACCAAAAGTCAAAGCCACACTTAAAAGAAGTCATTGTTACGGCTTCGCACGTGAGATGACAAAGAGACTGGTGTCGATTGTGGTCGACTGTCTTTCCAGTCGAGATGTTGCGAGCCAGTCGGACTGTGATGATAGACAAGAGGTCCAATGGAACAAAGAATAGGCGATTCAAAAATTCAGGGCCTGGTCTCAGATATTGAGGATCGGGGAGCTGAATAATGGCGAGCGGGTTCTCAGAACAAAGACCACAATAGCCCCCTCTGGTTCAGAATCTTAGAGGGTATGGATTGCTGTTATTTACTGCTCCTACTTTTTCTGACGAGAATATGAGTTTGCATTCTCTCAAAGTTGTTTGGCTGAATTATCGATATAAGCATCGGAACTCGGTCATGTTACTTACACCAGGCACAGGTCATATAGGGCCCCACTCCAGTCGCCTCATGGGCCCACAGCGGCCACTAATGATTGATTGGTCGGGGAGCTCCAGGGGGGAGCTCCAGGGAGCTTGAAGCTCTTACAAATTTCCCATCGTGGCATCTTCTCGTTTACCGTTGTCTGTCATTTTTGCAATTGACCAGCTGTCTTGTCGAAACCAGTGACTCATGGCGTGGATATGAACTCGTCCTTTTGCAATGAGCGCATGAAGTAATTCTACCATTTGCAAAAATCTAAATTCCATTCTACGCAGACCGAAGAACGCGACACCGAAAACTCGACCATGGCCGCCGAAGCGCAGAGCTACAAGCAGATGAAGGAGGACTTCGTGTCCAACCTCTCAGGCGGCCCCGTGTCCGAGATCAACCTCGTCACGGGCATTGCCTCTGTCGCGCTGCTTCTGTGGTCCGTATTGCAGGTCAAGCAATCGTTCTTTAGGACGTCCAACCCCGTTTCCCTGCTGGTCGACTTCCTCCTGAACGTGGGCGCGCCGCTGCTGTCCATCACCTTGTGGGCGTCGACGCCGCTCCTACTCGCCGGCCTTCTCATCTCGCCCGCCCTCCTCGTATACGCGCTGCCCCAGAGCGCGCACAAGAAGAAGCCGAAGCTTCCGCCGACCGTCAAGGTCAACAATGGCACCAACAAGGCAGAGAAAGAGGGAGCAGGGATGAGCGCCCTCTCGCTCAAGCCCTTCCTGACGCATTATCGCGGATCGATGCTGGTGCTCACATGCCTGGCCATTCTTGCCGTCGACTTTCGAATCTTCCCGCGGCGCTTCGCAAAGGTGGAAACATGGGGCACGTCGCTGATGGACCTGGGCGTCGGCAGCTTTGTCTTCAGCGCCGGCGTGGTCGGCGCGCGCCCCGTCCTGAAGGAGCGGGCCGAGGGAAAGACGATGCCGCTGCACCGACGACTCTTGGGCTCTCTGCGACACTCGCTTCCTCTGCTGGTGCTGGGTGTGATCAGATTGTTGAGCGTCAAGGGGCTGGACTATGCCGAGCACGTTACAGAGTACGGCGTTCACTGGAACTTCTTCTTCACCCTCGGCTTCCTGCCCCCCTTTGTCGCCATCTTCCAGAGTATCCTGCAGGTGGTGCCCAGCTATGCGTCGCTCTCCGTCATCCTCGTTGTCATCTACCAATTCGTGCTGGAAAGTACAAACCTCAAGGGGTATATCTTCCTGGCGCCGCGCGTTGATCTCATCTCCATGAACCGAGAAGGTCTGTGCAGCTTCATCGGGTACCTGTCCATCTTCCTTGCTGGTCAGGATACTGGCATGTACGTCTTGCCGCGCCGCATCAAGTCCGGCGCCGTGACGGCTGCCTCCCAGCGAAAGACCTTGCTGCTCATGTTGGCGGCGTGGTCCGGAATCTGGGCTGCTCTGTACTACATTAGCACGAACCCAGTCCGCGGGGCCGGGCTGGACGTCTCGCGACGTCTCGCCAACCTGCCCTACGTGTTGTGGATTGTTGCCTTTAACAATGCTCAGCTATTTGTCTTCTGCCTCGTCGATAACATATTCTTCCCGTCGTTCTACAATGCCCAAGACGCGAGGGCAGAGAAGGAGGCGTACGAGACGGCCACGAGCAGGGTGTTGAGGAGTTTCAACAAGAACGGCCTGGCCGTCTTTCTGATCGCCAACCTCCTCACGGGCCTGGTCAACATGACCGTGCCAACGCTCCATGTCGGTCCGATCCCGGCCGTGGGCATTTTACTTGGATATGCAGCCGTGCTCACGGGTATTGCAGTCACGTTGGACGCGCGGAACATATCTATCAAACTGTAGCGGCAGCGAATATCAGCCATATTGTCTATATAGGAAGAATCTAGTCAATCAATTTGTCCAACATCGATACTGCGCAGAGAAATTCGTGACACATGATGGTTCAGTGAATGTCTGCATCATCACACCATTTTACGACGATGATCCCAATGAGAAAATGTTCGAAGACGCTCTGAGCTCTATCCAATATGTCTACGTAGAATCGGTTGCCATTGTCGCCTCATCTGCCAGCAAATATGTTCCTTGTCGCCCTACAGACAAGACATTGTATAGAGACCATCTTGAAATAACGGCAATCGCCGCGTAGCAACATGTCCTGGTCTTGTGGGCTCTGTTGTACTCGTGAGTCCATGTCGACGCACTCGAGCGCCAGTCCAAGTATTGTGAACAACGATCCAAATTGCTTGACCAGCCCTTACTGCTGTTGACGGTGTTCATTCCGGGTTATTCAGACTTGGAAAGGCATCGTTTGACATAGATTCTTCATCTCGACCAGGCTTCTATTGCGAGATCCAAAAGAGCAGCTGCATCTGGGACTGGATTTGTGTGCAAACTTTTAGTATTCCCAACTATAACGTATATCGGGACACTGAATCGAGGCACTGGGGTTTTTTTTTTGTTTTGTTTTGTTTCGGAACAGCCTTTGTTGCTAATAGACTTGACACGACGAGTTTTGTGGTTTGCTTATGATTGGACAACTGTACCAATATGTCAGAGAGATAATGGACTATCGAATGGCCATGAGACAACTCTCATCTGCAGAACCATGTTCATCCTTCTTTCTACAGGAAGCACGCTGTACGGGTTCAACTCGACCGAGCATAAGGTCATCAGAGAGGATATGACGCAGTTCTCTCTGGCCCCATATATCTGGTTCCTAGAAGAAAATACTCTCAGTTCAGAAGCGCAGGACACAAATCCAGGAACCTCTCATCAGAATAAAAACGCTATTGTAGCAGTCACATGGTATTGTCTTTCTACTGTCCCACGCGACGCGTCGGAACCTTGGACTATGGCATTGATAAAACTAACAAGAAGATATATGGTCAATTTGACAGGGCTCGCCCGCTACTAGACGCGACCAATAGAGGGAGACGCGCAAGTCCTATTCCCGATGATCTTTTACCATGCCGCCGGTATTCCTGGGACGGGGCGCAGAAGGAATACTAGATCGCATTAAAGATGCCCGCAGAGCTCCCCGCCGGGTCTCCAGGCACGAACGAATCTGCCGCCGCATAGTGCTTGCATCAGTAGCGCCGGCACTACGACGAGTATTCAATTAAAGAAAATATGTCCTTCATGGATCTCGTCTGTGTCCAAGAAAGCCGAGGTCGGGGGATGATGGCATTGACCAATATCACAGCGAGGCTGGGGTTTCATGGACATCCGAAGTCTTAGATGGGAGAAAAAGCCCTGTTCAGAGCAGTTGCTGGCTGCTGGTTCACTACTCTGTATGTACCTTGGAACGAACCTCTCAGGGTAAAGTTGCTTGGGCTGTGCTGCTGGTTTAGCAACAAACTCGTAACAAGTACACGACGAACTCGTCTCCGATGGATTGGGGTCCAGACTTGATGAGAGATGGGATGAACCAGAACCCCGAGTCAGGAACACCCGCCCGGGAAGCAAGCAAACCGGGCAAACCTACCTAGGTCCTAGGCCATCGAAGCATTCTAGAAGGCAGAAAGAAAAAAAGTTCTGCCCCGATTAGGTCGAATGGCTAAGAACGATACTAGTGTCGACGACTATCACGTCGATACGATGTGTTTGGTACTCTGGGACTTTTATGCCTAATGTGGCGCCGCCCACTGCCTATCCGACAGCCGACGACAGAGGTCCAATAGTATGTGTGTTATTGGGCATGGCAAGCATGACAAGATGGCTGGGTGGTGGAAACGTTGGAAAACTATGGGGGATGTGTATCATGGATGTTGCTTGGACGAGGGGAGCCACCATGACGACAATGGATTCTGCCCGACGAAGGAACCAATTTTTCCCACAATTCGATACCGACATGCTGCATTCGTTGTATGTTCCTTGACCGGATTTGGTTTACTCAGAGGAAGCAGGTCAAAGTAATACCAGAAGCAGAAGCAGAAACGTGTCAATATGTGCCAATATGTGCAGACGCTTAATCCTAATCAAAGTTGACCAGGTAGGTAATTTTTATGGCTTATTACCCAGCTGGAGATTTTGAGCTGCGGCATTGAAGGCGCATACGTCTTGCATGAAATTGCCTTTTCGACGCGTCCTGGTCTTGAACACGGGTAAGATCAGAGGCATGAACACTACAGTCGTGGGAATAAAGAGAAAAGAAATTTCTTTCTCGGACTTGCAAAGTAGCATGCGTAGCGGGAATAAGGAAGCCTCGTGTCTCTCGAGTTCGAGAGCAATTTGTGTCCCTTTTGAAAATCTTGCAAGCTGCCAGGGAGAAGGTTCCATTATTGATTGGAAAGCAGCTGTCACCAAGCGGGTGCTCGGTTTGAGTTTACGGATACTGGATTTGAGTTTCGTTGGTGAATGTTTCGCATCGGCACGATCGGGTCGCAACGTCGCTGAGCTCTTCGAAGCCTTACGACATGATTCAAATAAACCTGGCCAATAGCTCATGGCAGAATGTTGGCAGCCCATCATGTTTTGCAGGGATGACGAAGGGATGTGACCCATGTCTAGTCGGCAGGGCTTCATCTCCGACTTTATGCAAGATCTGGCTAATGCTAAGTGTGTCGAAAACCCCATCCATGCGGAGGATGGGCAGAAAACTTAACGGTAGGCACATCCGCTAGGAAGACTTGGTTGTCCTATGGACTTGGCATGGCCTGATACGTTGCGGTAGAAGCGCCTGTGCTTCTGCGAGTAGTATGTATTGGTGAATGATGTATAGATCGCGTCAGTGCTGACTTCGAGATGCTGATACCCAGACATGCTTCCATCAAAGAAGCTGACCCTAAGCTTGTACCTTGTGGAGTTGGACTATACTCTGTACGCGCCAAAGAATGATTCGATATATACCGTAGTAGGCAATAGACTGTTCAGGCACCGAGTATACTAGAGCATATCTCAAGAATTGAAAGCTGACGAGCCAATCAGCAATCGTGAACCATCACGAGATTGGAAATACTTTGTGGGCTTATCGCATACCGACTCGATGTTGGTCCCATGAGCTCATACAAAAGGCAATGGTCCATGAACAAAGCAGCCAAGGACAATAGATCGACGGAGCCTATATCATTCTTGGTATGCGCCAACGATTAGGTAAGGTTAGTGGTCGACGCGGCGGCCACAACGGGAAAGTTCGCGAGTATGACGCGGTCGGTGAGGTGAACTTGGTGTAGATAGTCTTGATCGTATCGTCGAGGCAGGACTTAAGCAGCAAAGTGCTTGGTCCGTGTTGCTTCGATCCTCGGCGTCTCCAGCACCCACCAAGGCCCACAACTCACGCCAGCGGGATTTGCAGACCCTGACAACCCTGTCGTCGATGTTTGATCGAACGAGAAGTCTTCTGTGATTGACTTGGTGAGATCTGTTTGGACTAGAAACTTGGTGATCAGCGATCTGCCAGAGGCTGGGGCTCTGAACGTCAATGGAGAAAATGCCTGTGGGGTTGCCATTTTTGTCCAGAACGCATACCAAATAGGATTATGCACAACTGATTTGCAGGCTGCAACTTCGGATGAGGAACAGCACCAATGTTGTATCTGAAGACTGAATTACGCCAGCCCAATGGTACCCCGCTTGGGACGGGCAAGGCCGCAGACTTTGTCCTGCCGTTTGCAATATGTATATACTGTATGTTAGGTAGATGGAAGAGAAGAAAAGAAAATAATGAGCTGCCGGTGCTCATTCCAAGTGCATTGTCGCTTGTCTCGTATGTATGCAGGCAATGTCAAAAAGTGTAACTGCATACGATATCAGAGCTGCAGCGAACCGATTTGCCGACGCTTCTACAGTCCCGGACCTTGTGAGCAGTGATTGACTTCTCTTTCCACTCGAGCATCCCTAGTAGAAACTTGACGGTAGCGACGGCCAGCCCGAGGCTTTGGTTCGTGCCATGAGTGACAGCGGCCTGCCTGGTTGGGCGCATGGTGACATCCAACAGCCGAGTCCGGTAGGTAAGAGAGTAGCAGACGAGCCAACGGATATGCGCGAGTGGTAGCACCTAGGTGAACAGGTAAGTAGCGTAGTTGGCTCGCCGTTGGCCGAGAGGTCGTTCGTCAGGATTCCTTCAGGGCATTGGGAACTCCAATGCTGGCCAGTCTGGCAGCGGCGATGTTCCTGGCAGAGACGAGCGTGACCCAAAGTACCCTGCCCAGGGCGCATCAACGGATAGACTGCCAACTAATTCCCAGCTCCACGGGCGCGCTGTAACGGCGACCAGGCGGTGTCCGTCTTGCCTGCTGCGTGCTTACGTTGATGAGGCTCTAGTGGGATGGACTACGGAGCGGACTGTATGTGGATGTCTTGAGAGAGGGAGTGGGTTGCTACCTTATTGGTAAATAACAAGTGATGTGTTTGCTCCCTGAATTGTAATTGTCCATTGGAGCAGACGAGATACAGGTCATCAGTCGTCGATGGAGCAACGCGGGGGCAGCAGTGAAAGTGGTGCCCGCCCTCTGGCTCCTCTGGCTCCTCTGGCCGCCCGCGGTGGTCAGTGTGGTCCGTGGTCGTGTCTTGGGGTGGTACAGGCGCTGGAACTGGGCAGTGTCTTTTTTTCTCATTATTGGTAATAATGTAGTAAATGTACCAGCCACCTCCCCCCAAAGATGAAACACTGGGCAAACGGTAATGGAGATGCGTACCTGCATGAGGACCAGGAAACCTTGGGTGGGAGAATGCAGGGCAGCAGCAGCATGATGGCGGGCAATGACATGGCCCTGCTTTCTTGGGAGGGACAGGTGCTTTTGCCTTTCCTCTCTGCTTCCCTTCCCTCTCTGCTGCTGCCACTTCCATGGTCCAAGAATTGATCCAATTTTTCCGATGTGGCTGCATCCCTGGAGGCTGCGCTGCCCACCGTGCCCACCTAGGGTACCTGGCGCACACGGTATTAGGCGGTACGTAGCAGTAAAATTGGGGCTCGAACGGCGGGAAACTGGAGCTGGATTAGCGGGTCAACGCTGCCCTGGTCCCATCTGCTCAGACCTCAATGGTGGCTCCCTGCTGGCGCTGGAAGATGAAGGTCACCAAACGGCGCCAATTGTGTAGATAATTTCGCCCAGGTCCCGCTTGGGGAGCTGTCAGCCAGAGTCTGTGTCTGTCTGTCTGTCTGTCTGTCTGTAGAGTTTATTGCCGTGCGTCTGTCTGTGTGTGGTGATGATGAGCGTGTGTAAAGATAGAAATGCGTGCCCTGACCAGGAGTGCTCTCCTGTCTGTCTGTCTGTCTATCCATATGGGTGTTGGAATCTGAGATTAATGTGAACCGATGTTCTGAACGACTCTGCTTCTTCTCAACCTTCCATGATCCACCCCCCTTGGCAGAATCCATCGCCTATCATTTCGTTCGTCCCAAGATCCGGTCGTGTCGCGACTCACCACATCGAGGCCATCCGTCCGATAGTTGTTTGTCGAAAGGCAATACTACTAATCCCATCCATCCAACTCGAACTCGCTCGCACGAGGGCAACGGCGCTGCTAGTTTTGAACCAATCAACCTCTTCAGTGTTCGTTCATCCCGCCGGCAGCTGCTGTAGAATTCGTGCTGGGCTGGAATTGAAGGACCCGCTAAGCTTTTGACGGCTACGATCAGCAGAAGGAGCCCCAGCGCGACAAGTCCCGTCTAATCTTAACCCAAAAGTGACAAAACCTCGCCGGCTCCCGAACCGAATCTCTGCCCTCGGGTTCTCGTCCTCTAGCTGCATGAGGCTTCTCATCCTTGAGGACTTCTCACAATCGCAAATCGCTTATCCCGCCTCTTGTCGGTGACGGTGCAGCGTTTGTTGCGCGCTTGACCCCATATCGCAGCGTGGGACTGTTGTTTCTTCGAGAAGCGCCCGCCTTGTTGCTGCGCAGGCTGGAGCCGGCATTGGTCTCTTGTTTTCTACTATTTTACTACGCTCCAGCGTAACGAAGGAAAGAGAGGAGCTTGCATATGCACCTCACCTGTACCCATCCACCTCGTCTTAGCTGCAGCATTGATCTGAGCGCCCGCCCCTTTTACTTTGCGGCAGAAACCTTGGGGTATTTGCTGGCAGCAGCTTTTTTTTTTTTTTTCTTCGGCCAGCGCTGCGAACGAAAGAAAATAAGACAACAAGCACCAGTGCCAGATAGCCGCACAGTCGGTCGGTTTTTTAGTCTGACGCTCGTCCAGGAGAAACCAGCACCAACGACTGGCGACCGGCGCCTCCTTGCTGTGACAGGACAGCACTATCATACGACACCGCCAGACCCAACGCGCACTTATCGCATTGCGTCCAGTATCAACGAACGCAACGCGCCCTGCTTTCAGGTACTTACATACTACATACATACCACACTCGGCCGTGCTTATTGAC
Organism: Pestalotiopsis sp. JCM 9685; assembly: GCA_001599175.1. NCBI lineage: Eukaryota > Fungi > Ascomycota > Sordariomycetes > Amphisphaeriales > Sporocadaceae > Pestalotiopsis > Pestalotiopsis sp. JCM 9685. Next base: position 787,108 of record BCGF01000002.1, on the reverse strand, counting down.
ACTGCCATTGGGTGGTTTCACTTACCGGCCATACAATCTGCGCAACTGACACGCCACCTTTTCCGACCTATTTGACTTTCAAGTTGTCGAAACGTCTTCGCACCTGCGTACGGCAGCATCAGCATCAGCAGCAGCACAACCACCTACACCTTTGGGCAGGGGGTAGCAATTGCAGCCCAAAGAGGATCCAATCCCGATTACTACAGCTGAAACCAAGGGACACTTATTCTAATCATTCGAATTTCCGTTTGACCAGCTCCTTCGTTGACTTTTCGACTTCCTGCGACACTCAATTCGTCGCCTGCCCATCCATCGCGTGGAGCAAAACACAACAGTAGGATCTCAAAAGGCCCGAACCCGACCTGTGCGCACTCACCACCAATTCGCGACGATAACAACGGTAGCACAGCTACTATATCGTATCGACCTTGTCAGATTGGCCTTTTGGACGACTCGACCCGAGCGCAATCTCTCACCTGTTCAACTCGTGCTATCTGCACCTCGATCACCGGCGAGAGAAGCACAACAACCACCGAGGCTATCGGAATTTCCCAGCGGTCCAACCCTACCCCAACGACCGTCCACGTGCTTCTCGCTTTGCGTCGCTTCGCGAATTGCCTTGTTTGGGTGTCGAATCAAATTTATGGATTTTTAGCTGGTACGTCCTCACAATCCAGCCGCAGCAGGTATCTCGTCTTATTCTTTGGCGGCGTCCAGATCCACGCCCACGTTACGGACTCCATTTCGCCCGTATTAGATCAGGCAGCCTCGTTGTTGTCTTGTGGTTCTAGCGGCGCGTAGAATATGTCTTCGGCCGCATTGCAACCGCCCGCACATCAAACAGCCTCCCTTGGTCTTGATCAGTACACGCCAAACCATTCCCCTAGTCGAGAGGACTATTATGCGAAGGAGAACCAGTCTGCCGCATCACCTACATCCTCGAAGCGCCCTTCTAGAAGAACTAGCGGCCAGGCGCCAGCCTACCCCGATCACAACACAATGACTTCGCGAACCGCCTTGGCCGCGCCCGTGCCCGTGACGGCCGGCGATCAAGCACCGTCCTCGAGCCGCAGGAGACACGATCCTCCTATTGCCCCGCCACGGGTCTCATCCTCGCAACAAGATGCGTCAACATCCAGAAGAGCTGCCCGGGCTGAAGAACGGGCAAACTCTTCCCGGAAAGGCGAAAGCAGCAAAGCTGCACCGAATGGTTACGACGAGTCGAGTTCAAGGAGAAGGCCATCGCAGCAAGATGGCGTGCCGTCGGGCGGCGCACAAACAACAATCCCGATCAGGTCGAACACTAGTTCCACCTCGAACCAATTATCGCGCGAAGCCAGTGAAGTCTTGAACCAAATAATCGTGTCTCAGCCCGAAGAGGATTTGGAACGGGAACAAGAGAGACTCGAGGAGGCTCAGCCTCACCATGTGGCACCCGCCCACGAAGATTATGACGATATTGCGCCGCCGCCAATAGCGGCTACTAGAGATGCCCGCGACGATAGCCGGCAAGGTCGCCGAAGCCGGCACGATCACTCGAAAAAGGAGAAGACGTCGAGATTTGGTGATTACTACCTTGGCCACACCATCGGAGAGGGTGAATTTGGCAAGGTCAAGCTGGGTTGGAAACACGACGACAGAGTGCAGGTAAGAAGACATTCCATTTTGACATGAACGTACACGAGCTAATATGATTTCAGGTCGCCATCAAACTCATCCGCCGCGACAGCGTTGGTGGCAATCCCTCGCGGCTTGCCAAAATTTACCGCGAAGTCAATATTCTCCGCGGCGTCTCGCACCCCAACATTGTGCGCCTACACGAGATGTCCGAGACGGAGAGGTACATTGGAATCGTTTTGGAATACGCCTCTGGTGGCGAGCTGTTTGATTACATTCTCACGCATAGATATCTCAAGGACAACGCTGCTCGGCGGCTGTTCGCACAGCTCATCTCTGGTGTTGGTTATCTGCACAAGAAAGGTATCGTACACCGAGACTTGAAGTTGGAGAACTTACTGCTAGACCGCAACCGGAACATCATTATCACCGATTTTGGTTTTGCCAACACGTTCGATGCCAATGACGATCTGAGCGAAGAGGAGGAGCTCGGATTGGGAGACCGCGACTTTGTCAAGAAGATGGGACTGGACAGGAAGAAGGCCAGCGGCTCGCGCAAGGGCGATCTGATGCAAACAAGCTGTGGCAGCCCTTGTTATGCGGCCCCTGAGCTGGTGGTCAGCGACTCGCTATACACTGGCCGAAAAGTCGATGTCTGGAGCTGTGGTGTTATCCTGTACGCCATGCTTGCAGGCTACCTGCCTTTTGACGACGATCCCGCCAATCCCGAGGGTGACAACATCAACCTGTTGTACAAGTATATCGTCAACACTCCATTGACATTCCCGGAATATGTCACTCCCCACGCCCGGGACTTGCTCCGCCGCATCCTCGTCCCGAGCCCACGGAAGCGCGCTGACCTCTTCGAGGTGGCCAGGCACAGCTGGCTCAGCGAATATGCCCACATCGTCGAGTTCATCACTAGCAGCACGACGACCTCGAATGAGATTCAGAACACGACTGTGCCCTCTTCAGATGAGGAGGCCAGTGGTTTGCAACGGAGCGCTTCGGTTCGGGGACCGGCCAAGGCCAAGCAGCCCGCGCCTGCTGTGGGTGATCTGGCCAGGAAGACTGGACAAGTCGACCCCGAGGAGGCAGCTTCGCAAGGCAAGCAAGCGAGAGACACCAAGAGACGAACCGTGCAGGTTGAATATGTGGCACCTACGACACAAACCCAGCGCGGAGGTGAATCATCTGGACAGACTCCGCCTCGCAAGACTCGGGCGCAATCTGCCACTAGAGGACCTGCAGAGATTCAAGCTCCGACAGGCGAGAAGCCCCTCCCCAGAGATCCTCCCTCGGGCAAGGAGAAGTATACCGCATCGCCCTCGCACCGCTCGCGGCCACCCAGTGCACACCAGAACGTCAATGTGCCGGCACCGAGACCCACCCGCGACGCCGGCCGCTCGACCTCGGAAGGCTACAGGAACACCGTCTCTGGATCTACCTCGACCCGGCCAAAGACTGGGGAATCGGCGCACTCTGTTGGTTCTCGGCACGCCCTTGGCGCTGGTGCCACACGCGCTTCGTATGGTCAGCCCATACCCCCCACCGTTGCCGGTACTAACGCGCAAGGAAGGATGTCACAACCAACTGGAGGAGCCAAGAACTATGTCATCTCGGACCCGGTGCCCCAGGAGCAAGCCGACATGGACTTTGGTCGACCAAGTGTCAGTACCGGCATGCCTCCCAAATTTGCACGTCTCTCGGGCTACAACGCAAACACCCCTTCGCACTCGTCGGGCGGCTCAAGCAAGGGCCACAAGCGGTCCAACACGATTGGCGAGATTGGCGGCAAGATCTTTGGACGCAGCGGATCCATATTTGGCGGTCGCAGGAAGCGCGACTCCCAGCCTCCCGGAGAGAAGCCCAGCAGGAAGTACCCACCCGTCAGCATGGCCAACAACATGCCTGGTGAGCCGGGCGTGCGACCTTCCATGGAGTCACGACGATCGTTCTCCCAGACACTGGGTCTTGGCCGCAAGCGTAGTGGCAGCGTGGCCGGATCCCACACATCTCTGGAAAGGCCGACCAACCCTCGTCGCTTTTCCTTGATGAAGGCGATCGGTCTCAGCAGAGACAACAACTCGAGCCCAACCCCGGACACGAACTCGTCTCAACCCTCGCCCAGGCTTGAAGGCCAGCAGCCAGAGGATTATGGTCGATACAGCGAGCGGCCGCAGGACAGCGGCCCTGTCGAGCAGTACGCAGATGGAGGCTACGACGATATGCAAGGCCGGGACTCTCCAATGGAGTCGCCAACAGTGGCCCCATCCCGACACGCCCGGTACCAGTCTGGCTCTCGATCCAACGCCATTCCGTCACACGTGCAGCAAGGCCCGGCGCAGCACTCGGGTTCCGATTCTTCTGTCGATCGCTCTCAGCGACGAGGTTACCAAACCGGATACGACTCGGAGGGACGGCCTAGCCGCACGGGCGTCCTTCAGAAGAAGAACAGGCGATTTGCTGATGCGTATGACGGAGAAGAGTACGGCAGGCAAGGTGATCACGCAGGAAGCAGCGGTGCCGCAAAGAGAGTCATGGATTTCTTCAGAAGACGAGGAAAGGCACGAGGCGGTGAAGCCTAGACACCATACACCTGTGCGGCAAGAATTGCGAGCGAGCAGAGAAGTCATCGGACAAGGCGTTGACCACGACTCATCTAAAATGTCCTCGTTTTGTTTGCGATTTCCACTCTGCGCCAGCTGGTTGATATCCAGCTCCTCGCAATTCCCTACCTACTCGACAACACGAAGAGAAATTCGGATTTCTCGATTTGTGTATTCCAACTTTTCAAACGGCATTGTAATTCACGCGACAGCGATCCTTTACTTCGCTCTTCTTCTTCATTTTTGATTTTTGTTCTCATCCCTTTTGTTGTTCATTTTCACTTCTCGTTTTCCGTATGGCCTCGGCACCCTAATACCATTCTCTGGCATTTCACTCTGTTCTCGGTTCCGACGAGAAGCCCCCCATATATCACGACAGACTGGAGTGGATGAGCACGCCTGGTGCGGTGATGGGGAAAATGATGACGAACTCCTTTTTTCGACAATGGCCAATCAGCTACGGAACAGAAAACAAACATTTTAGACCATGTCCAGTTTTTTTTTGGTGACAGGGCGACATAATTCGAAAGACATTTTTGGGAGTTCTTGGCTGGTTTTTACTTGGTCTTTTTGGTACGTTTGTGTGGCGGAATAGAGCAGAACGTACAGAGAGGGGAGAAGAAAGTTTGTACGAAGAGCGGGCGGACATTTTGGAGGGAGGGAAAAAGAGAGACTCGCCGCCTGGGTAGACAGAAAGTATGGGGTGGATGTTGTCGTCGTTGTGTTTTCCGAACAAATATTGTAGTAAGCGAATCGAGCTGTGGCGAGATATGGAGATAGGAGATAAAGAGCGAAAGGGAGGATTTAATTTGTTAGCATCTAAATCATCCACCAACTCGACCAAAATGACCTGTTCTCTTTATTCTGCAATGTGAATTGTTTGATTCGGCCAGTTGCTGTATACTACCTCCCTAGGTATACATGATATCAATCTGCTCGGCACTATGCCAAGTATTCTCTCCCGGCTGAAGCATACCTACCTAGGTAGTTTCGTGCCTCTTCGATGCCAACCACGAACTGCATTTCCACAGAGTCAGACTTGTTCACGACAGAGAAAGTAGCTAGACTTTCCTCGTCCAATTTGACACGTCGTGTCATGAGGTTTGACCGGCTCGGTATCAAGAAGTCATAACTGATTTGGATGCAATAGAATCACCAGCCCTGCAGCATGCATGCATGGCAAACGGCGTAAATCAAGTGTAACCTACACTATAACATATGCGTTTGTAAAGGTGACGTATCATATATTCACCTGTACAGTGAGTATCCCAAGCTCACCATCAACGGCATGTACGTACTCCCTCCAACCTCACCAACGAGAAGAAGAAAAAGATCGGCATTGCCGGTGGGGCATGATAACAACCCGTTGAAGGGAACGAGGGGAGGTAGTTGACAGGTCCACCAGAGCAAGGCGCAAACCATGGAAGTACTTGACCGGCGGAAGGTTGCCTCGCCGTTGCCAAAGCTTGCCCAGGTAAACCTTGAACATAGAAGACCCTATGAACTGGGCGGAATAGTGCGACCAACTGGGTAAAGTGCAGGTGTATGGTCTTGGGAGTCGGATAGTCTGGAAAGTCTGGGGTGCGCCAAAAACGTGGCCGGCCCTCTTTAGTCTTTCCTTATCTGTGGTCCCGGTTGCTTCACTTTCTCGACCTCACTCGACTCCCGGACTTCCAACACCGAAATCCTTGGATGCGACCTCGATCTTCCACCTTGCCAGCTCTATTGCCGTCTCCTCATCGTCGCTAGAAGATGCATTACGAGTGCGGCAGTTGTAGTCGGTTCTTCCCGGCCGGGAAGAACGCTCGCGACAACCACTGCCGCGCTACTGGTCATTTTTGGCCGGCGCATGAGTGCGATCGATGTGCAATGCACTTCCGGAGTGAAGCTGCAAGACATAACCACATGTGGAATAACAATCACTTCCATATAATGTGTCAGTACGGCGACTGTCCCGAGACCTGGCCATCGGAGGAGGAACGCGTCCAGCACGAGCACGACGAGCACCTGTATTGCTACGATTGCGACAGGACCTTTATGAACAGCAACAATCTGAGAATGGTATGCCCGAGACTTCCCGTTCTGGTATTTGTTTTTCCAGAAGGCTGACTCTCGAAAAGCACATGATGTCCCGCACGCACGGGGGTCAGGGAATGCTATGCCCGTTCTGCAAAGGAGGCTTCACGACGGCCACGGGCCTCACTCACCATCTCGAGAGGGGAGCATGCCCAAACGCAACCAACGTGAACCGCGAAACCATCTACCGTGTTCTTCGCCAGAGGGACACGAGTGGTCTTTTGACCAACAAGCTGCTCGAGTGGCACGGCGAGAAGCAGTACACAGTTAACGACCGAGCGTACAACTATAATCGCGAAGGCTGGGAATGCTATTTCTGCCATCGACTGTTCACTAACAGCCGCGGCCTCCAACAGCACTTGAACTCCCCTACCCGTAAGTGTTGTCCTTGACGCGGTGATGTGTCTGGAGGAATGATGGAGCTAACGATGAACGTCGTCCACAGATCAAGCACAGTTGTACCACTGTCCAAAGAGCGCCTGTGGAAAGCAGTTCACGTCGCTGGCAGCCGTCATCAATCACCTCGAGAGTGAATCGTGCGGCTACACACGCTTTGCCAACGTTCAACGTGTCGTTCCGGGTGTTCTGAGCGGCAACAGGATGATTGGGTTCTGATGACTTGGTGGCAACGTCATTTGAGATGCACATTGCTGTTGCAACTCAAACAGGAACCGGGAGAGCATCACCAATTTGGAGGACAGAACTGATCGATATTCGAGCTGAGCTGCAAGTGGGGGCGAGAGATGTTCTTGGCCTTGTCAGACGGCACTACAGCCTGTCAAGAACTCTTCGATCTCTTGTTGATGTGGCTTTATTCCCCTGCATCTCGAGCTCATCATATCGAGAGCTGTGCCGACCGCTCATGATGCGCTTGAAGTAACCACTTCGGCCACAGCGAGGGGGTAATATGTTTGACGATCATTCGGATTGATTATGAACGGCGATCAACGACAGTCTTAGGTTGGTTTCGATCCTGGGAAGAAAATGTCCATTTGCCATGATTTCCCAAGGAAAGGCGTAGGTGGAATGAGGTCAAGTACAGATAGTTCTTTTTGGTTGTTGCAAATGTAGAGCTCCATTTAATGAGAGAATGTACAAGGCTCGTGAGAGTTGCCAGAATTGATCATCGAATCATCTAAACGAGAAGGTGCAGTTTCCCTGCGTACGCCTTCCTTCGACAAGAATAAAGATGGATCTCCTTGCATGATGCTTTGTTCTTTCCTTGGAATGCATCAAGAAGTTGTGGGTAGTCGCAATGCTGGCGACCAATGTCATGTGCTTGCCCCCCAAAGGTATGAAGTCATAGGCCCGTCACCTGTCTGTTTGCTGCAACAACTCAAACAATTGATGAGCATCAAACTTGCTATCAAAAAGCAATCACTCACGCTTCACATTTAAAACGTACTCTCAAATCAAGAAGGGAAAAATCGGTCATTCATTCGAATACCTACCTGCTATCCATCGGTTGTCCCAATCAGTCCAAAGCTCACACACCTAACAGTACACAAGACAGACGCACCCTGCATCATGGCTTCAGATCTGCCCACCAAGGACCAACTGCACCAGCAGGCCGTTGATGGCCGGCCCATCACGGACGCCGAAGTGTCGGCCATTGCACACGCCGAGTTTGAGAGATCAGACGCCGGTCCGATCAAGGGCGGCTCGGCAGCTACGGCCCAGAGCCTGCACGACAAGCAGCAGAACTTTTTGGAAAAGGCCGGCGAGGTCGCACGCAAGTATCCCGGCGAGGTGACCAAGGGCGACGCCGCCGAGGTCCAGCGCGCAGAGGTGTGTAAACCTTTGACGGCTTGTCGGTTTCCATGTCCGAGTAGTCGGAGATAGGCATATAGCTGCTGCCACCAGCTGACTTGTCCATGTCTACCAGGCTCGACTCTTGGGTGAGCGTCCCGGCAAGGGCTCTACATCGGCCAAGGTGCAGTCGCTTGCGGATCAGAATGCTGCGTCGATCGGAGAGTAATTCGAATGAGATGTGACGTCGAAGTTTGTGTATTTCAAAGCCAAAAGCAAAGCATGTCTCTATCTGCCTCCTTTTAGGGGGCTGATGATGTATTCGTATCTCGGCAACGTTGGAGTGACCGGAGTCGGCCCATGGCGAGTAACACCATGGTGGTGAGGCTCGCAAGCCAGTTTGTTTCGTGTAAATGGTAGTATCCTTTTAATCCGTCCAGACAAGAGGAAAATAGGGTTCAGGCGAAGGAGAAAGGAAAGCATACCGACAATGGTGCTATGCGATCCATCGTTTGGAAGACCCCGGACCTGGGAAAATAAAAGGAGTTGATTACCACAAATAGTTTTCAGCAACAGTTTCCATTTGAGTGCAACCTCTACTAACCTCGGCGCGCCCCTTTAGTCGCCTTTTGGCTGCTGGCGATATTGTCCGTCTCCACTCTATCCGTCAACTGGCGATACTGGTTCGGTCGCTGCGGCTTGCCAACCTTTGGCGATGTTACACCAGACCCTGTGTTCCTATGACCGGCGAGGCTGTTGGGGCCGAGCCTTGGGCATCGCTACCGAAAGCGAAAGACGATGTGACTGGAGACCTGATCGAGAATGACCACAAATGACGGGCGCCAACGACGCTTCTTGGCCGAAAAGAGAAATCCGGGGGCAGACGCTCCCCACAACCCATGGCCATTGCAGGGATTCGCTACCCTGTCGCTGGATCCGGTATTACGAGCAGCACGTTTGAGATGGGAGATTATACCCCACGTCGGCACTTAGACGTCGCCTAGACAAGCTTCCACGGGCTCTACTCCAAACGGCCAGTCGAAACATGCGAGAGTGAACGGGTCCGGTGCGGCTCAACCATTCGTGGAAGAACGTCGTACGGAGCACACGGATGGACTAACGCGTTTGCTGGCTCGGCCGGAGCGCCGAGGGCAGAGAAAGAGGCTCAAAAGAGATGGTACCATGTCTAAGGAGAGGGATTCTGGTGCAGTCGTTCGCCACGGGCTGGGGGGTTGTAGTATTGTATAAGTGGACGAGTATTCCTTCTGGAAGTACTGGAGTTGTCATCCCAATTCGTTCTCTAATCCTTCTTCCCTCTTGGCACTCGTTTCGTGGTATCATCACTACATCTTCATCATAATGAAGTTCACTTCCTCCCTCGCCACCATGGCGCTGGCCGCCACGAGCGCCTTTGCCGCGCCCACGTCGACCGAGCCCACGCCGACCCTCGACAAGCGCGCGACGACCATCTCGTGCGACTCGTTCGGCTCCCTCGTCACGGGCGGCTACACCATCTACCACAACAACTGGGGCGCCTCGGCCGCCACCTCGGGCTCCCAGTGCACCTACTTCACCTCGCTGAGCGGCAACACGGTCGCCTGGTCCACCAGCTGGTCCTGGGCCGGCGGCTCCAGTAGCGTCAAGTCGTACTCCAACGTCGCCCTTGAGAACGTCAACAAGCAGCTGTCGGCCGTCTCTTCCATTCCCTCGGTCTGGAAGTACACGTGAGTTTTCCTGCCCGCTTATATGCCTGGAGGACATTGACTAATACTCGGGATGTAAAGCCAAACCGGCACCAGCGTCGTCGCCGACGTCGCCTACGACCTGTGGCTGGCGCCCACGTCGGGCGGCACCAACGAGTACGAGATCATGGTGTGGCTGGCGGCCTACGGCGGCGCGGGGCCCATCTCGTCGACGGGCAGCGCCATCGCCACGGTGACCGTCGGCAGCCACAGCTACAAGCTGTACTACGGCCTCAACGGCAGCACCAAGGTCTACTCGTTCGTCGCCACCTCGACCATTACCTCGTTCAGCGACGACGTCAACGGCTTCTTCAAGTACCTCACCGCCAGCCAGGGCGTCCCCTCGAGCTACTACATCACCTCGCTGCAGGCCGGCACCGAGCCGTTTACCGGCTCGGACGCCGTGCTTACGGTTTCGGCTTACAGCATCTCCGTCTCGTAAGGGGATTTAGTCTGATGTATATCTCCAGCAGTGAGATTGTGAAGAGAGAGAGAGAGGGAGGGAGTCGTCGGGGGGATGTTCATATTGTAAATATTGGATCCAACTTGCCTTTTTCGCTGTTGTACATAAAAAATATATATCATGCGTTTTGTCGCCATATGATTGTTCATGCTTGGTTTGGCTGATAAGTGAAGTGACAACGCAGCCACCGAGAGAAACACTGGTGACAGTGATCTCGGTTTACAGAGTGCCGATGCTTATAATTATTTGGTCTCGAATTCCGATCTTGTGGTTGGTAGTTATGTTGCAATAACTGCAGTCCAGTGCTGTAGACATATAGACGAAATTCTTTCCGCCTCGATAGTGATGACTTGCAAAAATTCGAATCTTGATAACGAATCATGGTTCGCATCCTACCTAGTTAAGTAAACGAGATCCATGGAAGTAGGCGGCCGGTAGGACAAGAGATAGTCAAGTAAACGCGAACAGCAATGATGATCCAGCTTCCAAGCGAGCACGCAATGATGATTGACCACCATAGTGAGTTGACGCCCGTAGAAAATCCCGACGCTCTCAAATACTTTGAATAGACAGACACACCTGACAGGTCTAAGCTTATCTAGGTACAAAAGCCATGCGACGCAATCATCATGATCCCCTCCCATCTTGTCCCAGACAGACTCTTATCCAGGGCAAATCGGTATCATCAGCCCAGTATCAAAACCCCTGGAGCCAGATATTTCCCCCAAGAACACCACAAATAACATACCCGAATCTTCCGTCCCTTCCACTGCACATGTATCTCTCTCACAAGCTCAAAGCTCCCAGCGCAGCAACGAACAAGCGACCATACCGAGAATACCATGTTCCTCAACCCAACAACACAAAGTGGCAGCGGAAGCGCCGCACTCGACGGACCTCTCAGGCCGCGTAGGCGTGGACGGAAAATCCTGCCGGGCGAGACATCAACACCAAGGTGCCGCTCCATAATATCGACAGTGACCTCGAACGTGCTCGCGCCGGCCCAGGTCGTCGCCGGCCGCCATGTCGATGGGCCAGGAGAATCTGGGGAGGCGCCTGGGCTGTCCTGGTGACTTGTTTGGCTGCACTTGTAATTCCAAACTGGATCGACGACAATAGAAGGGCACGAATTATCGGAAAAGGTGAAATATTGACCATGGAATGATAATGATAGTGACGAGCAGTGTTGTCAAAGATGTCAATGATTGAGAGACGAGTATTGGGAGGCGACGTCACCTTGTATGGAAGTCTGCTATATTGAAAGTGCCGATCGTGTAGACTGCCAGATCGACGTCGTCAAAGCTACCACCACAAACCATCCCAACCAGAGGCTGAATTTGACTATACTCATATCAACGCCGTGTCTCAGTTTGGGGATTAGCCCAACCTGATCTTGTGAAGGGATCCGTTGGACTATTCATAAATCTGGGGGCGGCCGTATCCTATCTTACAAAGCTCGCCCTCGGACGACTAAGACACAGGATGCCAGGATGGTGGCTAAGAAGGAAATGATCACTTTTGGCAAAAACAAGGCAACGTTGATAGGGGTGAAGATGTATTAATTTCAAGACGCCATGCCCCGTGTCTGAGGGTGTACAATGATGTATCAAACAAGAGACGCTCCATGATTCCAAGGCGCCACGATAGTGGCCGCCCGCATTCCATCGTGTACCAATCAAAACCATGATCCTCCAAACGCCGAAAACTTTCGCAGTCGCTCAACGGCCCATAGGTCGGTATCGTTCGTCACTTCAGTAATGGTGCACAAGACCTGTCAACAGGCGTGCGAGGTTGTAGAGGAAGAAAACTTATGCACCACCGGCCCTAGCGGTAGGCTGGTTTTTTCTGCGGCCGAGTAGTGTCGCTCCGTCCAGGCTCAACTCGAAGGCGCCCTTTGCCCTGTTGCGGTCGCGTACCTGCTGACGGGCGGCTTGGGCGACGGCAGCACTATGTTGTCCGTATCCTCTAGCCTCCTTCTCGGTACGTTCGCGCTCACGTCCGCGTTGCTCTTGGGCCTTACCCAAGTTCGTATCGCGCATGCGCTGCTCGAGTTGAGACGCGTCCGTCTTATGGACGTACTCGGGATCCGACTTCTCGTCCTCTTCCGACTCATTGAGGTCAGTGAGACGGGACGGTGCCTGGCCTTTTGCACCAATTTGTTTCCTGCGCTTGGCCTCCTCCTCCTGGCGATGTACAGAGTAACCAACGTCGAAGATTTCACGCAGGTTGACGGCACCGGGAGAACGGAAGTCCATGCGTCTGTCGCCACCCTCCAGGCGGGCTGGGTCAAATGCGCGCAGCGTCTCGCCGTTTCCAAGCGTCGCCTTCTTCTCGTCACGGGATGTCGGGCCAGAGCCTTGGCGGATCCAAGGGTGGTTGAGGAACTCGGTGATGGTGTAGCGCTTCTCGGGATCGACAGTGAGCAGGTGCGTAATCAGATCCTGTGCAGACTTCGAAATATCGTCCCACCAGGGCGACAGGAAAGTGTACTGGCCCTTCGCAACCTTCTCCGTGAGTACCTCGATACTCTCGTCGTAGAACGGGGGGAAACCGCAAAGCAGTGTGTACAGTACACAACCCAGCGCCCACATGTCGACCGACTTCGAGTAGCGCTCATCCTTTACTATCTCAGGAGCTGTGTATCCAACGGTTCCGCAAGGCGTCATGGTAGAGTTCTCCCATACGATCTTGGAGAGACCAAAGTCGGCAATCTTTATCCTGCCGATACCGCCAGCACCGGTGCCTGGGACGAACTCGCCCTCGTCGACCTTGTCTTCATCACCGGGCTGCTTGGGCTTTGGCGCCTTGGAGGGAACCACCGGGATAGGCTCAAACAGAATGTTCTCGGGCTTGATGTCACTATGTTGGGGTTAGCCGTGGTTCAAAGAGCAACATACGTCATCATATATGACATCATCAAAATGAGTCTTTTTTTTCCTCTTTTTTTTCCTGGGAAAATCGAACATACCGATGAACCACGCCGCGCTCTTCGTGAAGGTACTCCAGCGCGTTTGCTACTTGCGTGATGACGTGGCGCGACAGATCCTCACTGAAATATGTGAGACGCACAATCTGGTGGAACAATTCGCCACCGGGTGCCAGCTCCAGGATGATGTAGTAGTATTGCCGGGACTCTGAGAAATCAATGAGTTTGATGATGTTGGGATGATCAAGCTGGCGCATAATCTGGACCTCCTTCAAAATGTTCGCTCGCTATAAAGAATCCATGTCAGCAAAAGAAAGAAACTGGCTGGAGAGTCGAGCATAGCACGACGGCTGATTGATTAGAGAGAGAGAGAGAGAGAGAGAGAGAGAGGAGGAAATAGAAGGCTCGTGCGTCAACACCACTGGATTGTCATGGAAAATGAAGATCATAGGCAGTAGAAAGATAGATAGGAAAAAAGAAAGGTTTCTCGCACCTCTGCAGCCTTTGGCACCTTCTTGAAGTCCGGGTGTAAATGCTTCTGGCCCTGTTGGTTGACCACTTGTTGGTATAAGAACTTTCAGACAGAAGGAAATATTGGGACAGCACGACAGGAACATGACTGGGTTGACGACGACCAAATAGAGGAAATATGTGGTCGGCGACACATTAATCAACCACCAGCGTGACTCACCTGCATGTTGTTCATTTCAAATTTCCTCACGACCTTGATGGCGACTTCACCAGCGTCGCCGGTGAGATCCTTGGCGCGATAGACGTTGCTGAAGGCACCGTCGCCCATCTTCTCCGTGAGCTCCCATCGCTCGAGTCCGGGATACTTGGGGAACTTTCCGCGGCTGGCCTTCTCCTCCTCGACGAGCTTGCTGATGTGGTGGTCCTTGGACGACGACGACTTTCCGCTGTCGACCGAGTGCTCGACGTGGTGAGCAACAACGTCATTGGCCTGGGCGACACGGTTGCGATCATCCACGCCGGGCTGTACAGAGTAGGCCTCCGGAATGGGCGGTGCAGCAGCAGCGGCGCCGTGGTGGCCGAGGTTGGGTTCAGTTACGTGAGCCATGGCTTTGGGGTGATGCGCGGGGACATTTGTTGGTGAGTTGTCGTTTTTGCTGCGATGAGAGTCGTCGTTGTGGTTGTTGTTTGTCCTGGCCTGCTTGCCTATATTGGGGAAAACAGATGATGTCAGTGGGCACGTCAATGCCGGGGGTTTGCAAGGTGTGGTGCAGGGAGTGCTGGAGCGGGAGTAAAATTGAAGACACGGCAGCGCGAACCACCACAATTCGGGGGAAGGGGGACGAAGGGCAAAAAAAAAATTCAAAAAATAAAAATAAAATGGAGTGCAGTCGGGTAGACGATCGCTATTACCCCGGGGGGGGGGGGGGGGGGGGGGGGGGGGGGGGGGGGGGGGGAAAAAGGGGGAAAGAGGGGGGGGGTGTTGGGGGGGGGGGGGGGGGGGTGGGGGGGAGAAAATAGTAAAAAAAATTTTTTTTTTTTTTGTTTTTTTTTTTTTTTTTTCTTTTCCCCCGAAAAAGAAAAAAAAAAAAAAAAAAAAAAAAAAAAAAAAAAAAAAAGGGGGGGGGGGGGGGGGGGGGGGGGGGGGGGGGGGGGGGGGGGGGGGGGGGGGGGGTGCTAGGGGGCCTAGGAAGGCGAAAAATTGGCAATGAAGTGGTGGTATTGCTGCTGGGTTGGGTCGGGTTTGGGAGAAATTGCAAGAGACTCACCATGACGGATGAAATTCTTAAGCTGCTGAATCGTCGACATGATTGCTGAGTGTGGTCCGCGTAGACGCGAATATGTGGGAGAAGGGAAAAGAGAGATGGATCGATCTCCAGCAAATCAAAAAAAAAAAATACGTCACTCCCGACGTCGCTGCTCTCGCCTTCCTCACTGATCACTGGGCTGTGCAACAATGACAAAGAAGGCGGCCCTTTCTTTGCAAGTAGTACTTCAAAAATCCAAATGACGATGCCGTTAACAGCGCGGGTGCAGAGAATCGATCCCGAAAGTTTGCTTAGAAATCGGGTGCCGAAAAAGTGAGATAGCTGTTCAGGTAAAGATTGGGCGGGCTTTTCTTCTTCTCCTGCTTCTGATCTGCTTTTTTTTCTCTGCTGCTGTTGTTCCTCCTGCGCAAAGCCCAACACCAGCACACAGTTGGCAAGAAATGATGCAAAGCCGGGCGAGGTGGGCTTTCCTTTGTGGCTAAAAAAAAAAAGAGGGCGGGGTACTCTTTTCGCAATCAAATCTAATATCTCTCAGGCGGAGAGTTGACGGACAGTGCTGATCTTTTTGGGATTCGATGACTGCTCTAGCGGGCGTAATCGATTAAAGGGGAGCTGGAATTGCTTCGTTCAGATTTCGAAAGTGAAAAAATGTGGTAGGTAGAGGTGAGGGAGAAGTTAGAAATGAGCAGTAGTATAGTATTTCAGGTCAGGTCAGCTACATTTGAAGCCAGCGGCGCCAGTTGGGAAAGGGTGGGAAGGAAAAAGTGACGATGATGCTGCTAGATTGCGACGGTGCCAATGGCCCTGCTGTGCTAAAAATGCCTGGCGTCCTCGACCCTGGAAATCGTCCAGTTAGCCGGGGGTCCTCGTTTTCAGGCCGTGCGCTATGATGTAGTGATTCTCTTCTTGTCTCCCCTTGAACCGGGCTGGGCTACGTACCTAAACCACACGGGGTGGCAACAAGGCAGCACCCAGCAGGTAATGTAAAAAGCCAGAGAACTTGATATTTACAATACCTTAAAACCAAGGACCCAGGTACCTGGCCCAGCGCTTTCGACTTCTTGTGGCTGACAGACACTTCTCCATCTGGGACGAAAACGGACAAAGGGACGAATCAACAGCCAGCGTCATGCCGCGGGTAGGTGTTCAGGAGCATTTGCGGCGCGCAGGCATAAGCAGTGGCAGCAGCAAGCAGCTTGCTACTACATTCTCTACGATCCGGTAGGTACCTACATGCATGCATACGGACAAGAGGATCGATTTCAATGCCCGCTGCAGCAGAAAATACAAAAAGACCGGAGCTCTAGTCCGCTTGGGGAAGTAAACGAGCCGTCAAAGACGACGACGATGACGACTGGACACCTGGGATTCAAAGACAAACCGGCAGAATATGGGTCAAGGATGAGCTGCGCGAAATGAGATCGGTAACAGACGACGAGCGTCCCGTCAGCCGTGTGAACAAAACAAATGCTACTCCGATCTATCTATCGTTTTTTTGTGGCTTGTTTGGCCTGGGATGATGCTTCTTTGATGCTGGGCTACACTGCATACTATGCCGAGCGGGCGGCTCGTCGTGTATATTTAGTCTGGGCCTGTTCGTCATCGATGCTAGAGATGCTCGACACATCTACTTTTCCCACGGCGGCCCGAGACGAGCTCAAACTCAAAGGTGATCTCTCTTGCGAAGACCGCACTATATTTCAGGGATGGATGGCAGGTAACGATGAAACTAGAGATGCTATCAACGCACATGGCCTTTGGCTCGTATGTATGTAATCGATGTGATAGACAGAGACCGTTTTATGATGCAAATGGGTGACACTTTTCGGAGCAGATCACGGCCATCATCAAACCTGCTAGTCTTGGCCCGATACCTAATGCAAAGCTCAGCTCATTCACCAGCCCAACCCCCATGAAACAGCCACTAATTAAGCATGTGGCCGAGAGGGCCAGTTTGGCGAACTAGAGATCACGGTTAGGAGAGAGAGATGATATCGGCAACGCGACCTGCAGAAATATTACGTCGCGCGTACTCCGTACATATGTACACTGCATACTCCGTACACCTGCGCGCACTGGCAGGCCGTGTCATTGGGTTCGTGCTGGCGATCTTGCTTCGCATCTGGCACACCATGCCGCGGTGCTGATCCGTTGATTCTCAAACGACAGGTTCCTGTATCACGATTTGCTGACCAATATTTAAAAACATCTCGATCCCTTGACTGTTCCGCTGCAGAGGCTCCTACTCCGTGGGCGATCGCCCCGGCCGCGATAACATCACCGAGTCGGGTGCATTTAAGCTGGGCAACGGGCGTCTACGAGTCTCCGCTTGGGTTTGAATCACTCGTGGATCCTTTTTTGGCAGATCGCGAGCAGCAAGGAAAGGAAAGAAAAAAAGGTGCGGCCGAGCCCTGGCGATCAACCGGATCGGAGGTGATATTGTACATGGACAGGCATTGCACCAGCACGCGCGCGACAGAACAAAAAGAGGTGGTACCGCGCCCGGCGAAGGCATTGCCAGAATGGCATTCTTTGCTCTTGCGAACGGGCAAATTTCCCCATGGCCAAGACGCAACAAGCTGCCTGCCTGCACTCTTTCCCTTCCATGGCACCACTTCCGGAGTGGGTAATGTGTGTGTTAACCTGTCCCCAGAGACCATCAATTGCCCCTCTCCTCTCCTTTCCTCTGTTCTAGTGTCAGTTATTAGGCCCCGTCCAATGCAATGCATGACTCCTTGGGCGGTTTGCTGGCTGCTGGTGAACTGGAGTCCAGTGTGTTTTCTTCGCAACGCCCGGCGCAGTTTAGCGAAAGGGTCCAATATGACGTAGGACCCATCGTCATCCACCAGGCGGACCTGCCCCTCCAGCATTCCTCAGCTAGGACAGACTAGACCTAGTGACCACGATGGCGGGGCCTTGATTGGCCCGCCCGCGGCACCTGTGGACGGCGCTTGACGCATAAGCCCACATGGGTCCTGCCTGCCATGTATCAGGGGTGGCTCTGTTCTTTCGTTCAGAAGTTGTCACGTCTTGAATCTCTCTCGCCCGCCCGTCCAAGTGCTGTGCCGCCGGGCCAGGGTATCTATCTATCGTCATGGTGCCCTCGATTCCCCATTTCTTGTTGTGCGACCTTGGAGTCTTGGCGAGCAATATATCCAAGCAGCCCATACCTGTATGCGGTAGATGATAGGCTGCTGTAGCTTGTCGAGCTTGTCCCCCAAAGACAAGCCTCACCCACGAGGTGCACACTGCAATCTTGCCAAGGTTACCGGGACAAGCAGTTCGAATACACATATACAACTGCCAACTATCCGAGGGAGCTGACAGGGTTCGGAGAGGTCAATTTTCCTGGCATGAACCCGAACTTCTTCACCAGCGTCGTATCTGCCAGGTTATGTAAAGTTTGTGCTGAAATGAAGGTCATCTCCCACGAACGGGCAGTCGTATGCAATGGACGGCAATTGCTGTGGTAGCTCCTGATGAGCAAGGCAACGAACGGCATCTCACTTCTACTACTCTGCCTATCGAGCTGATCAATACGGTTTGAAGCCACCATCACAACATCATGTTAAGCAATTGCTAAGAAAGGGCCCGGCGTTGAAGTCTGTGCGATCCAGGGAAGAAAAGCACGTGCTTAGTCCCGTTCCAAGATCTTACTGCCCCTGTCAACCTATTATTGTTCGGAGGTCGCATCTTGCTTCTGGGAATCTGGAATCCAGGCTCCAGGTTGCTGCGCTCTGCTACCTCGACGAATTCAAGCCTCGGATCTGTTGTGTACTGCGTGTTCATGATCTATACTCCATACCGACAGAAACCGTAGAAATCCAGACTTCGGAACAGGGCAATCTTGCCTGTTTACAGTCTACATATATATTAAATTCTCCACCTGTTCCCTAAGACAGTACCCATTCTGCCGCCAGGACCAGGAGTCCAAGAACAGGACAAGTCAGGCTCGCATGGCCAGACACAAATCAGCCCATCCGACCCAGAATGCTTCCGACGTGATCCTAGATAGCCGGCAGTATGCTATTGTCTCTGTATACTTTGTCCGTTGTTGTGTGGAAATCCAGGATCGCGAGCTGCGTCAAAACATTTCGTGTCTCGCGTTTCCAGTAGACAATGTGAAAAGAGCGATGTCTTATTACAAATGCACTTTTGGCGCATTGACGTCACCTCCCGATCTACCATCTCCAAGGCCACTCTGGCACTTTCTTTCTCGAGGGAGCAATCAGAACAAGAAAAAAGCTCCGGCGCTTTCCTCTGGTGCCTGCCCCGCGAAGCCGACAGGCGGCTTTGGCTGGTCGGAATTGAGATGGCAACCGATTGCTAGCGCCTGATGCTACTGCAGTGACCTCGCTCGTTGACCCCCCGGCCGCGACAACTGCGCCAACAAGAAGTCCATCGTGAGTTTCAATATCACGTAACGGGAAAGCGAGAAGAAGGAAAGCAGGGAGACCCGAGTGTATTATTCCGTTCATTACGGGCGACTGTATTGTAAGCTAGTAGCATCATTTGGGAACTGCCGCCTGTGAAAGTGATAGCAATGGTCAAGACGAGGCTTTGCTTCATTCTTGTCAGCCACCGGATCGGCGGAGCAGCACGAGCTTGACAGGCTTCAACAGCCACAGCTAGTCAGTGAGAAACATCACTTGACATGAACCTGACTTGAATAGAATAACGGGTCCTCAAGTGATCTACGTAGTCTAATTGTACGACCACTCATCAGTTATGGGGTGCCATTGCTGGTTTTCCCAACGATGAAATTAAGTACACGATCGAATCGTTTTGGGAAATGAAAATTTTCAATATTAGAAGATGGTCTTGTAGTAACTACCGAAACCTGCAATAATGGACTCTCACTTTTCCCTTTTCTTGGCCATTTCCTTGGCCATATATGAGGATCGACCATCCTCATGCGTTCGGGCATCAATGCCTTAGATGTGTATGATATACCCAACAATCCTGAATGAGACCTCAAAACTGGAAAACTCTGCTCAATCCCTTGGAATTTTTCCAGCGACTTCCGAACAATATGGCGTTGGCCTCTGGCAATCGGCATCAGCTCCCTAGTATGACCAACTCGAATTAAGTAAGCACGCATGATTGAAGATTCCTTGCGCGGTGGTAAAAATGAAATACGTGAGCCATGGAGAATTTTCAGAACAATCTGTCGAAGATGTATCCAGGATATAGAGAGTACAGCACGAACTCATTTCTAACATTGCCAATCGAACCGAGTACACAAGGGTGGAATCTCTTGCATGATGATGGTAGCAACATTTGAAAAGCATCAAGACTTTTAATGATACCTGTCAAGAACTATCTGGCAGTGAAGGACTATATCGCCAGGGGTTCTGACAACTCTAGATGCCATCGTGTCGCATCCCAGAATGGTAAAAGTGATGATCATGTAAACATCCTTTGACCTGGCGATGAGCAAGGTCGAATGACTGGAGTCTGTGGTCTTTTTCGCCGCCCAAAACATTTCCTTCAATACAACCACGTCACTCATGAGGCCCTATCTGTTGGATGCCAACCACGCGAATAATCATCGTCCATGACTAGCGAGTAAATAATGTCGAGTCTCGAGATGACAATCACATCAAGGTCTCTGGTGAGTATGCGGCATTGTCGGTACTCTTTGCTGAGCTCGTGAACGTCCCATGAACCCTATCATAAGATGGCCACCCAACGTAACATCATCTGCGTCCATCACATACACAAAGAAACTCAGTCACGTTCCTAGGCAAGATGTAAACCAGTATTGTCAGTCGAAGAGCGTGTGCTTCTGAGTAGTATCTGGATGACCAGAAGTGTGTAAAAACTGTCTGTTGCTCTTGTTCTGCCTCGATGTATGTTGTGAGCAACGTCTACTCTAGCTGCGGAACAAATGCGTGATCCACGAGAAGCCGGAAACATCAACCCAGCAGCGGTGATGCTATCCTCACTACTTCAAATACCGAACATGAACACCAGATCGTCCGGAGTCGGTACGTCTGACAGGAAACCCACAAAGAAGTGACGTTGGCTCGGTGCGCGACCATCACTGTTGGTTGACGCGAAGTGCGCGTTGACAAACGCATCAGGTCCGTGAATAGCTTCCACTTCAAAATGTATATATACCACGCAGGCCCGAGTCCTACAGCCTGACTTTTCTTCTGGCCATCAAACAACAAGCCAAGAACACAAGAACAACAATCTCTACAACTAATCTCTCTCTATATACAACGATACAGTCAACTGTTTCAACAGCAACACCAATATCAAACCACACCACAACACACCACAACACACCACAAAGTAACACAGAAAACCGCTAACATGTCCAACTCCAGTTACCACACAGCCAAGACGTCCCAGAGCACCGGCTCCTCCTCGGGCAACGCAGGCACATCGAGCCCCTCGGTCGGCGAGTCGGCCCTGGGCGTCGGGGCCACGCCCGAGATGAGCCGGTCCGGCAGCGCTCAGGGCAGCGGCGGCAGCGGCGGCAGCTCCGGCTACGCCCCGTCGTCCGAGTCGGGCGCCTTCAGCGCCGGCGTCGGCGGGTCCAGCTCGGGCGACTCGGCCGCCGGTACGAATTATGAGTGGGCTCAACAGCAGAACCAGAACCAGAACCAGAATCAGGGAGGCGGCGCCGGAGGAGCAGCTGGTGGAGCGGCCGCTGGTGGAAATGCCGGACAGGGCGCTGGTGACCATTCGCAGCCCTTTCCCCTTACATGGAACTTTACCAGGTAGAGGCTCATAGGATGTGACTACCTCCTTCGTCTAGGAGAAGAGGATGACGGATAATGAATGTTTTAACGAGTCCATATGATCCAGGTAGGACAGCTTCACTTTGAAATGGGCGACAAGCTCCACATAGGACGCAGCATAGTTAGGTGGTCTGCGAATCAACAAAGTAGTCATGCTATTGTGTTAAAGATAATTGCTATCCTGTGCATGCTCCTCTGCCTGCTCCAACCCGGTAGCAGGTGTAGGAGACCGATCTATTTTGAAAAACAATAAGAAACACCCGCTGAAAACACCTAAGCAAATGCACCCACGAGAGCCATCAGTCCTGCGCCGCTTACCACGGCCAGGAAGGCATGCATTCTATTCTTACCCTTGAGCGTCTTGTAGCTCTTCTCTGTCAAAAAGTCCTCCGCGAGTAGTTGTACCAGGCCTGCAAAGAGGAGCAGCCCGCTCGAGATGGCATTCATAAAGCCGACCATGAGAAGTCCAGTTTGCGACATTGGATCGTACATGTTGTGAACAATCAAGCCGATGACCTGGCCAATGGGAGTCGTAGTTCCATAGGCGAGAACCATCAGCCAAGGTCTAACGGAATGCTTCGGGAATTGAATGGCAGCAATTCGAGAACCGAGAGCAAGTCCCTCAAATGTCTGGTGGAATGCAATGGCGATGAGGAAGACGATGAAAGGAGGGCCGGTAGCCACCGATACCGCCATGCCAATAAAGACGGAATGAAACAGGATACCCGCTTCCAATAACAAGCACTGAAGCATGAGCCGCTTCTGTTCCTCGGGACTATGGGTCCCGGGCGTGGGAGGTTCCGATCCGGACTGGACGGCATGCCCAGCAAGCGGCCGTTGGTCGTCGCCATCCCTCGGATCAAGCTCGTCAAGATCGATGTCCAGATCATCATCGTCGTCGTCATGATCTTGGTTCTTTGGTAGCAGATTCGCGCCCGAGGCGGGTGCGGACAGGGGCGTAGAGCCAGGAAGCGGTGATACTCCGGCCATCAGACCCTCCCGATCACCAAGATCCTGCAGCGCAATATCGGTAGGTCTGTGGTTTGAGGCCCGCTTGGCCGCGAGCCCACCCGCATTGCCGTTTGTATTCAGGTGGCCATGTACTTCCTCTGCTTCATCCTCAGAACCCCAGGCATGGCCGTGGTTGTGGGAGTGGCCGGCGCCCCTCGTCGTCAGGTACGATTCCAGGCAAACAACTACCAGAGCAGACACCATTGCTATTAGACCCGGCATCGGCCTGTAACCCTCGCTGAACACATATGGCAGGCATGGATCGTTCAACGAGGTGAATGCGGTCGGAAGCAGATGGACGAAGGCGGTCGCAAGCAACACGCCAGTTCCGAAATGCTGGCATAGAAAGATGATACGATTCGTACGGCGGCTTTTCGATGCTCGGCGTGAGAATAACGGGAAACCGCATGCTACCGGCAGGTTAGCTCTATTGTCTGTCTATTGCGATGTTGTACGTAAAGCGTTGTACGCACCGAGAGTGCTCAGAGTCAATATCAAGACCAATGCAAAGATATGCAATGGCGTATCGTATGAACCCCTTTCTCTGCTACCGCAAGCCGGCTTTTCCGTAGGTTCCGAGGCATCCTGTTGCCTTCTCGTGAGTTCGGCCAGCAGAACATGGGTTGGCATCCACGAGATGTCTGTAGATTTGCAAGGTTAGCTTGTGATCTTGCAGCAGCGCCAGGCCTGTTGGTAGTAAGGGTAGGGCCATTGCCAGAATAGGAGGGCCTCGTCTTGAATGGAAGCTACGGTCTCGTACCTCGGCCGGCGTGTTCCTGGGAAGCATCCATGTCGTCGGCGTCGGTCGTGCAGCGGAAGGCTGCAAACTGGGTAACGGTCGGTCAAACTTGTCGTTTCGGCAGCGTCCTCCACCATGCTACTCCTATCCGCAGTCGAGTCCAGAAAATGCCATCGGGCAACGGAGCGATACTGAACAATTCGGCGTAGAATATCTTGTCTGGATTGGAAGCTATCCCTTAGAACGAGTACCGAGCGCCAACTTGCGACACGAATCCTCTCCCTGCGCCTAATCTTCGGCTAAGACACAGCGCCATCCTTGGCAGCTATTCGATCGCTGGCCCCTCCAGACTCCAGTGCCGATTGACTGCTAAGGTAGCAGCCCACTACCTACCGGTAGGTACCGGATCGTCGAATCTAATCGTTACTGCTGATCTCAAATCTGTGGCACTTGATCTTCTAATTATACCACAAAGCTATTCTCGAATCGCAATTGAGTTGGACCCTATTCTTGTCGACTGTATATGGTTAAGACACCACCGTTGAGTTGCAATATAAGGTTGCTTGCAGGCGGCTGAGTCTGCCTAGGGGCCATTTTGTACGTCACCGCCCCCCCGGGACAAGAAGACGGTGCATTTCCTTGGTTCACCGAAAGAAGACACCGACTCCATCCAACCTTGGATTCGAGATGTCTCTGGCCAGAGAAGAGAGACGACAATAGAGTTGAGCGGGAACTCAACACAAGCAGGTCTGACGTGTACCTGCCTGCTTATGTCGTCTGCCTGCAAATTCAAGCCACCCGAGCTATCAAGTCGACTTGCCATTCGATGGACCGCCAAAGACAACCACATGCATCTGCATATCATCACCCACATACCGTTGCCGTTAGGGGGCCTGTCGCACTAAACTACTACTAGGTCCTGGTGGTCAGCAACAAATGTCCGAGTGGCACAGGGTCACCGGCACTCCAGTTACGACCATCTATCTTCGAATAGAGCATATTTGGGGACGCCTTCAACAGCAACGAGAGTCTGTTGCTCGTGCTACCGGATCAGTGGCCTGGCAGCTGCTTAGGTATCCTTTGTTCTCGAACTCATGTCTTGGCTGAAAGCGGCTCTCCATGCTTGCCATGACCCTTTCTTGGGTTCCAAGAGCCTCAACTTCTGTTTCGAGTCGCGGCCATAGGCGACCAAGAAATCGCCCCGGGGTATGCCGCCGCCCCATGCTGCTTAATGCAGCATATATTGTCAACCCCGGATGCCTTGACCGCGAGAACGCTGCTCGATAACGGAATCGCTGCGATACGCAGTCCGAGCATCTTATTGGCGACCTGAGGTACAGATCAACAAAGTAGTCACTGCTGATATGTCTGCTTCGTCTGCATGACTTCACTGCCTTCCATTGGTTGTCTGTGGATCTCACATACGATTTCAAATGTCATTACCTCTTGTTATTAGTTTCCACGCATCAATAGTGGCAACACGAGCGCGGCTCGCCCTCATATGCACTCAGAGTCGTATTGCTTTGATGTCGCCTTGAGCGGAGACAATCACCTGTCCCGCATCGTCAGAATCCTTCTCATCATGAAGCGGCCGACAGCATGACGATTTCGCCATTGTCGGAAATTGTCCCCTTCTCCCCTTACCCAAGTTCTGAACGCGAGCTTGGCAAGCCGGCGTGGAATGGGGCTCATTCGAGGGGTACTTTGATAGCAGTCTCCCCGAAAGGGAAGCTGTTAAGAAAGCCTGTCGTCGTCTGAACAAGATCCTTCGCCGCCAACCGCCCAAATTGCCTAGCAGCGCCCGGTCGGGTGGCTTGCAGCAAGCAGCATGTTATATACAACCTTGCCCTGGCTCCAGCGCCTCGCAGGCACCCTCCGGTCGATTCCCGACGACGACGCTACGTCCTTTCTGTACAGTCTATTGACCCAGTAGTAGTATGCACCTATGCAACGGCTTGTTCGGTGGAGAACGATCGACTCGCTCCGCAACCCCCAATTCATGGGTCTAATGCCGGAATTAACATAGCGTCAGTGTTTGTCGATAAGCATCTTTCGACGTCTGCCAATCTGCCAAGTTCCATCTGAGACACCGTTTTTTTCCATATCATGGAGGCCAGGATTCGGATAACCTATCTGTATCTAGACATGCCGGCAAACACGCTGGCCGCCCGGCCGCTTGGACAATTATCGTGTGACGATGCATCGCTTTTGCTTTTGATATTGCAGATATCGCGACCAGCGCACAGTAGCTATCCGGCAGGACGCCGTGCTCTGCTTCCGGCAACTTTACCCCTGCCGAACGAAACACTCGCTTCGACGGGCTCGTGAATGAATGTGTTGTCGTGTCGTCCGTTTACTGCACTTTCAGCAGGCATCACGGAAGATGAGCACATATGCGCCTATTGCGCGAGCCTCATCAGCGCCTTGGCAACATTGCCGCTTCCACGTACAAACCCTTGCTTATCTCTTTGGACTGGACCAGTGGTCTGTAAGTCCTATACATACACTCAGCCAATGGTAACTTGGCATTACCTACAGAACATCGCGAGCCATGCACTCAGTCTTGGGGGTCCAGCTTTTGGATCGGCGACCCTTTTGCACCCCACTGTAACCCTCATTGTCTTTATCGAGCATGGTTCATCTGATCAACAACAACAAGGCCCTCTGACCTCTGTGGTTGCTATCCCCTGACTCGCCCCTTCAAGTCGACTCATGCCCTACCCCATGTCTCTCTCAGATGACGGCCCGTCTGCGCCATACTACTATACACCGCAGACATAATGGCGGGGGGCGGCGGAGGCGGACCCCACCGTTTTCCTCTCTTCGCTTCGCCGTATCTAAGTCGTCGTTTTTGTCCGTCCAGTGAAGCATTTGTATAACATCTCTTGGCTTTCCTAGTTGCATTGCCAAGTCTTCTCTGCGCTTGCATCCCTACGCGGACGGTGAAGAAACCAAGGCTCGAGCACGACCACCTGCCCTTTCCATGGCCCTTTCGTGCTACTAACTTTGCTTGCTCAGCATTATGAGCAACATGTCGCGATGATCCCTTGCCGCCGTCTGATTCGTTCTTTTTCTGGATTCTGGATTCTGGATGGGGATGAAAGCGGGCGTTGTGCAGCTCGTCAGTGCGCCGCGGCGATCACGAATGCTCCAGACCCCAACGACCCTTGTGAAGCCAAGCATGATGCCGAGTCCAGGAACCAAGACGCAAGTCGACTATATCGAACGTCGCAGGATACATATATAAGTGGTGTAGAAGCAGCATGGCGTCTCGGAAGAAGTCTCTCGATCAGCCATCCTCCCTCTCCATCCATTTTATACCATCCTCGAGAAGTCTTCCACAATGGTCAACGTGCGCCGTCTCGCCACTACATTGACAGCTCTGCTGCCCCTGGCATCTGCTGCCCCAACGCAGACCCAGACGCAGCAGAAGCGTGAAGTCATCCAGGGCAAATACATCGTTACCCTGAAGGACAGTGCAAGCTCTGCCGACGTCGAGTCCCATCTCGACTGGGTCTCGAGCGTCCACGCTCGAAGTCTCTCAAAGAGAGACACTGCTGGTGTTGAGAAGACATACAACATCAACTCGTGGAATGCCTATGCCGGAGAGTTTGACGATGATACCATTGCCGAGATCAAGGCCAGCGCAGATGTAAGCTCTCCCGACTCGCCAGTCGCCACTGTTGGAACGAGTTATTCACAATAGCAAACAGGTTGCCAGCGTTGAGGAAGACCAAGTCTGGTATCTTCCCTACGAGGCTGCCAAGACTGAGAGTTCGCCTCGCGCATTGGTGACAGAGTCCAGCGCCACCTGGGGTCTCGGAACTGTTTCCCACCAGAAGCCTGGCCACACCGACTACATCTACGACTCGAGCGCCGGCACTGGCACATACGCCTACATTGTAAGTCAATAAAACGACCCAGTTCAAGAAATCCATTTTGGCATAGAAAAGAAACGTATTGCACGGACCTCTCTTCACAAGCAACATCTGTACCCTGTATGTCGCATCGATAATTAACCATGGTAATATAGGTGGACACTGGTCTCCTGACCACCCACACCGAATTCGGCAGCAGAGCCTCATACGGATACAATGCCGTCGGCGGCTCCAACGTCGATAGCGTCGGACACGGTACCCACGTTGCCGGCACCATCGGAGGAACCACGTACGGTGTCGCCAAGCTGACCACCCTGATTGCCGTCAAGGTCTTCCAGGGCGAGTCCAGCTCGACCTCCATCATCCTGGACGGATACAACTGGGCCGTCGATGACATCACCTCCAACGGCCGCGAGTCCGTCTCAGCCATCTCCATGTCCCTCGGTAAGCTCCCTTCTTGTGTACCGCCGTTGAAAAGCTAGACGCTGATCATGTTTCGTGTTCTCCAGGCGGTAGCTACTCTGCCACTTTCAACAGCGCCGTCAACGCCGCCTACACCAGCGGCGTTCTGACCGTCGTCGCGGCCGGCAACGACGCCGCCAACGCAGCCAACTACTCGCCCGCCTCGGCCGCCAACGCCGTGACCGTCGGAGCCCTTGACTCGGACTGGGCGCAGGCCTACTACAGCAACTACGGCTCCGTCCTCGACGTTTACGCCCCGGGCAGCGCCGTCCTGTCGGCCTGGATCGGCTCCAACACGGCCACCAACACCATCTCGGGCACCTCCATGGCCACCCCCCACGTCACCGGCCTCGCTCTCTACCTCATCGCCCTAGAGGGCCTGAGCACGCCCGCCGCCGTCATCGCCCGCATCAAGGAGCTGGCCACCAGCGGCGAGATCACCGACATTGGCACCGGCAGCCCCAACCTGATCATCTACAACGGCAACGGCGCATAGAGGGAGAAAGCGCTGCTTTTGTAACAGAATTAGCTTTCATCTTTCGCGGGGGTTCGCGGGAGGGGAAGCAATGAGATTGTTCACGATGGATGGGATTAGCTCATATAGGGGACATTCAATTCGTTCTGATGATTCATCCCGACGATTTTATGATATTTGTTTGCAGAAAGCTTCTTTTTTCGATATCAATACATGGACTGTATAGTATCAACCAACCTGAGAACATCTTGGCATGTATCATTGCAAACTGATACTCAGCGACATTTGAAATTTCGTGTTCTTTTCGCCTTCGTGTGATAGATGCAATCTCATCAAGTCTTTGGGATATTCGTCGCCCACGGATATGTAGTCGGCATGGCGGACCACGGGCTCAGATCGTGGTAGTCGCGCGTCGTGTTCTTGCCCTGGAGGATCTTCTGCACAAAAGGCAACACGTTTGTGCTTGAAACTAGGTATCAGCGGATGAAATCCTTCCTGTACTTATTTATTCCGGGATACTCACTACCCGCTCATATCGCAGTGCTTACCGCTCCTGATGGCCATGGCGATCTGATCCCCCGCGCCCAGCCAGTCGTACACGGCCTTGGCCGCCGGGTACACGACGACGGCCGTGGCCTTGGAGTTGGTGTACGGATCGGCGCTGCCCTGGTCAATGACGAGCGCGCGGGGCGCGATGGCCGCGGCGACCGTGTGCGCGTCGTACGGCAGGCTCTCCGAGTGGTTGACAAACGTCCCCAGGGCGCCGTCGCTCCACCAGCCCGCGCCCGCCCTGGAGTTCTCCAGCGTCTCGTCCTGCCCGCTCATGGCGTGGTACCGGTACGGCCCCAGCCCCTGCACGCCCGACGACATGGGCATGGTCAGGGCGACGCGCGCGTCGAGGAGCCCGGCCGCGAGCGCCCCCTTGCCCAGCCGCGAGCACCCCGTCACGCCGGCGCGCGCGGCGTCGATCTCGGGGGCCGTCTGGTTCAGCGCGTCGAGGGTGCGGTGGAAGCCCCATGCCCAGGCTGTCAATACGCCTTGATTTTCAGTCAGAAACTCGTCGTCTACTATATGCACAAGGCAGAACTCATTCATATGACGATTCTGAGATATGAAAGTGTTGACGAAAATTGAAGATCACAATAGACTCACCTATATCTCTCCCCTTGTACAAATCCCAGAAAGCCCCCGTCTTGGAATTACTATCCGCAGCCACGGACGTGTAATCGAACCCGACGACGGCGATGCCGGCCTGGAGATAGGGCTGGTTCTGCATGCCGCCGATATTGATCACGACGGGGACCTTGCTACCCTCACTGGCGCCGCTCGGCAGCGCCAGCGTCGCCTTAAACTTGCCCGTCTTGCCGGCCGCCGTCACCTCGATACTGACCGTCGTCCCGCTGCGCGTCGCCTTGACCGTTTCGACGGAGTGGTCCGGGTAGTACCCGTACTGGTACTCCTGCAGCATGTTGAGAATCTCCGGCTGTCGGCACCGCAGCCACTCGTCGCGCGACGCGATGCGCCCCGGCGCCTTGCCCGACATGATGTCCGCGGCGCTGTTGCTCGAGTCCGTCGTCGTCTTGGACAGCGGCAGAAATGGGTCCGGCATTGTGGTCTGCGTCGGGAGTTGTTGCCATGTTGGGTATTTGCCGGGCGCGTAGGTCGAGGCGCAGGTGACGTCTGCTGGTGACTGATGGAAATCGGGTTCCGGTTCGAGGCCGAAGACGTAGGGCAGGGCTGTGGCTGCGAGGGCCCAGTGAGAAGCGTGGAGAGCTGCGAGCCTCATAATGGCGGATGGTGTTGAGGTTGATGTTGTTCCAACGTTGATCTCCACTATTGGACGGCTCGTCGAAAGAAGGACTCATCCTGTTATATAATAAGACGACATCATTGCACATCCGGCAATACAAGCCGGAAGAAAGGCGGAGGCGAAGTATAGTAGCCGGGGACTAGGGGTCCAATCGTGGATGCCAATCCATCCTGACGGTTTCTATCCGAATGGACATTCACTCCCATTACGAACCAATTTTCTTTTCATGTTGTGTATCATGGTCCATGACTGGACATTCTCGTGATCAAGGTTGATGTAATGAACCCATATCCGTGTTACGGCTTTCGTATCGGGCGACTGAAAATTTGTGAACAAAGTGACCGGGGCACAATCCTGAACCCGAGCAAAAGGAGCAAGGACAGACTATAAACGTGCCGACAGTAAAAAGCCCACATGGAGGGCACAAGGTCAATTTAAGCTTAACTATTGCCCGCCTTGCCGAGTCGCAGTATATTAATTTGCCAAGTCTCCGTTTTAGCCGCGATATGGACGAGAAGGGCAGGTAACAGCGGCTCACACGAGGTCGTGGGGTCGTCGGCTACCGGTCTCCTTGGCCGAGGGCAACTCCACAGCAACCCTATATTTGACCGATGGAAAGAATAATTGGTTCGTTGTTTGGCAGTTTAGGGCCGGGGCCGAGGAAAGCCTTGCGCGGATCTGCTGTTCGAGGGCTTCATTGGGCGGCCTGGTTGTTCTGGGCGCATATGGCCAAGTCGTCGCTTGCTGGCCGAGCCAAAAAGGTGATGGAAATAAGTCCGAAGCCAAGAATAGTATGTTGGATTTCATGTAAGCCAAGCGATGGTTTCTTATCTGAGTGCCTATTGGATGGGGAGCACGAGTGGTCTCCTGGCTCTCCGCTACCAACGACGTGTCGACAACCCACTTATTCCTGGATTCCCAAGTGTTGTTTCAGCTTTAATACGGTAGTCAGACCATTTGATTTACGCGAAAGGTTGTATTGTGTTCTGTTCAAGTGAATCATGCCGTCGAAATTGACAGCCTGGCCACGAAGGTTCCAAATACCAGGTCATGTTCAGAAGTGAAACAAGATGCTTGTGGATGGTTGCCGATTCTCGAGTTACTGTCAAATACCAGCTTACTTGAACGTCCGTCGAGAACTTACAAATTGAGACGATGCGACCTATTGTGACGCGTGATTTCAAAATCCAGCTGCGAAGCCAAACTGCCAAAACAAACTCTGACTGACCTTTATGAGCTCACACTCAAAAAAAAAGCCTTACGTGGTGTAGTTCTTCTTTCTTCTTTCGGATGGAGGGCCCTCATCTATACCATCCAGCTGGTCTTGAACACTGTGCAATAAGATCTGAGGGACCAAGTCTTATCCCTCGTGGTAGCTCCACCAACGAATAAATCCAAGTCAGACGTGTTTATACAATATCTGCGAACTCACACTCGGAAGTTCCTTCATAAAGTTAGAAAATACCCAGACTGACCTATACAGATGTTGTTCCCTTTTGACAAGACGCAGGACCCTATCTCTTCGTCAGTGAAACTTGGAGTATATACAGTACTCCTTAAAACTTTCTTATAGCAATCTCGCTCCCAAGCACTGCAATTCGTCTCTCACCATTGTATCCACGTCAAAATCCGACATCCTATGGCATATAGGACAAAGTTCTTATTTGAAACTCTCTGCATCCCGCCTCGTGGTAGCATGTTGCCACTTGTACGAGTGCATGAATCAAGAGGCCCAGAAAGTATGCGATTGCTGATGACGGCGAGAAATTCGGCCAGCATGAGAAGTCTTTAAGCATAACGGCTCCGTGGTGCGGCGCAGCACACTATATGTAGAACTGAGATCTATACTTCAGGTTAGGGGTTTTGATGACCGTCCACCGCCCCACCACCTAACCTTAGCTACTAAATAACAATCATCTTACGCCCAACCCGCCATCGCGAGACTGGATCATGGTCGCGATCCACGCCATCACCGAGTCAAATACCCGCATTGCGAGCAGTCTTCCGGCCGGAATCGTGGCCGTCTTCGCCGGTGCAATGAGCGGCATCGGCGAGGCCACGCTCAGGGCGCTCACTAAGCGGGCGCAGAAGCCACGGATCTACTTTCTCGGCCGCAGGGAAAATGAGGGCCAGCGCATCCAGGCAGAGCTCAAGGCGCTGAACCCAGGCGGCGAGTACCACTACATCAAAAACGACTCGAGCCTTCTGGAGAATGTCGACCAGGCGTGTCAGTATATCAAGGAACGGGAACCCGTCATCAATCTGCTCTTCCTGAGCTGCGGGACCTTGATCACCGGCAAGCGTGAGTCCTCTCTTGTCCGTGTTCCTGACGTTATGGTCATCTGACTGAACCCGTCCCAGAAACCAGTGAAGGCCTCAACTATCCGATGGCCCTTGCGTACTATTCCCGGGCACGCTTCATCGTCAATCTTCTGCCCCAGCTCCGAAAGGCCCCGTCGGTGCGCCGCGTGGTCACCGTCGGCGCCGGCACCAAGGAGGGCACTATCTTCCCCGACGACTTCCAGGCCAACACCCTGGGCGTGCTGTCGTTCCGGGGCCACCTCACGTCCATGATCACGCTGTCGCTCGACGCCGCCGCCCGGCGGGCGCCCGAGGTCTCGTTCGTGCACGACTACCCGGGCTTCGTCAAGACGGGCCTCTCGCGCGAGCTCACCGGCGTCGCGGCGTCCGTCGGCAAGGTCGTCTTCGCGCCCCTCATGGCCGTCCTGCAGATCCCCATCGGGGAGACGGGCGAGCGCCAGCTCTACCTGGCTACTAGTGCTCGCTTCCCCCCGCGCAACGGCAGTGGTGCCGAGGGCGTCGCTCTGGGAGAAGGTGTAACTGCTTCGGCCGGGTTTGATGGCATGCCCGCTGGTGGTATGTATTCGGTGGACTATGAGGCTGAAGGTCCTGGCCAAAAGATCGAGGAGATTCTGCAGATTTATAAGAAGAGTGGTATGGGCGTGAAGGTATGGAATCACACCGAGGAAGAGTTTGTCCGAATCACTGGCAAGCCCGCAATATAAATGGTGGTATATTGTCGGAACCATGTTCTTGATAGTCAGGTCTGCTGGATGTATGAATTCTTTTTTACCGTTTGCGTCAAATGTAGATACTATCTAACAGATATTCAGCCTCGCTGGCCTGTTTACGCATGCTACGAAAACCATATTCAGCAGAACATGATCAGAGTTAAACCAGCAGGCCACATTTTGCATACATACGTGAAGAACCCGGCTCGCCTTTGGCTCATATATACGACGCATGTCTCTGGCGATGTTTTGCGTCTCCCACTAACATACGAGAATCATGATTCGTGCGCATCTCAACTCAGAAACTTCCAGCACTTTGAGTAATCGTTCTTGGAGCGGATAAATACTTAGCAAGCTTGCGTGGTGAGATTAGACCACATCATCGTCATTCTGCCGATGGAAGGCCCTTATGAGACAGTGCCCCTCGGGAAACTCCTGCTTCCCACCGGTCCTGTACAGCGAGGCGAGCCTCCTCTGGCTCGCGCCGTCCCAGAAGCTCCCACTCGGATTGGTCCGAGGCGCCGCGGCAGTCGGCGTTGCAGTGGAGCGACGACTCGTCCGCGATCGGGTGCGGATCCCAAGCCCTGGTGATGTACTCTGTAACTCCACAATGCCTCGAAAACAGGACAGGCTCAAACCGAGTCTTACGTGCAGTAGATACGGTTGGCCTGATTGGTATGGATTTTTGAAGATTGTTAGACGAGATGCACAGCTCATATCATGATATCTATATACTAGTAGCGACAGGGCTGCTTCCCGCATGATATGATCCGAACCCACTATAAGACCGTAATGCTTACATGATACTCCATTATTGGAAGCTATCTGATGGGGACGTGGGGACGTTCAGGTCAAATGCAGTGTGATTTTGGGGCCGTTGTAATTGCCGTGACCTTGGTGCATCGCATTCGCCGCATGCGCCGCATTTGTGCCTGAGTATATTGCCATGATGCAATTGAAACATTTGGAAGAAGCCGTAAAGGCAGGAGCCGAACACTGTAGGAACCGGACCCGGCAATGGGGACATCCCAGGCTTCTGTAGCAAACACTTTTGACTGTACTCTGTAGGTATCTTTCTGCATTTCGAGCCCTCCTAATCCTCATGCCTGGAAAGCTGTAGTAGAAACCCTGCCCCCACCATAATGCACAATCATCTCGCAGCTCCGGATCTCCGTATGATGAGCCAATGAGTTGTACTCCTGTAAACATATGGCTCTTCCACTGGGGCGAATGCATATCTGAGAGCTGACGAGTTCATGCACTCGCTCGAGTATAGTCCAATATGGCAGATATCCGTCAGCCCTTGCCGCTCACGGGCGTATACTTGGATAGGAACTTTCTTGCTCTCCTGTGCAGCTCTTTTCAGTCAAGTGAGGGCTGGCTACGTGCAACTGTGTTTGTTGGTAGCTAGCGCTGACTGACCTTACGTTGACTCGTGTAAGAGAGGGCATATATTTCTACGTGACTTATAGCCATGTAAAAGGTGGTTTTGCCCCCAGGCATGTCCTAGTCACATAATCATAGCATGCCACCAGTTCACTCTTGGTAATTATTTTCCCAAGAAGTGTAAAATAGTGCCAGAGTAATTGGTGTCTGCTACTTTGGTTCACGAACCTAGAGTAGAGTACATAAGTTCAAACCGCCGACTGTACAAAGAGTCTGTTGTGCAAGTACTAGGTTCGTAGACAGGTGCCCGAGAAAGGAACTGCCAAGCTAAAATCCACGATAGGTGTTCTACCAGAGCAACGTCCCGCGATGCTCTGCTCAAAGCCTGATTCGCAGGGCTCAAATGTTTCTATTTGGCCTCACCACGAGAGCCAGGCAAGCAGTTACAAGTCGACGATATCACCACCCTACCAGTTCCAGATGTCGAGGGACTGGATGGACCTCAAGTCGCCGAAAAACGGCATGCTCGATATTGCTCAGCCGCCACCCAAGACAGGACCTCAGGTTCTCTGGACGCTGGACCCTTCTGGCGAGGACTCTCATCCCCGCCGCATCGAGGAGTGCGTCAGAGCGCCCAATGGCGACGATGAGGCGAAATACACCTCTGATACAGAAGAATCCTTGAGCTCAAATGGCACTCTGGCCTCCTCAGTTTCCAACAGTCATGTGTATGAGGTCAACGGCAAGACGAAAGTAGGCCAGGAGAAAGGTCACCCGGTGCAATCGGACACTGTACATATTCCCGCGAAGCACGTCTTGAGTACTTTCGGGCATCATGCAAAGCTCACCGATGAATACATATCAACACATGGACTAGCCGGCTACGCTGTTAAGGTCGTACCCATGTTGGATCAGCTGTGTATTGCATATACCCGCGTTGCATTTGAAAAGCTACAGTACGAAGGCCAAAGTGTCCCTCACCTGCCCTAATACGACAGGTTCGTGGCTTTGTTTCGCGGCCTGTTAAACCAGGCGCCGTAATTAATAAATTCCGATAATTTAGGGTTTTTTACCGCCTTGTTTTTATATAACTTTCGGAAATAATTTTTAGCATATAGTTACGATTATAATTTACTCGAGCTAGTAGGAGGAAAGCTGGCCGAATGCCTAAACGGCAGTATCGACGCTATTTAGATTATATTTGGCAGCCCCGAGTCACAAAATATTATCTCGGGTATATATAAATAATCGTTTATTAACGTAGTATAAATTAGTATATTTAAAGACTTCCTGCAAAATTTTATCTCCCGATTACTATTTATATATAAGCCTTTTAAAATTTTCGAGATAAACGCGGGCACTAAAAAAACAATAGCCAAGATTATCCCCGTTTTATTAGAGCTAAGCGTACCGATAAAATATACCGTTACGGATATTTTATCGTCTTTAATAGCCGCTTTACATAAGAGGTTTAAATAATACGACTAGGTTAAATACCGCGTATTCGACCTTAAGAAATTAATTACGGAAAATATCCTAGGCTCCTAGTATATTACCTTTTCGATTAATTATATTTACGCTACTCGTAATCTCGTAAATTCGACTAGTCGTATATAAAGTCTCTTGCGACCGGATAATTTCTTAATTATGCTAAAAATAATATAGAAACTCCTATAGATTAATTTGATATTTGGCCTGCTGGAAGGATAATAGCAGTTCGAGGACGGCCGAGATCACACCCTAGTCCCGGCGACAGTGTGGAAAGATACCTTGATGCAAGCTGGATATGACCGCGTTGAATAGACAAACGGTGCCCTGCCCGAGGCCGCGGTTCAAAGACTCATTCTTGCCACGGCGTCTTCAGGCCAGAGGTCTGACCAGTGCGATACATCGGTCGCCCCGCTGATGCAGTCACTTCATCAGGTAACCCCGGCCGACTCTCAGGTCTTACAAGATCGAGAGATGGCGGTCGACACTTTGAAACGCACCTTTACCGCCAACATCTTTCCCCTTCCACCTTTCGACGATTTTTATTCGTCCCAACGACCCACAAACGGCCAACCACCCGTTGTGGTCTTGATCACAGGTGCCACCGGGAGCTTGGGCAGTCATCTTGTCCAGTATTTGGCTGAGAACCCTGACGTGACGTCGGTCATCTGCCTGAACCGCCAACACAGCACGCCGGCAGACGTTAGACAGGCACAAGCACTAAAGCTCAAAGGCATTCACCTCAGCCCTGTGGCCTCCTCCAAGCTCAGAATCTTTCAGACAGATACCTCGAAGCCGATCCTCGGCCTGTCACAGCGTGAGTACGAGTATCTCTGCAGCCATGTGACACATATTGTGCACAACGCATGGCCAATGAGCCTCACGCGCCCTATCCGTGGATTCGAGGCTCAATTCAAGACCATGAAGAACCTCTTGGTGCTCGCCCGCAACGCGTCCGAGGCACTGAGGCGTCGATCTTCCTCTGGCAAGATCACATTTCAATTCATCTCGTCTATCGACGTCGTCGGCTTGGATCCTCTGCGCTCTGGTCACCCGCGGGTTCTGGAAGAGCACATGCCCGTGGCGTCGGTGCTGCCCATTGGCTACGCCGACGCCAAGCTGGTGTGCGAGCGCATGC
Organism: Pestalotiopsis sp. JCM 9685; assembly: GCA_001599175.1. NCBI lineage: Eukaryota > Fungi > Ascomycota > Sordariomycetes > Amphisphaeriales > Sporocadaceae > Pestalotiopsis > Pestalotiopsis sp. JCM 9685. The sequence goes on along the minus strand of BCGF01000002.1, from coordinate 750,016 downwards.
TCACCAACACACTGGGTCGATACCCCAATATGTTTCGATCCATGACGGTGCGACTAGGTCAGATCGCTGGATCGCGCGTTACGGGGTACTGGAATCCCGACGAGCATTTCTCGCTCGTGATCAAGTCGGCTCAAGCGTTGAGAGCGTTGCCGGCCTTGGAAGGGGTAAGTTTCGCCATCCTCATTGAAATTTTCTGATTAGAAATTTCGAAGTTGTTGCATAATCTAACCTTTCAATTTCCCTGTAGACGCTCTCCTGGTGCCCTGTGACCGACTGCGCAGCCTCTCTCTCGACATTGCTTCTGTCCACTACGGCATCGCATGATACCTACCACATTGAGAATCCCATCAGGCAGCCGTGGCCTACCATGATCCAATATCTTTGGAAGGCGCTGCAAATTCCAAGTGCGCACGTCATACCTTTCGACAACTGGATGGCGCGCCTCAGACGAGACCTCACCACGCTCTCTGCGGGGGTAAAACGCAACAATTCAACTTCGCACCTGATTGAATTTCTCGATCTTCATTTTGTAAGGATGTCATGTGGAAGGGTGATCCTTGACACAACCAAGAGTATGGAGGATTGTGAACCGCTTCGAAATATGAGGCCTATTGACGAGGATCTGGTCAAGAAATACGTGCAAAATTGGAAAGACATGGGGTTCCTGGAGTAGACTGGCGACAATGTATACAGTCCAACCCTTGTAGCAGCCCATCTCAAATGAATAAAATGATTTACAACACTTGCTCAAGTTTCTTCTCGCCCTCGAACATAATTATGCCTTTTGGCACAAGTGTCATGTGGGCGAAATGTTAGGTGCTCTCGGTGGTGACTCACTCGCCGTGGCGCCTCAGCCGTCGCACCTTCCTTCCAACTTGCGATACACTCAAGCAAGGTTTTGAAACCGCCCCGACTTTCCAGTACTTGTTTAAGATTAACAGAACTTCCTTCAACAAACAGTAAAGACTGAGGCCTGATGGTCCAACGGTACGATACTTGCTTTGGGAGCAAGTGACCCCGGTTCGACTCCGGGTCAGGCCCCATACTCCTTATTTTTTGCCATTTTTGCAGCTGGCACCTCAATCAAACGTGTCATTTCATATTGAATCATTTTTGATCTCTGTGTCACTGACCCGGCAGAAGGTGTTCTGTTCCTTTTGGCGTGGTTCTTGCTGCATCTTGAGATTCGAGGCATCCAATACAGCATGGCGGTACCCTCGGCTCTGACATATCGATGCCAGACGCAACCGTTTAGGTCTTACGCAATAATGCTCCAAGTTCAGCAAAGTATTTACTGATTCGGAGTTCAAATTCCTGTTTTCTAAATATCATACATTTCACTCATCCACGCCTTATTTCTTCCAGAACCGCCACAAACTGTGCCCCGCGACCGCCGAGGCCGACAACACCGTAACCCAGATGACGCCGGCCTGCATCACCTTCTGCCGCATGAACCTGTCCCTAGCCTCCCGGTCGTTGGCCCTCGGGAAGGGCTTATCGGGGATGGGCTTGTCGAGAAACGTGCACAGCGGCTCCCATCCGCCGGCCAGGTCCATCTCCAGCAGCTTGTCCTTGGGGACTTGTTTCCGGACCCAGGCGTTGTGCTTTTCCAGGAAAGCCTCATCTTGCCTTTTCACTCCATGCGTCCGCTCCAGGCTGTACACATGAGAAATTAGCACAGCTCGTCGTTTTCCGGGCCGGCAACTAGCCACTCACTCCTCGTCGAACCCCGCCGCGATCGAGGGGAACCACCGCGCCCCCGGCACGGGCGCCAGGAACAGCGCAAACAGCCACCGGGACAGCGGCGTCTTGACCTCGGCGTCGCCGAACACGCTGAAGCTGTCCCACCACCGGGCCGGGTCGCGCGTCACGAGCACGACCTTGGCTCCCGGGTACAGCTCCAGCAGCTCCGGCAGGAAGTGGATCGCGGGGCAGTCGGAGCACCCGACGAAGCCGCCAAAGACTTCCTTCAGGGTCTTGAGGAGGCGCTCGCGGTCGCCGTCGCGCTTGTACTTGTACAGGAGGCTGATCTTTTGGCAGTAGGCTGTGTTACCACGGGGGCATGGTGTCAGCGAATAGTGGTCAGTCTTGGCCAGACGCCTCATTACGCCGGACGATAAAATAGGCTTATGGATGATTTACCATCTTCGCGGTTGAACATTTGTGTTCCGCCGTGCATGGCCGGGCCGTCTAGGATCTCCTCAAATGCCATGGCGAAAGACATGGTGGCCGTACGCGAGTAGCCCATGTCGATGATCTCAAGCTGTCGGGAAGGGTCCCGAGGCATTGATGGTGCTGCGCCCATTTTTGGTAAGTGTTGTCGTAGAGATGTGGCGTGTTATTGATGAAGTTGGAGTATTTGATAAGCTGATACACTGGTGATGGATGGTAATGGCTCCCGCTACCGCGTTTCACGTGAATGATGAAAGGACCGGTGTGACACGAGGAACCATGTCTATATAGTGGGACACCGTATTTCTAGTTCTCGTACGATTGAACGCGTGATCTGAAATCTCGAGGTCTTTCCTATTATTCCCTGTATCACGAGTGTAGGTAAGCAATAGGATTGCGGAGGGTAGTTGGACCGGGTAGGCCCAGTGCCTTTCGTTCGGCTGGAATCCTTTCCGCATCCTTCGCGCATAGCCACGTGTTGAGTCATCCTAGACCAAATTAGCTTTATAATTAAGTTGCCAAATCAATTACTGCGTGTCCGTAATGTAGGAAACACTATACGCAACCAATCAGATTACTTATCTTTGAAAATGGTAATGTTCATGGATCGATCGTCGTACAGAATAAAAGGACGGTCATCTATATACATATGCATCCCATGATTTCGTCCGACTTATCCTTGGCGCTCACCACTATACATGGATTTGACGCGGTTTAGATTAGCGCAGAGAATCATTTTGATTTAAACTAAATATGGCGAACAGACTATGAATTTGTCGCCGTGAACACTCTGGCATCCTGGAGAGCAATGATCATAGAACCTCGTCTATGAGATTCCAAACCATTGCATATCGGCATCACCAAAAATGGCCGCCGTGTGGCCAACGCCCTAGACATCATGTCAGTAATCAACAGGAGCAAGTATTTCTTCATCTCATCACTCACAGTCCCATAAACACCCTCGACATTCTCCCCATACACGTATCTCGTGTACGGACTAGCCGGGTCGTTGACAAACGTCTGCTGGGGCGTGTCGCTGTACCCGAAGACGCCGGTCCACTGCTTGATGGTCTCGTTGTAGTTGGGCGGCAGCAGCGTGGCGTCGACGGAGCCGTGGTGGATGCGCATCCGGGGCCGCGCGCCCGCGTACCCCGGGTACATGGCCTCGGCGACGCCCGCCCAGTACGCCTGGCTCTCGACGACCTGGCCCTGCGCGCACGTGCTGTTCCACCCGTCCACCGTCCCCGTGTAGAAGCAGCCCGCCGGCACCCCCGAGTACGCCACGCCCGCCGCGAACACGTCCGGGTACGTCGCGGCGAGGACGTTGGTCATCATGGCGCCAGAAGACGACCCGGTCACGAAGACGCGCGCGGCGTCGGCGCCGTACGCCGAGATGGTGTGCGACACCATGTTGGCGATGGACTCGCTGTCGGCGCCGCCGCCGTGCGTCAGCGCCGCCTGCGAGCTCACGTCCCAGCACGTCCCAGAGTATGGCGACTGCGGGTAGATGACGATGAAGCCGTACTGCTCGGCCAGCGTGGCGTACGGCGTGCCGCTGTAGTACGCCGATGCCGTGCCCGTGCAGTAGTGGATCGCCACCACGATGGCCGGGTTCGACGCCAGGTTGTCCGGCACGTAGATGTACATGAGCGTCCCCGACGCGTTGTCGCCAAAGTCGGTCACCTGCTGCAGCGATGCCCGTTTGGCCAGCTTCTGCGCCGGGCCCGCGGCCGCGAGCTGGCTCAAGGCCAGGAGGAGGTAAGTCACGAATCCGAGAAACATTGTTTGATTAATTCAAGAAGCAATATGACAAATGTTGGAACTAAACGAATGGAGAGATGGTCTGAGTAAAAGGCTTCGCTAGACATAGGTGCTATACGACTATAAAATCTGGAGGTATAGAGCAACCAGACCCATGTGGTAGTTTCAAAGACGGAACCGGCAATGTTCCACGATGGAGAAGCAAAACCTTGCCCATTCATCATAAGGTCACAACCCGGTGCCGGACGGGTTACTTCCGACTCGAAATAGACGGCGCGGAGCTGATATACAGGGCAATGGCACCCTGGCAGTCGGTCGAGCGGCGGTGCACACCAGTCGACCGACGTGTTTACCCGGCACGGATCGGAGCGCGGTGACGACTATACACTACCCAACCTATTTGGAAACGGGAAGGCTTGCGATAGTCCAGAGCTGGCAGGATGCATGTTTGAAGCATTATTCAGGCTTGTTCAGATCTCACAACTAAGACACCATTCAACCAATGCTATCATCTTCCGAGAAATACGAGATAAAGCTCCGCCGGAGGTGACGAGAAAACACGGAGCTTGGCGCACCGTATAGGGTGGCCGGTTCTGGCGCCGCGCACATTTTCTCCGCCAATGACCTCCGCACCGGCAACACATACTACTCCAAATAGGCCCCTAGTTCACGAAAAAGAGGCCCGATTTGGATGTATTTTCTCCCATTTTCTAAGACGAGTCAAAGCTTGAATCTTGAATGCTTTCTCTCTCTGGGCTTGCCTACCTAGACTTGAACGGGTACGACGGCAACACTATCTCTTCTTGGTCATCGTTCTTTCCCGGGTCGTGTTTGTATGACGACGCTCCACGCCATCCCATGGCCTTGTCATTACCCGGTGACGACGCATACAGAGACAGTCCCGATCTGGAGGTCATATCGCAGGATGCAAGCATATCATTCCCGACGACAAGTTGTCGGCCCAACGGGCACTAGAGAAAGAAGACACTGGCTATTGTTCCGTCGTTGATCATCTCGGCGGTCCATCTCGGAGGTCCGTCTCGGCGATTAGAGGGACATAATCGGAGGCTCGTCTTTCTCCCTCCCTCCCCGGAATACGATGTTATACAAGCAAAATCTCCAAGTACTTTGTATATTCTGGCAAGGCACATCGAAATCTCGGCTGGATGGATCATAACAGGGTGCCTGTCTTAGAAAGTCATGTCTTTTGGCTATCATCATTATCATCCTCAGTATCCTTTCCCGATCCATCAACCTATACTACATGAAAACTCGTCTTCTTCGTGATCCCCTGAACATCCTCCTCGTTCTCCCCCAGCGTCCTCGCCCACCTGTTGCCGCCGCCGTTGCTCGTCTTGACCTTGACCCTGTAATCGTGCGGGTCGCTGCGCAGGCTGACCCTCGTGCCCGCCTGCTGCCTTCCGAGCTCGAGGTCGTCGGCGCTCTTGTCCGACATGACGATCGTCTCCTCCTCCTCCTCGTCCATGCGCGTAAACATCGTCATGCTGAACAGGCTGCGCGGCGCCGTCTTGCGGCTGAACGAGCTCTTGCCGCTGCCCTGGCCGAACGTCTTGATCCCGGCCGACGACGGCGCGTGGCCGCTGTCGCCCGTGCCCGTGAAGCCCAGCTTGCGCATGGTCATCTTCATCAGCGGCTTGAGCGTCGCGAGGCTGCCGGCCGTGATGGCGAGGCCCATTTCGATCTGAGACCAGATGGCGATGTCGGTAGTCGAGTCTGTAATTGGGGGCTGATAAGTAAAAATTCACAGGTAAGGGGTGGCAAATAGACCAACTCACATAAGAAGTCGTTGCTGTGGAAGTTCTCCAGATATGCCATCCGCACAGCCACGGCGCAGCTGGCGACGCATCCCATGCTGAGAATGGGAATCAGGGCGAACTTGACCCTCTTGTCCATCTGCAGATTCCACACCAGGTAGACGGGGAGGAGCGTAAAGGTAAAGTCGGTAATGATCGACAGGGCGCTGTACGCGTAGACGACGTCGATGATGACGTCGATGGAGAGGCACGAGCCCTCGCCGGCCCGCGTCCAGAAGTAGGACACGGGCGTGCACTGGAACAGGGCCACGAAGAAGAAGACAAGGCCGCAGAATATCGACACGCCCAGGGCCGTGTAGATCACCAGCCGGTGGCTGCGGTTGGGGGTGATCCTCATGATGAAGACGGCGATCGAGGCTTTGGAGAACATCATGCTCCATGCGTAGGAGAGGTAGCAGTACCACCAATACTATTGGCTGTTAGCGATGGACCCAAGAGTGGTGTTATTGGATGCTCAGCTCGACACGGGTACATACCATTGTAGCAGCAGACAGGTCTGCCGGGGACAAGTTCCAGTAATGTTGACCTGTTCCATGTGCCACACCAGCCAGGCAAGACGAGGTGTTGAGAGCATAGAATATCTGACTCGGTTTAGCATACACACAAGTGCCGCCACAGAATGTGTGAGAGTTACCGTAGAAATGACCATGAACCAATCATCCACCCCAAAAGCCTTTGCAATCCTCAGACGCACGTAACATCTCGCCATTAATGTCACCACCGCGATGGCAAAGAATGTGGAGGCGGCAGCGCGGAGTCCAGGCCCCAAATTATCATTCGTATCCGCCATGATAAAGAAGAGAAATAAGAATTAATAAAAATATAGATCTGGAAACCAGTTTCAAAAGAGTGACAGAGGTGTACGGACTCCAACACCGACAGTGTGGACGGAGTCAACGGTATCGTGTATATATGAGAAGCAGGAGAAACGAGATCATGAGTGCTCTCAAGACCGAGTCGGGAAGACCCTACCACACCTCGGCCGGGGTCCTCGTTGTCTTTATTCCTGACCTGAACCCGAACAGGCGGCTAGCCCTGGAAGAGTTCCACAAGATCCAAGACAAGATCGAGCTGGGCATGGGTAATGACAGGACGAATAGTCGATCCCTGGAGACCTCTATCGCGGGGGACCATCCAATCCCATTGGCTGCGGTAATAAGGTCGGTACTCTAATCATCAACATGGAGGACCCCTCGGACCTTTTTGGGTTGCATTGCACCTGCGAGGTCTCCACAAGCCGACGTCGTTGCCAGTGGGATGCCGATCGAGCATCTTCTTTTGATTCAAGAACCCTCGAGTGTAAGCGTACTTTCGGTCTTTGAGGGAGTCAGTTTTCCAACGGCGTGAAATATTTTATGGGGCGTGGCCAAAATCCCCTTGACTTCCCACGTGGTTCGACGTTTGCCGGCCGACTAGATTGACTAGCCGGGATGCTGAGAGAACTTGAGATCTTCTAGTTGTAGGGCTCTTTGGGGAATACCATCTTCATGGCTCCTTGGCTGACAATGCCAGGACTTGGATACCCAGTACATGTATCCATCTAGTGGCACGTCAGGTTGCCCGCTGTCGTGGGCATGTGTTTATCGAGCGGAACAGTGACCGCACGTATCAGCTCATCAACACGGGGAAAGATAACAGCATTGTGCAGGAACTGACCAGTTGTCTAGTGTTCGACGGGGTGCTTGAGGATATACCGGACTGCCGGCAGAGCTGTCATTGAAGCCCGTGGACAGAAGGGATCAGCGTTATTGTGGTTCGTCCTTTTGCAGTTTTTGGTATCGTGCTTCCCAAATGTCAGCTGTCGTTCGTGATGGGTCCCCCCATTTGACGTGACGGGGTCCCTGGACGGCGAGTTTAATTCTCTCGACCCCACTAAAGCACCCGTGGCTTCAGGTACCAGGGGGTGGCACTGAACTCCGAATTATAGGGCTGACGCCTTGGTGTGTCCAACGGTGGTCTTGGAAGACGGCCTAACATTGAATCGCCGCCTTCCAGGCTGACTCGGCATACTGACTAGAGAGGAGAGTTCTCCTTAATCTGTGGAAAGAATTCCGTCAATCGCCATTGCTTATCCAGTGGCCCTCAGATATCTTACATTTCCATCTTGTCGCTTCTTTTTAATGCCGTACGCTTGTCTCGTGTCGCGGGAAGAAGGTTGGCGGCAGCGATGAGAGGAGATAGACGGCCACTTTAGCGGCTGCAGCGGCGAATTTCCAGAAAATCCCAGGACGACGGCCCCTGCTCAATTGCTTGGCTTCCATCGAGGAACCCCTGCGTCATGCAGCCTGACATGCTGGGGGAAAGAAGAAATGCCTGATGCTTGGGCTCGCAACCCAATTGATCGAAGTCTTTCCCCCGGGGCCCTGCAATTGATCGTGATCCCAACTTGTGTATCATGGATTTAAAGTATAATAGTACAACGTCGGTATTAAGATCATCTGCAATAGTGTGCATGCAGGTGAGGGATGCAGTGGGGATTTTGTGCTACCCATGCCCCTGTATACTGCCCACTGCATACATTACTGTACGGTGTATGTTGCTCTCCCTGCAGAGCAACTCAACAACTCCAAAGACCCTGCTGCTGTTTGAACAAATCAGCAGTTGCGGGGTTACACACCCATCACGACTTGGATCTGTACGCTCGGGCTGATAAGAGCTGTTATGCAGTTACCATGGCCACTCGGGACCCAAATGCCAAGTGATATGCAGAAGAACAAGGTGACAGCCGGCATATCACGGCATCGTAAATCCAACCTTGACTTTATACACAACTCCAGACGCTTTATAGGCAATCAGAGCACACGAACCGTTGTCGCAACATCACAAACCTCAAGATTAATAGCCAAATTCAAGGACGAGCGATACCACATACACAGACTCACAGTCTCTGTACGCCAGCAACTGACTGACTCCATCCCGCACCAGATCCCGCAAATTGCCTGACAACTCACTCTAGCCCCTACGGCAAAAGTACCCACCCCAGCCTCATCTCGCAACATCGATGCTAGGTTCCCTATAAACCCATTGTATATTCTAACCAAAAGGTATAGTGTCTTTCTCGTGATGGCGAGTACCGAACATCCCGTTCCACATTCATAAGAGGAGAACAAGCTTCTCCAACTGCCGCTGGCTTTCTCGAACAAGAATCCCTACAGCACATCACCTCGTAAAATCGAGAATTATACTCACGCCAGATCGACTGACCATTCCTCATAGCGACGTGAACATGAAGGAGTGGAGCTATTAGTGTCAATATTACCTCCTTTTATGGTTCAATGTTTTCTGCAGCAACCCACCCATGGCGCTGTCATATTTTCTCCGTACACAGTACACCTCACAAATGCGATTCGGTGATCGATGTAGTGATCAAGATTACTATTATGAAAGTCTATTTTTCTTTTTTTTTCTAACCATTTTTCCTTTCGCGCGAATCCCGAAAGGCCGAAGGCGGACAGACAGGCAGATCAGACCCGTGAGTCACCTGCTCTCTTCTCCGCCAGGCCTGCCTGACCTGCCTGGCCCTCCTCCTCCTCCTGCCCGGCCTGCACGCGCAGCGTGTGGAGACCCGTCTTGTGCTCCTTGTGCTCCTTGGTGAGCGTGCGCTGGCCGACGAACGGGCTGATGAGCAGGCCGACGCCCGAGACGGCCGTGTAGAGGATGAACATGGTCTGCAGGCTGGTCCAGTAGGCGGCGCGGGCGACGTCGCCCTGCTCGCCCTGCAATGCGCCGACGACCGTGACGCTGCCGCCGGCGCTGGCGCCCGACAGCTGGCCGGCCAGGTCCGGGCCCAGGGCCGCGAGCAGGCGCGGGTACTGCTCCTCCATCTTGTTGTTGAAGACGACGCCGCCCACCACGATCGAGATGGACGTGGACAGCTGGCGGATGAAGCCGAACGTCGACGTGGCGGCCGCGATGTCCCGCTTGTCGACCGAGGACTGGAGCGCGATCAGGGGCGACTGGAAGTTGGGGCCGACGCCGATGCCCGCGACGATCTGGAACAGGATCACCTTGGGCCAGTTGGCAGTCGACTCGAGGTCGATGAACAGACCAAAGCCCAGCGTCATGACAAACATGCCAAAGATGATCTGGGGCAGATACTTGCCCGTCTTCTTGGTGATGATGCCGACACCAGCCGACATGATGGACAGGGCCAGGGCGTACGGCAGAAGATAGACTCCGGACAGGAGCGGCGAGGCGCCCAGGACACCCTGGAAGTACAGGGGCAGGTAGTAGGAGCCGGCAATGAAGACAAAGGCGTGGCAGAAGCAGACGCCGAACGCGACACAGCTGCCGCGGTGATGGAACAGGCGGGGCGGAATGACTGGGTACTTGGCGAACTTCTGCTCGACAACGATGAATATTCCTATAGTCACGATGCCGAAGACGATCAGGCAGATCGGGGTCGCAGAGTTCCAAGGGTAGTCGATGCCGCCAAACTCGAGGCCGAACAGGAACATCAGCGTCCCGCCAATAACGAGCAAGCTTCCGAGCCAGTCGACTGCGGCCAGGCCGTCGCGGATCGAAGTCTTGGGATTGTGCAGCTTGAGCACAAAGACCAGGATGAAGAAGCCACAGGCCGAGATGGGCAGGTTGACGTAGAAGCACCACCGCCAGGTGACGTCGGCGGTGAAGGCGCCTCCGAGGACGGGCCCGATGGCGCTGGAGAGCGCCCAGACCATGCCGAGGATGCCGTAGTAGACGCCGCGCGAGCGCATGCTGAAGAGATCCGAGATGGCAATGTTGACCAGCACCACGATGCCGCCGCTGCCGGCGCCCTGGATGGCGCGGGCCGCGATGAGCATGCCCGTGTTGACGCTCAAGGCGCAAATGAGCGAGCCGACCCAAAAGACGGCCACGGCGCACAGTAGAATAGGCTTTCGGCCCCAGATCTCGCTGATCTTACCCCACGATGGTACAGTTGCGGCATTTGCCAGCGTGTAAGCGGAACCAATCCATGTGTAACCTAAATTCGAGAACCCAAGTCAGTCATTTGCGCAACCGAATTCGTACATTGGGTTTTTTGGTTAGTAACTAGTCGGACCGTACCTGATGCAGAGCCAAACTCAGCGACAATAGTCGGAACGGCGGTGGCGACAATGGTGACATCGAGGGCGGCCAGGAACAGGGCGCTGCAGAGGGCGAACATGATAAGTATCGTCTGCAGTCTAGTCCGCGACTCCTCGGGGGCGTCGTCGTGTGCCGGGCCCTGCTGTTGCTTGGCGTTTGCAGCTTCCGTGGTTGGTGGTGCGGCGCCGTTGCTCTGGGCACCGCCGACGCCGTTGTGCTCTGGTGTCACGGTAGCGCTGCTGCTGCTTCCACCGTTGGATCTCAATGCGGCGTCGGCATCGGCGACGGCGCGGGCAGCGTCCGGGGCCTTTTCGGGGTCATGATCCTGGCTGGCCATGGTAGCAACAGCCAGTGTGACGCTGTGGATATCTGTCTGCTCCAAAACAGTTTTCTGGAACTATTGGTGTTGAAAATGTGTTGCCGTTGTAAATTGTGTCGTTTGTCGATGCTCCAAAAAAATCCTCCCCCCGACTATTGCCGTTTGGCCTTGTCTCGATTGAGCTTGGATCCCTCGCGTCCAGTTGTCAGGTGAATGGATGACGCTATGAAGTGCAATTCGCAATCAGCATTGATGGCAGTCGCTGGCCGGAAATTCCGATGTGCCCTTGCAGCGTGTGATCGTGTAACAATCCAAGTTTGGAATACCCAAGGTTGAATCCAAAGCTGGAAAGATGGTCTTGGCCGTAATAAACGAAGAATAGAGTTGTCGTTTGCTTCTTCTCCTTTTTGCTTCTTGATGTGGTTCTTTTTTTTTCCTCTTAGCTCATAGCTTAGGTAGGTCCAGGCAGAAGAGCGTTTTGGAAACTCCGACCGAGTTGTCCGTGGTCCGTTTGTGCCACCCCAGTATTGGGAACTCGGAAGTATGAATCCAATCCATACAAGACAGAAAAAATTACTATTGGATCGGGCTAATCATTGATGAAAAGTGCGGGACCCGCCGACGAGACCAGCGCCAGCGCCTACCTACCTGGCCTCCCTGGCAACCTTATTGCTTGAATGAACCTTTTGCCTCTCCTGGCTGGAAAGCTTGAGTACCATCGCGAAAAGCGACCCTACATGATTACTTGATGCAGGAGGAATCAACAGGATCATACACGGTCACTGCCTGTGTTTTATTTATTTTATAAAATGTGACATTGTGAACAGATACGTTGCAGCCATTTCTAAAGGCTATCATTACTTCTTGTGGTTCTCACCATCACTTTTACTCCGTACAGGCGTTCTTCCGCGGGCGTTCGCCGTTCGGCTCGAGCTAGCAGCTTAACTCCGAACGCCCGAGATGACTGACGAGCGCACCCATTTTTGCAAGACGAACTCCCACATTCCGAAGGAAAAGAAACATGGATTCGAGATGATCGATTTGATCAGGGTATCGTGATTCGCCGGAACGAGGTCTGTCTGTTTCGTTTTCGGCAATGTTTCAAGACCTCTTCCATGCCGGATGCATCACCATTTTCAGCCCGTTCAGCCCTTTGAGACCCTGCCAAGACTTTACTGGACTGTAGGGCTTGGCGGGAACTGTAAATGGACTACTATAAATCTCGAACCTCGGTGTTGTACTTTGTAATACAACAGGCAGACTACTTCTTGTGTAGGCCTGCATTCATTATCAGGATTGTCACATATTCTACTGTTGAAGATCTTCAAGTGTCGATCTGATGGGGCTCGAGACACTGCCACAGACATGTCACAGATCATTCAGTTCTCTTGCACTACATGATACACAGGGAAAATGATTTCTTGCCAACTGCTTTTTTTTAAGACTAACACTCAGACTTGCCTATTTTCCATCAACGCGAACGCCGAGCGCCTTACCTTTTGGTGCACACCTTTCCGAGCATCGTCTCGGACGATACTCACTCGAGTCATGCCTTCTCGGCGCCGGGGGGTTCCACATTTCGGTCTCCGATCCGATGCGCAAGGCGCTGCTCCGAATGCCAAAGTAAGGGGACTCACGTAGATACTTACTTGCCTTTCAAAATTTACCTTTCAAATCGAAGAATCAAATCTCATGCCTAGACGTACCAGCGTCCTACCTTCTGCGCCAGGCAGGTATCACCACCCACAGTAATCACCGCGGATGGCGATTACTGCTGGATGCACGAATTACTTCCCTCCTTGGGGCGTTTATCCTCCCACTCGAGCTGCAGGAACAACATCGTGAAGAACACCGTCCAGATGGTGTCGTCGAGCCTGTTGTCCTTGATCCAAGGACACAAGTTGGCGCCGCGGCGGCCGGTGGCGGTGACGGTGGTGCTGCGCCCGAGCGCTGCCGGGTAATCGGTTCCGTCGTGCCTCTTGCTCGAGGACGGCACGGCGGCGGAGGGGCTGCGCCCGACGTTCGACCCGGAGGGACCGCTCTGGCTGTTGTTAGCATGAGGCGCGCCGCCGACGTGGGCGCTGCCGCTCGACCACAGCATGCGCAGGATCAACCGCGCATAGTGGTGGTTCACGGTCCAGCCGTTCCACGCGTAGCCCTGCTGCGCGAACTCGGGGTCGGCCGCGTGCTGCTTGACCAGCACGTACACGGCGTGGAACGCGGGCCGGCCCAGGGGCTTCCAGGTCTTGTTGCCGCGCTCGTGCGGGCGGATGAACTCGCGCTCGAACTCGCGGAAGAAGCCGCCGACGTCGAGGTACACGAACAGGCTCAGGACGCGCTCCTGGCCCATGACGTCCTTGCCCAGCCCGAGCTCCTTGCTCAGCTTGCCCGCCGCCCAGCGGTGCCCGCGGTCCTTCTTGGCCGCCTCCTTGGCCGTCTTCTCGATCAGCTTCGTCGCCTTGGCCACCTTGTCCGGGTTGACGCCCGTGAGGGCTTCTCCCGTGACTGGTCCCTCGCGGCGGCCGCCCTTGTCGGTGCGGGAAGAGAGCAGGTCTGAAAAGTTCTGCATGATGATCGTAGTTGAGTGAGACTTTGGTGTTGAGATTTCTCTGGGTAAGTGTGAGTTGATTCTTGGTCTCCTGGTCTGAGTTGATGCGTTTGAGAGTTGATGAGTCTGATAGATGATGAATCTGAGAGATGATGGTTTGAGAGATGATGCCTTTCTGGTTCCGAGGTATGTCTTATATAGAAAAGTTCTCGTGGCCATGTCTGAATAACAGCCTTTTGTGTTCCGATGATTTAATCGTCCTGGCAATTCACAGCTCTCCTTGAGACTGAATCACAGTCTCTTCTGTTCCGACGATTGGATCGCCTTGGCAACTTACAGTGCCTTGTCTGAATCACACATAGTCTTTTGTGTTCCGACGATTTAATCGTCCGAGCAATTCACACCTCTCTTCGAGACTGAATCACAGCCTCTCCCGTTCCAACGGTGAAGGGTTGCCAGCAATTCACCGATCCTTGTCTGAATGACAGTCTTCTGTTCAGATGGTAAAGTCGTCGGAGCAATTCACAGCTCGCGTTGAGTTTGAATCACAGCCTCTCCTGTTCCAAGGGTGAAGTCGTGTCAACAATTCACAGTTCCTTGTCTGAATTACAGCCTCTTATGTGCCGACGGCATATTTGTCACGGTGCAGGCCCTAGTATGGGGCAGAAGAGAACTCTGTTGGAGCACAAAGACCTCTGAATGAGTGCGTCTCAATGGAACTTGATGTATTGTAGCAATATCCTTTGTCCTAGCAGTCTGTGACTCAGGGGTCTGGAAGGGTGACAGGATTCGCTCTAGTAATTTATGGCTTGCCTTGTCTGAATAACAGTCTTTTTTTTTTTTTTTGTTCAGACGATTAAGTCGTCTTAGCTTTTTGCAATGCCTTGTCTGGATAAAAGTTGTTTCTGTTCTGACGGTGTCATGGCGCTGACCCTGGTATAGGGAAGGGAAGAAATCCGTTATAGCACGAAGACAATTGAGTGAGGGCGTCCGGGCGGAAATCTATATACTCCAGCACTCTTCTTTGTCCTAGGAATTTTTATGTCGGGGGTCATATGTGGAGGCCATAAGGGAGCGGCAGTGGTGCGCTCGGGAGCAATGTTCGGAAGCTGGACGATATCGAACGGGGTCGAGGTCGGCTTGGAACTTCTGAACGGGTTGTCGGTGGAAAATCCTGATGGCGGACGGCGTCGGGACAGTTTGTAGCACCGCTTATTCGATGGAATAGTTTAGCCCGAGAAAGTTTCACGAGAGCACGCGTTTGCTATTCCAAAACTTGATACGGGCGGGGTCGCCCTCCAAAGTGTGCTCTCTTGACTGAATTCAAGGGAAATTCATGACAATTTCGATCTATTGGCTGGGATGTTGATGGAAAATAGGAAAACACCAACGAGGACTTGCCCGCCTAATTTAAGGCTTCTCTGGCGACGATCAGGAGTATTAACATGATGTTCCGAACGAGTAAGCTCTGGGGAGAGTCTCCCTCAAAGCGAGACGTCTCACGGTTCCGAAAGGAAACGTCCGAGATCGACCGGTGCTGACCGAAAATCCGTTTTGCTTGAGACTAATGTGACTCATGACGGATGACTGATATCAATGACACTCTCATCCCTCGCGGACTCGGGTTGCACAGCCACCGGCTTCTTTGATGATGCTCTCGTCATGTACTTGGGTCTGGAGAGAACAACCCTACCTTCACCAAGTTCATTGTGTCTCGCTGACGGTGTACAGAAGCCGAGTATCACACACAAGGTACAGCTTCGGATCAAACTTGGGGCACTCGCGAAAGTCATCAACTGCCTTCTGAGCTCTGACGAGGCTCAGAAAGAAGACTCCGCTTATCCTGGGACTACCATGGCCTCCACACATAACCACTAACACTCTAACTCAGGGGCCTGCAAGGGCCCTGACAGACGGTATATTCATCTTGACCATTCACAACTCGTTTGATCTGTACAAAAATTTGTTTTATTCAGACGATATAATCGTCTGAATATTTCACAGCTTTTCTTGTCTGTATAAAATTACTTTCCATGCAGACGTCACAAAATAGTGTCCGAGTCACGACTGCTTCACCTTGAGGTCATATGATCATTGTTCGACACATCGCAATCGCATTGTTAGGCTTGACAATTGCATTGTGTTTAAGAATCAAACATATAGGAACAATGGAATCGTAAGTACGATAATGGCTGTGATGCAGACAAAGCGAGGAATGTATAAGACAACATGTGTGGTCATCTAGAATTTCCAGGTTGACTCAATCACAGAACACTCAGGAGCAGACCTGACACTTCAGCAGATCAACACAGAAACAGGTAAGCACTTATAGCAGCAAGCAAAATGTCCGTCTCCGCCTTCAACCCCCAATCCCGCTCGCAGAGCTACTTCAAGCAGCGGCCCGAGATCATCAACAAGGCCATCGGCTACGTCTCGGGGCTGGGCTACCGCGAAGACTTTGGCACGGACGCGGCGGCGCAGCTCGAGGCGTACAAGGACTTCTTCGCGCGGCAGGCCGAGCTCATCGAGAGCGCCTGGAAGGACTACTACGTCGACTACCTGATGGGCCGGCGGGCGTCGACGTTCCCGCGCTGGCACGTGGTCGAGGCGCGGCTGCGCGACCTGCGCATGCACGAGAACCTGCCCGACTACCTGCACGTCCGGGGCCACAACGCGTACAAGTCCCACGTCGGCTGGGACCGCCTCGACCACGTCTGCGCCTTCGTCTGGCGCGTCCAGATGGTCCGGTTCGACCGCGAGGAGGCCGGCGCCGCGGCCTGGACCCAGTCGCAGGCCTGGGGCGCGGCGTACATCCTGGTCGATATGCTGCACTGGATGCAGGTCGAGCAGCAGGATATCTGGCTCAAGTCGGGAGAGGTGACGCAGCCGTATATTGATGATGCGCTCGAGCATGATGCTGATGCAATGGCTCCCATAGTCAAGCCGCAGGTAAGAGGTTGGCTGAGGTTGTGGAAGCAGTAAATTGAAAGATAATTAGGTATTGTAGTTGGTGGAGTCTAGGAGACGAATGAATCTTTGATGACCTTGCAACATGTCGGCGCATTCCTGAATTCCTGTTGATACGAAACACCATGGCAACTTCGTTTCCAATCCAGTCTCATCAGTAAATGTAATGCCAGTAAACTTGAACGTCATTTTCGGGTTTCGAACAGTGAACTATAATTAATTTCAAATTATACATCAGATGGTAAACTCATCTGAATTGATTTATGGCATAGAGATATAGGGTTCATCGGGTGAAGATATAAGCGGTGGATTGGACGGAGTAATTCCGCCGGCAATTGCCCGCCCCCATCTCCGCATTCGCAAACCCCAATCCGGAATTGTCGTCATCCGGCCGGGGGTTCATGTATGTCCGCACTCACCTTTGGCAATTTTCACGCAATTAGAGATTCAATCCTTTCAAGGTGCATCATTTTAGATTCGTGAAGACACTGGTCGACAAATATTCGAGTTGTACACAGCAGCGCATCGTCACACAAAATATACACCCACCATGGCTGGCACTAAGGTCGCTGTCCTGGACGACTACCAAGAGGTGTCCAAGCCCCACTTTGATCAGCTTCGCGATGCTGGCTACGAGGTCGACGTATTCTCAGACACGCTGCTGCCATATAATCACCCAGACACGCCGCAAGATGTCAAGGATGCACTGGTCAAGAGGCTGGAGCCCTACAAGATCATCTGTGAGTCCCAGATTATCCAGTCGAAGCCTGGTATACGGGGCCGGGGTCCAGTCCTTTACGGCGGCTTCCAATCCCTAGCCGCAGATTCTTGATGTACTTGGAAGAAACCAAACTGACATGCATGCCAGGCACCATGAGAGAGCGGACGCCCTTCCCCGGCGACCTCGTCTCGCGGCTGCCGAACCTGAAGCTGCTGCTCACGACGGGAGCCCGCAACGCCTCGCTGGACGTGCCGGCGCTGCTGGAGCGCGGCGTGGCCGTGGCGGGCACGCTGGCGGAGCGGCAGAGCCCGGACAGCACGACGCAGCACACGGTGGCGCTGATCCTGGGCCTGGCGCGCAACCTGGCGGCCGACGACGCCGCCGTCAAGGCCGGCGCCTGGCAGACGCGGCTCAACACGGGCCTGAGCGGCAAGACGTTCGGCACCGTGGGGCTCGGCCGCCTCGGCGCCGCCGTCGCGCGCATCATGCACCTGGCGTTCGGCATGCGGATCGCCGCCTGGAGCGCCAACCTGACGCAGGAGGCGGCCGACGACAAGGCCCGCGCCATGGGCCTGCCGGTCGAGGACGCGTCCACCGGCGCCAAGACGTTCCGGGCCGTGTCGCGGGACGAGCTGTTCGCCGGGTCCGACGTCGTGAGCATCCACGTCGTGCTGTCGGAGCGGTCGCGGGGGCTGGTGGGGCGGGACGACCTGGCCAAGATGAAGAAGAGCGCCCTGTTCGTCAACACGTCGCGGGGCCCCATCGTCAACGAGCGCGACCTGCTCGAGGCCGGCAAGCGCGGCGCCGTGCGCGGCATCGCCATGGACGTGTACAACATCGAGCCGCTGCCGACGGACAGCGAGTGGAGGACGACCAAATGGGGCGAGGACGGACGGTCCGACGTCCTGCTGACGCCGCACATGGGCTACGTCGAGGGCGATCCCCTCTCGAGCTGGTACAAGCAGCAGGTGGAAAACATTCTCAGGTGGGACAAGGGCGAGGAGCTCAAGGTGCAGTACAAGGACAATGGATACTAAGACAATAGCTCGATTCGGCGAAGAAGGGACAATGAACTTGATTCCTAATGAAACACTTTTACTCGAAAGCAGCCTCGTATTTGTTTCCCCTGACTGATTCATATCAGTGTAATCCAGCACTTTCGCTATTTCTTGTGACCTTGCACAACAGCCCAGTACCGGAGTGTCGTCCCAAGCCATCCGGTTGCCAACACCAATGAATCCCCCAAAGCTATCCTTCATGGCCACTACTTCGCCTCATCTCGTGTCCTCTATCCTGCAGGCCTTGGTTATGTATGAGCTTGCCGATCCCCTCCATTGCTTGGCCCCTGAGAGAGTCTTTGGCAAGGTATTAGTCACGGAATTCTTTTCAAGATACGAATGGACGATTACCTCTGCGAAACTCGCCAGTCTTATTCCCGTGACCGGCACCGTGGGTCGTGCCCGATCCGGCTCTGGGATTCTCTGGCACCAAGGGGTTGGTGATGCGCTTCCTGAGCGTCATGTCTCCAGTTGACTAAAAGCCGAGGTCAGGCCAGATGGCTTGTATTTATTTGAGGGGATTGTGATATACTTTGCGCTTACCTCGGACATGTTTAGATCGATGTTTGGTTACCAGATATTACAACGTATTGTGGTTTGTATACATATCGTCATACGAATGGGTAATAACCGGACAACATAGATTACGATAAAAGGGGATGCGACTATATATAAATACATACATCCTCGCCCAGAAACCAAACAACCTTATCGAAGGGAAACTCGACGTCTCAGTCGCGAAAACATCCCCCTACGTCATCCGCGTCGACAAGGGTCAGCAACGAAAGTCTGATTGGGGGCCCGGTCCGCGTTTGTGAATGGCCGGTGCCATACGTGCACTATCTGCAGCCTATCACAAGGGCATATACTCTTTTCGGTCCCGGGTTTGGGGATCCTGACTTGCGCATCGCTTTATGGATGCCGGCAGTGCATCAACTGTAGGACACCATCTTGATATTACGATCAATCTGCTACAATAACGAAGAAATGCCACCGTCACAGCTCACTGCGAAAGTCTGGTGGTCGCATTTTTTGTTATCTTGGCACTATTGAGTCTGGTACTTTGGAAAGGGAGAATACGGATGGAAATAATCCTGCTGTTGCTTGACTCTTGGATGAAGATACCACGTACGTTTTGCTGAGGACTATTATCATCAGTGAAAATATGATGTTCTGAAGGCGCCACGGGATTGGGGCGCCTGAAATAGGCAAAGACTTTATATTCGCCCTCGATCCGTCAACCTTCCATGATATTGGTTGCTGCAACTAGATCCGGCAGTACAACACCAGTTATATCGTCACGCCATTTTCCAGGACTTGAGAGAATTACTTCGTCGTATCTTTGTAGTATCATCATTGAATGGACAGGGTTGTGAACCCCTATTAATCTATCAGACCCCCCTATGGTAGAGTCATTCTTGAATCGTTGCAGTCTAGACATTTGCCGCTATTCCGATGCGAGCAAAGTTAGGTATCATCATATAGTCGTCCAGCACACTCGTCGTGAGTTGATTGCAAGCCATGCAAGCTTGCGGCTCCCCAGCGAAGGTAGTTTCGAAAGAGGGAGAAATAAAAAAAAGAGATGACTCCGATCTCGCCAGTCCTAACAGCACCCGCGCCTCCGACCGCCCAGCGAAAACACCTCTTCCCACTCTCTCAGGGCGACGGTGCCCCGACCTTTGCCCTTCTTTCTCCTCCTCACACCGCCAAAGTCTGTATCGTCAACAGTCAGGCCGCTCTTGATGCTGCCGCCGTCACTGGCGCCCGCTGTCCACATGCCGCCGTCGCCGTACTGGATACCGCTCATCGGATCGTCCGGATCGATCTCGCCCAGCTCGATTTTGGTGAGAATCATCCTCGCGAGCCGGGCAAACACCTCATCTACACCCTCTCCGGTGAAGGCCGACACCTCCATGGCCACAGGCACATTCACCCGACTCGCCCAGCGAGTGGCGTCTGCGCTGCTGACCTCGCGGCCTTCGGGCGCCTCGGTCGCCCTCTGCTGCGAGCCAAGCCCTATAGTCGTCGCCGTGCTCGCGAAGCTCGTACCGTACGGACCCGTCGAGCTGCTGATGCTGCCGCCGGGGGTGGGCGGGGGCTGGCCAAAGTCGATGAGGCTGCCCTCGTCGCCGCTCAGGTCGAGCTTGTTGCCGACGAGGATGGTGCTGAGGTTGGGGCTCGCGAGGGCGTTGGCGTCGTTGAGGAACGGCTGCAGCGACCGGAACGTGCTGTGGTTCGTGAGGTCGTACACCAGCACGGCGCCGGCCGCGCCGCGGTAGTAGGACCTCGACACGGACCGGAAGCGCTCCGTGCCGGCCGTGTCCCAGAGCTGCAGCTTGACCCGCTTCCTCCTCGCGCCCGTGCCGACCTTGATGATTTTGCTGGCGAACTCGACCCCGATGGTCTGTGATGAGAGGATGCGCCACTCCGATTTGACGAAGCGGTGGAGGAGGCAGGATCTAGAGCGAAGAAGATCCGGAGTCAGCTTGGGGCTGTATACATCAGGGAAGCGGAAGTCGAGGACCGATGGAGATAAAGGCGCCATATTGCAGATGCGCATGAAGAGAACTCGACTCACTTTCCTGTTCCACTGGGTCCTAGCAGGACTATTTTTGCGAGGTAGTCATACATGCTCCCGAGCTCCTGGTTGTGACACTATCATCAGCATTCCGAATATCTTCTCTATCCACCCGCGCTCTGCATTTCGCAACTTCGGAAGCTCGGATAACGCCTACTTGTTCACCAGCTGTGCCCGTACTCTCCTCGCTCGCCGCGGATAAGCCCCGTGGCCTCGTCATGATGCGAGTTGTTGTTTGTTGCGCCTCCGATGTCAAAATTCCCGATGTTCCCGCAATGTCGGACGTTCACGATGGTGTGGGTCGCATGTATCTCCGGGTGTGCGAGCGGTGTGTGGTTTGTTGCGCCAGCTGCGGTCCAGCACGAAATAGAACAGAAGAGGCAGAGCTCAGAGTGCAGATAGGTAGCTGTGAGAAGTCTAAATCGCGGATGGAAATGTCGTTGCTTCTTTTACGATGGCGGCTTCAGGAGGCGAGCGGATATTGACTAATCCGTGCTCGACGTGATGCTGCATCTCATGTTCGTTTCAGCATCAAGCAATTCCCAAGGCTGGGGGGGATTCCTTATCAGCGAGATTGTGACGACAGCAGCGGCGGATCACTGCTGGGATGGGCGCCCGTCAGGGTTCTGGAGCGCTGCAATGTGGGAACGTTTACAGGTCTGGTTAGCAGGTTTACCTAAGACGAGTCCACCCCCACTACATATGAGTTTAGTGGACTTTCAGGTCCTTGTGTTCTTTGTCCAACGTTGATTCGCGTGGGGGCCGAGGCATCGGGTGGGTTCTGGCCCGTGCTTACCGGCTCCGAACTGGGGGATTTACCGGCCAGGTGCCATAAAGTACACCTGTATTACCGACTGACAGTGTACTCCAGGATCATATTTGGGGATGCATCTTTCATCCGTAATAGAATAACAATAAACCTTCCACTATCAGCTCAGTAAAAAATGAAGATCGAAGGAAAGACGTTCATCGTCTCTGGCGGGTAGGTCTTCTCCAAGTCTGGACTCGGCATCATATTGAATCCATCCACATTCACGTGCCAGCAACCCACTCCTTTGATTATGCATTATGCACGCTATATCACCAACGATGGCTCACGAGAATATCTCATACTCAGTTACTGACATTTCTATAGTGCCTCTGGGCTAGGCCAAGCATGTGTAGAGACTCTGGTGGCAGCCGGCGGCTATGTCGCAGTCCTCGACATGAACGATGAGAACGGCGCAGCCATTGTCTCGAAGCTCGGCAAGCAGACCAAGTTCTTCGTCTGCAACGTCCTGGAATCGGACAGCATCAAGGCGGCGGTCGATGGGACGGTAGCCTGGGTCAAGGAGACAGGCAAGCCGTTGGCTGGTGTCATCCCGGCTGCCGGTGTCAGCACTCCAGCCACGGTATGTAAAGTGTTGCTGGCTTGCCTCATAGCCCGGCGTTGTCTTTTCTTCTGCAGTGGGAACTTTTCTAACACTTGCGTAGATGCTCGATCGTAATGGGGACGCAATGAGTCTAGATGATTTTGACTTTGTCATGAACGTCAACCTGCGCGGCACCATCGATCTTGTCCGGCAGGCCGTCGTCCACATCGCCAAGTCCGAACCGTCCGAGTCCGACGGCGAGCGTGGTATCGTCATCATGGTCGCGTCTTCCGCCGCATTCGACGGGCAAAAGGGACAGGTCTCCTATTCGGCATCAAAGGGAGCTGTGACAGCCATGACCCTACCCATGACTCGCGATCTGGCCCGGTACGGCATCAGAGTCGTCACCATTGCGCCCAGTTTGTTTGCCAGCAGGATGACCAGTATGATGACTGACAAGGTTCGGGCCAGTCTGGAGAAAGCTATGGAGTTTCCGCGTAGGGAAGGGCAGCCGGGGGAATTTGCTGCCCTGGCCAAACACGCAATTGAAAACGTCATGCTCAACGGGACTGTACTGAGGTTAGATGGCGGCATGAGGATGCCAAGCAAGATGTAATATGCCCAGTTTGTTGGTGATTTGACTTTGTGGTCAACTCCTCTTGTACATCATTCTTCTGTAGGAACATTCAAGGAATGGCTGATACCATTTTATTACGATGATAACGAAGGCTGTCATCTATTTTCCAACTTAAAATTTGTCAAAACTCCTACCTGGTTGGCCTAAACTTATCTACAGACAAGGGCAGGTTTATAAATGATGAGTATAGCATGTATTTCGGACAAATGATATCTCTAATGCCCTATTCCTATTACTTGGCACATTACATTTGCTATATCTGATGGAATTGGTCACAACGAGGTGGCTTATGCTACCTCATCACATCCTGGACACCGCCCGATTGTTCAAATAACTAATGAATAAAGGTTGGGCCAAGAATAAAGACCCTGTGATTCCATCATCATTCAGCTATCTCATGTCCTTGGGCGGTTAAGCCGTTCGCATTGATTAGAGCTCAGGAACAATGTGCGTGTCCGACCCAGCTGTTAGCCAGCCTATTGAGATCGCTGCAAATAGGATAGCCATTGCACAGGACAATCAGATGCGTGCTAAAATCAAGCACTCACGTATTGCACAGGAGTCCAACTGGGTAACCGGGCAACAGTCACTGGCATAAAACCCGGGATTTTCCAACAAAGGCCAAACCATCCCACCAAGCTTCAACCAAACACCATCGCAAAAATACCATACCGGAAATACCGACACGATGGAAAAGATGGACGCGACCAAGGGCGATCGCAAGCAATCGCGCCCGAGTACCAACAATGGTAAGTCAAAGGCAATCAAAGTACACAAACTTTATCACCCACAACAACATTCACCCCCAGGGCCGCTGTCCTTATCGCGATAGAGGATAGTCGGCGAGATGCGCGATGCATCCAGACTGTTCTCTACATGAATCTTGGGGAAGAATTCACGGGTAGACCAAGAAGTCCGATATTTTCCTCTGCAGGAAACGCTTCATCATCTAACATTCATCATGGCGGCGATCTATTTTCCTGCGGCTCGGCTAACAGCACGCTTTTAGACCGCTTGCCCATCTCTGCTCAGCAATATCGCTTGCCCATCTCTGCTCAGCAATATCGCTTGCCCTCGAAGCCTCCCGTCGATTGTTCTCCGTTCAAGACCCGCGGTCCCCAGGATGGACTGAAGCCGGACCCTCGTGGCCCTCGTCCACAGGCCAATTCCGGACAAGATAGATTCCGAATAATGATGGAAGACATCGATGCTGATCTCCATGCCGGTCACTCGTCCGGACGTACAAACTATCGCCACCCCCTGGCCTTCCCTCAGATTCGTAAGAGCTCCTTTTCTTGTTCTTTCAAGCTTGTTTCAATCGTCACGGCTCATTCACTAATCCTCAACCTCAGCAGCCACCTCGTTCACTAGAACTCCCGCCTCTGGTCCCGCTTTTGACCGTCGAAGCACGACCGCGTTCCCAGTGGCTGGTATCAAAATGGAGCCTTTGGAGGACGACAGCATCACCTCCCCGCCGACACGCAGTCGAAGTGATTTTGACAGAACGAGACATTCTCGTTACCGCCACGCCACTCAGGAGCTGAGTAATGAATGCCAAAAACGTGGCTTCAATCCACATTTTATCGAGTGGAAGACTGCAGATGGCAAATACAAATGCCTCGTCAACATCAACGGAAAGGAGATCCGAGAACAGCGTTCCTGGCCAACCCCCGGCGAGGCCAAGCAGGCTATCGCAGCGTTCGCACTACAGCAAAATGAGCACATGGTCGAGCCCGTCCGCCGTTCGGACGCCGTCACCAGATCAAATCTCGCTGCCGAGCAACGCACTGAGAATCGCACGCAGCAACGTCTTGGTGCAGATCACCTAGACAGAGAGCGTACGGACGAGCGACCTGAAGTGGACGAGATCCCCATGGAGACCCGCGTTGCACTGGCCTGCATCGGACGCACGGTGGGACGACACCGCAGTATTCCGGACGACGTTATGCAGAACGCGCAACTGGCCCGTGGTTTCGTCATGGGCTTCGAGTACGGATCGGCCCTCGCCGAGGAAGACCAGAGCCAGCGTGAGCGATCGCGCTCGCCAGCTTCTGGTAGCCGCCGTAATGGCGTTGATCGCCATGATCACAGATTCTCACGCACCGGCCGTCATTCCAGACGATAAGCCCGCTATCCATACAACAATTGATTTATGCGCCGGACAGAAGCTCAGAGAAACTATGAGACACAATACGAGTTTACATTATAATGGCGGCAGAAGATACGAGCCCGATCAGGATGGCGATTCAAGCGAAAGAGAGATCAAGGGAATTCAGATATCTGAGTAGACTGAATAGCAGAAGCCGCTATAAAGACAAGTAATTGACAAAAGATAATACAGCCGAATATAATCTACACAAAGTGCGTGACATGATCCTCTGTGCTGACCTAGGAGGCTAGGCTTAAGAAGTTTTACACAATGTTCCTGTTGGACCAAGAAGAAAGGCCTTCTGATAGTATTATCATTATTCAGCTATCTTATGTCCCTCGGGCGGTTAATCCATTCACATTAATTAGGGCTTAGGAACAACAGGCGTGTCCAACCTGGCCGTTGGCCAGACAATGGAGACCACTTAATAGAATATTGTACAGGACAATCAAATGCGTGCTAAAATTAGGCAGCTACGCATCG
Organism: Pestalotiopsis sp. JCM 9685; assembly: GCA_001599175.1. Lineage (NCBI taxonomy): Eukaryota > Fungi > Ascomycota > Sordariomycetes > Amphisphaeriales > Sporocadaceae > Pestalotiopsis > Pestalotiopsis sp. JCM 9685. Next base: position 724,369 of record BCGF01000002.1, on the reverse strand, counting down.
ATCTGGTGTTCAACTGGGTAAGGGTTAATGTAAGACCCGGGGTTTTCCAACAAAGGGCTAACCATCCCACTACACCTCAACAAAACACCATCGTAGAATCTTAACACGTTGGACAAGATCGATAAGATGGATAGAGAGCGTCAGCGCTCCCACCCGTGCACCAAGGATGGTAAGTCAAAGGCACTCAAAATACGTGAACGTCGTCACCCTCAACAATATTCAACCTTGGGACTGCTGTTCGGTTCTCGATAGGGGATGGTCGGAGTGAACCCAAACATTATAGCGGCGATTTATTGTCCTATGGCTCGGCTAACAGCACGCTCGTAGGACACTTGCCAGTCCGTCCCCCGGAACATTGCTTGCCGCCAAAGCTGGTGATCGATTTTTCCCCTTTCAGAAATCGTGGCCTTCGCGATGGGCTGACCCCAGACGCTGGAGGCCACGCAACACCGATGATATCCGGACAAGATTGATCTAGATTGATGCCAAAGAGCATCAAGGATCGACCTGAGACCAGAGACTCATCCGGACTTGCAACAATTCCCGAGCATCGTCCATATTTGGCCTCTGTTCTCCGTAGTAATTTTCTTGATTCATACCTGATAAGACAGTTTCCAAACTAGAGGTTTATTCACTGACTCCAATGCCCAATAGCTGGCCCAAACATCCCAATCCCGTCCTCCGGCCGGAACAGCGCCGGCGAAAAGTCCTCTGATCCCGTTCTCATGCAGGCTGCGATCCGCTTGACCCGCGAATGCCAGCGACAAGGCTTTAATCCCGAGTTTGCCGTGTCCGCGACTGTGGGCGGAAAATACCAGGGAAAATTCAACATCAATGGCATCGAAGTCGTTGACCAACGAACTTGTCCCAATTCTGGCCTGGCCAAGCAACACATTGCGGCCGAGGCACTGGATGCCCACATGCCCAGAGTCGATTCCAACCGTGGCTCGAACCGACGATCGGGAGACGATGATCGTGCTGACCAGGGAAGCGAAGCCCCAAAGGTCCCAATGGAGATACGATTATCACTGGCTTGTATCCGGCGCATGGGCGGACGGGGCCGCGACATCCCCGACGACGTCATGGAGAACCCGGACGCTGCCCGTGGATTTGTGATGGGGTTCGAATATGCATCAGGTCTTGCAGAGGAAGACGAAGAGCAACGCCAACGCTCGCTGTCACCTCGGGTCGGAGAGCGCGAGCGTGCTGAGAGAAATACTAGTATGAGAGATACTAGTAGCAGAAACACCAGCGACGCCCGACATTCAGCCGGTGGCCGTCAGAATCGTGGCCGCGCTTCTGCCAACAGCCGTCGTTCTGGTGCTGGTGATCGTGGTAATGGTGTTGCTCGCACTGGCCATCGTTCCGGTGGTACTATCCGCAGAGGAGTCTCTCCGCACGACCGTCCCCGACAATAAGGCCTAGGCCTGGGCAACGACTGAGTCTGACGCAAACAATTAGAGATTCGGACAAAAGCCAGGAGATATTATCACGAGTTTACATTACATTGGAAGCAGAGGATACAAGTCTCGTCAGAATGGCTTGTTAGTAAAAGCAGCGATTAAGGGAATTTGAGTAGACTGAGCAGCGGCAGCCGCTGATAATAAAGATGGCGTATTGACACAAGAAGTCCAAGCCAAATATGAACTTCACAGGGTGCGTGACACGATCCTACGTGCTAACCTAGGCTTGAGCAGTCTTGTACCATGTCCCCGTCTCCTCGATGCGTTTCACCGCCTTCTTCATATCCTTCATATACATCTTGCTAGGCAGCTGCTTCAAGCTTCTGGGAAGATGGGGATACACCAACGCCGTGTAGCCCACGACGAAGTGATACATGGCCTTGTTGAGCGGCGTCACGCTCAGTCTGTACTCCTGTTGGAACCTCTCGGGCAGCCAGTGAATAGTCAACAGACGAGTGATGGGGGCCTGCGGCTTCAACCACAGCGGAAGCTTCTTGGGATGCAGCAGGTCGCGGGCGAGGCTCCGGGCCCAGTCGGTGATCTCGAGCGTCGCCACGGTGCGGTGCCAGTACTCCCAGAAGGCGTCGAGGGTGGGCGGCCACATTTCGGGCGGCATGCGCAGCGAGGTGCCGTAGACGGCGCTCTCGCGGTAGAGGGCCTCCTGCTTGTCGCGCGGCAGCTTGCCGAAGAAGGCCTCGTGGACGACGACGAGGCTGACGAAGAGCGTCGCCGCGGTCCACTTGTGCAGTTCCGGGTCGTCGGCGTAGTAGGATTCGCCTTTGACTTCGGCTGTCATGTTTGGATGGAAGGTTAGCGTTCTCTTTTGTCCTGTGCCTGTGCCTGTGGTCTGGGCAGGGCGGAGCTAGGAGATGGGGAGCTTACAGTGAGCGTTGTGGATGACGCTGAAGATAGCCTCCTTCTCTTGCAGCGTACCGTAGACGGCCGCATTGAGGAAGCGCGCTGTCGTCTGAAGTCGGTTCAAGATCCGGTAGGCAAAGTTGGAGTGCTTGTAGGAGCCCTCGGCCAGTCCTGGGTGGGCGAACTGGCACAGTCTGCGAAGTGAATATGGGTCAACTTTCTCGTTCTATCCGCACGTCCGGAAAGTCAACTAGACGTGAGAAATGTGTGCCGGTATTTAATGTATAACGGGACGACTCACATGGCGAATTGTCCGCCCGTCAGGTAGATGGCATCATCAACGTAGTTCTTGAGCTCCTGCGGCTCTGCAATCGTCTCGAAGATGTGAGGCTTCTCAAATGGAATCTGGACCTCGCGGTCTCGGTCAAAACGCATAGGGCATGTCATTACGTCGATGTAATTAATTACAATCTGAGTACCAGAGTGAAATGTTGGTAAAAAGAATCGAATTAGATCCACCGAGTACCACCACCTTATACTGAGTTTATACACTCCGAACCCAGTAAAATATCAATGATATTCAAACCGAGGCATCAGTAACACCCAGTACTCCTACGAGCCAGCGATACTGACTCGGCCGAGACCAAGTTCCATCGGCAGAGTCCACTGATAAACATGGTTATAGTCCGGATGAGGCAAAAGATCTTGTGGGGTAAGCAGCCGACTTCTGTGAACTGCTGCAGCGAGATGCCTCGGCTGGGTTCGATCATATCAATCGCGATTCCCCGCACAGTTGCAAAGCGCATAGTTCCTGATCGGCCTTTATATATGGATTCTAGGACCATAGAAACTCATCCTTCGTTGCTTCGTGAGAAAGTTCGTGCATGATCATGTTTAGCTGTTGGGAGCTCCAAACTTCTTACTTGAGAGAATGACAGCTCTTACCGACCCATTTGGTAGTATGTAGTACTCTGGGCGCATTAAAGTTGGCATGCTGGATCAAGTATGGCATTTCATCCTAAACCCTCGATAAACCTTCAAGTACTTGGATCATTCGGCTGTCCCACTTGTTTTTGAATACACCGCAGCAACGGGACAGTATCAAGACCGAAATTTGACCGTCCAACATAGGTGCATATACCAACAGTAACGACTATCGGATCATAAGATGGTCATGCAGATTGGAGGTGGCCGAGACTATTCCCAGCTGGGATCCGGACTGCTATCCCCCGCACCCCAGTATCGGGTTAGACCCATCATTGCCTGTGTGTTGGCATACTGAGGTGTTACACGTTCGCTCTCGTCACGTAGATTATGTTGAAGAAACCGAGAGCTTTTTTCCTATATGGTGAGTATTCTATCGTCGTAGGACAAGATATCAATTGACTCAAAGCAATGATATCTTTCCAGGCTATTCTATAATGCAAATTATCTAGGTTCAATGCAGTCGACCAGAGCTGGCAATGGGAAATGTATTATAATATTGCCATGACGCAAGTAACAAGAAAATAAGCCATAGACTGCGTCTGCATTCTGGAGTATCTATAACAGCGAGTGGTGTAGTGTATATCATCGTTGCTTCCTGTTACCAATGTGCCCGCCAAGGTGGGGTTACAGGATCCGGGTAACGTAACAGCTGGCTGGGCTTCGGCGGTTACTGTCCCGCGTTATTTCTCATCTGCACCTCTCAATGGCCACTTGATTGGCAGATCAGCGCACTGCTTGTTCGAGTATAAAAGTCGGGCGAAAAGTCACTGTGTTTTCATCTGGAAATTTTCCTTCGTCTTAGCTCTACCATTCTGTCTGTTTTCTGGGAGTCTTTATCTACCTCTGCCTGCCACCGCCATGGAGCCCCGCACCGTCATCCCCGTCGACCAGAACTGGACGTTCAAGCAGGCGGGCCATGATGATAGCACATATCTCCCCGTCGGCCAATTCCCTACAAATGTCCACCTAGACCTTCTCTCCCACAAAAAGATTCCGGATCCATTCATTGGCAAGAATGAGCTTGACGTCCAATGGATCGGGGAGAAGGCCTGGATCTATAGGACGACGTTCCCGACGCCCTCTGGCCTCGGGAGCGCCGCAAAGGCCGTCTTGGCATTCGATGGGCTCGACACCTTTGCGTCCGTCGTTCTCAATGGCAAAGCCATCCTCGAGTCCGAGAACATGTTTCTGCCCGAGCGTGTGGACGTGACCTCTGTACTAGAGAAGGACGGCGAGAATGAGCTCGTCATCATCTTTGACAGTGCATATCTCCGCGGATGGAAGCTGGTCGAAAAATATCCCGATCATAAATGGGGCTGCTGGAATGGCGACAGCTCGAGACTTGCTGTCCGAAAGTCTCAGTACCACTGGGTACGTTCCTGCATCTACTGCTCTAGTGATTCATAAAGCTCTAACATTCTCAGGGCTGGGACTGGGGTCCGGCGTTGTTGACCTGCGGCCCGTGGAGGCCAATCAACCTGGAGCTGTACGATTCCAGGATCTCAGATCTCTGGTGCCATATCGAAGTGGAAAAGTCCCTCAAGACTGCCACAGTCAAGGTCAACACGACCATCGAAGGAAGCCCTGCCAAGGTTCGCTTCGACATCTCTCTGAATGGCGAGTCGCTGGCCCGTCAAGAGGTTGAAGGTACCGATGCCACGTTCACTATCAATGATCCGGAGCTCTGGTACCCCGTGAGATACGGAAAGCAGCCCCTGTACACCATCAAGGCCACTCTGGTGCACAAGGGAAAAGAGATCGACTCTGTTAGCAAGAAGATTGGACTCAGGAGAGCACAGCTCGTTCAAAGACCACTCAAAGAACAGCCGGGCACGTCGTTCTTCTTCGAGGTCAACAACATTCCGATATTCTGCGGTGGCAGCGACTGGATCCCGGCTGACAACTTCATCCCGCGGATTAGTAAGGAGAGATACCGAGACTGGGTCAAGCTCGTTGCCGACGGCCATCAGGTCATGATCCGGGTGTGGGGTGGAGGCATCTATGAAGAGCAGGCCTTCTACGACGCCTGCGACGAGTTTGGTATCCTCGTCTGGCAGGACTTCATGTTCGGCTGTGGCAACTATCCTGCCTGGCCGGAACTTCTTGTATCCATACAGAAAGAGGCTGAAGAGAACATCAAGCTACTCAGACACCACCCAAGCATTGTTATCTGGGCTGGCAACAATGAGGACTACCAGTATGCCGAGAGCGAGAACCTCACGTGGGATCAAAAGGATCACAATGCTGAGGGATGGTTGAAGACGGATTTCCCAGCCAGGTACATCTATGAAAAGATCTTGCCAGATGCGTGCAAGGAGCTTATACCTGCGACATACTACCACCCAGGAAGCCCTTGGGGTGGCGTCGATACCCATGATCCGACTGTCGGAGACATCCACCAGTGGAACGTATGGCACGGTACGCAGGAGAAGTATCAGAACTTTGACAAGCTCGTTGGTCGCTTTGTGTCCGAGTTCGGCATGGAAGCATTCCCATCAGTCAAGACAATTGATGCCTTTCTGCCACTCGGCAAGGACGACCCGGATCGCTACCCTCAGTCCTCGACCATTGACTTCCACAACAAGGCCGACGGGCACGAGCGTAGGATCGCACTGTATCTGGTCGAGAACATGCGATACGCGCCCGACCCGCTGGAGCAGTTTGTCTACTGCACGCAGCTGATGCAGGCCGAGTGCCTGGCGTCGGCATACCGGCTTTGGAAGAGGCAGTGGAAGGGCCCCGGTCGCGAGTACTGCGCGGGCGCCCTCGTCTGGCAGATCAACGACTGCTGGCCCGTAACGAGCTGGGCCATTGCAGACTACTACCTCCGGCCCAAGCACGCCTACTTCACCGTCAAGCGCGAGATGGCGCCTCTCAGCGTCGGCATGACCAGACGGGAGCACAAGACCCCACGCAACAAGTACACCCGGGTCTATATCGACATCGAGATCAAGATTGAGATCTGGGGCTCCAACCTCACCCTCGAAGATCTCGAGGTTGACTGCGTGGTCAAGGCCTGGGACGTCGAGACCGGCGAGGAGACGTACTCGAAGAAAGTGGCCGAGAAGCTGCTACTTCCCAAGAACCAGAGCACCGAGGTCGTGTCCATGAGGGTTCCGGCGCCGAACAAGGGCGACGAGGCTCGCACCGTCGTCGCCAGCTATTTGATCAAGGACGGCAAGCAGCTCGCGCGATACGTCAATTGGCCGGAACCTCTCAAGTACCTGCACCTGCAGAAGCCCAAGCATCTCAAGGCCGAGCTCAGTGAGAACGCGACGTCGGTGGCTGTCAGCGCAGAGGTGCCTATCAAGGGTGTTGCGCTCGAATGTGAGGACGATGAGGTCAAGTTTGAGGACAACCTGGTGGATATCGTGCCGGGCGAGATTGTGAATATTGCTGTCAAGGGCGCCAAGGCGTCGAGTGAGATTACGACACGTTATCTGGGTATGATCTAGGCCACGTTGCTTGCCAGAGGTGGAGGCCATATATATCCGTCATATATTGACGATAAAACCCTCATCACCGTATACACTTCTTGCTTCGCTTCGCTCCAGTCTACGAGCGCTGATCTTTATGAATGGCCGGTGTATATCTCATCCAAACTAGTCATCTTATATGCACGAAAATCAACCCATCGAGACAAAAGTTGTGTGTTCATTTCAATCGTAATTTAATTCCAAGCTTGTGGTCATTAGTCACTTCAACACCTGTCCATGCTCTCCATAACGCAAATGCTCATACTCTCAAGCCAATACCAACATTTATCAACATTTGACTATAGCTTCTCATTGGGTCCGGCAATCAGAATCTTGATCACCTTGCCCTCGGCCACCTTCTTGAACGCCTCCTCGGCCTGGTCAAACGCCACGGTGTCGCTGATGAGCTTCTTGACGTCGACCTTGCCGCTGGCGAGGAGCTCGACGGCGAGGCGGTAGTCGCCGCTGCCGTAGCGGAACGAGCCCTTGGCCGTGACCTCCTTGAGGCACAGCGCCATGATGGGGAAGTTGATGTCGGGCTTGCCCATGCCGCCCTGGACGTAGGTGCCGCCCATGCGGACCGTGTGCAGGCTGGTCTGGATGCTGGGCTCGGCGCCGCTGGCGTCGATGACGACGTCGGCGCCCGCCGGCTGCCCGATGGCCCTCTTGATGTTGTCGGCGTTCTCCTCGGCCGAGATGCGCTGCGACGAGTACGTGTGCGTGCTGGAGAAGGACCGCGCGAACTCGAGCTTGGAGTCGACAATGTCGACGCTGCAGACCTTGGTGGCGCCAAAGGCGCGGGCCACGGCCGCGCACAGCAGGCCGACGGGCCCCGCGCCCATGACGACGACGGACTGCCCCGGCGAGACGGACGCCTGCCGGACGATGTGCACGGCGACGGCGAGCGGCTCGACCAGGGCGCCCTCCTGCGTCGACACGTGGTCCGGCAGCTTGTAGCAGAAGTCGGCGGGGGCGGCCCAGAAGCCGGTCAGGGTGCCGTCGTGCGGCGGGGTCGCGGCGAAGCGCATCTCGGGGCACAGGTTGTACTTGCCGGCGAGGCAGGACTCGCAGCGGCGGCACGGGTAGCCGGGCTCGAGGGCGACGCGGTCGCCCTTGGCCAGGGACGTGACGGACTCGCCCACGGCCACGACGGTGCCCGCGCTCTCGTGCCCCAGCACCATCGGGTCCTTGACCACAAAGTGCCCGATGGCGCCGTGGTGCCAGTAGTGCACGTCGGACCCGCAGATGCCCGTGTAGTTGACGGCGACCAGGACGTCGTGCGGCGAGGAGAGCTTGGGCACCGGCCGGTCGGCGTACGTGACCGACTTGGGCTTTTCGAGGATGAAGGATTTGTTCTGCGGTGGCGTTTCGTGTTAGTAAAGTTTTGATCTGAAAGTAGAGCCATTGCTGTATCTAGGATCTAGAGTGGTAGTATAGCTCGAATCAAACAAGCTCATTTGCTTGCCATACTGGAATGGCGATCCCAGTTCATCCGTATAGAATTGGACATCAAGGTATGTGTGGCTTGCCGCCATCGATCGACACTTTGCTTGAATGGCTGGCTATAGGCTTGGATAGAGGGGAAGCTCTTACACTGGCGGTATTGGGATCCATTGTGTCGGTATATTGTGGCGTTTACGATAGAAGTTCGAGTCGGTACTCTCAGAATGAATCAAAAGCAAGTCACGTCGTGAAGTTCGAGGCCGGATCGTGATTGTTGTATATAATATGTCGGAAATAGAAGTGTAATCGAGCAGAGTTTCTAAGCTGACGAGAAAACTAAAACTGGAGAGCGGCCAAGCTCCCGCCGCGGTCGGAGTAAATCAAATCTTTTGGGTCACGTCTCATGATTTCGACCATCGTCTGATTGCTATTCGACCGCATCAAACAGACATCAAGACTCGGCCCCTCTTGCCCGTTTTCCCTCTCCAACCTCGCGGCCCCATGGCCCCAAGACAAAAGCCAATTAGGAAGGCCGCCGACCAGCATGACGATGAGGTCGCGAACGCGGGGCAGTGGCTTTTTTGGAGGGGCTCGAACGCTGTAGACCCACTAGAGCTAACATCATTACGACATGGCGGGCGAAGTTATGGGGGAGCTTCGGGAGCTCTAGCACCTTGGAAAGTCGGGGACAGGGGGGAGCTTCTCGAACTCTCTTTGCGAGGTCCCCATTTTATTTCCAATTTAGCCGCTGCTGGACGGAGTATACCCGCTCCAATCATTCCATCAGCATGTGAATCCCCCAGTTCGAAATCTCATGAGCAGTTCGAGGGAGACTACTCGGCGATATCGCCGCCCCTATCTCTTCAGCATAGCGGTCACGGTTCCGAGACGATTTAGAGTTATAACGGTGCTTCGTCCGCGAGTTTTTCTCGTGCGATGAGCATGCTAGTCACTAGGTAGGTATGACTCGATTCAGAACTTGTCTTCTCGGCCAAAACTGACGGAATTATTCAGAAGGAAAACCGCAAATTAACACTACATATCAACCTATTTTCTTTTTGTTATAGACATCTTGGCACTTGTATAAACGACCGCTATCGACAAACATTCAGCTGATCAGGTCGTGCACGATCAAGCGTACAAATCCTTGTGAGCAGCCTTGATCATATCAGCGCCCTTCTCACCGACCATGTACACGGAGTTCTGAATGCGGCAGTCAGGGATGACAGGAATGACGGAAGCGTCGATCACGCGCAGGTTCTTCACGCCGTGCACCTTGAGAGACGGGTCGACCACGCCCTGCTCGATGCTCTTGGACAGGCGCGCCGTGCCGCACGGGTGGAAAGCCGTCTGGCAGCGGTCCAGCACGGCGCGGCGCATGGCCACGTCGTCGTCGAGCGGCATCTCCCACGGGTACTCGCCGACGACGATGTTGCGGAAGGCCTCGCTCTTGGTCAGGAGGTCGTAGCTGAACCGGATGCCCTCGCGCATGCCGACGATGTCGAGCTCGTCGGAGAAGAAGTTGAGGTTGATGGCGGGCTGCGCGAGCGGGTCCGCGCTGTTGAGCGTCACCTCGCCCGGCTCGGACACGGGCCGCACCAGGTCCACGATGACCGTCATGTACGTGCCCTCCTTGGGCATCGGGTAGTGCCACTGGAACGCGCTGCCGAACATGCCGACGAAGTCGAGCTCAAAGTGCGGCTGGCCGTCAGGGCAGAAGGGGTCCCGGCCGCCGTTGGCTTCCTTGCGCTTGCAGTACTCGGAGTCCTTCTCGAAGTATTTGTCGATGCGGGGGAATCCCACGAGCTCGAGAAGACCTGACGCGACCGGGCCAGAGTGGTCCTTATTGTATTGGTCTACGGCCTGGGTGTGGATTTGTCCCTTTCGCAGGAGATGGTTGTCCATACCGTACCCGTCCTTGACACGCAGGACGAAAGGCACGCCGGGATGGTCGAGAAGATGCTGACCCACATGAGGGTTCTCGACCAGGACGTTGATGCCATGCTTCTTCAGCTCGTCCTTCGGTCCGACACCACTCAGCATAAGCAGCTTGGGACTCTCAAACACACCTTGAGACAAGATGACTTCACGTTTTGCGAAGAAGCTGTGCTCCTGGCCGGATGCGTCAATGACCGTCACGCCCTTGCAGGACTTGTCGGCGGGGTCGATGATCAGAGTCTTGGACTGCACTTGAGGCAGCACCATGACGTTGCGCTTACCCTCGATGAAGAGGTTGCTGCCGGAGCGCCGGCCTCTGTAGATCGAGTCCATGCAGTGGACGAGGCCGCTCATCTCGCCATCGTAGATGTTCTCGGTCAGGGGCTGGCCCGTCGACGTCCACGCCTTGGTGAGGGCATCGCGGAACGGTTTCATCTCGTCCAGCAGCTCGGCGTGGGAGACGTGGATGGGACCGCCGAGCCCCGTCTTCTCCAGCTCCGGGTTGTACAGCTTGGGGTCGTCGTGGTAGGTGACGCTCTTGCGCAGATACGGGACGAGCGGGTCCCACGTCCACTCCTTGCCGCCGTACTCCTCCCACATGTTAAAGGTCGGCTTGCACCCGGGCACCCAGGTGAAGTAGTTGAGGTTGGAGCTGCCGCCCAGGGCCTTGCCGCGCGTGTTGGGCTTCTCGATGCGCTCGTAGTCGTCGCGCCGGACGATGGTCGTCTTGTAACCCCAGTCGTGCTCGCTGCCGCGCAAATCCATGGCTGAAGAGGGTGTCTTGATCATGGGCACCTGTTGAAGAATGTGTGTCAGTCATTTCTCTTTTCTGAACATCATGGCTCAAGGTGGACGGTAGAGTCTAGAATGCATCTCAAGATTTATGCCAGTACACAAGGAAACAGCGCAGAGTACATACCTGTTCAGGGTTGCCCACGCCGGCCTCGACGATGAGGATCTTGACGTTGGGGTTCTCGGCGAGGCGGCCAGCGACGACGTTGCCGGCGGTTCCTCCACCGACCACGATGAAGTCAAAGTAGGTGTTGTTGTTTGAGGCCATGATGAATACTCAGCTAAAACTGAAGAAGATGTGTTTGAAGAAGTAATGAAGTGAAAATGAGTGTTGATGGGATTGCCCAAAGAGGTTCCAGATATTGCGGAACCCGGTCGTCATTTTATACTTATGAGCACTCTCCTGCCTCTGTCACTATCACTATGATGTCAATACAGCATCGTCGGCTTGAGTGGATCATCCATGCCTATAGAAGGCGATGACGATCCACTGATGTCAACCTATCAGCACGAATCAATGCAAAGATACGTTGCTGCCTTGCTCATTTTTCTGTTGAGGTAATAACTCGCCAGCCAACAGTTCAGATACTCCGTCCCAACTGGGAATGTACTCGCGCATCAACGACCATGCTGGGCCAATGGCCCTCACGATGAGGTTCAAGGTCGATGAGCTGAACCGAGACCTGGGCAGCGATCCTGTAAGAAATTAGTTGTACTACCACTTCTAGAAAGAGCTTTCACGAGAGCTACCAGCTTAGACTGCTTGTGAAGCTGAACTCAAAAGTCCAGCCTCATGCCTATCCTCATGCAAGTGGCATATAAACAATGCATCTGATAAGATGTATAGTCTTTTTCTGACACCTCTAGTGCCTCGAGCGTTCCTGGCCATACAGTAGCATCACCAGCAAGTCTGCAGAGCTAGCGCTGGTTTCTGGTATAGAAAGTTCTGCAAGGATTACAGCGTTGATGAAATTTGGTAACGGAGTGCCCGATTCGGTTTCTTCAACGGAGGACTTTCGCAAACGTACATATGCAACGCAAATCCTTCACTTACCCCTTACTCAGCTGTAGTCTTTCTGAAAGACGGCAGCGAATGCAGGTCGGCGCATTAGCTCCGGATCTTAAGTTGCAACGTTTTAGAACGGCTGCGCGAATGGGACAGCTGAAGATGCCGAAGCACGCCGCCGCTTAGCATACCGAGGGTGAGCCGAGAAGAAACCTCAGTGGCCCAACAGTGCGGAATCCCGAATGACTGCCACCAAACAAGCTTTTGTAGCGGGACCGTTGGCCCTTGCTGAGGCCCGCCGCCGGCGAATACAGGATACAGCCCTGGCTAGGACACATGCTAGGACAGGCCCTCGGTGAGCTTAGTGCTGCTCCCTCGCCTGCATGATAGAACCATGATTTGCCGAATAGTATCACCAAACCAGGCCTAGTCTCGTTGCTTTACTTAACCTCACCTTGTCCCATCGAGAGCATTCTGGAATGCCGTGGTGCCCTTTGCCAGTGAAACAAAAGGTCCGAGCAGGCAACTTCTGGGACCGAGTTCAGACCCCGCGTACAGGGTGTGATGCCCTGCCAGATCTGTCAGCTTGTGGGTAGCAATACCGATGGGTAGATTCAATACAACCGGCCAATCGTACTTGCGCATAGATCGGAATTGTCACCGAGAGCATAAACCCTTCATCCAGGATGGGCGAACAGGCCGCGGAGCCGGCAGGCCAGGCGGCTGGAGATAGCTCGGACATGAGCTTCATGTTTGTACCGCAGACACTATCAAAGAAGGCGCGCAGCCATGCCATGAAGGAGCACTGGAAGCAGCGGAGGCGGGATAAGCGGGACAAGGAAGCGGCAGGCCACGGAGAATCCACCTCGTCCAAGGTCCGACGCATGTTATTTCCCAAACACGGGAGCCACGAGTCCACCAACTCAACCACTTCGACCATCTCGTCTACGCAGAGATCTCAGCACAGCATTAGCCAGAGCAGCGGCAGCAATCATGTCACCCCGACAGAACCTCAACCCACCCCGGCGGCGGATTGGCCCACGCCGGTGCTTCCGGGAATCCCTGAACAGGCACTCCGCGGCATGAGCCAAGTCATGGCTTGTGGTCGACTGGACCCCTTTGATGCCTTTCCGATAAAACTGTCTCCCGAGCATCATAAGCTTATACATCACTGTAAGTACCTACACACATATACCCGTTGATATATTTCTACGACCCATCAGAGATGCAGACACAAAAACTGGGCTCGGAAGACAGGCTAATTCGTCTCTCAAGTTCTTTGCATGTATGCCGCTATGGTGTTTGATGGCAACCCTACCAGGTCTTTCAATCCCCTTTTAGATGTCTGGCTCCCGTTGGATCTTTCCAATGCCGCGGCCTTCAATGCCATGATGGCCAACTCGGCTGCTCATCTTAGTATGATGCAGGGCAAGAGGAATTCTCCTGAATCCCTGCACTTCAAGGACGAGGCTCTTCACATCATCGGGGATTGGTTGACCGAGTCTAGTGGTGCCCCAAGTGATGAGGTTATAGCTGCAGTATTGCGACTTATGAGCTATGAGGTATGAAGACCTGCTTATCATCTCTCGAAAACACTAGCACTGACAGTAAATAATGCAGCGGCAGTGGGGGACCGAAGCTGAATGGATGACACATCGCCAAGGCCTGAAAAGCATGATAGAAGCTCGGGGTGGCATCGACTCATTGGGGCACAACTGGCGTCTCCAGCTGGTGTTTTATCTGTGTGTTTCTCCGGCCTCAAATATGATGGGTTTATGCGCCAGGGTTAACTGCGACGTGACTGACATTCAATCCAGAATATCACTGATGGCGCGACCATCCTGGTTCTACAGTTCCAACGAGATCGACAACTTGTCACTGAATACAGACTCGAGCCTCATCCTTGGCAGCGCGACCAACCTTCACAACGTTCGCTGCATGTGGCTGCTTTCTTTCGTGCAAGATACGCGCACGTTTATGGAGAGGTTTCGCGAGCTTTTCTACAATGGCCTTTCAGAACTCAGTGGAATACAAGCCGCTGTCTTGCTCATACAGACGCAGATGCTTGAGCCCGGCCAAGACGAGGGGAAGAGCCAACAGACATTAGATCAGGCCCGCTGCGAGCATCTGAGGCTTTCATGTCTCTTCTTCATCTGCGTCCTGCTTCAGACTACCACTCCGACAAATATCAACGCCAGCCACATGGTTGGCACAAACCTACTACTCCCACGCTCGGGTCACGAAGCGCCATACCGGCTCAATGATTTCCTGCTCGTGCATAACTATGAGTGGCACAACTCACTTGAAGACAGTCATCGTCTTCTCTTCGAACATTTTGCCCCCAACGACCCGGAATCGACTCCCATTGCGCAGTATGCGACTGAGATGGCCGATATACTTTCTACGATGAACAGGGAGTCCCGCCGTGGCGTGGAAATATGCCTACTCAATATACTTCTTGATCAACCTGGACTTGGCCCGCACAACACGTTATCGATTGGAGATGAGACTCCAGATTCTTTAATGTCAACTCTACACATCAGCTGAAGTAGAATCAAGTTGGCCAATACACCATTACTTCGATAGATGCTCCTATCGGAAGTGTGGACTTTCAACAGAACGGGGAATCTCAGGAAGGGAACAAGATTGGAGAAATATACGATGTCTCGTTGAGACTAATCAGAAAGGGAGTGAACTCTGCCAAATAGAGATACATACCTATTTACGGCTTACCGATCATATAGTTGCTAATATGATACCGGATATAGACTGCGATATATTGTTAAGTTTGGGCCTTGCATCCCTGGACGTTGTACCCAAAAATCGTTCTTTCTCCGAATGTGAGCTATTTCAAACAATAACCATAACTTCCAATCGCCATAGATTTCTAAACAAAACGTCACATAGAAGTATCATTAGTTCGGCTCAATCACAGACTGTCTACTTAGCCTGGAAAATGGAGCATGTTGATTGGCGACGATACTTCCAATAAGCTCTTGGGATGAAGTAGGCAAGACATCCTTTTGTCGAAAGAGCGGTACACGATACCTCCATGTCGGTTGGGACCGCCTCTGCTTGAGCTGCATTTCTTCCGAATAGGTGGACTTCGCATGCAAGTTGCAGCGCCCCCATCAGCAGGGGTTGCTATTGGTTGCAGAGCCGCCCATCTAGACACTCGCTCAAATGACGTTCTCCTCAGCCTCACCGGGCTACAACTCTCTCCCTTCCCAACAATCATCACTCTGCAAATTCGTCGCCACCAGACTGGAAGACCGAGATGGCCGAGGCGCTCGCGGCGCTCGGCATCGCGTGCAATGTCCTTGCTGTGGTCGACTTCACCTGGACGCTGCTCACAGAAGCGCGCGAGATCTACAAAGCCGACACTGGCGCGAGCGACAATGTCATCTTCCTCGAGAAAATCGTCAACGACATCAAGGATCACGATGATCGCCTCGCCCGTTCCGATACCGATGACGAAAGCCTACAAAATTTGATTGAGGCGAGTAGAGATATTGCAGCGCAACTGTCGGCAGCTTTGACGAGTATGAAGAGAAAAGGCCGCGCCTCAAAGTGGAGGAGCTTCAAGGCAGCCTTGAAAGAAGTTTGGGGCGATGACAAAGTCAAAGACCTGGCGGAAAAAGTCGGCAGCATACAGAATCAAATCGCGAGACATGTGTTAATGTCCATAAGGTATGTCGGACTCTGCCCAAAGTTATAAACCATACTAAGAAGTTCCCAGCGATGAAGTAAAAGAGACAGGCAGCAACGTCAAGGCACTATCATTCGCGATCAAAAGGCTCGAAAGGACCAACGCTCTGCTTGGTATCGAACGAAAAGAGGATTTGAATGAGCTGGAACAGAACTTGGCCAAAGTAGTGAGAGGTGCTGCTTTGATAACCCAGAAGGACCTCAAGCAATTGTGCAGGGCCGTTATCCATGAAGATAGTGTTACGTTCATGGGTAGTCAGCGCGCCGGCCAGATCCTGACCGCCGCAAAAGAGCTCAGCGAAGCTGCTGATCTCACACAGAAAGACCAAGACTTCTTGGAGTCTTTGCACTTTAGCAATCGAATGAATCGGCATTACAATATCGAGGATTCTCATAAAAGGACCTTCGAATGGATCTTGCAAGATGACGCTCCGAAAGGGGGCGACAATACCAGTGGATTCAAGGAGTGGCTCGAAAGAGGCGACAGCGTCTACTGGATCTGCGGGAAGCCAGGGTCGGGCAAGTCAACTTTGATGAAATTTCTATCAAAGAACGAAAGTACCAAACAGTGCTTACGTGTTTGGGCTTGCGGTGAGCCATTGATCACGGCAAACTTCTATTTCTGGAACGCTGGCACGGCATTACAAAAGTCTCAGGAGGGTTTGCTGCGCTCTATCATCTTCGAACTACTACGAAATTGTCCAGATCTCATTCCTGCAGCACGATCCGCTATGTCTGCTGAGCCGAGCATTGCACAATACGATCAGCGATGGGAAGTCAATGATTTATTGTCCATGTATACCGCAGTCGTCACCCAAGACGTGGACATAAAATTCTGCTTGTTCATCGATGGCTTGGACGAGTTCAAAGAACCGCAGCGGTCACAACGCGATTTGCTGAGCACCATTCGACGCTTGGGGTGTTCTTCAAATATCAAACTCTGTCTTTCTAGTCGCCCTTGGACTGAGTTCCTCGATGAGTTTGGCAACGATGGCAATCACTTGAAATTGGAGGACCTCACCCGCGGCGACATAGAACGCTATGTCACCGACCACTTCAGAAGCCATCCTCAATTTGAAGTGTTGAGCGCGCAGGATGTCGCCTATGCTAATTTCATCCAATTAGTTCTCGACAGGGCTCAAGGTGTATTTCTATGGGTTTACCTAATGATGCGCGAGTTGCTCCAGGGTCTTACCCACCACGACTCGCTGGTGACACTGCGACGTCGCCTTGATCGCTTTCCACCGGACTTGGAGAAATTCTTTATGGTTCTGATCGATCTCATCGATCCCATATATCACAAGCAGATGGCTCGCTATTTCTATCTTGCCACGGCAGCCGAGCAACCGCTACCTGGGCGTTACAATTCTTTCTTGGACGATCTTGAGGACAACACAGCGCCAGTGTTAGACGGCAGTCTTGACTTTATGTCTGCTGAAGAAGCCTCACGGCGCGAGAATCAACTTAGGCGAAGGCTTGATGGACGAACACGTGGCCTTCTGGAACTGAAGCACACGAGGACAGAGCGGCATATTCAGATTCTGGAGTTGCCAAGTGGAGTTTCTGCACCGCACTGTTCGAGACTTCTTGCATGACTCTCAGGAGATCCAAGACCTGCTTTTACGGGAACTTTGCGACGAAAATACATTCTTGAATGCGTGCAAGGCTGTCCTGGTCTCATGCAAAACTGTTCCAAAGGACTACGGAGATTTCATTTCTGCCGTGTTCACGGAAAGAAAGGTTGACAACAAGAATTTGTTCTTATTTGCTTCAACTGCTCTGAGAATCCCTGGTTGCGGGACTGCGTTGACAAAAGCGCTTCTTGCTGCGGAAGAAGCAGACAACCGGATACGTCAAAAGTGCAACTGGATGCTTCAACCGAGGTATTTCCTCGGAATGGGTGCTGCAGTTGGTTTTCGTTCTTTTTTGGAATCGAACTTCAGATCTAGACCACAACTATTCGTCTCTGGTGGAGATTCCTCTGACGACCACCCTTTATTATATTATGCGCTGTTGCGGTCCAATGTTATATCCTTCGAGTGTGTCACTTTCCTCCTAGAGAAAGGCGCCGACCCCAACGAAAATACACATGACGAGGGATTTGATTCAGTGTGGCATGAGCTATTGAGAGCTGTTGAACTCGAAGAACTGGTGTTGGAGAAAAGAGTTCTGTACAATCTTCTCAGTCTGCTTATCAGTTGTGATGCAGACTTTCAGGTATCGGACGAGGACGAGAATACGTACTCTACGGTGAACGTACTGAGCAAGGTGCTTGATGAGCGCATGGCATTACAGTTGTACGAGCAGTTCCTCGAAAAGCACCCAGAGCGGAAGGAAGCCAAATCAAGGTTTTCAGAAAACCCGGGACAGATCACCTCACCTTCCGAGAGATCGCTTCCATGGATACCACTCTTTGAGACATCTACTTCCCAGCCATCGGAAGAGATCGTGTCAGCTCCACATGGACATGCTTTGGAAGGTATTTCATTAGGTCTCCACCAATCATCGGAAGACATAGTGTCAGCCTCTCAAAACCCTCCGGAAGAGGTGGCGATATCTATACAAGGCCCAGATCAAGAGAAGCGTAGGAGCTGCAAGTTCTTCTGCTGGTTCTAGACAAACAGTGTTGGATTTAATGCTGCAGTTCGAACGCTACCTCGTTCTAAGTGTGCATGAAGAGCATCTCTTGGGGGTTTTCACCTGGTAGTCAGGTAAACTTCAACAGGGTTCAGGGCGAATATCTCGGTTTAGCAAGGGATGAAGTGGCACAGGACTGATGTCGAACGTTTTCAGAGGTTGAAAATGCCATGTTGCAGCCTAAAAACTTACTTAAACTGTTTCATCGTTTGTTTGATTAAAAATTACACTATCTGCCCGTCTATCTACCCACCTACCCAGGTATCTAGGTAGGTATAATCATCCAACGGCTGTTTATAAACGAGTGGCACTGGATTGGTGTAGACTTGCAAACTTCGACTCCTGACCCATCAGCCTCGCTGGTGCATCAAACTCCATCAGGTGACCATGTTCGAGCAGAGCGACCTTGTCGTAGCAGGTAATATGCGTGAGCCGGTGCATAACGGCGAGCACAGTGCAGTCTCTAAAGACCGTATCGATGATGTCCTGCATGATTGTTTCGGTCTCGCCGTCGACACTGTGGTTATGTTAGCTTTTTCCTGTTTCCGAACTCTGCCTCAACCTCTAAAGACTTCTACATACCTGCTAGTCGCCTCATCGAGAATCAATACTTTGCTGTTCCTAACCATGGCGCGCGCAAGACAGAGCAGCTGTTTCTGGCCTGCCGACCACGCCGCTGTATCTAGCTCTGCGCCCACGCCGCCCTGTTCCTCCACGATCGGCCAGAGGTGGACGCGATCTAGGGCCCGGGTGATGTCCTCGTCAGACGCCTTCCCGAAAGGGTCAATGTTGAAGCGGATGGTGCCGGGCATGAGGAATGGGTCTTGCGGGACTACATTGAGGTGAGAGCGTGTGTCGGTCAATGAGACCATCGACACGTCGATGTCATCAACCAGAATTCGGCCCTCTTGGGTCTCGAGCATTTGGAGCAGGGCCAGGATAAGCGATGTCTTGCCGCTACCCGATCGCCCGCAGATGGCGATATGTTCGGCAGGTTTGATACTCATGGAGAGACCCTTGATCACGGGCTCCGAGTCCGGCCCATGAGCCGCAACCAGACTCCGGAACTCGATGGCACCCTGTCTCGGCCAGTCTGGAGCTACCTCGGTACTTGGACCATTCCTCTCTTCGGACTCCGTCTCCGTAGCAAAACGTTTCACACGCGCCACGGCGCCGATGCTCGACTCCATCATCGTCCACATCTTGATCAGTCGCATCAAGACGGTGCTAAAGGACATGACCATGACTAGCGAGACACCGACATTGCCCGCCGTGAACTTGTCCTTCCACGTCACGATGACGGCGACCAGGATCACGGCCAGCGCCGTGACGAGCATATCTAGGACGAAACTGAGCCAGTGCTGAATGCAGTACTGAAGATACGCCGGGCGCTGCGACGGGTCAATGAGCTTGTAGTTGCGCTCCTGATATACAGACTGCCAACCGAAGGCGCGGATGGTGGCGGCGCCGGCGACGGACTCGAGAAAGTGCGTGTACAGCGGGGCTTTTGCCTCGATCTCGAGCAGGCGGACCTGCCGCGACGTGCGCAGATAGAAGGACTGCAGGGCGTACAGCGCGGCGAGCACGAACGGCACCGTCGCGGCCAGGTACCGCGAGAAGACGACGAGGATCACGGCCTTGGCCACGGAGCTGAAGCCCGTCGAGATGTAGTTGACCATGATGATGGGCAGGTTCATGTCGATGAGCTCCATGTCCTGGCTGAAGCGGTTGGTCAGGGCGCCCGTGTCGGTCGAGGTGAAGAAGCGCAGCGGGGCCCGCATGGTCGCCGCGAGCAGGTTCGAGTGCAGCCGGAGCGAGGACCTCGATATAATGTCGACAAAGGCGAACTTGCAGGACGCGGCGATCATGCATGCGCCGAGTAGACAAAGGGCCGTGTACACGCCCATGTACATGCCGACGTTCTGGTTGGGCTCGTCCTCGTTGGCCTCGGACCACCAGTCGAGCCAGACGGTTGCGAATTCGGTGCAGAAGGTCCAGGCGGCCACGGTCGTCAGCAGCGTCGCGACGATCATGTACCCGGAGCTGCTGAAGTAGTAGCTGTACACGGACCAATCGCCATTCTTGCGCGTGGCGTCGGATGCGTCCTTGTCCTCGGCTTCAATGGCGTCTGCGATAGAGATGAAAGATTCGGCAATGGTGCTGTCGACTCGATTCAGTGGGCCGTGATCAGGCTGATTATCAATGTGGGCTTGGTCCTGCGATGACGTGCTCAAGTTGAGGCTGGCAACATATCCCTTGCGCGCTTGGAGTTCCTGTGGACTGCCCATCTCGACGATTCTGCCGTCCTCGAGGGCGACAATGGTATCGCCAAAACTCATCAATTTGTCTATATTTTGTCAGCGACGACGGCTGCGGGTATTTAATGACAATCAAATACTCACGGCTGTGTGTGGCGAGGATGACGGTGATGCCACGGCTGCGGAATAGTCCTGAAGAGCTCAATAGCTGGCGCGAGACATGATCGACTGTGTGCGCATCCATGCCACTGAAGACATCATCGAGGACGATGATATTTCTTCGCGAGTATGCGGCACGAGCAAGAGCCTGTCATAGTCTGGTCAGCACAAGAAATATTATAGGTAACGGATTTCGACTTACAATTCTCTGCTTTTGTCCGCCACTGAGGTTGAGCCCCTTGCTTCCGACAGTCGTCTTATCTCCTCTCTCCAAGGTCCGGAAGTCTGATTCGAGCGCGCAGGCCGATTGGACAGTCTTGTACCACTGGGCATCATAGTGTGATGCGCCAATGATATTATTGCGAATCGTTGTGTTCTCGAGCCACGGCTGCTGGGCACAATAGGCGATGGGAGCACTACGATCCGACTCCCTCCCAAGACTTGATATGGTTTCGCCCAGGATGCTTTCTAGAAGCATGGTCTTTCCACTACCAACGACACCGACACAGACTGTAATTTTGCCTGCAAGAATCCTGAGGCTGATATCTTTGAGAAAGTATGGCTTCGACTTTTCCCAGGCAAAACTCTTGTTCTCTACTGCCAGAACATGTTTTGCCGTGTCGACGGACTGTATTGGGGTCGCGCGAGTGAGGGATTGTAGGCTGATGGAAGATCCGGTATGCTCGCTAGATTCATTCGATGCATCGCGTGCGACATTATCGTCTGCATAGTTACAATACTCTTGGATGCGATCGTAGAAGCTAATACACTGCAGAAGCTGTGGCATCAATTGGATCAACATGAGTACTGGCGTCGTCAACAAGTTGATGAGAGCAATCGACGTGAATGTCTGCGCAGTCAGGAGCGATCCGTCCTTCCAGTATAGCGATATGATCACGTAGATGGCGAAGGTGGCCAGCGGCGCCAGGTTCATGACAGCGTTTGCTGAGCAAAGTTAGGAATGGGGCGCAATCGGCCAACAGGGCTAGATGACTCACATAGACCAACGTTCCAACACATGAGTTTGCGGTAAACTTCGGATTTCTCAATTTCAGCTCGTCGCAAGCTTTCGACGATGTCGGATGTGACGCTGGAAAGTCCCAGCATCTTGACTGCTTTCATGTCGTCGAGCATGGCAGAGGTGATGCGAAGCCGTTCTTGGACTTTCTCAATCCAAAGCTTTTGTGCTGTCTTGGCAGAATTTGACAGAGGCCCGGTGATGAGAAATATTACTGCAGAAGTGGATCAGAAAACATGTTCCGTGCGTCACGGATAGAAGACGTACTTATAATCACAGCTACGGGTGCAAGGCAGGCCAAGAAGATTTGCTGCTCCAAGAGCCAGATGGCTACAGCGACCTCGATGATAGACGCCCACATTTCGTGAATGCTCTGGAAATTCTGGCCGATGCGCTCTACATCTGTGCCCATCACGGCTACAGCAGTCGTGGGCCCGAGGTCGACCGTCCTTGCCTTCATTGTTTCCTGGTATATGAGACCGATCAGACCTCCCTTGAGCCTTGTCACGAAGCGAGTCGTCTGGTAAGAACCGAGGGCGGTTGTACACTGCAAATGATCAGAATAAAGAAATGTTGTGGTTAGTAGTGATCGCTTACCGCGATGCCGAGGAACACCAATGCCCATGCTCCGATGAGGGCACGCCCATAGCTCGGATCCGGCGCACCGTCCCCCACGTAAGACACCGTAACGTTGATGAGCATCGGCTGCGAAAAGAAGAAGACAGACCTGCACAGCCGCGGTGGGATGCCAGACAGAAATGATGGTAGGTTCTCGCGGAAACATGCTCTCAGAAGACTGTGTCTTGCGTGATGATCATCTGGGAGTGGTCAATATAGGCCCAGTCTGTAGCTGAGAACGGATACACACATTTCGAATAAGTAGCCACAAGCTTCTTACGCAGGATGTGGCTCTGCAGCCGACTGTCAATCTTTGGCAAGTCTTCCTGGTTGATGACTTTCGAATAACCAGCTCGAAACGTGGCTGCGAGCCAAGCAAAAGCGGTTCGAGTCCAGAATCCGCTGTACTCCTCTGGTGCACCGGCCTTCTTCTCCTCCGAAAGGATTGACTTCTTTTCTGTCGACTCAAGTAAAAGCGCTGCTACGGTCGAGGCCAGTGTAGTAGTCATCGAAGCCGCTTCACCGGTACTGCTTCCCATGAGCCATAGCGTCCGGACCCGCGCAATGTCGAGGATGACGAGGACCGATAGATACAGGCTGAGAAGAGTCGAAGGGCGAAGTGACCTTTGATGGTCAATGTATGACAGCAAAGCCACGCCGGCTGTTCCAATTATCGACAAGACATCGGCAGCTACGGACGCCCGTGTTTGTACAGAAACGTTTCGAGTTCTGAAAGCCAAAAACACCACTTGAGCTACAAAGATGCCAGATAATGTTATCTGTTGATGTATCAGTTTCTTCAGTTTCACATTTTGGCCGGCAATCTTACCAGTTTCCCCAAGAGCAGTTTGGTCCTCACTGAGCAGACCACCGTTGAGCGTCGCAGTACTGCAATGTGTGAAGGCAGAAGCGACAGAAAGACGGCCGCTGGAAGACAGGCGAAGAAGACATCTTCAAAAAGCAGGGTAAAGTCAAAGGCGCGACAGGAGGCATCGACTCTTGGGCCAAAGACCCTATCGCTGCCGAGCGGGCATACAGGTGATGCCATAGCTCGAGTCCGGCAGCACGCAGGATTAGAGTAGGAGCGAGGTCAATGATTGATCACAAGTGTACTAAAGCTTTCAGAAAAAAGAGAAGAAAAAATCTCAGGCTCAAAGGGGTTTGAAATTAACTGTCTGGAGGTGATTCGCGGTCGTAATTAGGTTGCCTGATCATACGTAGTGCAGGTGGGAGCCTATAGTGAAAATAACTCTATACAGAATCCAAGCGAGTAAACATTGGGAATAAAAGCGCAGATCGCTGCTCAAGCCATCTTTTATTAAGCGAGCAACTGATGAGTCGCATGGTGTAACTATCGGTCTCTAGTCGATGCGTTGAAAGGGCACAGCAGCTCGGAGCTCACATTTGAAGAGGGATGACTCCGCGAAGAGATAACTCGTAGGCAGCCATCATAAACGCAAGGCTTTGAGACGGCACGGCACTATCACGAGCCAATCTAAGCGAGGCCTCAAGGGGCTCCTTATCAGATCATGAATCGAAGGGGGTTCGGCCATTGAAGAAGAATTTCAGGGTCTTGCTGATGCGTTGGTAGAAGCCGAACTCCGATTACGTAGCTATTCCGTAGCGGATCAAAAGACAGTCATTCAATACGGAGTAGTTTCTGAATTTCGGATCCGAGTCCGATCCCTCTTCAGTCTTGACCGGAGATGAACGCTGGTAACTTTTGGAAGTCAATATTTCATATTATACATCATTTCCGCATGCGAATAAAGTTCTTATACATTTCTGAGCTCAGGATTCAATAGAAGTAGGCTGCTTGACATCTCCGTCTTCTGTTAGTGCCCGCGTGCTATCATCATGATCCAACTCCGTACGAATTACAGCGCCGCGAGCGCTAAAGTTTAGCTTACCATAGAGAGGAGCCATGTGGGGTAACCAAGAGTCCCCACTGTATTTTTCCATCTCTTTGGCAGAAAGTTTTGACCGCCTGCCTTCTGTCAATAATTTTCTGTATGCTGGTCCTTGGTGACAATGAGTTTTGCATCGTAGCATTCACAGTCCACCAACCATTCCAATCTTGCCGCCATGGATCTTCTCAAGATCTTGTCGCGTGGAACAAAGAAGACTGCCGGTCAAGGCAGCGCCCCTCCTCCGCCGAGCTCGAAGCCCATAAACCCCCAGCTGTATCACGACCCTGCGCGCGGCGGCTTGAAGAGGAAGCGCAATGAAGAGGCTCTAGATGCGGCAGCGACCGACGATGCACACGAGTTCGACTTTTTCGCTGTGCGCGACACGGCCGATACCAAGGTTAAAGAGCCAGAGCAGCCCAAGGCAGCCAAGAAGGAACAGCAAAAAACCGAAGAGGTCCAGCTTCTCGACCACGACGAAGTGCGCCAGGTCCTGCGATCGCATAGGCTCAAGTTCACTTTGCTGTCAAAGCACGAGGAGGCCAAACTCAAGGTCAAAAAGTCCAAGAAGAAGGAACTCCCAAAACCAAAGTCCAAGGACGGAAAGCTGTCGCTCTACCCCCAGCCCTTGACCTCTTTCACCGATCTCCGAAACGCCTACAAGATCTCACCGAGGCTCGTCGAGAATTTGGCAAAACAAGGTTTCAGGCTGCCGACAGAGGTCCAACTTGGCAGTCTGCCTTTGTTGATCGATCCCAAGACTGCTCTAAAGAACTCTGGAGACGAAAGCGTAAAGCTGAGCGATGATGGATCAGTCAACTTCTTGGCAGTTGCGCCCACCGGCAGCGGAAAAACCCTTTCCTTCCTGATTCCCACCGTCAACTCTATTCTGAAGAGAAGAGCCGGATCTGGAAAGCAGGAGGGCCATGTCCTGGAAGCCTTGGTCATTGCGCCTACTCGAGAATTGGCACACCAGATTGTCCGCGAGGGTCAGAAATTGGCTGCAGGGACTGGTGTCAAGGTGGTTGGTTTCAAGAAGGGCATGCGCCTTCCCACCGAGGAGGGGGTCGACGATCTAGACGAGGATGACGAGGACGAGGACGAACAGGATGCCTCGTCATCTGACGACGACGATGCGAGCGACGACGGTGAAACTCCGAAATCAGATGGCCCCATCACCAAGGCAGATATAATAGTAACCACTCCTATGCTGTTACTCAACTTCCTGACCAAGCGGGGCGCGGCAAAGAGGACATTACCCAACGTGCGGACAGTCGTTCTCGATGAGGGCGATGTTCTCCTAGACGAGCTATTCAGGGAACAGACCATGGGAATCATCAGCGCCTGTACACACGAGTCTCTAAGGTTTACATGCTGGTCAGCTACTATGGGTTCGAATATCGAGGCTCTGCTGCTGGAGAAGTTTGGCCAGGCGGATTCAGCAACTGCCGCACCGCTCGTCCGACTGGTAGTAGGACTGAAGGATACGGCAGTGCCGAGTGTGAACCACCATCTCATATACACGGGTGACAATGAGAGAGGCAAGCTCTACACCCTTCGGCAACTGCTGCACCCCAACTCGAGCAGTTCCTCGACTACCATTCCGGAAATGGGACTGCCATTTCTGGTATTTGTGCAGACGGTTGAGCGAGCTTCGTCCTTGTATGAGGAGCTAAAGTTTGAATTTCCTGCCGAGGCCGGCGGCTCTACACGAATTGCTGCATTGCATTCCAACATGTCGGAAAACGCCAGGTCCAAGATCATTGCCAGATTCAGGGCAAACGAGATTTGGGTGCTCATTACCACGGATCTTTTGATGCGTGGAATCGACTTCCGCGGCGTCAACGGAGTCATCAACTTTGACTTGCCCACCTCGGCGGCTTCGTATGTCCATCGAGTAGGACGTACTGGCCGTGCTGGACATCAAGGTGGTGTAGCTGTCACCTTCTACACCAAGGAGGACATTCCGTTCCTCAAGAATATTGCCAACGTCATCTCCCTGAGCGAGAAGCAAGCTGGAAAGGAGGACGGCATCCCTAAATGGCTGATGGACGCCCTGCCCAAGGTGCAGAAGGATGACAAGAAGAAGCTGAAGAAGAAGGGTGTTGAGTCTCGCAGGGGCAACAAGGCCGAAATCACAACCAAGAGCGCCTGGGAGAAGCGGAGGGAGAACAACCGGAAGGGCGCAATCGCCGGAAGCAAGAAGCGAAAGCTCGAGGGGCGAGGCGACGAGAGTGATGGAAATAACAGCGAGTGGGGTGGTCTGGATGGCTGATTAGTTGCAGATGTTCCCGACTATCTCGACTTGGACGGTAGAATCTTAATGAACAAAGATAATGCATGCCCAAATTACTGCAGCTGTATCTCGATGATCAACGGCAATCGCCTGCAATGACTCTACCTAAAACGTGACCGCAAGTACCTAGTTGGATAGAGATCAGGGGTCATCGTACCTCTTGCTCTTAGTTTTTTCCATACCCACCTGGTCGTGAGAAATGTTGATTTGCTGGCTGACGTCTCCCCTGCACTGACTTCGAATCATGCCGTGGTTCTGATACTACTTGGCCACAAACGGATTAATACATGAACCTAGATGCTCCTCATGTTTTGAGACTGGACAGACAGGAATGAGTAAATGTCTTTCTGCCACCGAATTCGGTCCATCATCGCCATGCTTGAATACATAATGCGACTCGATTCTTTGCGCCAGATCAACGGCGTTTGACTGAACCCAGCAATGGGCATATCAAAGACAATGGAGGTTCATCACATGACTTCCTCATCGAGACTGAATGTCGTGACCACTACCTTACAACACGCATTGTGTCGGATCTGTGTTTTGCGCGGAAGCCTGACATGCAGTGGAAGGACTTATGATCAAGGACTTGTGATCTGTAGCATGACAATGGAATTGAAAATTGTCCAGTCCAAAAAAATAAGAAAAAAATAAAGCAACACAG
The DNA here is from genome assembly GCA_001599175.1 of Pestalotiopsis sp. JCM 9685. Taxonomy (NCBI): domain Eukaryota; kingdom Fungi; phylum Ascomycota; class Sordariomycetes; order Amphisphaeriales; family Sporocadaceae; genus Pestalotiopsis; species Pestalotiopsis sp. JCM 9685. The sequence goes on along the minus strand of BCGF01000002.1, from coordinate 697,141 downwards.
GGAATTGAACTGTTGGCCTAGACAAAAAGAATATTCCTTGAGCGGTCTACTTGGGGGCAGACCGTAACCACTGGCCTAACCAGCACCCAGTTTAGTTTAGACAGGTCATGTCCCGTTGCCCCGGACCTGTGGTAGATTCTTGGTCAATTCTGATACTTGAGGTCACCTTGTCCCCCTCCTTGCAAACGGACTCAATCGTGGTGCCATGGCCCGAGGATCTCCCAGACGACATCTCTCCGTTTGCTCTTCAACCCGGCTGGTCAGCTCGGATGTTTGGTTCAGGTTGAGAAGAATATTAGAGAATTTTCCACTTTGATGTCTGCTGGATGCCGTAGTTGATGCATTATACAGACATGTGCAGGCCGTTCAACAGCTGTTCCGTATCCAAATGGAGACAACCTTCATTGTGGCTTCTTCCTTTTCTCTCGCAACTGTTTTATTATCTTGATAGTGGCTTAAAGGAATTAATATGTCCAAGTGCCAGTATCCCAAATCGCAACGTCCCTCGAGTATATCACAACATTACCATCGTCTTGTACTACCAGCACCGAACTATCGTCTCCCTGCCCTGCCGTATCGCTCGACCATTCCTCGTTGCCTCCGTCCGAGACGACAAGATTGCCGTCAGTGCCTAGTTTCAGAACAGGACTGATCGGGAAATCAGTGCAACAGTGCGAAGCCCACATGACTCGGTAGTTGTCGTGCTTGTCGTAGAGCACGAGATTTCGGTCCGCCTGCATGATGAAGCGATACTGACCGCTCTTGGAGAGGAGAGCACAATCCTGCTCAAGCGCTTCGCCCGCGTGCAGAGAATCCGAGGATCCTTCTATGATAATGGTCTGCTTGGTATCCGATTGCCAAACCTCCCCACCGTCCGATAGGATCACCACGTTTCCATCATCCTGCATGACAAGTACGGAGCTATCGTTGCCGCAGCCGCCCGTATTGGTCGACCAGATCGGCCACCGATTGGACTCGAACATCATGACCAGGTTGCCGTCGCCCTGCATCACGACGATACGATCTCCCCCATCTCCGCACGTCGATGATGCCCACAGCGCGAGCCCGCCGCTCTGCTGCTGGTTGTACAGGACGAGGTTGCCGTCTTTCTGGTTTTCGAATCGGAACCGCCCGTTCTTCGAGACGAGCATCTCGCCAAATTCGAGGTGCTCGTTGAGCTTCAGCCGGTCTCTCGGTTCGCGATGTATCTCGATCACGGTCTCTGTTGGTTTTAGTTTCTCTGTCTTCTCCGTCTCCAGCAGCAACGCTCGTATCGCTTCTAGTTTCCGCTCCACGTCGCCTTGGCCGTCGGCATGGATGAGTAAATCTGCAATGGAGGCATTGCGCTGAGAATATGAAACGTTCGAAATTGCCATAGTTTCTTCTCTCTCGTACTCTGCAGGCATTCGTCAGTACCAGTTCATGCACCACGCCAGAGAAATGTTTATAGTTACCCTCGATCTCCTTTCTTAGCCTCCGCAAAGCATGTCTCCGACCCTCGCCGTATATAGGGGGCATATAAACATCAAATATCCCCAGCAGCGCATACGCATGATCCTCGTCACGCGTCGCCTGTCGGTGATTCGCCCACGTCATGCGCTCCTCGACACTGAAATCCGTCAAGTCGTTCCCCTGCAGCGCGGCCGCCGAGATCTCGGTAATCTCCTGGACCTGGGTCTGGAGCGACCGCTTATCACCAAGCCGGCATCCATCCACATCGAAGAACTCGACAGACTGCGGCGCGAGCAATTCTTGTAGCGTCCACGACCGCGTGAACCACCGACTCTGCCGAAACGCCTCCTCCCATCCCGACCGGGCCAACCTCTCCTCGCGATCTTGCTCCCCGCCGCCGACGCACACGTCCGCCATGTACACATAACACCTCTCGGCGCCGCGGTACCAGCGAAACATGGAATTCAGCGCCTCGCTCAGCTCGGTACTATTCGCCTTGTCGATGCAGCACGTGTCGATCCAAAAGTGCTTCAGGCCGTCGGCCGCGGCCTGGCGCGCGCAGAACCGGATCTTGCGGTACCCGGGCGCCCGGGCCGGCGCCGTGCCGTCCCGCAGGTCCTGGAAGGTGACCTCGTCCTCGTTGCTGCCCCAGGTGTGCGACAGGATGGCGTACGGCGGCGGGTCGCCGTAGTACGTCGTCAGGCGCAGGTCGTCGCCGTCCAGGGTGAGGAAGCGCATGGTGGGCGGTCGGGACGGCGACTGGGACTCTTGATTCAGAAAGCCCGTACTCGAAAGGTGCCTTTGGCGTATGAGTGTTGTCTCGAAATATAAACAAGAACGAGTCCAGACATGTACTTGGGAGGCAGCAGCCTGATAGAAATGCTCGTGATCCTCTCAACAAATAGATATCCACTCACGGCGGGGACGGTGGAATATTTATAAAACCCCTGCAAAGCGGCCGCTCCATCTCACTTGTCCCTATAAGATCTAGAAGAACCCCTGTTATCTTGACCTACTTAGAGGTTAGTGAAGATACCATCCCTTGTCCAATACTTCTATATCTGGCATGCACCGCCTGATCAGCACACAGGCTCGATAGTTCTCCAGGGTATCCACTGGTAAGGCTTGTTTGCGCATGTCAAGTTTCGAGATGATCAAATAATAGAAGCAATTATATGCTATATCCGTCGAAATCGATCCAAAATTAATTGAAAGAACTACCATGGCTCGAACATCCATGAAGCTATCTAGATGCCCCTTTGGGTTCATGTGAACTGGAGGCCCGTCAAAATGAGATCAGCAGAGCTTCACTATCGTTGATAGTGATCGTAACAACGCCATCTGCAACTTCCAAAGCACAGCTGTCGTTCCTGACACCCTGAACCTCTAGCCCGAGACTCTCATATGTCCACTGACTGCCGGCATACGTAATGGTGTCCGCGCCAGCTCCCGCACCAGCAGGACTGGTCAGTCTGTCGACCGTGACTTGAGTAACGTCGTCCGGAACGCTGAGACCAATACTAGTAGAAGGTCTATCCGTGCCGGAGCTGGTCTCGTTCCAGTACTGCAGGTTCATAATAGCGACCCTCTTGAGCGTACCGCACTCGAACGCACCATACGCAGCCAGGTTCGGCTTATCCTCTCCACCATCAATGTCGAGCTCCTGGACTGTCGCCTTTCCCGACGTTCCAATGAAGTCGGCGACAAAGGGCTGACTATAAAAGTTGGAAAATACCTGCGCCTCGAACCCTGCGCTCGCGACCGGCAGCCACAGATCGTACCCGGCATGCATGATTTGCTGGTAGTGGATGCGCCCTACGCCGATGCTCATGGCGTAGAGGTAAAAGTCGGCCTGCCACAGAGCTGAGCCCAACCGCGCCTGGTACTTGTAGCTGTTGCCTGCGTCGAGCGAGTTGCCGACCTCGGAGAGCACAAAGGGAATGTCCGGCTTATTGGCCGCCAGCCAGTCGATGCGGCGCCGGAACTGGTCGAGGTGCGTGTGCGTCATTGTCATGTTCATCAGACCTGATGCGAGGGTCGAGGCGGTGCCCGCGTTGTTCTGGTAGTAGTGGTGCGCGACCGTCTTGATGCGGTCGTCGGCGTCGATGCCGAGTTCGAAGCACGTCTCCACGTCGAGTATGTACGCCTCCTTGGCGACGGCGGCGCCAAAGTGGGTTGAGACGTCGAACGCCTGCAGGATGGGACCGTCCGGGAGAGTGACGGCCTCGGTAATGGCAGAAGCGTACTTGGTGTAGTTTCCCACGTACGTCTCGTTGTTGAGCTTCCCTTGATAGTCGGGTGGATGCAGCGCCACTCCGTTGGCTCCTGTGAATGTGCCACTGTATAGATCCGGTTCGTTGCCAATCTCAATGGCCTGGATCTTGTCCCATCCCAAGGCATCGACAGCGCTCTGCGTCCAGGCGATAGTCTCGCTTACGTTTGTGGTGGCCAGGGGCACTTGGATGATGTACTGCGCGTCAGGAAAGCTGTCTGCCAAACTCCAGTACGAAGAACTAATCGTCGTGTTGCCGATATTCTGATAATTGTTTTGCTCAGCTCTGGGCAACGCCAACGCAGACTGGCCGGGCTCAAGTCTTCCATAATCTGCAGATGTGCCGCCGAGACGGATGATGGGACGACCGTTGGTGCGCGATGTGATGGAGTCGATGAGGTTCACGGAGAACTGATTGGCGTTGCCGTCGGCGTCTAGCGCATATTCCACGAACGAAGCCTGCTCAAAGGCAAAACCGCAGAAATCTGGGTCCACGACCTGAGCATTGTCGTCGACAGTGGGAAGACTGATTGATACATCACAGGACGTTGCGGCATTCACTAATAGCCCGAAGGTCCCAAGGCTAAGTAAGGGACACCACATCCGTGTGTAATAAGGCATGGTCGTACGCTTGACGTCGTGGATTCTGGTGTAAGCTTCTCAAGAACTCATGTTGAAAATGGGGGAAAGGAGATAGATATACTGAATATGAAAAGAGGCTTCGGTCCCGGGCTCGCTAAGAGTGAACGTGCTCTCCTCCTATTGAAAGTCGGCCGGGCCGCCGAAATAGATGGCCTATGAATATCATGTTCCTGAACGAGTATAGTGGGCGAGGCGCTTCGTGTGGGGGGAATCCGTCGTTGGGTCCCCTGTCTGCGGAGTGCTGCGAGGATCATGATGCATGCAGTCAGCTTGGAGGGTCTTGTCTTTCTGTTCCTTGACTTTGATGTTGTGTTCTGTCGCATACTTGTTTGGCTGGAGATCATTGGCGTTGAAATTTGACTGACTATTGGCAACGTTGTAACATCTATCGCGGTCCAAGAAGCCTGCAGTGGAGAACACCGTCGCGGCCCGACTCGAGCATTGTAGAAGTCAATGATTCGGGACAATTTATCCAACTCCGTGTCGCCCATGCCCACGGAGTCCCAATAGGAACCGTTGCAGATTAAGCCGAGAATGGCCAAGGACATGGAAGAAATGGCGTTACCGGCCGTCGGTCGGCATGCACTACAACAGGTCGCATTCGGAAGGTTCGGTTGTGTCATGCATCGTATGCATACCACCTGCAGATGATATCTGATCTGATCAAATCATGTCGGTCGCAGCCCGGAAGATGTAATTCAGGCCTCCGGTGGAAGTGATGCAGTGCGTCTGCCATCGATCACGCGGCTGAACATGTCGGTTTTATCAATCAAGGTCAATGCAAGCAGTACTCTGTACAGTCCCAAACCAATGTGGCGCCGAGGACGACAATTTAGGCTTCTGCAGGGTCTGCTTAGGGTATGGCTTAAGGCTTGAAAGTCGATCAATTCCACCATGTACAACACTAGGTACGTACGCACAAGTAATTTGACTTGTAGATATCTTGGAGGTCTGTATTGTATCAAGGTTCAGATAGATAGAGTATGACTAATATTGGGAAGCTACGATCAATTGATATGTGGGAGTCAGTTTGAGAAACGACAATCAAGGCATCCGTTTGCAGCCTCACGCAGTCACGACTTTCACAATCAACATTTTGCATTCAAGTCCCGCCTCAGTGAAGAGGCATTCACTCTCCGTTTGCTCTTTCCGTGCGATTGTATGCTCTTCCACAATTCTCAAGACGCCGCTGGCTACCTTGGAATTCTATCCCACCAGTCCTCGACTCCCAACATGTCCATTTTTACACATATTTCCAGAGCAAGCATTGTTTTCCATGAGTTTAGATCGGTTTCCCTCTTGATGGGTGTCTGACTGCAAGCTGTTTCTTCCGTCTATCAATGATTCCGATCCCTAAGAACATCCCAGCCAGCACGACGGAACACTGCGACACACACGGCATCCAAGGTTGAGAACTACCTTTGGTTTCATTACAAGCATTCATTGAGGGTAGCTCTTCTACATTCTCTTACTCGTTCGGATTCTACAACACCTTTTGACCATCTTCTAGCCTGACCGGCGCCATGGGTCTGTCTCCTTCGACCTCGAAGGTGGTAGGCGTCCGAAACAGGCTCGAATCCCTCTGGAAGCTCTACGAAGGGTACATCACCGATATCAAGTACATAAAGCAGGTCTGCCGTGCCAAGAACTCTGAAATGATGGAACGCTGCATCGATGGAATTCCGATGAGGCATTGGCAGAGACTCTTCGACATCATGGACTCCTGGACCACCGTTTGGGACAAACTACTCTACATGGTCGAATCCATCCACCTCCATCTCAGCTGCCTGCTCTCGACCCATCCCCGAGTCTGGGAGATCTTGTGGAGGGCGCACAAAATGTACTTCCTCGATTTTTGGACCCAGAAGACGAGCGTGAATATCGACACATCCAAATCCAAGCGTTTCGTCATGGTAATCCACAATGCAGCTAAGCTTTGTCGGCGACTCCCTCATTTTACCATTGCGCCCACGTATGAGGGCGGCATGTGCTTCTCGAACGGGCAGGGTCATTATTACATCCCCGAGTCGTTCAAAGCAGAGTCTTTGAACGATATACGCGAGAAGATGGACTTGCTCGATCAGAAGGCTGACCAGGAGGAGCTCCTCTATCAAGACAAATTCGACATCAAAAGCGCAACTGGTATTGGCATCCCCGGCTTTCCATACCAAGCTCTCAATTATGCGAATGACCCGACCTGGCGCTCCTCGAAAAGTTCGTCGACGAACTTGAACTGCCCGCAGAATAGACCCGAGGGTGATGACCTTGGCCCTAGCCCAAGAGCACGATTGCGTTTCGTAACGTGCTTCCAAGACCTTGCTTTACAAGGGCAACTACAGATCGAAGAGAACTCTGAGGACTTTGGGGGGTTGAAGAAGTAATTCTTCTCGGCACCTTTCCCCCAGTCTCCTTGAGATATTCTGTGTTCTGTACATGATCCAACACTGGTCCCACCTCAAGTCAACAAGTCAGCCTTTCATGTTGATACCAGCACATCTCTTTCGATCATCAGACTTTCATTCCCAAGGAGTCCTCGATGGACCATCAAGCGCTACGAAAGATACGGTCTGGCAGCGGCCTGCTATTCCTTTACCAAGCATTTGACTGCCAAAGGTTTTGGCATTTACCACATATGAGTCATATCCTGCTGCTGCGAATGGCACCAGGAAAATTGCACAAGCGAAAAAGATTGAGAATGTCATCCATAGCGTTGTTCATCAATTTATTGTATAGTTAGGGACAAACTAGAACTAAGACTAAGACTAAGGCTGAAACTGAAACTCAAACTGAGAGAAAAGTATGTGCATCCGCGAGTGATCCGAGAGGAAGTAGAGCGTCGCTAGAAGCCTTGGCCTTTCGCAGACTTTCCAATCGGGAACAGCAAGCATTGAATTCTTATTCTGGATTTGAACTAGGTTGTTTCGTGAGAGGTCAGGAATAATCCCAAAGGTCCAGCCTCACTTGTGATGAAACAACCAATCGTTGACAGAAAATCGTCCGCCGTCCACACGGCAAGACGACCCGTGATGTTCTCGCTACCAAGCCGGCTAGTCGGATAAGACGCGGTGGCGCGGACATCACTTAGAAACACTCGGGGCACCGATTTCGACTTCCTCGGGTCCCGCTCGAGCGTCTCGTATCCCGCCCAATGTCAAAAGATCTCCCCGGAGGTCCGGAGAGCACTGGGCGAGATACTCGTCCCCACGGACGTCTGGAGGCGCCCGAAAGCAAAGGACCATTGGCGAGCTCGGAGCCTGCTCGAAGCATCAGACCCACGCGCGCGAACGACCCCTAAATGGTGAAGGCTATCCTTCATCCCTCCGGAGAGGTCGGGATGTTTACTGCCTAGGGAAGTGTGGGCGGGGGATCCGGATCTGCGCAAATCAACTCCAGCATCAAACCAACGTTTCGCAAGACCGCGGTAACCCAAGACCCTAAGCGACGCAGTCCCTATTCAATGCTGGGGATAGCGAGGAAGTCCAGCGCCTGTAACTGCCGGAGGGCTTCCCACCCCTACTACCCGCTGGTGGGGGCATAGCAAGGCTGGATGTCAGAAATGCTCGACCTACAGGTCCGGGGCGGGGCCCGGGCGGCGGAACCCCGGAGAGGACGTACCGCCCGGGACCGGCACCTGGCGTTCGGGAGCGCGATCTGCCCGCGGGAAAGCTGCGTCTGGTCTGGTAGCGCCCGTCTGTAAGAGGAAGATCTAGGCTCGGCGGTGTGACGCCAGGGGATCCGACCCGTAGCGGGCGTCTCCCGTCCTGCGTGGCAGAGGCGTGGAGAGTACCGGGTGCGGAAGGACCCACTGGGCGGCACGGGGCTTTTGTAGGCGGTAGGAGGAGTGTATTCGCGGTGATGTATCCCCGATGAGTTGGCGAGATGGTGGTGGCAAGGTGGTGGAAACTGGCAAGGACTGAGATTAGTCTGCGTTCTGGAGCCGGAGGTTATGGACAGGAAGAGCAACTCGAGGTTGGTAGAGGTTGATACACAAAGCCTGCGATGGTGGAAAGGTGTCAAGATGAATGGATGATGTGGGGAGGACGATGACTGAGGATGGTAATGAGGAAGGTTGATGATAGAATGGAGTGTCCAATGTTGCCAAAGGAATTGATGGCCATGTGGGATGGAAGGATCGCAAGGCGTTGTCGCTCCATGTTGACTCACGAGGTGAAGGAGAGTGTGGAGTAGTAATCCATCAATGATGGCGACAAGATGGGAGGATGGAAGGACAAAGTAGGATGAGGGATGGGAGAAGGTGTCCGCAATGGGAAGAGGAAAGTTGAGAGACTTGGAAGGGAGGATGGGATGCGAATGATCGAGGGTGGTGGTGTTTGGTGGGTTGGAAGCTGGAAGCTGGGTGGGAGCTCTGCGCGACGCGTCAAGGTGACCAAGCACCTTGGTGGGGGACAAGGGAGTTTTGGATAAGAGCAAACGGAGATGCCCATCGGGAAACCAGAAATGACGGTTTTGACAAGGCAGAAACTCGTTGATGGCCAGAAAAAGTCGAGTGTCCAATGTGCTCGACTCGGGCTGGACAGGTGGGGTGCCTGGCGAGAGTATGCCAGGAGCCATGAGGATGATTTGGGATTGCTTGAAGATGGAAATTTTACTTACTGGAAAGTTATTGAAGAATGGTAGGTACAAGGAAGTCAGAACTCACAAGCCTGACGACGAAAAAGAGGTTGCTAGGAACAAAAGGGAAGAAAGGCTGATGGAGAGGAAGAGATCTGCAAAGGTGGTTAGAAGAAGGTTGCAAACAGGAGGATTGGTGGGCAAGAGGGAGATGATTTTAGTAGTGTGATGGTCAGCTGGAAACCGCCTGGGCTGGGGACGAGCTCTCAGGGAAGAAAAGTGCAGCACCTGGAAGAGAACTGTGCAAACGGGATGGGCATTGTGCAAGCTGGACTTTGAGCGCGTGCAGGCCGGCCGATGCCAACTTGTCTGCAGAAGAGCAAAGTTGATGATGGGATGGAAGGGTTCAAGGAGATTTGCGATCAGTCGATTGATACTTACAAGATGAAGTGGTGATGGAATGAGAAGAATGGAATGATTGAAGATGTTGAGGTGTTGTGCTTTGGTGGGAGCTGGAGCTGGAGCAAAGACGCGACTTCAAAGCAATGGGAATGGGAGCCTGAACTCGCGGCTGATTGTCGAAAGCGACTGACCGCCCGCGCCTTTTGGCATCGCCGGCCGTCAATTCTGAGCCTCCTCATGTTTGCTAGGAACCCGCGGGTTTTGTCGTCTACTTGGGAGGGCCACAACTTTCAGGTTGCCAGCTTGATGCACAGCTGCGAGCGCGTTGGTCAATCCGGCTAACATTGGTCACCAGTGCTGCAATTTCATCTCAGGACGTGCAAGATAGATGATTGTGTCTGGTCAATATAGCATTCCTTGATGTACAACTACCACATTGTGTATATCATGACAGAATATGCATATTTGATTGAACCCACTGCATAGTTCCATCCTTCCCGCCCTTCATCATGTATCTGGGAGCTCCTCGACCCTGTCAGGGGCTATTTGGAAGCAGTAATGTGACCATGCAAATGCTAGATCATTGTTCATTTGAAGCGCCAGAATTGGGAACATCAGAGCTTCGCACCACCTCCTCTCTCAGAATCACCATCACCGTTGATAGTGTCGCTGTCGCTGTCACTATCGTCTTCCTTCCCAGCGATATTCTCAACAGACCCTTCGTCGGGAGAAGTCGCTGAGCCATGTCCTGACTTGTCCGAGTCTGAGTGTCCAGACTCTTTGTGATTGTCGGTAGTTTGTGTTGGCGTACCTGAGAGCCACGGTCAGTCACTGCAACACTCTGTGTGCTAAAGATCTTACCAATGTTCAAATGAGCAAGTCTCTCCTCCAGGGAGCCATTCTCATGAATTTGACTGGTCGACATCAGCGAGATTGATGGCGTGATGCCCGTCGTTGTGTCCCTGTGTCCTCGAGGACCTACAGTCTGACGACTGATCTGAGTCAGTGCTTCGCGGCGGATGTTTTCGAGCATCTTGTTCAGCATGTTTTGCTGATGTTGGAACTTGGGGTCCTCTATGCTGGAGAGGAGAGGCAGGCCCCAATTGGCATAGATGTTCTGATGCGATGCGGGCTCGACTATCCCAAGAGGGTGGTGTCTGATGTACAAATGGCAGCAGTAGCAGGCTGGTTTGCTACAGCTGATGTAGCGGTCGTCGTCAATAAAGCGCAAATTGTTCTGGTTGAAGTATTCCAGAACCTGGATCTCCGCATGAACTATCGGCTGGAAGGTTGGGGACTTGTATTGGTCGATGACTCGATCCTGAATTCCCAGTCGGTGGTCCAAGTTGAGCAACGCTTCCTGATATTTGTGGAGTCTAGGATCGTTGGCTGGCAACATGCGTTTGAGAATGGACTCCAACCTGGTCAATTTGTCTGGCTCGGGAGCCGGGACACTCTCCATAAGAGGGATCCGACGGACAAAGCAATTCTGTGACAGCTCTACCACGTTTGGAGCATCTTCGAGTATCTGTTTTGGGGCTCTCACGTGATGTGCAAGACGCCCAAGTAGATGTCTTGCACATTCGAAAGTGGCCGCTCTGTCGCTCTTCTCGGACTCTCCATGCTCGATCTTGCTCCGGTCAACCAACTCCTTCATTTCAGGAGCCTTGCGCTGCTCATATGCCCTCTCACATAGTGTGACATAATCACCGAAATCGAAATCTTGCAGCCATTTGAGAAGTTCAGCGTCTGCTTAATATTGTCAGCGGTGTTTGATCTTATACTACTTTGGACTCATACCTTCCGAACGGCGTTGTTCCTCAAGGTGCTTGATGCATTTGTTGAACACGTTTGACAGCATTTTGGCCTCCTTGTTGACTCGCTGAGAAGCGAAGCGGATGCACTTGTGGACGAAGTTCTTTTCAGCTTCTTTTCGATGAGGCGACCTGAGAATCAAAAGCGCCTGAAGATCCTTCAGAATATCCTTGATGAAATCGACGATCTTGGTCGAAGTCTGGTTTGAAGCAATCCAGAAATTGTAGCAATCCTCACTGTCCTCGAGCCCGATGGCTGACGTGGAATCTCCACCTTTGGTGTAGTCGCACAAGTATGCAATGTTGTCAAAGAACCTTCTGCGAATGACCTGCTTGGGGCTATTCGCCCTGGGTCCAGAGAAGTGCTCCCCTCTGGTCTTGCCGAGCGACAGCAACAAGATCAGAGGCTCAAAGAAACGACTCCACAGACGTGCGTATCTGTCAAAACGTGGTGCATTGTTCTTCTTTTTGGGAGGCATTCTAGATCAAAGAGAGATTTGATAGTATGATCTTGTGTACTCGATGGAATTGAGCTGAAGAATATGAGCAAAGCCTGATAGATGGTAGGGTAATGTGTCCTGGTCCAGGCAACCAAGTGATCACTATGTGGATTGTGATAGCATTTAAGTATTCATCGTAGACTCATTAAAGTCCTGGCAATTCTATGCTACCCCGAGGATGATGCGCCCTCACTGGTCCGGTAGCTCCTCTCATGGTCTATAAAAGTGGTGGGCCTCCTTCCCTGGAGCCTCGACCTATGATGCGTCACTCATAGCTTCACTCGTAGACGTCATTCAAAATAATTTCGGTCCTTGTTGGCTTTCGGATAGGATGTTCTGGAATCATGGAATTACTGAGAAGTATGAAGAATATGTTGTAGTGCCCGGGCGCGATGCTCTGATGCGCTCCGATTATGCTGTGTCGCCCCAATACAATGCGCCATTGAGCGTGACTCTATACACATGCACGCGAATCCGCGAATAAAGCACTGGAATCTGCCCAAGCGATGTCTTCTCGGGCAAGTAAGGCTCAGTCATTATCAATGCGAATCATTATAGATGGTAGTGCAGTCTGTCGGCATCTACAGGGCCAATAAGAAGTGGTGGGCCGACGCTTGCGAATCTCATCATTCCCCGCGCATTGGCGAACGGCTCGTAGCTTCGGGCCGTGGCGCGTCAGGCATCTCACGCGCAGCCTTGCCACGGCGTATTCTATGGCTTCATTATATGCAGGAGTTTTACCAAAAGCTACGAGGCCATCGGCAACGACCAACGTATGAAGAGCGGTGAATACATTCGCTGAGAAATTAACCTTTTCAATAACGATATGGATGGAATACCAAAGAAGACTGAACATCGCGCAGATGCGTCACTGGATATGCTTGGGTGAGAATTGCTTTGCATGTTCTCTGTTAATGGCAGAGTAATGCGAAGAGTTAGAAGTCTTAGGTACTTTAGTGAGGGACGTCGCCCCAGAATTTCGGCTTCCCTCCTCGACCAGTATTCTCTCAAGCTAGCATTGACACATGTTGCAAGTTTGCAAGATGGCTCGTCGTAGGGCTCATACTGCTCAAATGAGTATTGACTACTCATTGTCCCACACACACCAATGGGCTGATCCAGGCCAGCCAGTCAATTATGACTTAAACGACATCAGCATGTATCCGGATCCGGCATACGAGTCCAACGCCAGCGACATGGCCGAACTGCTGAGCCGAGACCTTTTCGACAACATGACCTGGGGCAACCAGTTTGATAACATCAATCTCGACGATATAAATACATCGACGGATCCGCTCAGTACAGTTCCGGCTCTCTAGAGGGGGACAGACGTACTGGGGCTACCTGGGTACAGCATGAGTACCACATCTGTCACAATGGACCAGCCGCTCGCATCGGTCCCGCCCAGAATGCCCCCAACAATCCTACTCCCAGAGGCTGCGGGAGTCACACCTTCATTACTCACACAAATTCGAACGGATGGTGGTGATACAACCAGGACACACAGAACACGATTCCAGGAAGATGACCTACCCGGATCAAGGGATTTCAGGAAGGGAAGCAGTGGATTTTACTCCTGCAATCAAAACAAGGATCTCGTCGGCTTGGAAAAGGGGTGCGGAGACGTCTTTGACACTGCCAGAGATCTGAAGTAGGATCGACCTAGCATACTACTGCAAACAAACTCGCACGCTGACCATTACCCAGGAAACACCTGAGGAAACATGTGACCCCCGTCATCTGTCCCTTGTCGCCAGGCTGTGAGGCTCGAAAGGCTGAGCAGGCGGACATGCGTGAGCATCTGAGGGTGAGCCATACCCAATGGGCCAAGGATAATCCGCAATATGGAGTTGAGTTTGGGCCCTTCTACTGCGAATGCGGCAAGGAGTTCTCGAGGTCTGATAATATGACCAAGCATCAAAACAAGGGCCTCTGCAGCAGAATTGCATGACTAGTTGGCCTGGCAAAAACAGTGTTCTTGCCACCCCTCCTGTTTCCCTTCTTCTTCATTTCCTTCTCCTGTTTTCCTTGTCTCCTTTTCCCTTTTCTGTTTTCAGTGGCACATTGGGACTGCTACGAAACGTTTTTGCTACCTTACGACTTGACGAACAATCCTTTCAGTATAGCAAATTGACTCTTTTCTTACCGCGATGATATGGCACAATCAATTCTGAGACCTTGAGCACGAAACCACCCTTCCCTTGATGCCCCCACCCTGTGACAAGATTTCTAGTATAATAACGGCCAACCGGTAGGCCTTCGACACTTTAAGCGACTGCGACCATGAGAAAACGAATGATGTAGCATCCCTCCACAGAACATCCTGTGCGGCGTCTTGATATTGAGATCTGATAAATATGTTCAAGAGTCTATTATTCTTTTTCCATTCGCCTAGTTGCAATTGCAAAACTAGTGTTACTCGTATGTGTCCACGTCTCTTCATCCAAAGGGGGTATTGCTCATGTCCCTCAATTCCTTAACGCCTCTGGTATATACAGTGAATATTATGTTTCATAAGAAGAACGCAGGCTTTCCAGCTGCCAGTAGAAAAGAAAAGGTATTACAAAGAAATGTTGCTGTCGCTGTTGGTCCGCGTCATGCTGCTGGCCTTGGGGTTGCTGCTGACCTGCACGTCCATCTCGACCTTGATCCCCCTGCTTCTCGGCTTGGACGCCTCGACGATGCGCTCGCGGCTGCCGGCAAAGGCGTAGGCGTCGCCGCCGTTGGAGAAGTGCTCCTCGTCCTTGCGGCTGTGCCACGAGCGGTCGGGCAGCGGGATGCTGCCGTGGTGGTTCCCGCCGGTCGGCATGCCGCTGCGGCTGTCCTTGCGGCTGCTGAAGGAGCCGAGCGTGTTGCCGACCCACCGGCGCACGAGCGGGAAGATGAGCGGCACGTTGGACGTGACGACGGCCACGAACGTCTCGCGCACCGCCCACGCCGACCCGTCCTGCGCCCCCGTCACGTCGTTGGCCAGGATCAGCACGCACCGCAGGATGCCGGCCATGGTGACGAAGATGCCTCCCGAGAAGAGGAGGATCAATCCGAGCTTCTTCCATAACGGGATCTTGGCGTTCCACAGCATCGGGACGGGGATCGTGAGCAGGTAGATATCGGTGGCGACGTTCAGGCCGAGGGTGACGAAGACGTTGATTCGGGATGAGGCCGGTTGGCAGTTCACTGAAAGAAGAATGGTGTTAGGATCTCCAAACACAGTAGCCCTACATGGTGGCGATACGTACAACCGGGGTTGGGGTTTATTTGCCAGTTCTTCTGGATTGGCCCACATCCAGCGATGATGCATACAGTCACGATAACCCATGTGACCGTGATGAGACCGAAGCCGATGTTGATTCGCAGACGATAATTTCCCAGGCGTTCCTACTGATGTGAGCTGGTGGTCTTCAGGACATGATAGTACATGAACTTACAGTTAGACGCAGAAAGAAAGTACACAACGCTGCCTTGATTGCCCAGAGGACGAGCACGTACATGATCCAACCAGGGATCTGTGTTTTCGAACCACCGACTCTGGCGACAATTGTTAGTGAAATGTCCTGCAATAACCCAACTTCGCTCTTCAAGATACGCACCTCATTCGGTACTCGTCACTATCCGGGCTCAGGTCTGCCCTTTGTTGGTCCGTCATGCCATTGTTGGCAAGTCCATCGTAGTTTGCCACGACTTGATAAGCGAGGGCCGACTCTGCAGAATACGCTGCCTGTATCATGTATGTCAGATGACGATGCCCTCAATGGCCAAACAAGTAAGCGAACGTGATCTATACTGACCATGACAAGTATCATGAGGTAATCGTCAGCCTCCCACCGCGAGAAACCCACGGCTTCCCATCGTGCGTATAGACGTAGTAATATTATGGCTAGTCCTATTCCCAAGAGGATGAACACCTCGTTG
Organism: Pestalotiopsis sp. JCM 9685; assembly: GCA_001599175.1. Classification (NCBI taxonomy): domain Eukaryota; kingdom Fungi; phylum Ascomycota; class Sordariomycetes; order Amphisphaeriales; family Sporocadaceae; genus Pestalotiopsis; species Pestalotiopsis sp. JCM 9685. Next base: position 681,575 of record BCGF01000002.1, on the reverse strand, counting down.
AGGGCCGTCGTGGCATCTGCCGCCATTGTGCCGTGGGATTGCGATCCTTGACCCTTCAAGATCGAGAGAGTGTCTGGAGGTTTCGAGTACCAGGTATTCGGTAGGTACGTATTGCCTCTTGTCTTGGCGAGTCGGGATCTTAGCAGGAGAAAACAGAACGGGAAACTCAAAAACTCAAAATGGGAACTCTGGGTGCGATCCGCCCATGTACTTATCCGTCGTGGCAGGCAGCACAGCATGCGGGCTCGCCAAGGAAGCATTAGAAGATCGACGGGACCGTTCGACGCCATATCATCAAAGTTAGCTGTCATTCATTCATTCCATCCTTCCACAACCTCCCGGGAACACCTTTGATCTGATGTGCAGGGTGTGCCAGGTTGTCAGAGGGCCCTGACCACCACGCGGAATAACATGCATAAGCCCTGGAAAGCATGAACTACTTCACCACTGAACAGCTAGACATCCCAGGTTCTGCAGCGGTCATGTCCAGGTTCCCAGGGCGAACGACGCTCATCTGCGTGGCAGTTGGGCGTTTCGCGGCATTCGCCTACCTCGTTTCAGTCAAGGACGGCTGTAAATTGGCAACGGGGAACGAACCATCATGCGAGTCAAACGCCCACGTCTAGAAGGAACAGGCAAATCCCCTGTCCTAGCGCGGATCCGGCCCCAAAGCCCATGCATTCCGGCCCGTAGATCTTCGAGAACCCCCCGGCCTTCCAGCACTAGACGCGACTATCCACTTACACTACCAAGCTGACGTTGGCCGTCCCTGGAAATAGTTCGTGGTGTCCTTCTAGTCTCCCACCACTCAAAATTACCGAGGGTAGAGAAGGGCGGCCGGCGCCAGCCAAGTATGAAGCACTGTCCAACAGACGATGATGAAGGGGCTTAGAATAGCAACATGGGAATCGCTGAGGGATGTCACGGGTTGGTCCTTTTCCACGTGGCAATATCGCCTCGACCGCTTGGTGTTCATGGTTATTGCGGCTGAATCTTGATTCCAATCGACCTTGATGATTGCGCCATAAGCGTTTGGCTGCTGGCTGTTGGGTATCATTGAGGCGAGTCTAGTCGAATATTACCGTTCATCGTTTGAAGACGCTAATGTAGAGACATGGAATTTCATGACGATCCATGCACGTGCTTTCCCAAGGAAGGGAAGCGATAGAGAAATATGACCTGGGGAAAGAGTCAAGTCTAGACCTCCCCCAGTCATGGATCTACAGAGGTGTGTACGAGTACGACGTTTGTATCTCACCCGGCATTGAAAGAAGAGCAGCGCCAGTGATGTTTTCATCTCACCTCTAGGATCACATATATATGCGGTCGCAGGACACCCGCATTCAGCCACCACAATGCTATTGATGAGACCACTAGCACCTGGCACTTACTGGAGAGGAGCGTACACTTGAGATGAATGAAGACAACCCGGAAGAGAGCATACCCGTATGCAACTCTCGAGTCGCTTCCGAGTTCTCATGTACAAACAAGCTCTGTTTATTATCCAGTCGCTTGAAATGGTCTGGATTGCGAAATACTTGCGAAATTCCAATGATTATCGGTACCTGGTCAGGCATGGAATTATTAGGACAATTTCCCCGCAGCCCTATCACCTCTGTACACACAGTCGCTGATCAGTGCTAAGCAAGTTTAGAGTTTGCACCAAAGCTGCTACAAGTATCATGACTTGGCCTGTTTCGGCAGTGAGCAGAGGGAAAAAAGCACAACACCATCGGATCCGGGAATATGTGGCATTGATAATCTAGGAACTCCAACGCAGTAGTGCGCCGACTATACTTGAAGCAGAGCAGTGAACCGGGTCTATCAGATGGAATGCTACCACACCAAAGCTGCAAGTACGGACGGCGACTCAGCCCAATGCCTCTGGAGTACTTATGTGCCTACGCATGTGTAGTACTTTGAATTCTTATAACCCCTTTGGTTCAGCCGGTCTTCCAGCTTGGCGGGTAGATCGTGTCCGCAAGTCCGTGTCCGTAAGTCCCGGCAGTCTTTAGGATCAACCTCTGCCTCAGCTTGTAATCGGTGGGCACGGTACATGAGCAAAGTTTGTTCACGACTGATACATTCACAATACTCAGGCGGCATGATTTGATCTTTCGATTTCTAGAGCCAAGTGTCACGAACCTGTCTGTACCTGTGGTGTTCACCGTATACCAATACGTGATTGTAGGCCTTTTTGAAGGCCTGACAATGGCATTCAGTAGCAATATCAACGGAAGCCGCTCCGACTCCTATAGCTGTGCCAGCCGGAACCATTCGTAGTAGGCTGCATTAGGTAGTCCAGCAGAACAAGCGCCCTGATTTTCCATTACCCGACCGGTCCAAAGGGGGATAAGGTTTTGATGGAGAGCTCTAGTCTTTTCAATCCGTTTTCTCAACGGGCGACCATCTCAGACAGAAAGTCTACCGCTTTCGTACAGTCGGGAAAGATTTCTGTCCATCTAATTAGTTTGCGCGTAAGGCAGAAAACGAACGGGTCCAAAGTCTTCTCTAGCAAGGCCGATCATCTCACCTAGCCCCGGATGATGTCCCAGTGCTGAGAGTCGGACACTCGACGGACCCGAAGATACACGGACGAGACAAGACATCTTTCGAGTATGGGATGAGTATGTGGCTCTTGAAGTTCCCACGGGCTCGTATCCTGGTTGTCTTGACAAGCTTTTGGGATCAGTATATACATGTGCTGGGTGCAACCTGGAGTACTATTGTGCACGTGCTACGACCGACTATTAGACTTCTTCCGTACATTCTTCCATCTTTGGGGTCGTGCCCCTTTTTTTTTCCACAAACCCATGGCTGTCAGGGGAGGTCTTGGCAGGCACCGAGGAAGGCAGGGAGGAGGACTGGCCATCAGCACTATTAGGAATCCGACTCCCTGGTATGCTATACTGCCCGACGTGGGTTTCCATCAGGCACAGTCGGCACACTTGTCGATCCTCTCGGATTTAGAGCGGGCTTACATCGTACACTAGATTGATGTCCATCATCCATTTGCGGCCTGTATAGGAGATTGAAATCTACAAGGACTGAGTTGGAGGAGATTGTGCACATGGGTAGGTATATTCACATTCCCTCTGTCCGAGCCCCATGCTACCTCGGGCCGATCATGGCAAGACAATTCACTCGCACAGATGGATTGGCTCTCCGCGATGCGGCAAACTTATGGAGACTTTTTTTGTGGTATCTGAACTTCTTTATTTCTTCTAAGCGTTTCCTTATAATTATTAAGTGAGATAAGAGGGACGTTCAAGCCAGTTGGCTGTCGTACGTCGCAACCTCTGCCATGGTCTTCTGTAACTTCTCCTTGACGGCCGCCGTGGGCTCCTCGTACGGCCTTCTTGGCCTGAACTTCTTCTCCGCGTCTGCGATGCCTGCCTTGGGCGCCGTGTACACGCTCGCGGCGTACTTGGTGACCTAGAGTTTTTGAGCATCAGTATACGGTCATAACACAATCTCCGTCAACAAGAAGAACTTACAGCGATACCGGACTTGATGGCCTGCTCCGACAGGGCTTGCTTCTCCTGCAGCGCCTGCGCGCCCTTGAGGTCTCCCTTCTGGAACAGGTCGTAGATCTTGACGACGGTCTTGGGGAACAGGTTGCCGAAGGCGCAGATGCAGCCGACGCTGCCGCTGGCGAGGCCGCCGAGCAGGAAATCGCTCTGGCCGCCGAACGTGGCGAACGCGTCGGGCTTGAGCACGGCCGACAGCCGGCTGATCTTGGCGACGCTGCCGCACGTCAGCTTGACGCCGACGATCCTGCCGGCGTGGCGCTGGGCCAGGCGCGTGACCGTGTCCGAGTCCAGGTCGACGCCGTTGCACACGGCCGGGAAGTTGTAGATGACCAGGGGCAGCTGGCTCTTGGACGCGACCTCGTCGTAGAAGCCCTCGATGACCGACTGCGTCGTCGCCTTGCCAAAGTAGGCCGGGGGCAGCAGCAGGCCGTAGTCGGCGCCGGCGGCGGCCGCGTCGGCGATGAACTCGAGCGCCTGCTTGGTGCTGTGGCCCGACACGCCCGCCATGATGGGGAAGTCCGGGCCCACGGCCTGCCGCGCGATCTGCAGCAGCTGTGCCCGCTCCTCGCGCGTCAGCAGGAACGTCTCGCCGTTGCTGCCCAGCACCACCAGGCCCGCCAGCCCCGTCGTGCTCAGGTACTTGTAGTACTTGGCCTGGTCCTCGGGGATGATGGTGTCCGTGTCCGGGTCGAACAGCGTGACCGCGGGCGTCCAGACGCCGGAGGGTGGTACTGAGGGAGCCATTGTGTGAAAGTGCTGAAAATGTGATTTGGCCGAACTATAATTGAAATTTGAAATCTGGTAAAAATAACTGCTACACTTGAAAATCTGTAAATATTCCTCGCAGTTCAATTGTGTTTTCAAATGGTTAACACGAATGGAATAAACGACTTCGATATAGTCGAGCACAGCACTTGCAGTACTATATGAACAACTATTCAGTGTGAGGGGAAGCCGGATAAGCCGTCCGAATATTCGGCGCATATCCGGCGTGGCTCGGCTGTGGTTCCGTGCCCCTCCACCAACGGACCCTAACTCCATATCGCACCCCCAGCATTCTCCGTTCTCGGCCACCTTCTGTGAGTGAGAATGCCGCCATCTCTTTATCTCCAGTGCGATCGGTAGATAGGGACAGAGATGTTCTATACGTGGATCGCATTTTAGTATAATTCTTATTAGAAGAGCAAAAGACAATGTCATGTGGCTGGTATTCTACGGTCTGTTAACTCCATCCTGGGTATACTAAAAAGATCAACGCCACCCAAATCTAGTTTCTACCATGATCCCGCCCGATGCATCGGAAATACAGCAACCCTCCACATTTGCTTTCCCCGTGAGCCACGTCTGAAGCCATAGCTATATATCATCGCATGCCAGATAAATCACTGTGAAATAAAACATTCTTCGAACATGATCATCGCGTAAAAGTCAGGTCTTCCCATCAGACGGACTAGAATCGAGGACTCTACGTTGGTTCTTGCGCTACGGCGCCAGGTTCGGCGCGGACGACCTTCGGACGGGCTCCGAACCAACTCCACCTAGGCGTGAGCCAACTTCCCCACGTGCGGGTTTTTGTCGGCCGCGAAACGGGCTCCTCTCTAGTTCTCTGGGGGGAGTCTTGATGGCGCATGCTGGATGCTTCGCATTCTTGAGATCGGGTACAGCTCCGGACCAAGGGCTGTCTCGACGGTAGCTGTCTCTAACGCCGCTCATCGGCTGCGCCTGCGAACTTGACACTCTTTCTCTTATCTCTTTCGTTTCGATCGTTGATTCGGGAATTTTGGCTTCCACTCACGGGAGACTCTTGGGCGCTCGAACGACCTGGACTAGTGCCAAGTACACTCAGAATACCACCAGCAGCCCGAGAGAGGCGGCTGCCGTCCTCTGCCAGGTTCCCGTTTCCAATGTCTGCCGATCTGAGAGCCTCACGGACACCCTCAACCGCTCGGCTCTGTGAAACAATGACACCATCACCACGCACTCCGCCTATCACGGCAGGTGCTGAACCAATGAACTCGCCTTCGCCCTCCATTTTCTGGTCATTGCGATGTAACAATGGAATCGTGTTTCTAGTTTGCTCTCGCACCTTTCGCTCAAGGGGCTCCTTCTGTTGGGTGCCAAGCGCTTCTCGCCAAGGACCTGGAAGACAGGCATGTCCACAGCCATCCATAGGGCAGCATCCTTCGCTGAAGGTCTCTCCTGCTAGACTTCCCAAAAAGACGGATGTGCCGAATTGCGAGTCATCGATATGAGCATCGTCAGGAGAAATCGAAGAATGCCAGCCTTCCATACAGGCCGCGTGACCACCATGCTTACAGCCTGGACAGTACCACCAGGTGGACAAGAGTGAATCATCGCCTAGTGTTCTTCGTTGAGCGGCTTCTTTCATGAGTGGTATCGGTAGGTGCGAAATGACAGTGGCATCTCTATGCCTGCAGATAGCGCAAGGCCCCATGGTATGACTGCACCTCTCGCATTTCCACACTCCAAGGCTGTTGGTGCTTCGGTTGACCTCGCGGGGCTTATGACAGTTTGGGCATGAGAAGCTGACGGAGACTCGCTGCGGATCTTGCGCTGGGAAGAAGATGGACGTATAATTATCGCCCCAGACCTCCATGCCGTCTGGCCAATCCACCACGCACAAGTTGCGAAGTAGGGCCGCTTCGATGAAGAACTTCTGCCTCATGAGACGGTCGTGGTGATGCCGCAATATGGCAGAAGCCATGTGGGAATCGACGACGTGTTCGGGGACCAAAGGTCTAAGCAGGAGAATGATGGCAGAAGCATTGAGCGCAGAATGCTGAGCTTCATAGGCTAGCACCCTTGACAATAGCTCGTACGGCTTCAAAGATGGGGCGGTCATTGTCTTGTCGGTTTCAACAGACATGGGAAACGGATATGGAGGATCATCGTCCCAAGGCATGAAATCCGTTTCCGTGATGGTAGTTGATGTATTCTCTTCTGGTTGCTCCGATTGAGGCTTCTCGCTGAGATTGTTTCGAGGAGACTGCGACTGCTTGGCCTTGGGTTGTACGGGCGAGAGCTCCACAGACGGCTGAGAAAAGTCATGAAACTCTAGCTGTGATTGTTGGCTTCCACCACTGTCTGCAGTAGTCTGCGAAATCATAAAGATATCTTGAGAACTGGCAGAATCAGCATGGTCCAAACTTTGTGGCTCGCCTCTGCCCGACTCATCATGTGACTCGCGGATCTGCTTCCCACGAATACGACTGTGATAATCCTCCAAGGAAGACTGGGTCGAGTCAAACGTTTCATCTTCTTGTTCCGGGGCATGTCGCACACTACTTGCCAGCGAACTGCCCGCCGTAGGAAGTTTGTTGCCGTCCGATACAGAGAACATCTGATTGAAGCTCTCTTCAGAATCGTGCCTGGTTGCGTGGCGTCGCTGACTGCTCGATGGACGCGGTTCCACATAGTCCAGAGAGAGCGGCTCCTTCTTTTTAGGAACATCGATGGCATTCGGGATTTCTTCTAGAGCCTCGATATCATAAAAGTCATAGCCCTCTGTGCTGGAAATTTGAGAATTGTGACTTGTCACAGACAAGGGTGTCGAATCATGTCTTTTCCGGGGACTCGATTGAGCAAACTCCTTGTGGAACCCGGGAGGCAGTCTGAAGCTATCCAATTCTTGAACTGGTGTCAGAAGTTTGCCAGGAACCAATTGAAGGGAATCTGGAAGATCCTCCCTGACAGGACGAGCAATTGGAGTTGGAACATTGGATTCGCTTTCAGCGTCACCAAGCAGGAAAGAAGGGCCAAGATTGGAACGGTGATCTACCGACCGGACTGATGAAGCCTTTCTCGGTGTCTCGTCACCACCTACTTCTTGTACTGCTGGCTTCACTAGTTTTTGAAGATTGAGCTTGGAATCCGGCCGACTCTTTAACAGTGGGGACTTCGCATTCTTGATTCTGGCCATTCGTACTTCGAGGTGATATTGCGCTCGCTGCCGAAGGAGCGAAGAAAATGCCTGAGCCAAGACACGCCACGTCTGAGCAAGACGAATCTGTCCAACACTCTCTGCAGCACGGGCATAGTGTTCCATGATGCCACCGACGCGGATGTCAAGCGAGCTCCGGCCTGGACCATAGGGCAAATCCAGGAGGAGGCAAGTCAAGTAGTGATGTGAAAGGAATTGATAATGTGTCGCCTTCAAAGGCGGAGAGACCTGGCCAATGGCCATGACCTGGTTCGGCTTGAAACCCTTGGTGATGGCGATCGATTGTTCCAGCGGTATGGTGGGCTCATCACCAAGAGACCCTGAGGGCGGTGTTGAGCTGAGGGCGCCTACTGCAGGGCGCAGACTTGAATTCTGTGACCTCTGGCTTCCGTTCGTGGATGGCCCTAAAAAGCTCCCAACAACATCTTCTTCCGAATCGCTCCGACTATGGCTTAGGCCCTGTGCGTTTGGACTAGAGCTGAACGAGGCGGGTGGCAACATGTCGTGTGTAGAGATTGTAGGATGCGGCCGGCGAGGCTGACCACGCTCTTCGAGGACCATGAGCACATCGCCACTGGGAGCGAACGCCAGGCAAGACGGAGATTTGCGATCAATGACTTTAGGAGCGTAGGCTACGTCACATTGAAGAAAGCCGTTTGTCCCAACAGTCCAGAGAAGATCTTGATCGTGCCAGAGCAAGGCACTGGGCGAATAGTCGAATCGGTCAATCTCCTTGAATGGCATGGTCGGACGGCCAAAATCCCAGATGTGTACAGGGCTGATACCGTATCCTTTGGTTGGCCCATCGACATAAGAAACAGCAATCTGGGCTGCTCTTTTCCCGCCAGCAGTAGCTGACCATAGCGGCGGTCTCCACGCCACTGAAGCAACAGGAGCGGGCGTCGTGATACTCCATTTGGGCTTTTGTCTCTTGCTGGCAACTTCCGAAACGTCCCATATATGACAAACGCTATCGAGACCTGCACTCAGAAGACGAACACCGTCAAAGTGCCAAGCGATGGAGGTAGCTCCCCTCGTAGGATCATGAGCATTGATTCTCAATAGAGGCGCATTGGGCTTGCGTATGTCCCATTTGAGGACAGCTCCGGATTCGGTTGCGCAAGCAAAGACCACGCCATCCTTGGGAGACCACGCGACATCTCGTATGCCTTCTGCATTGCACTTAAAAGACGAAAAGGCACGATGTGTCGCTTGAGTGGTCCTACTGGCGATTGGGTTCTTTGTATCAAAGGCTCTCACAATGCCATCCTGGCTGCCCGAGAGTAGCCATGTATTGCGGTGCGGGTTGATATCCAGGGTGTTGATCTGACGCGAGTCTTCGCGTATCTGCACAAACTCGAGTCCACCGCCCCCAGGCGCCTGTGAGCCAAGACGGCTGAGGTTGTACTGGAATATGCGACCATTGGCGCATGCCGTGAAGATAGTAGGCTCTCCGCTTGAGTTTGTGGCCCATTTGACATCCTTAATAGACAATTGGTCCGAAACAGTTGTAGATACGGCTGGCTTGGTGGAAGGCTGCGTGGTGATGGTTGCGCGTACGTCGATGCCTTCTTTGACACTTGATCCGTCGACCTGAATCGTCTTGAGGACGTGCCGCCCACCGAGGACGGCAAACTGGCCATCGGGCGATTTATCTATGCATGCGATTGGACCGCCCGCTGCGTAGTCGGCATCCTGGGATGCGCTGGGCCGGTAGGAGGGCACAATTGAGGATCCAGTCGGTCCCAGGTTGTTGTCGGTAGCGGACGAGTCGTTGCCAGACCTGCCCAAGAGGCGGCGCATAATCTTGTTCTGATTATACATGTCGATATCGATTCGCCTCGAGCGCCATGGATACGGCTGGTCTCATGTCCTCATGTGGTGTCGCTGTTGCTTGTGATGCGCGTATGGATGCTGACAAGCTCGGAGGGACGCGCTCTTGGTTGTATGTGGTACAGGAACAGCATTGTCTGTTTCAATGCTGAATAATGACCTGCATCGCGGGTAGGTCGATTGTTGTTGTAGCTGTTATCTTCGTCGGTGCTCGCGATGGTACCATCAATGGATTTAGAGCTAACCTAGAACTTAGGTTACCAGGTCCGCCTGATGTCCGCTGGAGTGTGACGAGCTGTACGCTGTACCCCGCGATTCTGCCGCCAGTGGCCGCCCCGAACCGCTGCAGCTGTGCTACAGCTTAGCAGAGCTAGTGCTAAGCTCCAGCAATTCGATGCTGCATGACATGACGTTTCGGTGCATATCATCACCACTTCTCACTGCGTCAGGCACGATGGCCTTACTGAGCCCTTCGGTGCTTTGAGACCTGCCGACTCACCAATTGTGAATCACTCGCCTCGAACCTCCATGCAGCTCGGCGGCTGTATACAGTCTCGATATCGACAAAGGCCCCGAAAGAACGTCTTTGCCAGCAAATGAGATATTTACAGGCGTATCTGCTGCCATTTGCAGCTTGTCGCGCCGCGAACCATGTCTCTCTCGACTGAGTCGACGCGCCCGCTTCTTCTACCGCAAAACCGCCGGCTACGTCACCTTCAAGGCATATATCTGCGAAACCTAAGCTTCATACGGCCGCATGGAAAGACGACGGATGATCTGAACCTGGGAAAGGGGTCGACGACTAAGCTTCAGGCCCTGAAGACCAGCCCACAGCTTCACCATGCGGCTTCTTCGGAGACGCTCCGGGATCGTCCAACCAAGATTCGAAGACGAAGCACTAATCTTGCGAACAAGAGTCCGGTAATCAGGCAGAAGGCCCTGGAAGTTGTCATTGAACGGCGAGCGGCAGATGTCTTCTTCTCTCTGCACGTCGAGGGCGTCGAGGATCCAATCTACATTAGTGAGATCGAGGAGCGATCAACGGTACGAATAGGCCTGGGATCACCCAGCATGGGTATCCATAGGACGGAGCACGACCGCTAATGATGAAATACAAACTACAGAATTTCAACTTCCGCTTCTTCGACCTGTCGCAAGCCGAGTCTCAAATCACACGATCTGCAGAAGTCATAGTCAAGATATGGGCAAAGCGACAAGATCAATGGCTTCTCCTGTTCGAGCAAACACTCAACTTACGGGACCTGAACTTCATCAGTACTTTGCGAAACCAACACTTCCCACCTAACTGCTTGGTATTCCACCTCGTGGACGGCATATACTGTCTAGAACTCCCAGATCGAGTTCCCGAGCCCAAGCAGGGCACTCCACTTCCTACCTCTTCATACAATGCGCTTATGAAGCTTTCAAATTTGGAAGCTTCCATTCAAGATGCTCTCGCAACACGCGAGGCTTTGACGGCTCAGATCAATGGCATCCTGGAACGCACGCCTCCGGACGCTGTACCAATGGCACAAGAAAAGGCGAGAGTCGCAAACAAGTATCTCGCGGCTGAGCAACGTTCACTCAAATCCGCTCAAAATCGTCGCGAAGACTTAAAGCAGTCGATCGCGGCCAGGCGTGCTGCTATCGCAGAGGGTGGAGAGGCCCAGACCAAGACTGCCCAGGATATCGACAACGCTGCTACTAAGCTACCAAGTGCTCGGGCCTCGATTGTTGACACGCGGGATAACATCCGTGGTCAACGCCGGCGTATCTGCGAAGAACTGGGTCAGATCTTTCCGATTATCGCGGCACCATCTGGAGCGCCTCTGGCATTCCAGATCTGTGGTCTGGAACTGCCCAACACGGACTACGATCCTACCATGAACAGTGCTGCAGAGAACGCGCTGTCGGCAGCATTAGGTTACGTTGCCCAATTAACTCATGCGCTACAGTTCTACCTTGGTGTGCCGCTGCCATATCCTCTGTCCCCCTTTGGTTCAAGAAGCAGCGTCCGGGACGATATATCCCAGATAGCCGACAAGGAACGTACATTTCCACTCTATCTACGTGGAGGTGCGACCGCCCAGTATCGGTTCGACTATGGCTGGTTTCTACTGAATAAAGACATTGAAATGTTGTGCGCCAGTGCTGGCCTCAAAGTGGTCGATATTCGGCACACGCTGCCAAATTTGAAGTTTCTGCTTTATGTCTGCAGTGCCGGCACCAATGAGCTACCTGAGCGAAAACGTGGCGGCATCCGAGGCTTGTGGGCAGGCAAGATGAAAGGTCGAGTCGCGTCTGTTGACGAAGGGGCCAGCAGTGCTGGTGGAAGTCGACGAGGAAGCGCGGACAGCGAATTACTAGATAAGCAAAGAGCTGATTTGAGAAAGATGATCACCAGCGATCCAGGCAGTCGTGGTGATCAACAGCGGACAGTCGCCGGCTCTGCGCCCGAGCGAAGCGCGCCCATTCGTGCTCTGGAAGATGGCACCAAGTTTACACTGAGAACAAAAGGCTTGAGGGAGAATATCGTCAACTGATACATTGGTATACAGCCCACAGTCCTGGAAGAAGACATGCATCAAGGGCAAATTGTACATAAGAGCGTCACTGTTTCATTCCGTACAAGATACCCTGGCGAGAATGTTTACACGATTGTTGATTTTCGAAATTGACCTCGCTTCAAGCCGACCGAATGAAGCTTGGCCAAGTTCAAAGTGCTGAGTCACAGCTCTCAACTGTCCCATGTGCATGAGTGGATGTTAGAACGCGGGAGCCGTTGCATGATGGTTTGCTTTGCATTGTAAGCAGGCAATCTGCTGTGACGGGAAAGTGGTTTAGCGTCGACCAGCGTACATGGAGGCTCCTTGCAGGCTGGTGATTCTTCGAGAAACCAAGTCGTTCTACCGGCTACCTTTCTCATAATGGTTTAGGCAATGTCGTGAACGTTGTGCACAAAGAGCATGAGAGATCCCATTATTCTCCGTGAACTGTTGTTGTTTTCGTGTTCCACATTATAGAGTATATACGCGGCCTGACAGACTCCGTGCCTACTTACGTAGACAGTAGTACTATGCTTTGCATGTGGACTAGATAAACACTCTGGTGTTTCCAGAACACAGCCAGAACAAAATCAATCCACATGTTCCGCATTTCCAATTCATCGGATGGAGAAGAGAGACAGGGCTGAAGGCTAGCTCTGGGGAAAACAACGTCAGACGTGAAGAAAGGCGACCTCGGCGAGTCCATAAGCAGTGCGGTTAGTCAGGTACAAACAAAGATCCCCGGACTTTGATATCAGTGATAACGCGTATCGGAGCTCGGCTTGGCCTAGCAGCAGAGACGCGACAGGGAATCTTCACAGTCCTCTATCCGAGCATTGATGCCGTCCTGGATCGAACAGCACAGGTAGCAGATAATATGCAAATGGAGACAACACCAAGTAAGAAGAACTGGTTATTTTCATTCAATTCCATTTGTTGCCTCATTCTCCAAGATAGAATTGACGTTGAATCTGCTGGCGATGTGTTGTTCTGCATCCGCCTGCAGATGGATGGAGCTTGGCGCCAATGTTTAGAGCCCCGCCGAAAACCCCACCCCCTTTACGGAATAGGTAACCTTGACAGACCCCTAACTCCCGGGAGTTGACCTGGCAACGACGCCTGAACCACAATATTTCCGTCTCAATGGCAGCCTTCCCCATGGCTATGACAGCACACTCGAGGTCCACCACAAATTAAGAAAGACCTTCGCGTCTTTTGCCTTTTCTTCTACTACGTGAAAACATCCAACCGTCGCTTCCCAACCGGCTTCCTTTTGTCCCCCTTCCCTTCTTCCATATTTCCTTCTTCTCGCCAGCACTCTTTTTGGTAGAGTATATTTCTCCTTATCGCCCAGTCCCCCGAGCAGGTTTGTTGATCGGATCGGGTCCATCACTGGTCGCCCGCCGAGTCTCGGAAAAGCCAAGCGGAGCTCCCAGCAGCAACATTAGACGCGACAGAACAAACCATTCGACTTTATATACGCGCCGGCAGAGGGGGAATAATTCGAATCGAAACATATCTTACGGAGCGAAGAGGTTTCTGATCAATATGTCGATATCGGCCAGAGATCCAGGTGCCTCTTCCATCACCGTCGCAGGTAAATCACCAAGCTCGAAAGACCCCTACAAACGACAATTGGTTGACACACCTCAAAACAGTCCGAGTGCGCCCCTTCACGATACGGGAAGCCGCTCAGGTTCAAAGGACCGATGGCGACACCGTCTTCCTGGGAGATGGCTCTCTAGCCGCCGCCCCTACACCCAAGCTGAAGTCTAGCGGTATCCGATCCATAATCAAGGTCGTGGACGACAGATGTTTGTACGTTGACACAAACTGGCCCACTCATACATATGTCTCCGCTAACAATGGCCATCTCAACAGAGTCTTCGACCCGCCCGAGGACAGCCCCGTTCAGAGGTTCTCGCGGTCGGTAGTCCCGAACGGCAAAAAGGTCAAGGATCAGGTCTTTGCCTTCGATCGCGTCTTCGACGACAACATTACACAATCCGAAGTCTACGAGAGCACAACAAAGAACCTGCTGGATAGCGTTCTCGACGGGTACAATGCCACGGTTTTCGCATACGGAGCCACGGGATGTGGAAAGACCCACACCATCACGGGCACTGCTCAGATGCCCGGAATCATCTTCCTGACCATGCAGGAGCTGTTTGAGAAGATTGCAGAACGCAGCGACGAGAAACACACGGAAATCTCTCTGTCCTACCTTGAGATCTACAACGAGACCATCCGAGATTTGTTGGTGCCCGGAGGCAGCAAACAGGGGCTGATGCTCCGCGAAGATTCCAACCAAGCCGTCAGTGTGCCCGGTCTCACCAGCCACCACCCGAAGAACGTTCAAGAGGTCATGGATATGATTGTTCTCGGTAACGAGTACCGAACCGTCTCTCCGACAGCCGCAAACGCAACATCTTCGAGATCCCACGCCGTGCTCCAGATCAACGTCGCTCAGAAGGACCGAAACGCCGCTGTCAACGAGCCACACACAATGGCGACACTCAGCATCATCGATCTCGCGGGCAGCGAAAGAGCCAGCGCCACCAAGAACCGGGGAGAGCGTCTGGTGGAAGGTGCCAACATCAACAAATCCCTGCTGGCCTTGGGCAGCTGCATCAATGCTCTCTGCGATCCGCGCAAGAAGAACCACGTTCCCTACAGAAACAGCAAACTGACCCGACTGCTCAAATTCTCACTGGGCGGAAACTGCAAGACGGTCATGATCGTTTGTGTCAGTCCCTCGAGCGCACACTTTGACGAAACGCAAAACACCCTCCGATATGCCAACCGAGCCAAGAATATCCAAACAAAGGTTACAAGGAATGTGTTTAATGTCAATCGCCATGTCAAGGACTTCTTGGTCAAGATCGATGAGCAGATGGCCCTCATCAATGAGCTCAAGGCACAGCAGAAGGATGCCGAGCGACTGGCATTCATCAAGTTCCAGAAACAACTCGAGAAGAGAGGCGCGGCAGCAAGTGAAGGGGTCCAGCGCATCCGCGTAGCATACCAGCACTCCGAGCCGGAACGCCAAGAGAAGGTCTCTTACATGAAGAAGCAGCGAGCGATTGAGAGACGCATCACTTTGCTCTCATCTTGGATAGCTGCATTTGATGCAACTTGCGACGCGAGAGAAGACGACGACTGCATGCCCCAAAATCTGAGTGCCATGCGCAAGACGGCTCAGGGCATCCTGCTCGAGCTGGAGAATAGCCGTCACCACATTCACCAAAAGCTGGAGAAGACGAACTGGGAGAGGGCTATCGACTCTGCTCTTCAACACAGCATCCAGCAGCTGCCGGGCGGAGATGGTAGCGCGGATAGTGGTGAAATTGCTTCTCTCCAGAGGGAGGCCGAGCTCTTGAAGTCCAACTTTGCTCGCGAAGCTTACCGCGATGTGCTTGAGCAGGACAAGGCCGGAGACGCAGGAATGATGCAAGTCCTGCTCACAGCGCAGTTCGACATTCTCGCATCCCTATCGGAAACTGCAGATATGAACGCCGAGGAGGCTGTTGCGCATGCAAAGACGTTCATCAACAGACTGTTGGATACTGGCTGTGCCGCGGCTTCACACGTAGTGAAACCAGAAGGTGGCAAGGTCCCCGTCGAGAAGTTTGCTCCCTCCAAACGTGGCACGCCCAAGAGGAAGAAGGCGGTCAATGTCATGATTGAGGGAGTCAAGCCGATACCCAACCCTGCTCTGGCTGCGGTTGCCGCGGAACAGTCGCAACTGCTTGCATCGCCGTC
Source organism: Pestalotiopsis sp. JCM 9685 (assembly GCA_001599175.1). Classification (NCBI taxonomy): domain Eukaryota; kingdom Fungi; phylum Ascomycota; class Sordariomycetes; order Amphisphaeriales; family Sporocadaceae; genus Pestalotiopsis; species Pestalotiopsis sp. JCM 9685. The sequence goes on along the minus strand of BCGF01000002.1, from coordinate 665,940 downwards.
CAAGGGCTCGCCCCGTCGCCGAAGGATTCTGAACGGGCGCAAGAGTATTGCTTTCACCCCCGTCAAGAAGAAGTCTCGCGCGGTCCGATGGCGCGACGATGAATCCGAGTCTGGCACGATAGCAGATTATGAGAAGACACCAAAGAAGTACATGTCAATGTCGCCACAAAGGTCGCCCGAGAGGACGACAGAGCTTCCTCCCTTGCCGTCTTATCTCAAGGAAGATTCGGCAGAAGAGTCCAGTCCTTCTCTCATTGTGCCGGAGGCGGCCTCCATGCCTCTTCCCAAGCCCAGCCGCTTCCAAGCGGGTTTCCTGTCCAAACCCCGGACATCCATCCCCGGTCCCGGCGGCTCTCCCGTTGCCCCTACCCTCTCACTGAACCTCGCAGCTTCTGACGATGGCCGGACAAGCCCACTTCGCGATCTCGACCCGTTACGAAATGCCAAGACCCGATCCCCCTCTGGAAGAATCTCACTCAGCCCCAAGACGTCATTCACAGGTTCGCCCACCAGCATACCGGTACCCAAGCCGAAGTCACTTGCCGTAGATGAGAATCGGCCGCCATCCAACTCTAACTCGGACTCTGAAGGCCCCAGCTCTCTGATCGACCAGTCGAGACTCCGATCCGCGCTCCACGCGAGCAAACGACGCGATAGACTTTCGTCACTAGGCACCGCTCATCCATCAGGTGCTGCAAGACGAGTGAGTTCTATTGGGTCGTACAGAGTCTCCTCCATTGGTAGCACCACACACAAAAGTGCAAGCTCACATAACTCCGGATCCGCGGCCAGCACCACTAACGGAATCTCCAGAATGAGACGTATTAGCGGAGATCGAGAGAAGAGTCCACCCATCAGCTGTTCGCCAAACAACATGTCGATAGATGGCGTCCGCCAATTCACACCCGGCCAAGCAAGACGAATGGGCATCGGCGGCAGCGTTAGAGGCACCAGCAGCACCAGTCCGGAGAAGGGGTCGAAGAATCGCAGAATCACTATCGGCGGCTCGGCGATGAATTCGCAACCCCCAGCGAGGAAAAATGTAGTTTGGCGATGAGTACTGTATGATAGGTTGAATATGTTCCAAGCGGTGTGACATGGTTGTAGATATACTTTTGACGTTTTCTTGTTTTTGGGTCGCGGCGTTCTAGGTCTGTCGTCCATCGGTGGCGTTCTGGAGTGGAATTGGCATCCGACTCAGATTGCCGCATTATTTTTGTTGTCTACATTGGTCCTCGGCTTAGATGGCTTGGCCTTCATACGATACTGTATGCAAGCATATATACTCGTTCAAAGCGTGTTGTTCGTTTGTGATTTAACTTTTTCAAATTGACTGAGCAGGTCCGCTTCGTGGGAATTAAAGTTGCAGTGAAATGATGGATACTCCTGATCAGCTCAAATTGTCCACTGGGCTTCATCCTTTTGACGATCGCAACCTTTCGGAGTGAGCCTACTCCAAATTTCGCTCGCTCGGAACTTCGGATTGTCTTTCTCCTTTTTTTTTCTTCTTCTTTTTTTCTTCTTCTTTTTTTCTTCTTCTTTTTTTTTCTTACTTGTTTTGGATGGATCTCATCTTGCTGATGTTCTGCGTGGGCTTTTCGCAACACGACGAGCTCGACATGATCTGGGTGACGTTTCGTTGAATTAATCAGAAGGGTTCTTGGAGTTGCGCCACTCTAGGATTGTCGGTGGATGTTTTGGAGATGCGTAAATGGTCTATTGACGACTCCTTGCTGAGGGCTAAAATTGCAGTGAATCAATCCTTGTTTCCTGACGTCCCGGCCATTGCAGCCGTTGTATTGCATGCTGCTGTGGTCTGACGAGACGTTCACCCGACAAATGGCCAGGCCATATTGGTTCGCTTGTCCTTTCTCTTCGAAGCTAATATTGCAGTGAAACAAAAAGAAGGCAACTCCAGCTGGGGCGAGACAACAATACTTTGGGTATTGGCCGGGCGGTTCAACTCCTTCGTGTGGCTTAAATTTGCAGTGAAAATTACGGAGTGAGTCGGATCATCTTTATCCGCAGAGCCTCATCTTCTGCGGAGCGGAACACTTTAATTACTCACCCGAGCTTTTTGCGCAAAATCCATGTAGTGCCAGTTTCTGAACCTATAGAAGATCATTGTACCGGTGAAGTTTCGAGCCCCGTGCTTCGTGTCGATGAATTCGACGTGGTTACGGCGGTTTCTTTTACTGAATCACTCGCTCGGCACAATATGGCTTATGCGTAACTACAACTTGGTCTGTAATTCAAACTTCCAGCTCAAATTGTTTGCTTGTCCTCATCGTTACGCGTTCTTACGTACGGACGAGGTTCATCATTCGGTGGTCGGCTGACGGGCAACAGCATGGCAGCTCCTCGCTGAAGGTTAAAATTGCAGTGAAATTTTCTCCGACATGACAAGACAAGGGCCCCTCTAGCGAATGCACACTTTGGTGACAACCAATAATAATTCAACTGCTGCTTCACCCCATCCCACACACCGAGATTGCCGGGCCGGGGTGACTCCCTTGTTCTCGACGATGTATTGTCAAATACTAAGTAGGTCGATAAAATCGATATTGCTTGTTCAGATAATATCCAATTTCAAACATTATGAATGGACCATGGACTTGCGGCGCAGGGTTATAGTATAAATATAGTCAGTAAATACTTCGGCGACACGTGTGGAAATTAGTGGCCGGCTTATTTGCAACCACTTGATGTGGCCTAGAATTGCAGTGAAACCTCAGCAGGAGACCAGAGCCTATGAGAAGAAAGCCTCCGCCCTACTCGGCCGGATTTTCCGCTGGAAGGGTTGCAGGCAAGTACTGGTAGTGCTAGCCAACATCTTCGCGAAATGGGCATGATCGTCTAACAAACGATTGTTGCCACTGTGTTTCGATCGATTTGAATCAACTCCTCTGTGGTGCTTGAAGTCGCGCTGCCTACGAAGGTGAAATGGAATTAAATCATAACTATCCGCAAAGCCTCATTCTTTTGCGAAGCACAACATTTCTGACTTAGTCTAATCAAACATGTCTCCTCAAACAATGTGTGATGCCTCTTTCTGGACGATTATTATTTACTGATCGATACCTTGCCACGTTGCTAAAGGAAGTCATCAAACTCGATACAACTGAGGTGATCATTCATTAAGCGAGTGAGGATGAATCACGGCCTCGCGGCGTACCATTGAAGTATGGTCTGGAGATCTTTTGGAAATTTTTGTTTGTAATTATACGACCGGCTCAATAGCAACTTCTTGCTAAGGCCTAAATTGCAGTGAAGGATGTACCTTTGCTGAAGGACCATTCTTGCATGCACGAGCTGCCGTCAGCTTCTGTGCCCCTGCAAGACTTCCGCCCGACCAGTTCACAGCGAGATGGTGAGGCTGCGTTGAGGCGCGGATTTCAAACTTCTTTGTCAAGACTTATATTGCAGTGAAAGCCTGTACCCAAGTATTTTGCCTGTTCTGTCACCGAAAGTTACAGTGAAGATGCATGAGACATCAAAACGTGGCCGCCCCTGTTCTATTTTTATATTTCTGGCCGTATCGTAACGTGAGATACAGTCGAAGCATAAGTACCTGTACGAGGCTTCCATTAAATCTATTCATCGCATAATGCAGTCAGTCTCTGTCATAAATGATGTGACGTAAGTACATACTATTACTCTGTACGCAAGCATGAGTAAAACTTGACTCGGCAGGAGATGTTGTGACATTCACTTGCTTGGGCGATGACAAGTCACATGTGCATCCAGTTTTGGGGCACATACAATTGCAATAACTAACAAACCAAGCTTTGGAAAGGGCTACGATAATGATCGGGTCAGTTAAAGAGGTATAATTATACCATTTATGAAATCTATTTCCAAATAATATCTTGTATAGGTTAAATCACAATTAGGTGTATTTGCGATCAGTGGACGGCTCGGGCTCGGTCGCGGTCGGGTTCAAGATTCAATCGAAAATAATCGAGTCGAACACATGTCGATGTATATCCATTTCACAATCTGGGATTTATGTTGCCGATTAGCATTTGGGCGGCCGCGTGCCCCGGGAAGGAAGCGGCGCAGCCAATTGCCCACACCAAGTGCCAAGCTCCAACACCAAGCCAAATTAGATCAGCTGCAGACCATGGATTCTGGCCAACAAGGATGCGCAAAAAATACATTACTCGAAACCTCATATCAGCGGTTGTCTATCCGATTGTCATTGTCAACCTGTCCAAGCATTGTACAATTCCGAAGATAGAATTCAGTACGCGCACCATGTCTCAAACGACCTCGGCCGAGGTGACAATTGGCAAAACACGTTCGTCTCCTACTCCCCGGCACCACCTGCCTGTCCAAAAGGGACCATGTTGCTAATCAGCGGTCAATCTACCAAACAGCGGATTATGCCAAGAACTGCTCACAGCTGATGGTTTCCATCTTCCAAGATGATCCGTTGTTCAATTGGTTCTTGCACAGCACGCCGGAGACAAAGAGACTGCCGCATCTGCAGCTGCTGATCGAAGGCATTCTCAGGGCGTCGGCGATAGGCGGCGGAGTCTTCACAGAGGTCGGCGGTTTCGGCGCGAGCGCGGCCATCCTGCCGCCGGGATGCAAGCCGGACGGCGTGCTCACGGTCATCCGGGCGGTTCCATTGACCACCGTGTTGAGCCTGGGCCTTCAGGTGTTGGGGGTACGTAACGTCCACCCATGTCCATAGTCGAGCCCGACATCCGTGTTCGATACTAACAGGGAGACTGTGCAGCGCGTGGTCCTGGAGTATACCAGTGCAACAGAAAAAGTCAAGTCCAACGCCATGAGCAGTAAAGAAATCAAGGACGTTAGCTTCTGGTATATTGTCCTCATGGGCACGTCGCTAGAGCGGCGGCGGCAGGGACTCGCGGGGAAGCTCCTCGACGATGTCAAGGCACGCGCTCAAGGCGACGGTCGGCCGGTGTGGCTAGAGGCCACCACACCAGAGTCGAGACAGCTGTATCTCAAGAACGGCTTCGAGGATGTGGTCGACATCAATCTGGGAAAGGGCGTGGTCAGTACAAAGGGTCATGCGGAAGCGGGAGGGCCGGGCATCACGATCTGGGCCATGATATGGCGGCCTGTCAAGGCGACGACCAAGGAATAATGCGATTGTTTCGAAATTGCAATTTTCACGTCAAAATAGACAAGGCATAGCAAGCATTGGGTTCATCTAATAGATAATGATATTAAGCAAAGCTCATGGAAACAATCTACACAATTACTCGCTATCAATGGCTGGATTCTGGTGGTCATATGTTCGCAGCAAGACATGAGAAATCCATCGCTCTCTAGTCTGCTATGGCAGATAGCTTTGAAAATTCTAGTCCCAGAATGTCATTTCCCAAGAACGAAATGGTATTTCCGAAACCAACGATTGATCATAGAGCCGTTGATGGTTGCAGATCAACTACCTGCAGCAACCCCACATCAATACGGTTGTGGCGAACCTCGGTATCTCCAACCTCTAAAGCATTAACCGACTACATTCGAGCTCGACTTGTCAACATCATCAAACTACAGCATTTTGGGAACGAAGTAAATATTGAGTGGTTCATCATGGTTGTCTGCAATCTTCACCTGGTCGCATTGAAGCCCGGCACACCCATCGCCGCTTTCCTCACCAAGCTGCGTCAGCATGATGTCAAGCCCATCTTCCAAGCCCAGGTCCTGCGATGGATGATACTGCCAACGCACATGTCGGCCGGGCACCTCTTGAACCGCAATCTGCACTGGAACTTGCTGTTGGGACTCGACGCATCCACCTCGATACCATCGGCTCTCCAACCCTCCATCGAAGCCGTCTGGTCCGTATCCTGCGGGGCATCAGCCCGCGTGCTCGCAGACTACAGCAAGCACAACGCCGCACTACTGAACCCGGACCCGGGCTCCGTCCCCAAGGTCGCGCTGCCCGACGTGTCCCGCTCGTCCAACGCGCAGAACCTCGAGTTCTCGCCCGAGCTGGGCGAGTGGATCGCGGCCCTGCCGCCCGCGCTGCAGAACCACCCCGTCTCCATGCTGAACCTGCTGGCGTTCAACGAGGGCAAGAAGGACGACTACATCGCGTACGGGAAGGAGTTCTCGGCCCGGGTCGGCGCGCGGCACGGCGGCAACGTCAAGATCGCGGCGCGCGTCGTCGGCGACGGGGAACCCGGCGGTTGGGATGAGATTGCCTTCGTGCACTACCCCACCGTCAAGCACTTTGCCGCCATGTCGGCCAGCACCGAGTATCAGGAGGTCAACCAGAAGTATAGATTGGGGGCGCTCAAGGATACGTTTATCTTGTGTACCGTGGAGATTGACGATCATGGAGAGCTTGCTGGGGGCAGGACAAGTCGTGAGAAATTGTAAATATATTGTGTCATGCGCCCAGAACTATCTTGCGTAGCTTATCGATGACATGAATCGCAAATCGATTGATGATTGGCTATCATGTATAATGCAGATTATTATCGAGTATCAGCACTGAAGACGTTACGTCCAGTGCCTCGAACCTTCTTAACCCCCTTGCCCAGATGGTGCGAATCATTAAGGCTGAACAGTGGTTGTACCATATATACAATTCTGGCCTATTCATGTGTTCTGTGCAAAGGTATAAGCGGGTGAAAGATGATGACTAAGATAGTAGGGGTGTTGTTGCTACTGTAGTTGCAACGTTCTGCCTTTATAGGCACACTATCCCTTGTTCCGCACCCTATGGATCGCCCTGTTACGCCAACGTGCCCTCCCGCTGACTCTGGCGCCTATATGCATAGGTATCTAGGTACTGATCCATGTTTAGTAAATCCAAAAATCTTTGGTGTTTGGTGCCCTCCAGTAGCTTCGTCACTCCGTCCTCTTGGTTTTCGTTGGAAGCCACCCATTCCATTCTCACCCGTCCTTCCCATGACTTAATATCTTCAGCTTGTGGACGTGAATCTTGATGTGTTTCTTCTCTTTCGTCGTATTAGATGGCTCGCACTACTTCTTGGCGATTCACCCCGGGCCTGAGACGCTGATGGGATCTCCGCGTATTCGCGTCTCTTGGGACTCTCTGGTCAAGTTGAAGAAGTCCATCAATGGGAATTATCTCGTCGTTCTCTCCCGGTTTCGCAGTCGAATCAATATCCATGATTATCGAGCTCCCTCGTGCTGAGCGGGCAAGGACATGGACTGGATATATTCGGGCACCAAGTGGGCAGCCACAAGATGATGAGAAGGAAGATCAAAATAAGTATAGGCAGGACTGTGATGCCGCCCACGGGGAGCATATCCACGGGCATCGTGTGAGAGTTGACATGGAAGTTCATTCCCATGGTAGTGACAAATTTTCCTTGTCGTGAATTGGAGGTTCTCGGCGGAGGTGAGGACCGGCTGCCGCTGTTTCCGGAAAGCGGGAGGCGTTTGGACGTATGCTTTGGCTGTTATGCGATCTTGTTGAACCGGCTTGCAGAATTTGGACATAGTTGACAGTGGCAGCGGGACTTACGAATGTCGACGACACTGTGACGGAGGACTCTCCTCGAAAGATAATTGATCCTGGGCCAAGCTTTGATGCCCTGCTGGTGTGCAGAGTCACGAACAGCGCCGGGCACGATTGTTGAGGGGTCTTTGGCCCATGGAGCTTGTGGACCACAATTCTGCTCGTCATTATTGCTCTCTCTGTTCCGGAGGCTTTTTTCCTCCGTGGAAAGCGGGAGCCCGCAAGCATTCATTGCGTTTCCCACAGCTCACAGCTGCTGCTTTATGGACTGAGTCAAACCACAAGATTTATGTGTAGACTAGCCATCCCAGCGCGTCGAAACGCCTCACTTGTCGCAGACGGTCTGGTCTTGCGCTTCCTTCCGGGCGTTCTGTATATATTGAACTGGGCAACCAGTACCACACCCACTGAACCGGAGGTGTGGCTGTATAGGACCAGGCTTTTGCGTCATTAATAATGAACACTGGTTCTCCATCGTATCGCGTGAGGCTAAAGAGTCCGTGTAGATGCAAAGATTGTGTATTCTTATGGTGTTGTGCCGCCAATCCCCATTCAAGAAAGCTGACACAAAGTCGACTTACGGGAGATGCCATCTTTTGGCCGCTGCCAGTGCCAATAGCTTCGCCAGTATACCGCTATCACCGTTGTTGCCACCGTCTCACTATGGCCAACATTCAGCCGTTGGGTAAATCTTGTGCGCAGATTCGGGCCTTATGGTTGTCAAGATTGCTGTCGCTCACAAGTGTCTTTTTCGACACCCTTTTGGTGTCGGTACATCAAATTAAACAACAAAGCGTGGGCCGCCACCCCTGACTGCTATTGGTCCGATCACATGCCCCATCACAGTATATTTGTGAACAGCCGAAGCGGCGCCATACCTGTGCACGCTTATTCTGGGGTCTTGATTCCGGGCTCAAAGTCGTTACTTTCCCGGCCGGCGGGCCGTCGCCGCGGTTTCCTCTGTAGCCGACACTCTTGTTCCTTTCCATATCTCATGCGCATTGTCATGCAGAGACTTGTTCTGGATCTTCGGCAGCGCCTTTTTCCTGAGTCGTGTTTGTTGACTCACGCCACCTTAACGTCCTGGGCATCATTAGGCAAGTATCAGCAAGGCATCAAGAACTCTCTCCCGACTAGATTGGCATTTCAGGACAATTTACTCTGCTGTGCTATGCCACGAGCATCCATGAGTGAGAAGCGTTGCTCCGCAGGTCGATGGAAATCAAGACACCATTTCGGATCTTGTGGCAGTGTTGGTGTTCGACTCTTGCAATTGTAGTTCCATATTGGAGGACTACGCCCGAAGTGCCCAGTCGCAAATGCGCGATCTGCATCGTGGTTGACAAGTAGCCTTGTGTTCTCGAGAGCATCCAGATGCTGGGAAATCAAAGTCGGATGCGCTCTAGCTGTGATGATATTTGAGAGGGCGGGCTGAGCACGCGGTGCCTCCTTGATGAGGGTTGAAAGTGCTAGGCGGGCTCGGTCGACCACGGTGCGCTTTAGATTTTGCTTGCTCGTCTAATTTTCAAATTCCAAAGCACATTGTCCTCGACGTTCCTCATCGACTTCCAAGGTTCTTTTGTGTGGGCCTCAAGGGGAAATGCCGGCAATGAAAGGTCGACGCGAGTTATCCGCACACTCCCAGGTGCCACCGGCACGCTTCATTTCCGCCTTGTCGACGCACCTCTCACGGTAGCAGCAACCCAAGCGGCTGATACAAGCCAGTGCCCGGCGTGTTTCCAGAGGCACCTCTTTGCCTTCAGGCCACTTATCAATGCGCTGGTTCCCTCGATGATCCTCACGACTTCCGGAATGGCGACAATGGCTACCGGCGACAGATAACTGTAAGCCTAGAGTCGCTGCTCAGACTATCCCAGGACTGCGTGGCCTGGCCACTATTGTGGTCTGTAGCAGCACCCTGGTTATATGTGGGAAAGCTTGCGAACGTGGAATTTGTGGCGTCTTTGAAGATGTCCATGATCCTGGATATTACCGGCGCGTTAAACTTCTGTCCCTCGAATTGCGCTACGTCCGCGGGAAGCTCTTTCTCAGATCCTAGTGTCTCAAGGTACTCGACAAAGTTTTCGTTATTGAGTCTCATAGCGGGCAGCAACTTCGCTCTGGCGTCATCTCGTCTCTCCTTTTGGAGGCCCATCTTATACGTAGCTCGGTCAAGTCGTATTTTGTACTCGTTTTTGCTATTGGTAGGCAAGAGTCGGCGATGTCTGAGAAGTATGAATATCCTCGAGGGAGGTCAACTCACAACCAAGTCATGACACCTCCATTTTCCTCGCTGCTTCCAGCCTCGCCAGCCGTCTTTATCTCGTTCCCAAGCTTCTCCAGTATATGGGGCTGAGATTGGCGCCCTTGCGGGACTCGAGATCTGGTGCTCTTTGTGATGCTTTTCGAAGTAGTGTATGTGTAAGCAATACGCGCTTATCACAAGTTCAGAATACACAGAAAGATGGGATAGTGAAGTGAATTAACCAGCAGGGGAGGTGGTGGTCCCTATGGTCCTACTGTTGTGCCTATATAGGCACTTCTACCCTTTGTTTACTCTATCTTGTGTGCCTGGTAGGCACCGGCAGTGCCTGGCACTGCCCCAGGCCGCCCGTTTGGTGCCTGGGGCCACAATCTGTGTGCCCATCGCCAACAGTATGTGGTGGTGGCTCGGTTGTGAGCACGGCGTGCTTGGAAATATCGCAGTCCTCCGGTTCAATATGGGGTTCATTGAGGACGTGCTATCAATGCCGGGTGTACAGCTGGAAGTTGAGCATGCTCTTTTCATCGCCCCGTGGCTCACAAGGGGTAATTTGGGAGCCGACGCGTGATCTCGATGACCAGGTTGCATATCATCCCTGGCTTCAGATTGCCTCCTTCGATGAAATCCTTGTTGAACTTGAAGTTGAATTTCGTCGAGGACCAACCCCTGCCCGCAGCCGCCGCAACGGCACGGTTTGGCGGGTCCATTGGGGTTCGGCTTTTCCCTGCTCTTTTGCCTGGCTTGACTACATTTGTAGTGGCGAAGGTGAAAGAGCAGTCGGAACAATCCCAGCGCCTGTAGGTGGCGCGACATTTCCAGCTCGACATGCCGCGGATACACACAGGGTCGATTATACGGCGCCTGCAAATAATTTTAGGCGCCGCAAGCCCTGCAACATCAACTTGATCCTCTCTTTCCTCGGCTTTTGTCGACTATGAGCACTTACGAGTGCGTTCATGGCAGCTCTCAGGTCCGAGTTGCTACCGGCCGAGCCTTCGGAGAACGTAGACCATAGCACGTTGAGCGGCGCGAGACGGATCGAGACCTTGGATTCCACAAGGTCTGCACGGAGCTTTTGCAGTGGCAATCTCTCAAAGTCCTTGCCCTTTTGGGTTGCCAAGTGGCCTTTTTCTTTGTAATCCTGGTCTTGGAAAACAATACTTCGCGAAGGTACTAGGAATCAGTTCCAGAGGGAGCCCATTCATCCTCACTGCTCTGACTCTCGTCAGACAGGTCGCCGTTTATCGACAGAGCTCTCGGCCCCGGTTTCGAGACCTCCATCCAACTTCGCGTTGCCAAGCCCAGCTCCGAGCATCGACATCTCGCGATCCCTCTGTTCTCTTTCGCGTCTGTCGATCTCTTCCAAAATTGCCCTGTTCTTCGCTGACAACTTTTTATCGGCACGGGTTTGGCCTTGGCGCCGTTGATTCACCAGCGCGCGAAGTCTAGGAAGTCGTCAGGATCCGGGCCTGACTTTGAAATCGGCCGGCAACTTCTGTTTGACCCTTGGATCATATATCATAGGATCCGGCAATACTCGCATTTGCTATGAACCATGGTTTCAACGTTCGATTATAGAGTTCATTGTCAGCAGCCAAGTTGGCCAGGAAGTCTGCCGTGACTTGGAGACTCTCATTGACCTCGCATTGCAGCCAGCGGTTTTGGCTTGCAATTCGGATTGGGAAGCTTCCTATCAGATTCTTATTGTAATACTCGACTTAAGGTTCATCTTCGAAGGTCCCGTGTAATAGAGGCAGCGTTCATGGTTTATGGTGGCAGATAGGGACGCTCGCCGTCCGCTTTATTCTAGCGATCTCGTCCCAACAGAATGTGTCTGCGTTGTCTTGACCGCCCACCTGCTTGGCGGTCAACAGTCTCAAACAGACTGCCGACTCGGGTCACCTTGGTCCGAGCAGCGTGGCCCTCCAGATTTCTGGGTATTTTTTGGGCATAATCGCAGACAAACGATGAACTGATCCCGAGGTCGAAATCGGGGTATTCGCCTGGCAGCAGTTTGAATGCGACAATTCTGTGGTTGGATGTGTTACGTCCAACGTGTCTGTCGTCGAATAGACGCGGCATTCTGGCACTCCAGAGTCCAAGACGAGATAGAGCGCCGCGCTGATCTCTAGCAAGAGACCAGAAAGAGTGCAAGTCTTGCAGCTCCTGCGAAATCGTGGACCAAGCTGCAATTAACAAAGGATGCAGCACCAAGGGGCTTTTGGTGTCCTGCTCAACCGTTTGTGTCTTGTCTTGTCTTGTCCTGTCTCCAATTTTGGCTCGCGCTGTTGGTTTCCATCTTCGCAGAGATCCAGGCGAGTTCTCGTAGATCTCGGTCTTGGTCGAGTCTCCCCACTTTCAATGCTAATTTTCTCTTCAAGTCTTCGCCATTTCTGGTAGGGTCTCGTACAATCCATGTTCGCAGAATGCTGTAGGAAAGTCGACCAATAGTCACTGCCGAGGTCAGAGAGGTCTGAAGGTATTATGATTACTAACTCGGATACCACTTGGTTTATGGTGATTGTCCGTGTCCTTATCGGCTTCCAACACAAGGGCGTTCTATAGCTCCATTTCCGTCTTCTTTTATCCACTGTCGTATTCGCGACAGCCGCGTCCGCGGCTGGCCTGATACTCCAGGCGGATCAGTCGATTGCCGTCACAGGCCAGATCCAAGAAACAGTAAGGCTGGAGAGTGATGCCTCTGAGCAGCTGGGGAAGGCCCTTATCCCAGTGATACTGAAGTGTCTGGCTTGGTGGCCTCGCCCCGAAAAGGGGTCCTTGCCGTCTGGGAGTTCATCTATCCAAGAGTAGTGGAATCGATGTACTGGGGGAATCCGGTGATCTCTCAGAGCGCAAACGAGGCAGGCTTAGTCGCGATATATGTAGCGGTCGTTCAGGACGCGAGCCTCTCCGTCATGGGCCATGTTGACAAGGTAGAGTGTATTTTTCTCGTCATAAATCTTCATGATATCCGGGAATCGTGAACCAACAAGTAGGCCATAAAAGTCCGAGTCCTCTGAAAAGGAGCTCTCCTTCTCGTCCTTCTTCTCCGCGCTCGAGCTGGTATCGGCGTCTGACTCCGAATCCCGGACGACGAATCCCCGAAGATTTCCGTGGCCATCTGTGTCGCCCCTTTGATCTCGTATTGCCGCGTATCACTAGCAGACTCAACGACGGTCGTCTATTTTGAGTTCCTGCAGCAACTGTTTGGCGGCGCATTTCCTCCGAACAATCTTCGAGCGGCAGGATGCTTAGCGCTGTCACGACTCGGACCGAGATATCGAAGCGTATCGACAACCACCACCGCTTTTTGGTGCTCCTTTCTTCCCGAGCTTGAATCGAGTCGGTGTGTCGTCCCGTTGTCAAAAGATCATTGTTCCAACATACTCTCCCTTCTTGTTCTTGACGGCGAACGCTTGGAAGCAGCCTATCGGTCTTGTGTCGATGGTTTGGTGCTCAACACAGTCTTCGGCACCTCAATGAGCACATGCGACCAAAACAGCTTTTCGCGTGCTCCTCTCCAAAACAGAGGCTATAGTCTCGGCCGTGGATGGGCGTTCCCATCATGGTTGCGGACCCTTCTAGAATCTTTGCATTATGGTTCTTCTCGTTGCTGGAAATGACCTTCAACCTTTCTTATATCGGGCAACCTTTGTCTTCGAGATGGGAACCCTTTTTGGTGTTGATGGCCGCTGTTCGTGCCACGAGGCATCCAATTGCCGAAGCGGATGTCCCAGCAACGTATCGAGATCCGAGTAAAACGTCCTGCTCCAATATGGATGTCCAATGGTTTTCCCGGACATCTCTTTGGCACTTCGGCGTCGGGGTATATCCGAGCATGTTTTTCCCCCATCGTCATGGGACCATGCGTTTAGTGATGTGAGCTTGGCGGAATTGAGGCGTGATGTCGAGCCCGAGGATCCCATTCTTTCCGGCGGCCTCACGACTCTCGTTGATCCGTCCGACGAGTCATATGATGCTTCAGACCTCACACAGCACAGTTCGATCTGCAGACGATAGATGCAAGTGCAGGACAACCTCCGGCAAAGTAGTCGTGATCATCAGAGGCTGGAAAGAGCGAGGGTGCGTCTTCGTCGGACATGTTCTCCTCATCGTCGTCCTCCCCCTCATCGTCCGCTTCCGCCTTGCTCTCGATGCTATCGTCATAGCGTGGATTGCCGCGCAGGGCTGCTTAATCACCTCATCGTCTTCTGCCGCGCTCCGATGCAGTCTCTCCATCGAAGCTGTTGCCGAAGTCGCCCGCAATTAGATACGACAAAAGGGCTACTGCTGCCTCCTCCATCTATCGCATGGGTATCATAACATGATCGTTTGTATGCAGTTTCGGAACATACTTTTTAGTGTTACAAGACTTAAAATGACAGCTTAGGAAGATGCAGGACCTGGCGAAGCGTCAAGAGCTGATGAAGATATGCGTCGGCTGCTGTAGTCGCGGGTCTGGCTGTTGATGAAGATGGGTGATGGGATTGATGGCATCCAGATCACAATGATGATTGTTTGACGACGTGGTTTTGCAGGAAGACGGCTGCAAGGCTTGGCGGTGGAACAGAAGGCAAAGGTGGGAAGAAAAATGCAAGCGGGAAAGTGCGCACCATGAACGAGGAGGGGGGATATAAGCTCGAGGAGAAGCGGAAGAGGCATAAGAGGGCCCGGGAAGCCCAAGGTGCTGGAGTTTAAAGCGTAGCGAGTCGTCGCTCGAGCTGTCGTCGTCGCAGGACATCTGGCTTGGAAACTTCCAGGGGTCCCAGGCAGTGAGAGGGATGATAGGGCGCTAGGTTCCTGTGTCTTAACTGTGGTCAGCTTGATGTGATGGCGCGAGAGTAGTGGGCTGACCGACTTGTTGACGGGGATGAATGTGCGCCGTTGAGTCCTGGACTCGTTCCCGGAGACGTGCTGTCATCCGGTCCCGGCACCTTGCGCTTCCGGGCTCTCTTTTTCGCGTTTTCGCTTCTCCTCGAGCTTCGCAGGCCAAACTTTTATCGAATACATTTTCGACCAGCTTTGAACGCTGAGCGACCCACGGCAGCATCGGCCGTTGGTTTTATTTTCCCGGCCTCGTGATCCAGTCCGACTTCGCTCATGCTCCCTTATGAGTTGGGCAAGCAGTGTCTTCTGCCTGGACAAGATGATCAGTCCTCTCATCCATCACAAGGCGCGTCGGTCGACTTACGTTTATTGCCATGTTCTCAATTCGAGCATGATGCGCTCGTCCCGGGCAATCGGCTGGAAGGATAGAAGACCTTGGTGCTGTGCTTTGCTGTGCCTGAGATGTTCTGATCTGCCGCGGGGGCCTCTCCAGTGCTTCCTGGATATCCTCGACGGCCTTGATATGTTGGGTGCTTGCCCATGGCCTCCTCGGCGCTGGTGTGGGGAACAGTGTAGACAGGAGGGTCCAACTGATTATTGAGGAATTGCTGCCGTGTAACGGAGCCCAAGAAGTATTGACAGGTCGATTCCGGCATGTACAGACTGTTCTAGAGTCTGGAGAGAAACTCCCTACGATCGGTCAGCTTGACGGACTGCACAGATGGCATAAAACTTCTGGTGACGGGAGTGCTGCCCTCCACGTCTGTCACGGTTGGTACTTACCATGGAAGCTCTCGACGAATATGGTCACGGAGTCGAATACCGGCGCCCTTCGCAAGTTTCGGTTGACAGCGTCATGTCAACGTGCCCGATTGAACATCTGATCCGTGTTCGTAATCCTCGGTCCACAGGGAGCAGCCAAATTGACGGGCAGGCGTCATCGCCCACTTTTGCTCGAGTCCGCGCTGCATTCATGAGCGAGGCTCCCCCCGTGACAAAGCATCGCCACCCTTGCTTCCCAAGCCAGTCTCGGGAAGTCCTGACCGGAGCCATCGGGTTCCTCCGAGGCCTCGTCTTGGTCGTAGCCCGCGTCACTTGGCCGATCACTCTCTTGGAGGACAATGTTGGAGCGAAGAAGTGGTGCGAAAGCACAAACATGACAAAGGAGAAGAAGCACATTCGACTCCACATTCACTCAGTCAGAGACGAGGTCCAAGAGGGCATATCCGGGACACTGGGTATGCACTCCGTCCACAAGCACGGCATTTGCTTGAGCTTGACCGGCCTGTCCTCTCACAATGGAAATTGTGTACATGCGCGAGGGTCGAGGCAGGAAGTCTAGCCGAGTCTCCAGGTCGCAGCTTATCACGGCAAAGTCTGGCCATGCTGGTGGAGTGCTGATGGATGAGGAATGGAAAGGGCCTCGGCCGCTGTATGACCACGACAACACTGTTGGTGTTTCGGCTCATCTTCTGATGGTCCCAGAGGTCTTTGAAGTGACTGTTGACGCTGGAGCTGTCGCGACACGAAGTTGACCCAGACCCAAAAAACCCTGAAAGGTTGGGGCACGGTCAGCCATCATGCCATGTCCTTGGAGGTAGAGACTTACCACCAGACCTCTTTGCGGCCTTGCCCTGGAAGTCGAGGTCGTCCAGCGGCAAATCGGGGTCCAGTTCAATGGCTCCCATCTCCAGAGGCAGCGGTGCAAAACCCCACACAAATCAATGGCCAGCGCCGAGACGAAAGGAGTTGCTCAGTGGGTACCCTGAACAAATGAAGGTTAGTGAGATATTTCAGCAAGAGGGAAATGGCCTGTTGTGAGGATGTATACTGACGAGCACCACCTGAACTCTTTCTTCCACACCTCGCGTGTCACGGAAGCGATGACCGCCCTCGCAGATTCGGCTGCGAATCTTGATGTGTGGCCATGGACGATGTGGAGGCAACATCCCGCAAGAGAGACAGTCCAGTGGAGAGCATGATGGACGTTGGCGCCAGCCGTAAGTCCACGGGCTGGGTCTGTCGGAAAGTCTTCCGCAAAATGAAAGAAGAAAAAGTAGCTCGCTCGCTTTTTGTGCGATTTGGAGTTGGAAGTTGTTCAACACATTGTATATATACAAACGGACGTGAGATGTGGCAGGATACCAAGAGCTTGGAAATTCATGAAGAGAAGAAGACTGTCGATGCATGGAGGGTCGTAACGTCTAAATTATATGTACAGATTGAAAAGAGGACCGTTTCTTTACTATACAAGTCCCTTTTACCACTCAGCAATCTCACCGGGCTTTGGCTTCCTTGTCCTGATGACCTTGTCTGGGTTGAGCAGGCAGAGAGGGTCGAGCGCCTGCTTGAGCTGTGTTGGTTGTTTGTTGTTGTCAGCCTTAGATCCAGCAGAAGATCAAACAGATATTGGAGATATGCAAGAGGCAAAACAAATAACTGGCAAACTGCATGATGCAGCTCGTGTTTTTGCATTGCTTGAGACGAGACATCGAGGATGGGGAAACAGCGGCTGGCTGCTGAATGATGACATACCTTTCTCATCGTGTCCACTGTGCTTTCACCGAGCTCATGCGGCAAGTAGTCTCTCTTGACCAATCCGACACCGTGCTCTCCCTGATACATCAAATATTGTCAGCCTTCCTGATTACACAAGCCAAGCACATGCAGTTTTGACGCACGCAGGCCACAGACTTACCGTAGTGGTTCCCTCCATTTCCACAGCCCGTTTGACCATGGAGTGCATCAGTTCCTCAGCCTCAACCCTCTGCTGGTCGTTTGACAGAAGAATGACGTGAAAGTTTCCATCACCGACGTGTCCCACAATGGTGGCGTACAGACCGCTCTTCTTGATGTCGTTCTTTGTCAGCTCAATGAGGTCAGGCAGCCTGCTGATGGGAACGGCAACATCGCCAGTCCAGACGTGGTCGCCCTCCTTGGCCACTGACTGCGTGCTCCACAATGCCTCTTTCCGCGCACTCCACAGCTCGGCCTTCTCCTCCTCGCTCTTGGCAAACTCAAAGCTCTTGGAGCCCGTGGCACGAGCCATGTTTCTGACAATCTGGATCTGTTCTTGGACACCGCGCTCCGTGCCACTGAACTTGAAGAAGAGGGTCGGTGCCTCTTTCCACTGCTTGGACGTCATGCCTGCGGCATTGATGCACTTCATTTGCTCATCGTCCAAGATCTCCACCGCGGCCACCGGCACGCCTTCACCGACCACCCTGCCGACACAGTCTGCAGCTTGGCGGATGGAGTCAAAGGCACAAACGGCGACGCTGGTACTTTGGGGCTTCACCGTCAGCTTGAGCGTTGCTTCCGTCACCAGGCCCAGGGTTCCCTCGTTGCCAATGAAGAGCTTGGTCAGATCGTAGCCTGCCGAAGACTTTCTGGGTCGCTGTCTCGTCTTGATGACGGTGCCATCGGCGAGGACAACGGTCAAAGAAATGACCCATTCTCGCATGGTGCCGTAGCGGTATGCGTTTGTGCCACTGCAGCCGGTGCCAATCATGCCACCAATCATGGCGCCTGGGCCCGGGTCCGGAGGGAAGAACAGGTTGTCTTGGGACAGCTGCTCGTTGAGAAGCTCCCAGCCGACTGCAGGCTGAACCACAACGTCTAGATCATCCTTGTGCAGCTTGAGGATCTTGTCCATGCGCCTGAAGTCAATGCTGATGCCTCCCGAGGTGGGTGTAAAGTGTCCCTCCAAGCTTGTGCCTCCGCTGTAGCCCACGACCGGTATCCTCCTGGAGTGGCAGATCTTCATGATCTCCGAGACCTCCTCCGTCGAGCCGGGGAAGACGATGCAGAACGGCCTCTCATCCTTGTGGGCACGGTACGACGACCAGCCCGAAGTCGAGTGTGTGTCGATGTCGGCATCGAGCGTGCTAACATTCTCCTTGCCGACGACGCCAGCAAAATCCGTCCAGGCAGCCTCGAGATTGGCCTTGCCGAGGTTGTGTCGCGGTGGGTGAGATTGAGAAAGCGGCACGGTCGAGTTGGAGTCGGGCTCGCGAGGGCTCAATGTGCCGAGGTAGTACGATCCGAGAACACCAGCAACAAACACTGAAGTAAGTAAAAGAATATGTCAGCCTCTGTGATCCCAACGAAGTGCGCAAGTAACCTGCATAGAACCTACTGAATGTGATGCCCCAAGCCCGAGAGCCCGCCGTCGTCTGTCTCTGGGCGGCGAACTTGGCGCGCTCCTGCTTCTCGCGGGCGATTCGCGACTGAACACTCTCGAGCATCTGGCCCTTGAAGGACGAGCCATCCTGCTTGTCGGTGGCGTAGCGCCGGATGCTGGTGTGCCGCGAGGGGCCCGGCAGTCCGGTCCTCGTCACAGCCTGGGCGGGAGTGGCGCTGTGCAGACCACCGAGGTTGCGGAGGGTGGCCTGGCCCTGCCTCGTGAGAAGTCGCGACATGATTTCTGTGGGATGGATGATCTTCAGACGGAGGAGATGGAGCTAGCTTTTATGGTCAAGGAACTACAGGCGCGGAGATACTCTCGTCATCTCCGGTGGCCCAGGCGAGGGAATAGAGATACAGGATGAGATGTTGTAGTACTACAGGTATGTATTGTAGAACCCGAGCACTCAATCATGGCTCAGGCTTTTGCGCCGGGGCGGCTTCGACACCAGGGAAGGCGCTGAAAGTTTACTGAGCTTCGGAGCTTGAGCTCTCCACTTTTCGCCGGTCCGCAGCGGGGATGCGCCAATCGCCTAATAGCGGGTCTCTATTGCGCCTTTCACGACTCTGGTATTAAAGATCACGGGGGACTGTCCGATTGGGACAATGATGCTTATCTCTCCGGCAGTTTCCTTCAAAGCCCATGAACACGCTGCAGGTGCTAGTATTATAAATCCGTTTTCATGTATGTCTCTATACCATCTTGGCACTTAACAGTCATAGAGATCCACAGCACAAAGATTGATACATGCTCCATAGATACAGCATATGGCCATGTGGGCAATCGGCCCGTCACCATATATGATCCTCCTCTGTATTCTATGACATGAACTGCATGTCACACGGTCTTCAGGGCATGCCTCTGTACATTGAAATGAAATCGTTTGCCAAATCAAGTCTTCCATTCGGTCGGGAGAAGCTGTACAAAAAAGCAGGGAGGTCCAGACACGGCACTACGGTTTCTTCCCTCGAACACCATCAGGTATGCTGTCAGCTCATCGTCCCTGCTCACCTCAATGGTCATTTCCCGGTCCAGTATACCCTCCACGCGGCCACATACGGTGCCAGCAAAGTCCTTGCAGGCCACCTGCCGCAATTCTTCCAGCGTCCGCGTTGTCAGCGTGGCGATCCAGATGGGCGGGGCCATGGTGATTGGTGATGATGGATGCAAACGTAAATACACGGCAACCGATGGGGTTGGGTTCGATTGTGGCAGGTAACTACTCTGCACGTACGTGTTGTGCGAAGTGCTGCTCATGTTTGGTGGTAACTCCTGAGCCAGAGGGAATGCAGCTTGTGACTGCTGGGCTCCCAAGTTTGGACCCTGAGTATTGATGAGCATGGGAATCGACAGCTGCGGGTCGATTGGGAGACCGCTGCTGAGCAGGTTGTCAGCCAGTAGTGAGGAGTGGTGCTGCGCAGGTCCATGTGGCAAGGCCGTGTTGATTTGGAGGCTTTGGTGATGCTGAAGGCTCAGACGTGGATCCCGCCCGTGGTTCTGTCCCTGAATATGTCGACTCTCGTGGCCCATACGTATCCCTGCTCCAGCTGTGGGAGAGTGAAGTGTCGTTGGCGTCGAGGATCGAGGATACTGAATAGGAGAATCCGGCACGAAATCATGCTCCATCTCGACATCTTCTGTCCTGCCTTCATTCGGTGAGCTGGGCGCATGTGGTTCCCTTCCAATACCGTCCAAGGCAGCTTCCATGTTGACCTCTGAGAATGTGCCTGGGCGTGTCTTTGGAGAGGGTCTGTTGCCTTGGCCATCTCTCAATCGCTTCATGACATCCCGTGCGACGACATCAATCGCTCGGAGCTTGTCTTTTTCCGCAGCGGAAGTGTCTGATATGTCTCGTAGGATACCAGAATTTACTCGCCACTTTTCTTTGAGTTCTTCCCAGTGCTCGGGGCCAGCCTCAGTTTTGCTGGTGGCGTGATCTTCTCTGAGAACATCAGCAAAGTCCTGACGCATAGTCCTGTATTGTTGCGGATTGATGCCGAGCACACGTTTTGCGTCAGCAATGGTCAACTTATGCTCCATGCTGCGCATGCGCTTCGTGACGTCTGTACATATCACATCAAGGGCCAACTTCCTGCTGTCCAGGTCATGATGAGCAACCCACAAGACGGATTGCAGTTGGGTCATGTCCTCGATCAGGCGGGTTTTCACAGCTTCCCATTTCTCAGGGCCAGCTATTGTTTTCCTGCTGACGCCTTCTTGGTCACAAATCCTGGAAAAATGGGCGCGCAGTTCCTGGTACAGCTTCATATCAAGATCAAGTATCACTCGGCTCTGGTCAATGGTGGTTTCGGACGGGAATCGAGGCTGCCCAGCGGTCCCCGAAGGCGACCCCTGACGGGAGCGACCACGCCGCCTCGCCTTGCGAGTTTCCCATTGTACGAGCGGTTCCTTAGCCAGCGCCGATTCCTTTGCCGTCTGCTTTGCAGAGCCTTTGGGCAAGGCCGTCACGGGCCCTTCTTCGAGTCCGGGCGCCGGCAGCAGGTGGGCTGGCGCTGGACGCGCCGCATCGATCGTGGAAGTCTTGTTGGGGTTCGGGGTACGGAGCAGCCAGCGATTGCGCGCGCGCACACGCATCAGCTCCCTGTGTTTGATTTCGAAGCCATCCTCGTCGTTCAAGATGCGCAGTATCTCCTTTTGCGACAGGTTCTTCTCCCAGAGCTCCTTGACGCGTGCGACAAGTCGATCATCTCTGTGGGCTGGGTTCTGCTTCGAGGGAAAATTCCAACGTCGGAACTGTGTCTGATAGGCTCGCTTACTGAATCGGAGGATGGGCGGTCAGTCTCATTTTGCACAGTGGAAGGGCAGCGAATGCGAAGCCAGATGCACAGAGGGAAGATTCGACATTCATCAGAGTTTGAGATGCCATCGATCACCAGCAAGGTGGTTCATGGGTTCGGCAAGTAGGAGACTGACTGACTGCAAGTGGAAAGGCGGAATAAAAGAGGTGAAGTGGATACATCTAGGTAGGCAGTACGGCGGTCGACAAAGTCCACTTTGGGAGGTCTCGACTCGACCCGTTTCTTACGACGGAGTACAGTACGGCGAGGCAAGCATACCTTGGGGTGAAGTTGTCCTCGATGCTCATGATGTCCATGATCTCCTCGAGCGACTTCTTCTCGTCGATATACAGGCGGTAGCATTTCGGCTCGTGCGCATCCCAGTTGTAGACCATTATTATTATTGTCTCCTTGGCGGACCTCGCGGCGGGTAGCAATTGGCATCGTCTCTTCTTCTCTTGCTTCTCTTCAGGGTTTCTCGGGCATACCTAAGGTACAGAGTAGAAAGACTGATGAGGCGCTGGGGGGCTTGTCAAAGTCCCCAAGTCCCCCGCGCGCGTTCGGCGGCGTTTCTGCGCAGATGGTCGATCGGATCTCCAACCAATCCGCTGGCCTAACCAAAATGGCCTGTGACTGAGCGTTCTCACTGGCTCCCACTGCCTTGGCGCGGGTGGCCCTGGCGTCGCGCCCGCATTCGATTCTGCTTGGCTCCTCTGAAGCCGAAGGGTCCAGTCAAGTCAGTCAGGGCACCTGATACGATGGCATATTTCATAAGTTTGCGCCATCTGTCTTGTTGCTTTTTAGTGCGCGTGCGGCCAGGTAAAGAACGCGGCACTGTACGGCCTATTTCAAAGTCGTCAAAATAATAGTTGCGCTTTTGATTATAAAATCAAAAAAATCAAGTCAAGCTCGGTATACTATAAGATCAAAGATATACTAAATATACCTTGGTCTGAAGTATTTTTATTATTTTTGGCAATCGAGATTCGGAAGCAGACAGAACGCGTACTGCTCCAGGTTAGGGTTACCGGGAGTGCGTTGGTTGTGATCGTACTGTAAGAATACCTAGGGACATGGCGCAAACTTATGAAATATGCCCTCGTACGCCTCTTCCCTTATTTTGCAGGGGAGGCGATTCGCACCATAAAACGACTTCAATCGATACCCTCACGGGCAACAAATACGCCCGCGGCGCACGCATCGTGCAGCGATGTACCCCCCAACTTACTCGATCCGTATAGACATGACTGTCAGCAGTGTCAGTCTGATGGTAATTGTTCGATTAATTTTAGCTGTCCTGTACTATTATCCGCGTGGACAGAGATACTATAATCCCTTCGGCATATGAGCGCGCTCCCTTCAGATCACTCCCAGCCAAAACGATCTCCACCAGGCTTCTGGGTTTCGGCTATTTTCAAGATAGTGGATCATTGGAGAGGGCTCATCTCGCAACAACTTTTTATTGTCGTCAACACTCCTTTCCTGAATAAGACGAGCATCTGCTGACACATCTATCCAGCCTCGTTGGAACAGGTATATCGTGGTCGTCTCCTTCCTTCTCGGATTGGGTGAGACACCACGTGGACCCTGCGCATTCGTCCTCGGTCTATCTCTGCCCTTCGGACTTCCTTCCTGCGCCCAGGCACTGTTTCTTGCTGGTATCCCGGTCCAGAGATCGGCGCCGTCTCACAGTCCAGTCCAGGTCCTCCATCGCCAGAAGCCTCCCTCCTTACCTAGCTGGCTGGGCTGCGTAGGTTACGGAGCAGTAGGTAGGTAGACATGGTAGAGTGCCAGCCAGCGGTCGGAATACCACTGTGGACTTGCCTGGGCCCCCTTCGTTGGGCCAGGAATTGGACCACTAGCGACGCACTCACCAACATGGCAATGGCATGAACTTGCTTTCGCGGCCTTTGCAAGAGGATCCAGAAGGTAACACGAGAACTCTCTCCTTGAAGCGAGGACCCAGTACGTAAGGCAGGCAGGTAGGTCACATGCTCAGTATGCCAAGCGAGACGACAACCGACATTCAGACAGTTCATCAGGTTTCATCATGAGAGCGACTCAAAGCGATGACTGGTTTATTGTGTATCTGCAGCGGATACTGAGCTGGCGCCTCGTCAGTCTACTAGCTAGGTAGCATTGGTGTTTATACTCTGTACGAGTTTGCCGTGTACTACGCGGAATAATGGGCGCCCGTCGTCCCTGTATGTACATTACAGAGGGACTATAGTAGCTTACCTCGTACATACATGAAAGTGCAATTCGTGTATTCATGTTGTGAGTTGCGAGCTGAGATCTACCTCGTAGACGGGGAAGATTTACACTTCGAATCGGACCATTTTCTGCCCGAGCAGCGCAGAGGAGATATTATCTACGAGATTATGAAACAAGAATTACTGCAAGGAACTGATGAATCCGACGCTAGGTCAAAGTACATTCATTCGGGGCTGGCAACTGGAAATAGTAGTGCAAGGCGCCCCCGGGTGTCTGCGAGTTCCGCTCTTGGTGCTTCCCCAGCAGCGAACGGTCCGCTTACTGTGACGAGGAACCAACGTCATCGTTGTTGAATTATTTCGTACCGGCCTCGACTCTGAGCGGCAACCATAACATATGTACAATTGACCAGTCTTGGAGCATCGAGCACGCGTACATACATCCTCATCGACCGAACTAATTTTTTATTTTTTTTTCATTCACCGCCGTCCCGCCTGTCGTACTTCCACCAGCTGCCTGCCGCGGGTTCTTATTCTTTTGTTTTATGGCATGTTGTGTTCAACCCCACTGCCTCCTGCGCTGCATTGTTCCTCGACGCACCACATACATATTGATCACCATCGGGTCGAGCCTCAACCTTGCCACCCCACGGAGTTCTAGATCTCTACGGATCACCTACTCCAGGGCCGTGGCCAATCGTCAAAAAGGCCGTTCAGATTACGTACCAGGCTCGGGGTCTGCTCACCATCACGAGATCCCGTTGCTATACTTTCTTGAATGCAGTAGACCCTCGCTTCGGCCCCGTGGATGATTTTCTTGTTCCTGGCGTGCAGCTCGTCTTGTCACTGCGCATGAGGCTCGGACTGACTCGCTGACGCATTATATAACGAATTGCGAGACGAACCGAGTCTCGCTGCGATTGAGATTATACTCCATACGGGTGCAGTTGGCCACTAGGAGCGGCGGATAGGCCAACAGGACCCTTCGCTAATTACGGCTCGCCTATATACAGCCGGGCAGCCATACGTGCCGTCCAAGTGCCGGACTCTGTTGCGACCATCTTGTCTTTCATATCTGGGACTGGGACTGCTGGTGCCTCACAGCTGGCCACCTAGTACCTCACCGGAAAAAAAGGATAGTGTGTGTATACTAGGCAGTCCGACGTGGCCAAACGACCATCTGGGTCCTAGTTCTCTAGATATTGCTGGCCAAGATGGCTGACCCAGGCTCGAATCCAAACCATGTTTACAAGTCCGAGATGGGATCAACCCCTGGCCATGGCGATTCGTTCGCCTTTCCCACGGCTCCATATACTTCCTCGTCGTCTCTTTCCTCCACCGTGGCCGACCGGAGACCTCTGCCCAACTTCGATATTCACAAAGGCCCAGCGGCAACCTCGGTCCCTTCCACCATCCAATCCGCAGCTCAGCGCCGCGAGAGCGCCAAAGCGAGGAGACGCGTGCCCACCTCGCAGAGGAAGCGCACTAAGCTGAGCTGCGACGCCTGTAAAGCCAAAAGATGCAAGTGTCTCCGTACTGGCCCCACGCCCGATTCTGATGATACCCAGGACGACACTCATCTGGCACCCTGCAAGAACTGTGTCGATGCCGGAATCGAATGTGTGACGACGCTGCCGCGAAAGCAAAGAATCTACGGGAGCGTGGAACAACTCGACCGGAGATACCGCGCCCTGGACGCCCTCGTTGTCGGCCTCTTCCCCGATTTACCTCCTGACGCCACTCCTGAAGAACTCATCGAATATGGCCGCCAGCGTGGCGTCACCATGCCGGACCTCGGCGTCGAGCCCGAACCGCCAAAATCCCCAACGGCCTCCTCGCTGAACATCACATCCCCGAGCTCATCTACAGTCGGCAGGCGAATCGGAGACGACAGCCCCGAGCTGGGCCATAACAACACCCACTTCATCAGGGATACCAGTGGCCATCCGTACTACATAGGACCCTGGGGGAGCCTGGGCAGCTTTGCCAGGGTGCGTGATCTCATCTCCAGGCGACTCAACGCTTCGAGCGATCCGGATGCGAGTCGCCGTGGTCAGCACCTGTCATCAAAGTCTGTCACGGATGCTATTGCTCGCTCTTTCGGCGAGACGTCCGCGCATATAAAGTCTCCGGCCCCGCAAACATCAAGTTTTGGACAAGTCCCGCCTCATAATGTCGTCGAGGCGCCCAACAGCTCGATGAAGCCAGGCGACCCTCGCTTCTGGGTCGCGACCTCCAAGATCAAGCTGCCTGACAGGGAGCTGGCCGATACTTGCGTCAATGCCTTTTTCGACAACGTCCACCCCGACTTCATGGTGTTCCATCGACCCACATTCCAGCAGCACTATGAAGAGATTTGGAGGCAGAAGCAGCAGGGACGGCGCCCAAGCGTACCGCACCTCGCGGCGGATAAGAACGTCTCGGTGGGGTGGCTTTGTTGTCTATACCTGGTCTTCATCTTGGGGTCTCGATCACTGCCACAGAATCCAAGGGCCTTGGGCTTCCAGAGGACTTGGTACGAATCTGTGAAAGACCTGCCCCAGCTGCTCATTGTGTCTACGCTTCCAAATGTCTGCGCGCTGATGCTATTCGCTCTATACTACCAAGGCACGAACGATCGCACCAAGTCATGGCTCTACCTCGGCGCAGCCTCGCGTCTGTCAGTCGCCCTGGGGATGCACCGAGAATGTGCGAACGAGGGCATGAGCCCCATCATCACCGAGCTCCGGAAGCGCGTGTGGTGGACCCTGTACGACTACGAGCAACACCTGTGCTGTTCGCTCGGCCGGCCCAGCTCCATCGAAGACACAGAGGTTCACGTGGGTGTCCCCGATGAGGAGATACTGCAATGTGATCCCGCCCTGCCTCATGACCAGCTGGCACACTGGGTTCAACTCATCCGAATGCAAGCCGTCATCCGAAGAGAGATACACGTACCCAATCTGTCCGTCCCGAATCTCGTTCCGCAGGCAGTCCATCTTCTTCGTCAGCTCGGCGCGTGGAGGAGAGAGCTTCCTCCCCAACTGCTTCCTCCGTCTCAGGAAGTGGCTCGTGTCGACCTCAAAAGATGGCGGCGCATTATCATCCTTCACGTCCAGTATCAGAAGATCATCAATCTTCTCACCCGCAGGTTCCTTCTACACGAGGTTGAGGCCATTGATCAGGGAGAGAGCGTGGGCGAGAACGCTTTTGTGATTGTGAGCCTGGGCAACGTCTGCGTCACTTCTGCCATGCGCTGTGTCGAGCTTCTCGTGCTTCTGTGGCGCGCAGAAAAGTTCAATGGTGTCACGGCGCTCGACACGTACTATGCCTATCTGTGCAGTATCCAGATATGCCTGAGGCTTTTGGAGCCGAGCCAGCCAGCACCGGAAGATGAGCAGAGTTCAAGGCCAGCAGAGAACTGGAAGTTCCAAACCCACAGACCTCGAGTCGGATCGGTCGAGCATCAGCCTGGGTGTGAGCTGGACTTGGAGGTGGAGGCACTCACTACGCAGATGGACTTTACCGAACAGTACAATTACGCAGAGCTGACCGATGCCATCCGACAAATCCACGATCTGCTCAAGAGGGTGCCCATGTCGGGCTTCAGCGCCAAGTGTGAGGCGATTGCGTCCGAATTTGCAAAGGCAGTCGGGGCCGTAGATGGTAAGCCCGAGTCAACCCTGTTTGGTGGACGAATGGGCAAAGATATGCACAGGGTCGCCCAGAAGATGAATGAGGGCCCGCATCTCTCGCAAAACATACCGCTTCCTCACATGCCTCAATTCACCAACGCAATGCCGTCGGCCTCCATGGAAGCCATGAGGGGGGCGCAACAAGCATTCGACCAGAGCCAACTGCCGACGAGTGCAAATAACATGATGGACTTTGTATACTCGGGAATATTGGCGCCACCAATCAGCGCGGCAGGGACACAAGCTATGCAAGAGCCGCCACCCATCCAGTGGGATCCGATCCAGACGCCAGAGGAGTGGTCTGATCGGAATCGTATGTTTACCGATATGGCCGCAAATTCCCTTTCATGGCCTTTTCAGGAGGATTTCCAATACAATCACATGAACCCGCCTCAATAGTTTTGAATTTGGGCGATTCATTAGCTAGGCACAGTGTGTTCCAGGTCGAATTTGTAATGGTCAATCCAACAATCGAATTTGGGCACCTCAGGGTGGCCCAGTCAGATGAGGTGTTGGATATTGCTGTTTACACATGGCAGTACAGTGGCATTATAGCATCTTCTCAGAAAAAGATTTTTGTTCAAACAGATCATTTGGATATGACAGAACGTGCTTGCAAATTCGGTTTACAGGCTGAGTCAATGGGAGAGATGTAGTGATTTAGCCTGCACTATCGATTGTTTTATTCACAACCTTTTGGTTGAACCCTCTTCTCAATTGTGCTGTCTTGGTCCGGCAGGTTTTGACTCCAATGCCATGTTCGGGAGGAAAGTTGATTTTTGACAAG
Organism: Pestalotiopsis sp. JCM 9685; assembly: GCA_001599175.1. NCBI lineage: Eukaryota > Fungi > Ascomycota > Sordariomycetes > Amphisphaeriales > Sporocadaceae > Pestalotiopsis > Pestalotiopsis sp. JCM 9685. Next base: position 637,718 of record BCGF01000002.1, on the reverse strand, counting down.
AGAGCCTCGCTGACCAATTCGTAACACTGAGCCACGTTGGAACTCATGGCAATCGGGGTGCCGGCATGTTTTATACTAGGATGAATGCTTGGATTTGTTTATTCTCGCAGGTGCTTGCGCCGTGTTCGTATGTATACTCTGTAGTCCCTGTCCAGGGCCGATACGCTTTTGCCAGAAGAAAAGCATTGGCTATGATCATCCCGTTCCACGGTTGTCGGAATTTCTTTCTGTATGCTCTTGATTCAGATAGATATGGGTATCTGGCGACGAGATAGGTTCTCGCCTTGTCCTCTCTTTCTTTCCTTCTCTCTTTCTTTCTTCTGGTCCTAACAGAGAGAGAGAGAGGGTGGCCAAGTGATTTAATGAACAAATGAAACCATGCCACCGTGGCGTAGGAACTGCACAGCCCTTTCTATACCGAGTCACGGAGAAGGATGAAAAGGGAAAAGCCGAAATCCTGGTACCAAGTCAGTGCTATATCGTGCGTGTCTGCTGCGAGGCAAGTATAGACCAGAATGTCAACCGGTCAACCACCTCTTCCTCCGTTCATCAAGTCTAGGTAGGGGATGGATTCTTTCTGCCCCTTTTTCTTTTTCTTTTCGCGAATGGAAATCTCAGGAAGCAAGTAGGAATACACCGACTGGCTGGCTGGCTATAATTCAGCGAGCCTATCATGTCTTTTCTCTATTGATACATCCCGTGGCCTGACTTAGATACACAACATCCAGAACAGCATGCAAGATCGGTGTTGTAGCAAGATCGTATAACCTGGTCCAGCAGGTCCTTGCTCATGAGTATACCTGTGTCTGCATGTACCATCTCATCTGAGGCCTGGTCACTCGTCAAAGTTGTTGGTACTTCGGAAGGAATATGCTACCAAGAACGGCATGACGAGGAAGACTCCTTTCTACATTTTATCTCATCTATAAGTAATTAATATCTTACATACAACCATGATCTCCTAGTCATTTGATAAAGCGGTCTACACTATTATTTGAATCAATTACTCACCATCGTCGCCGTCACGGCTGACACCTCGCAGTCACGGCAAGAGCACGTCCGTTATCCTGCACTCACTCGTAACCCGCATCCCGGCCCATCAATCAGCACTTGGCGGGCGTGATGATATAACCCCTGGACCGCGCGACGTGATTCGCGAGATCAGCGTAAGCCACTCAGCAAGCCACGAATCATTATTTTCGTGCAATCACCGACGCCCATCTGCAGGGCGCAAGAAAAGAGACGTCTGCCCCCCAGCCTTACAGATGCCCCCCTTGCTAGAATTGCCGTTCTGCGCCTCAGCTCGTATTTGCTTTTTCCTCTATGCCATGCCCTCCTTCGGATTTGTTCTGCTTGTATCATGACCCTCCATCCCGGATATCCCGCCAGAGTAGACAGATGATCGATCATCTGTTTCCCACGTGCCGCACCCTCCTTCATTCAAGGCCATGACATGCCAATGTCACCCCTTTCCACACTTACAGCCGCGATGGCTAAGGGGGGCGCCCAAGTGCTCGATTTACCCGGGCCGGGTCATGCATTCTCGCTTTTGGAATGAGACAAGACTGTCATCGTAGACCACCTATCATCTTTGTCAATCGCGATATCAAGATCAGCCACTGACAAGCTGTTCCGTCGCTCGTATTGCTCCGCGCAAGCAAAATACATGTCGACTGCAGACTTGCCGTGCCGACAGCAAAACTTGCGTAATCACGCGGTGCCCAGAAGGAAGCACTTCGCTCGATTTGGCCCTTTGGACGTGTGAATTCCAATGCCGGGACCGCGGAGTCGGGACCTTTGTGGTTGAGGCGTCCAAAGGCATATATGACATGACGGGTCCTTGCCTTTGAATGACTTGATTTTTGATGGACTTTCAAGGTATTGACTTGCCCTGAGACATGCTCTGGCTGCATACTGGCTGGTATCTCTGCTTTTTTGGCCAATCGGAAACAGGCCATTACTTTCTTATGCATTTGAAATTCGGAGTAGCCCGGCACATATGTGTATCACCTTGAGAAAACGGTTGCATTGGCTTCCATGAGTACCTCTAGGTACTCATGGATGCGAGTCTCGGATACTTGCTCTCCATAACGTCGAGTAAACTCCACTCAAAGGAGCGGCTCGACTCGGATTTTTCGGTCTTTTTCTTCCTCTCATTCGTGCTGCTTTTTTCTCTCTAAAAATTGTGTTGGCGTAGGGCTGTACCAGGCCACCAGCAAGAATGGAATTCTCTTCTGGACACTAGTGGCTGTGGAACGGCGCCGGTTCTGGGTTACTCAATCCTATCGGGCTGAATAGGGCTCCATACCTCGTAGACGTGGTGGAGTTGAAGTGAGGGGGTTTCTATGCCCTCGGCCGCTCTTTTTTGGCATCAAAGGTACTGTATCGCTTGCCCGGAGGCGATGCATGTTGGTACGGATACCACCTACGTAATCCTGCTTCTGCTCGTGTCTTTCGTAGGCAGGCAGTGGAAAGCACGATGTATGCAGATGGACAGCGGTTGATAACCGTTGGCTGAGAAGCTTGCCTGTGCTGCTGAAAGCGAAGAGACGAAGCCGCTTGATGGAAAATCTTCTGACGCACCAAGATGGATATTATTGACTTGGCTCAAATCCCTTGCATAGTTGATGGCGTTTGACCTGCAACACAGTCATCAGTAGTCCACAGGTAGTAAGTAGTGAGCATCCGAGGGCAACTAGTGTAGCGTCCAGGACGTATAGTAAGTGGTGTGTATCAGCATACATGATGCAAGAAATACTTGCATAGAAACGGATGCAAAGACGAGTCAATGGGGTACGTCGCGCCGAGAGAGTGTTGCTTGCCCTTCTATGCCAGCAACCCACAACCAGGACAGGGCCGCGGGAAAACAGAAGGAATACTAGGTACCCAAGGCAAGGGTGAGATGTTTCTGTTGTGTAACCCCGTGGGCCGATGACATGATTCATGGGGGGTCGTCCTCTTTGGGGTCCCATAGCCCGTACCCACTTCACTTCTTTCGGCGACTTGCGTTAGGTTGTCGATCCACTGTAGGTTGCACGTCCGATGCCGTAGCGGCAGTTCGCGATCCATCCTGTGGCTGCTCGTCTGTCTGGGACTCTGGGGTTCTGGGCTTTGCAGCTCGTCATGGGGGAAAAGTTGCTGCTCTGTACGATGAGAGTCCCTTCCCTCGTCGTCATTCGCGTGATTCGATGCGAGGTATGGTTGTAACATGCGACGCTGAGAGAATGGGCTGCAGCACAAAGCAAGTTCAAAGTAGGAAGGAGTTGCGAGTGTCCTAGAACTAGAACGAGGCTGGGCTAAGCACTTTTGTCATGTCGGTCCGGATGGTCTGCAACCTCCCAAGTCGTCGGGCCCCGTCCGTGAAGGGCCGGTGCCGTAGCCCGGTGTTGGTGGTGGCAAGCGCTGTCCCGGCTACCTCTTGTAGCATGCCCGGGCTGTCGAAAGTGTAACACTTGCTCCTCCATTTTGATCGACATGACAGGCTCCGTAAAGAGGAGTGGATTCCAGTATAGTAGAAATACTGACGACTATACGCGATATCATCCATCAAGCTGTTAGATGACGCCGGAACACCCAGGACCCAAGTGAAATAGAAGTGCCGAAATGGACATGCGTCCTATCATGGAGTCGAGTCAGGGTCCCCGTTTGCTCTGGTTCGCTGTCACCTGCCAACGCTGTGCGATGGGCGCCCACTTTCTGGCATTAAACCAGGTTTCTGAGAGCATGTACGGAGTAGTACGCAGTGTGAGCATTCTGCAAGGTGTCATCGAATTATGACTGTGGTGACGGGCGGGTTTCGCCCTTGTTGCAGCGGCATCATGGTGATTTGCGCGCAGATACGACTAGCAGGCAAGCAGCAGGCTTGGTGATGGGTCCTCCGACCAGTTCTGGCCTCGCAGTAGCTTGGAAAAAACACCAGGCTTTGTGGACTCTAGCGAGCTTCACGTCCTAGCCTGAGCTCCGCAGCGAGTGGCCATGGTTCGATCGCTAGATTTTCAATGCCCCCTCTTGATAGGGCTCGGTTCGGTTCATATTATCTAATGGTATACGGTGCTCGCACCAGTTTCACCATGAAATCGTTGGATGCGCATCTGATTAGCCCCGACGCCATCAGCCCTTTGTGAGCACTGGCCATGAGGATAACCACACAGACCACAGCCAGATCAATGTCTGAATGGTATTTCCCGAACCCATGGGGAAACCTGGCCCTGTCGAGGACTTTCCTAATGCGGCAAAAATGTCGGAAGCTCGGTCCAAGAAGGCTTGCCGTGTCAACGGCTATTCGCGAGCTCGAATCAGCATCCTGGGTCTTGATCCTAACCCTTGCGCCACAGAGACGCAGAGACGCAAAGATATGCCCCAGTCTGAAGGCAAGCTGGCCGGTCCTTGCAAGAAAGCTGCGACTTCATCCATGTTGGGACTGACGAGCATGAGCATGCTGTTGCTGTTTTTCCGTACGTCCATGTCCCGGCAGGTAAGTAATCTGCGTTCATTTTTAGTCATTGACGATTGTGCGCTGCGACAATCTCATCACCTCTCCATACCCGTAATTACAGTGGGAAGCGATACTCCGCAACCCCACCATTTCGGCCCCTTCACCTGTTGCTCCGGCAGCAACAACTTGTACATACAGGTGTGCATACCTCGGACTAGTTTTGTGCCGTTGTGCTCAGTCGCCAGCGACGATGTTGCTGCTCACATTGGTGTAACTGGGTATTGGTTTCTCTATGCGGGAGCGCTTTTCCGTGAAGTTGGCGAATGCGGATGGTGAAATGCCACAGCAAGCCGAACAAGAAATAGCTGGTCTGCTGAACCATAGCTATACTTGGCTTTCATAAGTTTCCGGGCTCGATAGCAGCACAGACCAGTCAGTCTGTACATACTCCGTACCGCTAAGCATATTGACTTTCGGGCCAGCATGGTAGATCCGCGAGCGTTACATCGAAGCGATAGAGCATGCGGGCGGGCAGCCGTTAGGTCGACCCCGGGCCCTCCCATGGATTCCAAGAGGTATATCGAGCAGCCTGGTGCGCGGTGCGGAGAAGAGAGTACTCCGTACAATACCAGATGGGCCTGCCAGGTATTCTGTCAAATAGAGGCGATGAACAACGTGACCTTATCGTCATGCGAGCAAGCACCAACTGCTGCTGATCTGTTGTTGGGGTTTTTACTTTGCTGTTCCAGCAACTCCAGCATGCCATTGCCAGATAAGAAAAGGCAGGGTCCTTGGTGTGTCAGCATCTCCGGACTCGTCTAGACCGAGCTAGCATCAGTCTGATATCGTCATCATCATCACGAACGAGCTCGTAATGCAGCCTCCGTGGTCCGCCGCCGGAGAAGGGGTCTTGTCCTTCCCTGCTCGGCATCTATCACTCACTTGTGCAGTCAATATCGAACACGAACATGTGTACCGCGACGGTGCTGATTGGCGGGTTTGAGGCTTCGACAATGTATTCTTGGACAGGTGTGGGCGCCGCCGACAAGGAAAGTAAGCAAATGTGTGCACACTGCGACTAGGCAATTGGCGAGAGGGCCATGGATTCTCTCTCCCTCGGTAACAGCGTCCAAATCCAGCAGACGCAGGTCCGAGAGCATGAGGTTAAGCGCGTCCTGCAAGCTGCGAGGCTGGGAACAAGTCGAGTTGGACGTGGTGCGACCTTCGAGACAAGATGCCAAAAGATACCTCTGTGGGAAAACCGCGCGCGCTTGTCCAGAAGCGTGGGATGAGGCTCCACACACACACAGAGAGAGAGGGAACATTGACGATGCGAACCAGGTTCCCCATACCAAGAACCCATGTACGTACCGTACCCTACATGTGGATGGAGCTTGCAGAGAAGGGAATAAAAGATGGTGTGCTGTCGTCTCTTGGTTCGGAGGGGGGGATCCTGCCATGGGTATGGGTCTGCGGGATGGGTGTGCTCGACTATCGGGAAGTCTCTCGTTAGAGGGAGAGATCGTGAGACTAGCGTTGCCGTTTAAAAAGGTGTCGAGTGATATAGTGTCGATCACGTTTTATTTTAGACATGCCCAAGCGAACGGCCGCGTCTGATAGGCGGGTTCGCGACGGGCTCGTGGACAGAGTCCAACACGGCCAGTGGCGGGCATAACAAAAGGTGAGCACGCGATCTCTGCTAGCCGGGAGCATAAGCCTCGAAGGTGTTGTTGGAAGTCTCCAGGACAACCTCGGATCCGGTCGCAGGGCCTTGGTGCTTGGAACCGAGCGGGATGCTGGTGTACAGAAGTTCGGGGCATGTATGTATGTATGTATGTAGTCAGCATACCACCACCGGCCGAGATATGCAAGGGAAAGTTGAAGTAGGAAAGTCAAGGGCTTCCCGGAAACAAGAAGCAAGGCCCCGTCCACAGGTTGACAGGCCCGGACGGAGTGAGTGGGTGTGACCATGGGCGGCATTGCCGTGCTGAGTCAGAGACCTGCGAATGTGGTGGCAGATTGCATATGAAGATTCCAAGGACTTGCAGAAGCAGAGGCGGATTGGAATCACTGATTGGAAGGCCGTTGCGAGAGAGATGATGTCGGCGCTGTATGTCTGAATCCTGCCATGTGAGGGGTAACCGACGGTCGCGACTCGCACATTTGACAATTGATGTTTACTCATACTGCCTGCTAAGGTAGGCACTCACTGCTAAAAGTCGGGCAAGTGCGCGTGTACATCACCTACCTGCCAGACCTACTGCTACATGAGGGTTGGGCGGGTGGCCACTGACTATTCGATCAATCTGGCGCTACCTTTAGGTACTTCATACTATGGCAAGCGAGCAACCTTGGGTATGTACTCTACTCAATACCTACCTACCCAACCTGGGTTACCTCGACTGGATCGCACTCCCTCCATAGTATTCAAGGCAGAGAGAAAGCGAAAAAGTGAGTTGAGGGCATTGAAACATTTGATGCCACTACTGCTTACATACTACCTACTTACTGCCTTGCGTGTATGGATTCAGTAGGCAGGCTGTGGAAACAAATAGTGGTTCATTGGCTGCGAAGCCCACACCATCTTCATGCGAGTAATTTTGCTTTTGCTCGTGCCTACGTACCGTACACGATGGATGGATTGCCCCCGTCAAAACAGAGCGTCATAGGCTCGCCGTGCAGATGGGAAAATTACGCCCGTCCCGAGTCTGCCGTCTCTCGTGTCCACCCGACTGTCCCAGGACGACGAATTGGACGAATACCTTCTCTCGTGCGATGATGTGCATGATCGACTGCAAGGGAGGGAGCTCCGTCACTGGTGGGATGGGCAGATATACGTAGTACATTAGGTAGGCAGGCAGGCAGGCAGTGAACGATTAGGCCACACACAGGTAGTCAACCGCACACATGTAAGAAAGAATCAGCTCCGTGACCTAAGAAATCGATAATGCGAATCAGCTTGGAGATCTTGGCAGGTGTCCCAAGAGCTAGTGCAAGATCCTAAGGTTAGGTTAGCGGGAGGCGGACGAGGTGCGTCAAAAGAAAAAGCGAATTTTTGACGTGCTACAAGATCGGTAGGTCGAGGTACTCTCGAGGTACTACTCAGCCCCCAAAATACATTTAGTAGTATCGTATAGTCGCACTTTTGGCTGCGTTGGCTGGGCAGTAAGCCATATAACGATATCGATCAATTGGTCGCCGAATCTGCACCAGGACAACGCCATCTGTAAACTCGAAGCCACAGGCTAGATAGAGGTGTGCTCGACAGCAAAGTCGTTGCCGGTCTCAGCATAGCGACCTTAGGTAGCGATATCAATAGAAGAAACAGACGTTCACGGGAACGGCACCGCCCTCGCGGTGGATCAAACAAGACAAATCCTGCCTACTGAAGAGTTTGGAGGCGTTGGCAAACGGAGCACTACTAAATAAGCAATCAGATCATCTAGTTTAAGCCAACTCCACTCGTAGCCGGTACAATCCTAGCTAACGGTCCAGTCTAGATATACGGTAGTATGGAGGCAGCATCTTCAACGGGAGCCACCCAGCTGGGATGGGCCCTTGCGACTGGTTTCTCCAGCATCGGGATACGACTGCTGGTTGCAAAGTTGATACCAGGTCGTACCTACAAGATGACGAACGACGACGTGCTTCGGTCCGTCTCCATCAAATGCGAGTGGTTGAGGATTTGGGAAAGCGGTGCCTCGGATGTCCAGTCGTAGTAGTAGTGCGGTACGGAGTAGGAATAAATGTCGATCATCTTTCCCTTCAAGGCTTTTTGCTCTTCTCCAGATTCGACCCCGTGCTCTGCCTATCAGGTCGTGGCTACAGAGCCTCGTCATGGTCCCCATCAGAGCCCTGCAGGGGTCATGCTGGAGAGCCATCTCTGGGGTTGTCTGCATTGGCGAATGGCGAGATGGGCTATTGTTTTCCTGCTCCGCTTCGAGCTAATAAATTTCCGTCAGATATCATGGGACATGGGACACTGCTGTGCTACCCACCTCGACCGCCGCACCCTGGTCTGCTGCCGAATATGCTCGGTCGTATTGTGCCCCGGGTGGTGATCCGCGGGTTCCAGATGCGAGTGTTGCAGTCTTGCAGTATTGGGTCCCAAAATGTACATACCCTTGGCCAGAGCATCGTCACCACGTGTAGTTGCGAGTATCTCAAAAGACATGAACAAGTATGTTGTAGATATTAAACCTTTCAAGCGAAGCCGTCCCGCCTTTATGTATAGTCATCTAGTTATGTAGTAGACACAAAACAGAGCGCAGAGGGCACAATATAATGTGTCTTCCCCATCCTCATCCACTCCGAGTGGTGAGTCCTGTGCCCCGGGTTTTTGTTTTTGAAGCCAACAGAATAAGGAGAGAGCAAATGCTGCACACGCCAGGGCATATATGTCTATATGCCATGCAATGAAAGCAATGCGGGCAAAAATATCAGACAGCCTACCCTCCCAAGAAAAGCACCATATAGCCATGTGGTTCTAGGTCTTCCATTCTTTTTTGTTTTTCCCGACCTGATTAATCTACCCTTTTTCCATGATAAACTTTTTGGGCCGTCATGAAATGTAAAAAGAAAAAAGAAATCGTCGCTTCCACTCGATGCCCGAGAAGCCCGAGTTTTTGAATATTAGGATCCGGTACGTGGTCGACCGAGATGTTGTCGATTTAATATTACCCAACGAAGAAGAAAGTAGGCGGAGAGGCAGGGCGTTTGGTTATTCTGTCCTCAGGCCAACGCTTGAAAGGTCTGATGTGAAAGTATTCATAAATCGTGAGATCGTTGCAAATGTATGCCTTCTGGTGTGCACTACGACTCAGAGGGTACAACGAAATGCGAGCCAGGTGGAAATGCTGCCACAACGGCTATCGGAGGGAAGTCGTGGCCGTATGCCGCATTCATGGCCTTCTCTGCCATGGCGCGGGGGGTTTTCGAGGGTCGGCGGTACAGATGCTCGATGTCATCAGGGCGTGCTGGAGGTGTGATGAGGCTCTCGTTTGGTGGCGGACGAGGAGACATGCGCAGGGCGTCGTTGAGGTCACCATCCGGTCGACTACCCCATGAGGTCTTGACATGAGTTAGTGTTTGGTCCTTGGGATCAATGGAACGGGCGGCTCAGATACTGACCTGGTTCAACGTGAAGAGGGCGTACAGTTTGATCAGACCATGGTAATATCCAAAGACAATGGACACGGGTAGGAAGATGAGGTCCTCGGGGTGGCGTCTGAACAAGCCAAGGAGCTTGATCCATTTGGTGAAGCCAAACATCCACACCAGTTGCGAGACCAAGATGGTAACACGCGTCTCCTGTGCCCACCCTTCGCTGCCCCACCACATGGCCAGAGGAATCAGCACGTCGAAAACAAAGGCCAGGGAAGTGAAGGTCGCGATGTGGAGGGCATAAGTGCACCAGGGTTGTTGCCTGTTTCGGAAATAACGTTAGTATTGCGCTCGGCCCAAAATAAAGACTAGGTTAAAGTGGACTGGTTGGTTCACTCACCAGATGACATAGCACTCCTTGAACAGACTGGTATAGTTGCTTCTCCAGTTGCTTCGTGCCCAGCGGGAGCACTGATAGAGAAACTTCATGCCAGTCTCCAGAGTGGTCTCGATCTCGCACTCGGCTTCGTACTGAATCCAGGTGTTCCACTGGTGGCTGACGAGCCATCGAGTCACAAAGTTGTCATCATCGGCATTGAGGGTGTACTTCTGCCACCTCTCGTTCTTGAAGCCGTCCAGGAATGCCTGGCTCTGCAGAATCTCGGATCGGTAGGCGCCAGTGCGGCCGGACATGCAAGAAGTTCCTCCGTCCATCTTGTGGGTAGCCGAAATCTCAAAGTTGCGTCGCTCAATGTACGCTGCGCCGAGCCAGTTCCAGCTCTGCTGGATCCAGGAGCCGTCGCGTTCTCTGCGGACACGCTGGCAGGTGCCGACGCCGCCAATCTTCTGGTCCTCAAAGGGAGCCAGAATCCAGGGCATCAGAGTCGAGGGCCAGGTGACATCGTCATCGGCCATGATGATGATGCGGGTGTTGACCTGGGGCAGAGCCTCGCATACTTGCAGGCGCTTGTTGGCGATGCTGCTGCATAGGACTCGAATGTTGCGTGATGACAGGGTGCTGACTAGCTTCAACAGGCTAACCTCTTTGTCGAAGGTCGTTACCAAAATGAGCTCGTGGGGCTTGCAGGCGAGGATGCTCTCCAAAGAGGGTCGCAATTCCTCAAAGCAGTTGTGGATGGTGGGGATGACCACGGTCACATCCTCGGCTGTGTACGACGGCTCCTCGGGGATGGGCTTCGACTTGTACGTCCAATGGCTGAAACAATGGACAATGAGTCGAACATAGCGATGCAGCCTTGAGAACAATTAGCTTCTGCGCAGCCTCTTGAGAGGAAGACCAATGACATGATTGGTAATGACGTCCTTTGGGGAGGGTGTTGGAGTCGCTCGGGGATTGGGGTCAAAAGAAAAAAAATTTCATCTCATGTTGTGGAGGGGCCATTTCCGTGTGTGCATATTTTTTGAGGGGTGGATTGGGAGACATACCATAGGATGATGGCGGTCCAAAACCAGAAAGTCGGCGACTTCACAAGATACGCCAGACCGTCAGACCCAGCCTGCCACATGCTGTCGAGCAGGGATGACACTGGATTTTCCATCTTTTCTTTCTTGTCTGTTTTTGCTCTTCTCTTTTTGCCTCTTGTATTTCAAATGAGTGCTGCTGAGATGATGCCCTGGGGTCTCCAATTAAAAGACCGGAGAGAAGGCGTGTGGGTCGGACCGTTTTTCCACAGTCTGAAGGTCCCGGATTATGTTGTGAGGTGGGAGGATGGGGTGGTGGCCAAGACAGATTCTGTCATCGAAAAGTGAGAACAGTACTCTGCAAGATTGCCAGCTTGGAGTTGTTCGCTTGCTCGATCGAGACACAAGAGGAGGAAGAGTGCCACGGGTGGCCCTTTTTGCTCTCTTTTCAACACCGAATGTTCGTCTCTCTCTGTTGTTCTTGGGGTTTCGTAGCCAATGGCTGGGCCGAGTGGGATACCGGGCTTAGCACGATCTCGCCGAGTTGTTGCTTCAACGTCTGATTATGCTGTGGCCCAGATCGTGACAACCGTTCTCAGGTGTGTATACTGGCGAGATGAAAAAGAATTACACATGCAAAGACCAAAACGAGTGGTTTCCACTGCTGTCAGATGCGCAGACGAGCCCGATGTGAGAGGCTGTTCGTCGAGAGAGATAGGCCAACAACCGCAGTAACCCAATACTGTACAGAGGACGGGAAGACAAGAAGAATTGCGTAGATTCAAAGAAAATATTAGTCCATTGCCCAGTGGACCTTTTTTTTCTGAAAGACAAGAAACGAGAGAGAAGGGGTTTCTAAGAGGATAGGCAAGATCGAGAGGAGGAGATGGATCAGAGGGAACTGGATACCGGAGGAAAGCATCAGGATATATAGGCCAAATGCAAGCCGATATGGAACCACCTTTTCGAGCAACGGTCAATAACGTAAACGATGGGTTAAAACGCAAAGAAACGGATACGGCCTGGCTAGTGCCTGGACTGGATTGTCAAGGCCAGAGAGCGAGCACACATCGGCTGTCGATTACAACAGAGTAGGTACATACTTGTGAGAAATGTGAACAAAAGATTAAGTGCGTAGTACTGCTGCTACTTGCTTAATGCCTAGGTAGGTGCCATACATTACTTAGCTAGGAATGTATGGCTGGGAGTACTAATATTTTTTTTTATGTGAGGAGGGGGAGGGGGGAACCATAGGCAAGGCAGGGTAGGTAGTAGCCAGTAAAAAAAAAAAAATAAGTAGTGGCTGTCGTGGGTAGGTACTTACGAGTTAGTTTAGTGGGTATTGGCCCACGGTCGACGGGCTACATGCCTCCAACCATAGCGCATTTCGCCTACCTACTGGCCTATCTAGTAGCCACCGGACAGCCCAGCACTTACCTAGGGCGCCGCGAGCCAGCCAGCGCTCGATCGAGTAAGTACAAGTTCCCTCAACAATGCAACGGCTGACCAAAAGGACCACCTCCCAGCGAGTGTATACTCGACCTACCCCATGACGACGAGGTTCGCCGGCCCGGGACTGGGGTGTCAGTATGTATCTTGAGCAGGGAGCCACTTGGCCCGGCTTCGCCTGGCCATGCTCTCCTAGGTGTCTGCTTCCACTGCCTCTCTTTCTCTCTGCTGCTGCGTCCTGATCGACTTGTCGGAAACCCTCGTTCGAGATTCATGAACAAATTTGGATTGGTGGTAGTTTGAATCGGTGGCCCCTGCTGGCCCTCCTCGCAGTAGACTGCAGAGGACCCTGGGTCATGCTGCACCACCCTGGCCGGAGGGGGTGTGGTGGGGTTGCCTGCGCCTACAAGGGCCCTGCTAAATGAAGCGGCGTAAAGTGGACAGACAGGGAACGGGAGGGGGGCAACAAGAGGACCGGAGGGCAGGTAATTAGAGACGGGACCAAAAATAATAATCAATTGTTAATATCATTGGAATTGGGAAAGAGACAGACAATGGGCAAAAGCGTATCGAGATCATATATATGGGTACCGAATAGCACAAGTCACAATGGAGATATACTTGAGAGCCCCGAGGGTGGGAGGGAGAACAAAACGGCAGGGTTCCAGACAGGCAGAAAATAAGAATAACCAAGAGGTCGCGCCTCTCCAGTGCATCTGCTGCCGCATCTGTCAACGCTCTCGGCCCTCCCAGACGAAAAGCTACATGCGTGGAGCGGCTTGGAGGAACGATCCAGTACATCCGCGGTACATTGGATCGGATGGACCCTGTAGCTCTCTATGGAAATGCCAGCTACATGCCTGGTACCCAGCCGAACTTCCTACTCGGCCGTTAAGCTTGTATCCTGTCTTGTTCTGCTGCCCGGGCAGGGTCTTGAGGCAGAGAGAGGCATCTCTATGGCTGCTGGACAATGAGTAGCCGTGCATAATTGGGACTTATGTCATTCGATCTGCGGTTGTTTGGTTGAGAAGCGAACGAAATTCGACTATACTCTGCTGTCATTGCACGGGTCCTCGAATTGGACGGACCCTGTTGGCTGGGACCAGAGCCAACTCGCATCCAGCCCACGCGACGACAAAGTGACCCGAATAACTTTTCCATGTATGTATATGCGGAATAACTCTACATCACAATCTGTGGGAATCTTTTCTTACAGAGTCGCACCAGGCCGTATATGTGTCTTTTTGGGGGGAATGGGGAAGTTTGTGGATGTATAGAAGTACGTAGATATGTACGGTATATGTAGGTGGTGCAGATTGAGGTAGGTGTGTAGGGTACCTATCTTACCATGTATACAGTAGTATGTCACTTCGCTCGAGCAGCAGCGGCGCCGCTTCGTGACATGGGCACAACTGATACCTACCTACCTATGCACGGAGTAACTTAGCAATAGGCGAAGATGCCGGAGGACTCCAAGGTTCTCGAATCCGGTAAAAGCGCCTTTCGTCACGCAATCTATTCGTGAGCAGGGTTCTCGGATATCGAGATCTGAGCTCGCAAGGTAGAAACCAACAGGATATGTGCGTGTGCGTCCATGTTGTCTATCTATGTACGGATGGATGTTTGTGTTTCATCAGGTCTTGTGTCTGGGGGAAGGGAAACCCCGAGGGACGAGAGAGGAGAATTGGGAAGAGGCGCTGGAGAGGAATTGATAGCATGTATGGAGATTTTGTGTCGATGGGGTAAGAAGCGCAATCGGATGATAACGGTTGGTTAGCCAGATTCGAGCTAGCTAGTTGTTTACATCCATCTAACTCGTAGCCACCGGCGCCAGCCAGTTGTTCGATGGCTCTTTTTCCTCCCTCCCATCACTCGACGATTGCACCATACAGATGCCTTACATAACTTGATCTTCTCCATACCAACGCGACACTAATGAAGTGACCTGATGCTAGTGAATCCGTAGCGACCTGGAACGCAGAAAAGATAGGCGGCGAGAGGAAGGATCTGTACAGCAGGTACTTTGAGCTGAGCGCCATGGTGGAGACAAAAGGTGTCTCTCATGTTGCGAAATAGACCCAGCTCCAATGCTCCATCCCAACACTGGAGCCAGCCCGGTCTTCAATCTCAGAGATCCATCCCGCCCCAGGCCAAGCTCTACGAAGCGCCGCGTCTGATCTCGCAGGGCCCATCGACGGCAGCGGGCGGGCAATAACGGGCCATCGTGACCCTCGAGTCGCCGCCTGGTCATAGCTACTCGTCTGGCTGTCTAGCGCCGATCTAGGGAGCCTCACCCAATGGCCGTGCGACGCTCTCTGAGCCGAAGCAGTACTGCCCATGTACCTACCTGCCTACCAGACATCCTGGAACACGAAGAAGCCCTCACTCGTCTGGATGGTGGTCCGATGTGTTCTGTCCGAGGGCCCCCCGTATGTAGTCCGGGATGTGGAAGAACGTGGTCGTTCGCATCCCGTATATTCGCGCTCGCTCGGCTCGTGGAAGAGAACAACGAAAAGTGCTGAGGACGGCTTCCTTCAATTTCGATATGTCGTGTCTGCAAATTAGAGCGAACCACTTTTCCCCATGTATGTAGCCATGGTCCCATACCAGCATTGCCGAGAGGCTTGCTGATGAAAATATCCCATACCCGAAGAACTGCCTCTTGAGTATTGATTGCTCCGGTTCAGATCCCGTGGCCAGCCTGCAGCAGAGTGAACAATTAACCACCTTGACCTCACCGAATCCACACTCGTAGCCCTCCAGAGATGCTATTGACACGGCTCCGGGGAGAGAGGATAATGAACGCAATGAGCTGATTGCTATTTTCAGACCGCGCAGAAACGCACGATGCAAAGAGTAATCGACTTCTTGGAAATAGGAATATCACAACCCAGAGCGGTAGGTAATTAGTCCCTAGATTGATGAGCATTGACAATACACGGACAAAGAGTCTGACCGAGCTGGCAGCAGTATCAAGGCCTGCAAAAATTCCAATCACCTTGTATAATCCACCCCATAACGAACGGCAACGGGCCAGCCAGGGCCTCTCTGTTCTAGGTAATATGTAAGTAGAACCCAAACATGTCGTCTTGGGAATAATGAAAAAAAAAAAATTGAAAAAATTGCAGATCGGACGCCTTGCGCCTTCCAGGTCCAGAAATACAGCCAAGTCCGGCCACTGGGCCGTCAGTGCTCACATTGATTGATTGCATGCAGTATGGCTTTATTGACGTTTGTATAACTAGACCCCCAATATATGTAAGCATGCATGCAACTGCTTGTGCATTTGAAACAATTCCGACGCTGAGCACAAACAAAATTCGAATCAAGGAAGGCACGACCTCACGCGTCTGGGGGTTGCTCCTTCTCACGGGTCATTCCGCCGCATACATAGGTAGTCACTCGTACGACCGTGCCTTCCGTTTGGATGTACGTACGCATGTCAAGTCCATACATGAGCAAGAGCCGCATTGGGGGTTGTCGCCTTGCTCGACCTTGGTACTGGCACCAAATTTGAACAACACCCCCCCAGTTTTATGTCAGCCTCTCTGAGCTCATGCAACTCCACCAGTTGTCTATGTATTTTGTTCTGTCTAATCCTCACAAATGTCACGGCCTGACATACCCTCGACCAAAAGATGGCTACGACAACCCAACATCGACGATCCCATGCTGGTACGGATGAGATTCTGCTCTGCGCTGCTTTGCCCTCAGAAACAAGAGTAACCGATCACCACGTCGCAATCAAACAGATCTTCAACACCCCGGACCACTGATATGAACTTTATTACTACAATGTGGCTGAGGAGCACGTGCAATCTACCCTCCGGCCAAAAACGTCGCTAGAGCTCAAGAGCGTTGTCGGTTTTGCACATTCGTCTGAACCCATCATGCAATCGGGAGATGACCTGCCGATTCAGAGTATTATCCCGACGGGGATTCTCTCCGCGCGTCTCCATGGAGAGTTGGTATCCCAGTCTCGAGTGGGCTGGGGATAATGGTCAAACCCTGGCGACCAAAGAGCTGATGCTCGGTGCCCGGCCAGGGTTGGCGCAGTACCAAGGTCTTCTTCAGTCAGGGCGTCTTCACCTCAGGAACCCACAACGAGCAGCTACCGTGGATATGACAATGCATCGCCCGCGGAATCATCATCTTTCATATCGGGACAGAGAAACGTCTTGATGAGTCGCACCATATGATTGTAATGTTCCGATCACGCACCCCCGTGAGGAATGGGGATGCTTGCCAACGCGCACACGGAGACTAGCAACGGCGACGCCAAAAAGATCGGCTTTGTCATTTCGGGAGTTTTAAGGTGATCGACAGAGGCAAGCCATTGACCAATTACATGTTTTGCCGTGGCCGACTCTCGGGACTCTCCTCCAACTCCCCCGGCGTCTAGATCTCTGGCATCCGTGTGTACCTCGTACGTGGGTATTTCGACAAGGCCAGCCAGTGCTATTCTTGACTCTGGTGCACAAGACGAGCAAACCACCGCGCAGGACGTTGGTACTGACGCAACATCAATCGTCAGCCGCATGCCAGATGCGCATCGCCATCACTACCACGTTGCGCTTCGCGCCTCTTTGACGCTGAAGAAGTAATTTTTAAGGTTCAGACGTGCACATGCCAAAGTCCATGCCTTTATGAGCAATCCACGTGGCATGAGGAAAAAGAAAATACCATCATGTCCTTTGGCTTGTACCACGAAATTGACGCGGTTCCTTCGCCTATGGAATACTCGTCTCGGCAAGTGACAAGGAACCGTTGCTGGCTGCATGCGTCTGGCCATGCGAAAGCCTTCGCTCAACACCGAGATTAGTGGCGCTTCTCTGTTGGCAGGGTGGTTTTTCAACCGAGCGAGACGAGATCTTCGCGTTCAACAAGACCGAAACCCTGCGACCGACTACAACGCTTTGCACAATACTCTGTAGTATCCCAGCAAAACTTCGGCATCTTCCTGGTGATTCGACCAGTCGCCGTTGCAAGAAAAGGAACAGAAAAATGTCAGCACGCATCATAGCTCGGCCAGCCCTCATGGCAGGTCCCAACAGGCGGAGGAGATGAAAAATCGTGGCCCAAATCACTAATTCTGTGCCCATTATATCCTCGCAATGGCAAGTACGCCGAGCTCTCACCAAGTGCTGTGATAGACGACGAATAAGGATGGTATATACGTACTACGGGCGGCCTTGCAGCCTGCGCGCAGCTAATTCGCTCTGGCTGATCTGCGCTCCCGCACGCGGCTACCAACCCATGATGACGACGAGCCTTCGGATCGTTCAAAGAGCTTCTGGGACTGCGAATGCTTGTGCGCTGGACCTCGAGTATCATCTTGAACTACAGAAAATCAAGATGCGGGTTGCATTCAAAGAATTAGCGATATGTGACGCCACGTCTGCAAAAACCGTACGTAGCCAGAACTGCCCTAGCATGGATTTGATTCCGTACAATGCTACTCGTTGCATCTGCGTAACCCACCAACCTAAAGGGTTACAAAGAACCAGACAAGCGACCTCGTGCTTTGGGGGGCACACACGGCCTGCCGTTCCAGCCAAGTTCATTTCGAGCACATTGCGGCAGATGCAAGTCACCCAAATAGGACCTCGGCAATGCAAGACGTCACTATAGCCAGGGTCACTCATATGTACCCATTCGGATGCACGCAGAAAGCAGTATGCAGGCCTTCCACCCTGGTCAAGATCACCGCCATGCTAAGAAGCTTGACGACCGACAGAGCGCTGCTTCTGGAACATGTGTGTGGCCGTCTCATGTGGCTATCAAGGAGGAGGCTCCGGCGACAAAGTTGGGGGGTTCTCGTCCCAGGCACAGACAGGCACATGCAACGGGCAAGGCTGGTGGGGGAAGAGAAGCAAAGACGAGACGAGACGAAGACTTGGGGTGTCGTTCTGGAAAGGTCTTGGTCCGTTGCAGGTTGCTTTGACCCTACAGAGAGGTAGGCCGAGTAATATAATGCATGCGATCATACCGCCGGAAGACGAGCCGCGACCCAGCTTGCATCTTCAGGAACAAGTTTATGTACCGAAGCAGCCTGCAACGGAATCTACCTTGCAGCAGAGCCGACATGCGTGTCATCTGCGACCTCTTCGTCGTTCACTCCGACGAGATGCACTGGCTGGGAATTGTTTCTCGTCGTGAGAGCCCGGAGGTGTGCTCGCAAAAGGCGGTTGCTGGTCTGTCTGTCTTGCAGGGGCACTGCAAGCCGTCCGTCACTGATCAGCGGTTTTGCCAACAGCGCCGACCCCCCAGACGTGGGGTCACAGCTTAAGCAGAGAGAGAGACGACCAATTCAACCGAAGGGAGAGAAGAGGGCATGCTTGCGAGAATGGTAAGAGGAGGAGAGATTGCCAATGGCGACGGATTGAATCGTGCGCTCTCCCTCTCCTCCTCCGTCTCTAGCACAGATTGTCCCCAAACTCTTGAGCATCGGACAGGATCCACGGCAAGGGCAGCCCGTGTTCCTGAATATCAAGCCTGGGGAACGACAAGCATCCAATGGGCTACAGAGCATCAGGTAACATCACCGACGAGCCCCTCCAAGATTGGCAATCCATACTTTCAAGTTTCGCCTAACCTAGGCCTGGGGATCTTCCCGCCTCAAATTAGCGCGCCCATCATGATTTGGGGTTTGTGGAGAAGTAGGCACCGGGCTGTGCTGATTCTTGATCCATGGACGGAGTATACGCCTGTATCACCACCCCAAAATTGACTGACCCCTTCAGCCTTAAGGAAAAAGAAAACACCATGCTTTACAGTACATACACAACCTGGATATTAAAGCTAGAGATTTACATTGCAGCCTTTCCTGCAGTGGCTGAGCTGGTGCAGGCATTGCAAAATGGGGAACGGAACCATATTTTCACGTCCTATAACCAGTCATATATCTTCCTTCATTGCATCACGGCCTTCTATAGACGGCAAACGACGACATGACCTCGTGTGCATAGTCGGCCGCTATTTCACGAAGTAAGCAGGATGCAATGGCCGAGGAGCCGTCCCGCCAGCTAATCAAAATAATCGACCATGGTCAATTTGTGGGCGACTCGTGTATGGGAGACATTCAAGCCGCGCGACCGTGTACGTAGGTCGTTATCCACATCTCCAACGTTGGCCGACCAAACGGGGCGCGAGTACCAGAAAGTCAGTCGCGCATTATTGCCACGAGCTTGAATTGCTTACTATAACAACCAGCTGCAATGAAACTCTTCTGTGCTTCCAATGGCGTATACTTGACGTTTGAAGCCCGCAATAACGCCCACACCTACAGCTCAGCCTGCCTACCAGACCTACTTATCCAACGGCGACATTGATATAAGCTTAGGCATTGGAGCAACTCTGCAGCGAGGATCACTACGCCTTTGGTTGGTGGCCTTTGCCAGAACGAGGTTACTTATCCCAGTGCCCACCCCAGCAATGCAACTTCTTTTGGTGCTAACTTGGGTTAGAGATCCTATGCACTCGGGCCAGGCAGTATAGTATCAATCATCCAAATCGTTCGGTGTCAAACATCGTGCCACTTTGGTTCTAGCAAATGGTGGGAGCTTCGAGGTTTCCTTACCGTGCCGAGGCTTTGCTTGGATGGTCCCAAGCAATGAATGATCCAGGTCCACCACGGACCTATTACGGCCCTGTCCAGAACCAAGAGCGGATCGACAATCTGTCGGGGCACATTGGTGTATTATCCCGCAATACGGATACATATGGGCATGCCTAGTGCGTACGGAGTATGCATGCAGGTGTATACATCAGAGAAGGAAAACATATTCGAGACGTGCTCGATACGGCTTCAGAAGTATCGGGAAAGTCACTGTTACCCGGCATGGACTTTTCCCACAAGCGTGTTTTCTATCGTGCATGGCCATCTCTTTTTTCCCTGCGGCCTGTGGACGGCATGCATTTCCCGCATCTCTCTCTCTGCCTCTCTCTGTCTTCCTTCCCTCTCGCAAGATGCAGCTGGCCGTGTACCCATTCAGCGGCCAGAATGAGCAGTGACCCCCCGGGGGGCATCATGACCACCACTGGTCTGCCACGCATATGACAAACATTCTGTCACCCCCTGCGACCCCAGAAAAGCGGTAGAAGCGCTTAGCGAACGCGCACCTCGTGCTCCCACTCTATGCAGCAATAACCTTTGGACTCTATATTCGGCAGCTGCCAATGTCAACACGTACGTCCGAGTGAAACCAGACCCTGAACCCCAGTGGAAATTGGTCCACCCACGGGAGCAGGCTACGGGGAACGACTCTCGTGCTTCCGGTGGGCATCGAATCTGGGTGACGCGGACCCAACGGTTTGCGCGGATAAAGTCCACACACATCACTCTGCAGACCTTGGTCGAAAATTTTTTCTCTCTTCAATTCCATAATTCCCAAAACAAATGACGGCTTGACTCAACGCAAACGGTAAGTCGTCCTTGTCCACACTGTTGACGTCAAAATTCGACATGCTGACTTTTTCCCAGAACTACCTAGGGATAAAGCAGGGAGGCTGGAGCTTAGGCCTGGCCGGCCCGCATATGGGTGAGTTGTTCAAACGGACTCACATGCAGTAGTCTCTGCCGCTACTCTGGAGTAGTATACCTTCCAACACCAGCCAACCTGTATGCGTGCCTTCCCAGACGACGCTGGCAGAGTGGCTCTTAGGGCATGGCTCTATGGATCGAGTCTGCCTCTCTCAAACGAGTCGTACTTTTTCCTACCTCGTCCACGTGTAAGCGACTACATACGCCATGTCCGATACAGCTAAGGATAGTTCCAGCTCGGCACCTGCCCGTTGAATTCCTCAGCCGTGCGATCACGGAGCAAGCGCTTGGATTCTTCAGTGGTTTTGTCAGTGATCCCCCGGGAGGCCCAGTGTCCAGTGGCGGCATCACCTCGAATGTGTGGCCAATCCAAAGTGCCGGAGATGAGTACGTCGAGTCACGGTATACGCGGCGTCCCCCAGTCACTGTCAAATGATTAGGGTGACGGATCATACACTGATCAATTGCTCTTGGCAGACACTCGATAGTCTGGGAGACCCTTGGTGGCAATTCCTGAAGTTCAAGAACAATTCCATCATCATGCACAAGACCTTTCTCTGCACGTCCTCATCAAGTTGACTAAAGGAGTCATCAATTTGTCAGTCGAGTGGACAATGACTCGATTGCCTATTCCGGCCTTGTTGCTCCTCCTGCTCAAAAGTGAGAGGTTGGCATGACGCAGGTCGATCCAACTCTCATTAGCCGCGTTCCGAGTAGATCAGTGTATTTGAGGTGCAGAATGATCTACATCAGCAGTAAGTAGGGTGACACCAGGAGGGACAGGCTTCTCCGGACGTCTCTGATCTTCATTGCATTTGCTCCATCCCGGAGAAGCGATGCTGCCGCACATAGATTGCGTCTGCTGCTCAATGGCTATAGGCCGAATATGACGGCACTCGGGCGTATTCCTTTTGTAACTTTGGACAAGGCTGCTGCTCCCCAATTGGATCAATCTCTCTATCCGAAATGTAGATCCATCACGCGGCCATGCAAGTTCTAAAAATCACGACGCACTCGCGAGACGAACAAGTGAACAGAAACTCCCGCGCTGTGTTTGGTCCAGCTCGATCCATTTCACGACGCCTTCGGAGAATGAGGCTCCGCCCGTACGAAGAGCCTCCTGTTCAAGGGTCTCAACGCCGTGTACGTGCGTGAGATCGTCGGCCGTGCAGAATGTCGCCGCGACCCGTGACGCCTCGGCCACTGTCCTGATAACTCGCTTACAAGCCAAGCCAATGCCTTCGTTTCTCTCAAGAGTCGATTACATCTCGCTTCTTGTGGCCGTGACTGGAGTGGTTGATCATATGCGAAACAGTGTGAGGACAGCCACTGCATCTGCCTGTGAGACATCACGATCCTTCGGCATGCCGCAAATATCCAAGCTTGATGAGAAGATTCTGGAAGCCGTCGAAACCCTTGTTTTTATTCTGCTCTTTGAGTTCTGCTATCCAATACATGAGCAAAATGACGACAAAGATACCGCCCAAGTATTTGAGATATGTAGTGGTGCCGGCTCAAGGCCTCTGGAGCAAATACTATTCCATCTCACCCAGCACAAATTATTAAAGGTGATTTTATGACTGGAAACTTCCATCGGCACTCGATTCTTTTGATCTTCGTACAGAGACAGTCTGTGGAATAGTGTAGAGCCCCTGAATCCATGAGATGGTCTGACTACAACTTCGATGTTTATTTACATGTGTTCCTGATCACGTATTCCTCCAGTCATGGATTGTGTATTGTATTTTCTGGAAAGTACGTCTACCCATATGAAATGAGCAGATAGAGCCAGGAAAAGTGACGATTATTTTATAGCACATTCCAGAAATCACATTTGGTTTGAACTGATTTGTTATTGCTGTTTTCTGTCCGGGATTTGATCCATCATTCATCATCCAAGCAAAAACCTTTAAACATGCGAATACTTTTTAAATTAATACTTGCCGCCGTTTAAATTATAGAGGAGGCGAGGAGTTTTGACGCCTCGCTTTTCCGGAGACGTTGGCTCTAATTTTCAAAAGAGTTGCTGGTATCCCTAATGAAATAGTATGCGGTTCACGGAATCACATGACCCGAAACTATACCACCAGCCCGCGAGCTCGGCCGTCTTTATCCTGGGCCGAGGCTGCTATGCGTCGAGTCTTGACTTCTCGAATGGTTGGCAGACCACGACTTGGGTCGGCTGAAAACTCTTTCTACAGTGAGAGACTCTATCATGATCTGGATTCAACTACTGGAAACTCTTTCCATCCGCCTAGTCCTGCCGAGTTTCATCGGCGTGTGGTACAAAGCCTTGCCGCATTCTCACCGAATCAACGCCAAACCACGGCCGATGGACATGGCGCTCTGCCACCAGCCACGTGGAGAAGCAGGACGGTTGGGCTGCTTTGGAAGATTCGCAGAGGTCGTATCATGGTACGAGAATCTGCCTTGATTTCCAAAGAACTTGGATCGTATGGGAGTTCAATAAGAGAAATTTTGAATGCAGGCTCCTGGCGCTCGACGGTGCTTAATCGACACACGATGATGACGCGGAAATCAGTCACTATCCATTTCGAGTAGAGACAAGTTAGTCGCGTGGTCTCCTCTGTTTGGAAATTTAACATTCAATCAGAAAATAACAGTTTATTCATGCCTTGAAACGTTACACCGCTGCGGATGCGTAGGCCTCCCGAGTGGAAGGGCATTGAGGAACACAACCTCTAACACTCCAACTGAACTGGTGATCAAGGACGCAAATGTATGACCGGCTGATGATGACGTATGGGGAGGTATGTCTGGATAGGTTCCCTGAGAACATGGTTGGCCTTCAGTCGTGCGCTTGTGGTGGTTGGTTCATACTTGGATCTTTGTAGCTTCCGTCCGGATAAAATATCACGTCCCATTCTCATGCTACCCTGCATCTTTGATGTCAGTGGAGGGAGAGCATTGCGAGCTGAAAGATCTGGATTTTGCATTCCCGTCACTTTATCCTGCTGCTTTGACTGTTCAAGGCTGAGAAACTTGTAACTCAATTGCTCAAGATGATGGATGGCCAGCCGAAGATGACATTACTTTCGTAAAACTCCTCAGGCCAACTTTAACGCCAATGGTAGGAGGAAAATAATTTCTGCAGTGGAGAGACATTGATACTCTTGAGTGTTACATATACATCCCAAAAGTTCTTTTAGGCCGAGCTTTTCTACTACACAGAGCGAACCTCAGTTAACAGCACGTTCAAATCATGGAATGATGTGATCCGTACCATCCTCATATGCAAGAACCGTAAAAGTTCCGACGGCTGGGGAAGCGAATGGCCAGGCTCCGGGTGAGAATGAGACTGCCATCCACGGGCGGAACGATACGTCCCTCATCATGAACGCGACGATGGCACAGCAAGCATGAACCGAACTGGAGCTTTCGCGGACTAGCATCAACTTTGGGCATAAAGATGAATACACGACTACCAGCGCGTTTCTCGAGTCTTCGGAATGGAACAAAGACATCGTATCTTGGAAACTTGGCTCAACCGAGAACAAGATGTTGTCCGAGACGGACGAACCTCTGATGGTCGCGTACCTGACCCCATACCGCAGTGCCCTCAGTCGTGCCGCGAAGATTATACAAGACACAACGAATGTCGGGTACGCATGCGTTGACCTCAATGTTCCAACAGTACTTAAGTTTATTTATCTTTTTGTGTCCCTCAATCTTTTCGATTCTGTCTATGCGAATTATGGTATGTCGGTTATTGAAAGTGACAATCTGTAAGTCACGACGGGCGCCTCTGAACTGCAAAGCCAACATATGCAGGATCCGAACGTGTATCAAATTCGGAAAGGGAAATCAGATCCAACACACGCAGAATTCGAACGTATATCAAAATTTGAACGGTAGGTCCGCTGAGCATCGATACATTATTTGGCAACAATAGCGGCCAAAAAGACTTGCTATTTGCATTTCCATTCAATCCTCGCTAATTTCAACCAAACGCACACACAGCTGGACTCGCCGGGCCTTATTTACTATACGATGTTCTTGGGTTGGAGGAGCACCGAACGAAGGCCGGCCAGCCCATACTGATTTTTTTTTTTTTTTTTGCCCCTCTCCCTCCCTGAATCGGTATCAATCCGACTTGGACCAAATGTCTGGACCTGTGCTGGCCAATAGCTCGAAGCTCTAATGTCTTGTCTCAACCGCCTCGGAGGTCTGATCGGGCCGTGGTCATAATGACGAGCCGAGGATGCTCCAAGCTACCCGCGTATGTCCATAGACTTCCGCTATTCATTCTTGTCATCATGAACGGATATCCGATAGATGCGCTTCTTTCCATACCCCTTGCCATGAACCGACAGCTGGTATCACAAATCGACATGTCAACAGATACACGATATACCATGCAGAGTACCCGACTGGTGGCCGCACCAATATATGAGAGGCGCAGGTAGCCTCGTGCTGCCAATCAATAGCCGACGAGCATGGCTTCGTGCCAGGGCTCGTGATATAAAAGTCGAAGAAACACAATCTACACAAGGCACGAGCCACGAAGATGACATCGGATAATCTCAGGATAAACATGCTCTTGAAACGAGTAGGATCCGGAGCAAGCAAATTTATTTACCTCCCAACTTTGCAGCCGGAGCGGAAATGCGGTTTCAAGATTCATTTGCGCATCTTTTTAATATGCACTCGGGGGAGATGATCCGCTCCGCTCCAAGGACCCAAAGGCCCGCGGGTTCGCAGTCCGCAGTCCGGCCGCAGCAGGGCGTCTCTGTGAGAGTTTGATTGTTGCGCCACGAGATCAGATCAGATCAGATAGATGCATGCAGCATGCTCAAGGTACGTTTGGGCAGACGGGCGAAAAGATCGACGAGTGCGGAATTGGGCAGATAGTGCAGTGATAATCCCGATAATAATCTCGGTTGGCAGCATTTAGAGTTTGAGATTGATAAGACCGGTTGCTCCTCATTAGTTCGAAACTTATTTCCGTCTATTTCGACTGGGCATCGATGGCATATCATAATAATCACTGTGCAAGCTGATCACTTATAATATACGCACGCGTATGCATACGACAGATAGGATATGGCGTCGGACTATTTCACGGGAAACCAATATTGGGTGTTGGATGAATACCCACCTACCTATCAATGACGGCTTTCCTCTTGCATGTATGTATGGCCGCACTGCGAGCACATTGATGAGATATGCGAGAAGGACTGCGTCGATGTTGAACGAGAAGTCGGAATAGCTGCAAGCAAATCCCGGAAGTCGTGGGGGGAAGTGGAAAATAAATCCTGCCCCAGGAAGCCGAGTAGGTTCATTATGCTTGCGTGATGCGTCTCTGATGCCATGCTGCTCCTTCGTCACAAGGTTTCTTTTCGGTCTCTCATATTAGGTCGAAGTCCCGCCCGCACCACGTTTTTTCTTCGCATGCACAATGCTGGCTGCCGGCGGCAAGGCTTTTCGATGTTGCATCTGATAAGGAAACCCCGCGTTTTGGTTCTTTCTGTCGATGATGGGGGTCTGCAAAGAGTAGACGGTTGAGCGAGGGAATGGGAGACGCGCGCCCGCACACTGGGCGCTGGCCGTCCTTATAAAGCAGTTCATGTTCAAATCGTGGGCTTGTCATTATTTGACGCATTGCTGCATCTGGCGGTGAAATGTTCGAAGGAAAACTCGACATAAACCTGCATGAGCGAGCATGGTTCTCCTATTTCTGCGTGGATCACCAATATCGATAGTTCTGGGGTATATGAACACCATCTGGCCGATGCGCCATTAGGCGGTGGAGGACTGAACTGCGCCTTCGGCCTTCGAGAAGGGTTCGTCTGGTTCTTTTGGTGCTGATCAGTTTCGGAGTACGGAACCACTCTGCGCGCCCACTGGCAATTGGGTTCTCATATTTTGAATTGATATTTTGCCGGTCTCATGTAATATTTCGACCCTATGCGGTGGGAAGGTTCCTCAGGATTGTGAGACGGTCCGTGATTGGGCGCCCGGGGCAGAGGCAGGGTCAGGTCTCAACTCGTGATCTTCCTATTTGGGGCACCTTGACATGTTTCAAACAGAACAAACGGTCCGGCCGTCAGACATATGCTTGTTGACTGGACTGGACTTTGACTTGACATTTTGGCCCAGTTCATTTGTTCGGTCTTGTGCGTGAAAGCGGGGGTGGGAGGTGGTCAGTGATCCCAGCGTTGAACAGCCTGCCAAGCCTGCCTCGGCCAGACCCTGCTCACGACCGACTTGTGGCTGCTGCTAGGTTGCTGGGAAGCAGAGAGGACATTCCAAGAAACTCTAGATCCCACCGGGCTTTCTGACAGCGGCCTTTGACTGGGGGGGAAAAGTCACGCAAACCGTTCGATGGCGCAAATAGAGGGACAGAGGGAGAAAATTAGCACACATCATAGTGGAATGGAGATGGTTTCACTGCTAGAGAGACGACCGGGCTGCCGGGGAACCAGACGCAGCGGGCCCGCATCGTCTATTGACATGGCTGATGGGTACGACTCGAGCCGATCCCAATACTCTCTTTCCAGATATTCCCGCAAACCAGGTGCCATGTAATGGTATAGGACGAAATTTGATACGGAGAGAGTCACTTCAAGCTCTGAGACGCAAGACAGGATAATGATGATAGGCCTGGGAAGATCAGAATCATCACCACATACTACATTAGAGGCGAGACACTCACTAGCACTACAGCAGTCTAGTCGTGTCTAGTTCAGATTGTTTCCCCGGATGGCCATCTCCAGATCTTCATTGGTGGCTTGCCTAAGGCCTGCCTCGCCTGCAGATAGCAGAGATAGGTGCTGTGTAGACGAACCTTTTTCGCTTCTTAGGGCCAACCCAAACTTCAAAGAGACTGGGCTTGGCTTGTATGAATGGCTTTTGCCTGCCTCGGCCAATTGGCCTGGTTCCGAGCCCTCGCCTTCACCTCGATGGCTTGTCCCACAGGCAATAGTGGCCCGGCCCATGATGCTCTGATTGGACACTGGGGACCTGCGACGGTTTTTCCCCTCATCCCGAAAGGAAAATGCTCATGATCAATTGATCAGTGACTGGCCCCAGCTTCTCCGGCCGGGTCGGTCGCCTGGGCCAACCACATGAGCTAAACTTGGATGGTCGAAGTGTCACCGTCAACGGTCAGACTGGGTTGGGTTATTGAGATATCGTACACCTGGGTGGTGGTGGTAATCGTTCATTCCAGCAGCGAGATATTATCCATTCTGAAATATCCATCTGCAATCAGAGGGCGAGGAACAATGATTACGAATATTGCTGCTGCGCCCTCTTCTTCGCTCCTTCGCTCTTTGTGTCTACTATTTGTTTTTCGCCCCCTCCCCATCCGTTGGAACCGATGCATGCTGCTGCTGCTGCTGCTGAAAGCTGAATGGGAAGAAGGAGGGGCAAATTGAGGCTGAACTTTGGCCTCTTCATCCTTCCAGCCGACAGACATTTTGCAGCAGGTAAAGCATCCAGCGTGAGTACATTGTATGG
This sequence comes from Pestalotiopsis sp. JCM 9685, assembly GCA_001599175.1. Classification (NCBI taxonomy): domain Eukaryota; kingdom Fungi; phylum Ascomycota; class Sordariomycetes; order Amphisphaeriales; family Sporocadaceae; genus Pestalotiopsis; species Pestalotiopsis sp. JCM 9685. The sequence goes on along the minus strand of BCGF01000002.1, from coordinate 609,285 downwards.
AGTATGCAGCGAATGCTGAGTGTTTATGACTGCCACATGTCGGTCGGTGGTTGACATTCAGCACAAAAAGTCAGACAGACTTGCCCACCGCGTCGTCCGGATGTATGATATGGTATGGATTATCATGTAGCCCATGGGATGAATGATGTACTAGACTATTATAGCTTGTGCCTGTGCCTTGGTCATAATCCCGTCCCATCTCATCACCATCATCTTAAAACCAAGGTTCTTGGGTTTGAACAGGTCAACCTTGGTCAACGATCCGACCAGACCTGCTGAGAGTAGGATCTGAAATAATCTATCGCCTACATTGATTGCCCGGGCCCCCGTCTTATGTTGTGCTCACTGTTGCTGTGCCTCCTCATCGCGTCGAGCGAGAACCCATCACTTGTGCCCTGGTCCGGCCGCTGCATTATTCGATTAAACCCCATTCCCAATTCATTCTTCTTGTCAGACGGTCGAACCCGTTATCGTCGTCTAGCTGGTCTCGTCTCGTCTCAGTCTCGCCTGTCCCCCCTCTTCTCCTCTTTTGGTCATCCATCTCCATATCTCACTCACCCTGCCCTGCGCGGTGCAGTGCGGCGCTGCGGTCTTCTCTTCTCTCTGTTTTCCCACTCTCACAAAAAGAGGGACACCGCCATACCTCCGCGCCCCCCCGGGGGCCTCGTAATCTCCCCCATCACCACCTGCCAACTCCACACCTGCCGCGCTCCCGATCGCTAGTTGCCCCAAACTCGGCTGGGTCAAATAGTAGTAGACTTTCGATCATTGTCAATCTCTCTCTCTCTCTCGTCCCCGTCCGCCGCTCTCCCTCTACTCGCGCCGCGCCCACCCCCTGGCCCGTCTAGAATGTGATCGTACCTGTCGCGTCTCCCTGGTCTCTCTCTCTCCTCTGGCTCTGGTGTGATCGCCATATTTACACCGCTAAAGGACCAAGGTCCCCTTTTCCAATCGTGTAGAATCGATCGGGATCTTCCCCCGGGGCGCCGATACCGAATAATTCGAAAAGACTAGAAGAACGGGAGAAGGCCCCCCGTCTTCTACTTTACTTTACCCTGCCCTGTTTTGTTGTCACCCCCCAGATTCGTGTGTTTCCAAATGTCTATGTCTAGGTGATACAGGACGGCCGTCACGAGCCTGTTCATCTTTTTTTTATTACTTTCTTCCTCTCTTGACCCTCGCCAAGAAGAAGAAAAAGAAGAAGCAAACATCGAAGAAGGAAACAAAACAAAACAACCACACCTTTGGTCCAGCGAGTGATACCGTGATATTACAACAACTTTATTATTCTATTATATATATACAAACACACGACGACACAACCGAGCCCCAGGTGGTTATGAGTTCTGGTGGCCACGAGCAATTATGACGTCCTTTCAGCCCCTCGGCGCTCTGAGGTCGTTGTCGAGTGATAGTGAGAAGTTTGGAAAGTCGAAACACAAGGTGGTCAAGCCCATCCTGAAGAAGCTGTCACAGTCGGAAAAGAGCTCGATAGACCTGGATCGAGGATGGGACGAGCAGGAGGAGCCGTACCGCAGCGATGTCTGGGGAGGCGATGCGGGCCTCTACGACTCGGGGGCGACTCGCTCGTCCGGGAACCCCAAGGACATACAGTTTGGCTACTCTGAGGCATCCGTGGGCGGCGGGCGACGATACCACCACTCGCGGTCCATCAGCGGCAACAGCTACGTCTCGGTCGCGACGTCTGGCAGCGGGAGGAGCAGCGCGCTGGGCCTGGGGATCGGATCTCGCACTGGCACGACGTTTGTGCACCCATTTCAGCAGACGCCGCGCACCGCGACCCCTCCTCTGTCGTACGCAAACTCTCTGGTGTCCTTTTCGGCGGACCGCGACTGCTCGCCCACGATTACCGAGGACGACGACGTTGACAGCTACAGCGTCAGAGGCCCCCCAAACGGTCCCGCGCCCACCAGCGCTCCCGGCAACCAAAGCGTTAGCCTGCGCAACAGCAACAGCAACAATCGAAACAGCTCCAGCTCCAGCTCCAACACGGGCAGCGCCGGCACCAGCAAAAGCAAAACGGGCAGTAGCACAACAAACAGCAACAATAGCGAGAACAGCAATGGCGCCCACCCAGCTGCTGCAAATCAACAACAATCACGCCCGCATCTGACGAACCGGAGCACTCAATCACAGCCGAGCCTGTCGACCGACTCCAGCATCCGTCCCAGTCGGCCATCACTGCACAGCCAGCGCACGTCATCCTACACGGACACGCCAAAGTCGCAACAAACCCCTCTGCGCATCACAACCGGCATGCGATCTGCGACGACGCCCACGCCATCCTCGCGCCTTGCCAATGTATCTAGCAGAACCGACCTTCAATCTTACATGGCAGAGGAGACCCCGCGATCCTCAACTACACGACCCCCCACCCTCCGATCTGTAGCTTCCCCGACAAGCCCAAGCATGTCGCCCTTCTCGAGAACATCCCTGGACGGGTTCCCCCGTCTGCGCGCCAAGTCGGACCTCGACACGGCGACCCGAGCAGATTACGTTCGCGAGGCAAGAAAGAAGATCCAGGCAAAGCAGATGGCCAAGGAGGAAAAGTACGCACGCCAGGAGATCAAGCAGCGAGAGCGAGCCGACAACAAACGTGCGCAGGAGGCAGAGAAGAGAGCTGCGGTCCTACACAAGGAAAGAGAGGCAGCCATGCGGCAGGAGGAGAGAGAGGCGCTTGCAGCGGCCATGCCCCAGAAGATGGGCAAGCACAACAGAAAGACCAGCCACAACAGCAGCGGACGCCCGAGCACCTCGCAGAGACGCCAGACGTTCGAGTCGGAGAAGGGCGCGCGCAACAAGTACAGCACCGCCGACGCCACACCAGGCTCTGATGACGATGCTGCAGATGCCCGGCACGTCTCGTTCCAGTCGGCGAGGCGCTCCGGCACGGCCAAGCGGAAGACCCACGGTGCCTGGACTGCCTTTGTCCTCTGGCTGAGAACCCGACTCCTCCGCATCGGCGACTAGCCTCCCTACCATGTCTCCGTCAAACAGGCTCGACTCGATTTTTCTGCAATGGTCTCGCCCTCGATTCGTTTTCCGCAGCGAGCTGGTACTTTGGTTTTTTTCTTCTCACGGCAAGGCACGACTTTCACGATATCTGCATACCGAGCATCATTCTTCTGCATTTTCTCTTCCGCATACCCAAAGCCGGCATTCATGACTTTCTTTCACGACATACACATTACAGCCCCGCCCCCCAAAAAGCGAGGGGCTTCAGGTTCACAGGCGTTCACAGGTGAAAGGGTCACAACAGGGTGCATTCGGCTGTTTTTTAGAGCAACAAAGACAAGCAAACAGGACTGGACTGGATTTTGGACTGGACCAGGGAAGGCCTCAGCGCCTACAGCGTTCCCTACATGGATTTGGCAAAGCATGGCATGGCATTGTTTTTTGTTTTTCGAGGGTCGACTGATTTTCTATCTGGATTGATCTCGCCTGGCCAGGAAGAAAGACATACTGGGAAAGCCAACCAAATGTGTTTCTTGGTTTTGGCCAGCGCACCTCGAGTCTCACGATGACTCGACTCTACGCACTTGCAGATGCTCATATAAACAAAACTATGCAATGCTTTTCAGAGTCAACAAATTGTTCTTTTTTGACCCGTGACTGTGACGTAGCACAATGTGCCCATCTACATTGGGCACGGTATCTAATCTCTTTTGAGCAACTAGTAGTGTGACCACTAAATAGACGGTCAAGATGCGGCAGCAGTGGCACTCGAGCTCTACAGCACATGATACTTTTTAGCAAAAGCAACCGTGATCACGCCCAAGCTTTTGGAATTTGCTGTATGATGCAGCCCCGCCATCACTGGTACAATGCGGCACGAGGGCATCTCCGGCACCTTGGCGATTTTAGTCGAAGCAGCTCTCTTTTGCTCGCCCGCGCATCCGAGTCTGGCCACGACGTCTGAATATCACTTGCCTGCAAGAATCGATGAGTATTTGTGTAACAACGAGATTCATCCTACGCTCTGCCTCCCTTGATATTTATTTACCCCTCTGCCATCTACCTGATAACATTTGATCTCATGACGCAATGACCAAGAGGATCTACGATCCACTTCCATATTTCATGCTCCAAGCAAACCTGCTCCCAGCCACTCACTCAAGTCTTTGACGTGGCTAGATTCCAAGCTGGGGTCAGTATCTTTTCCATGACATCCAATACGGTCAGACGGTCAAGGTCCAATTCCTGCAAAGAAACATGACATTCTTGAAGCGTAGAACAACGAACGGCTCTTTCGGCATATGCCCTGTCAGCAAGCAAGACACATGCGGCTAGAACTCTACGGGAAACGCCCCCCGCCAAGATCGCCAGGGGCAGTGTCCAGTGAGAGCCCGGCGCTACGAGAAAGGGTGGGACACTTGGATTATATTGACATTTTTGGCAATTGTATTTTCAACATTTGTTTGCCGTCTTTCCATGTCGACAACTGAGAACACTGCTAGAGTAACTGAATATACTGATGCGACATTATGGATCTATCGTCCAGCACCACAGCGTACACGTCCAGGCTGTCGCAGGCTGCTTGAAGCGTGTCTTTGTTCTTTCCCTTCCATCATCTGTCAATCGTCTTTCCGAAACAGCCATGCCCCGGAATGGCCATTTTCGTGTTTATCGATGAGATATGCCCAGACTCGGCCAAGACGCCGGTCCTCTCGGCATCGAGGCGATGCCTGCTCTCTCTGCGCCTGGGTTCCTCTCCGGGTACGACTCGCTCTCACGGCTTTCCACTCTTCCTCTTTGTTGTTCCTCTGCCAAGGCTGACTTTCCAATCCTTGAATTCCTTTGCAGCCCACCAGTGACCACTCAGGGCGCCTAGCATCTCGCCCACAATTCATCATGTACCCATTCCACACCACCATGACCCTCCTTCCCCAGGGCGACTGGCCCGATTCTCCTTATTTTAACCATAACATTATGCTTGGCGCCCCGTTTTCCTTGGGCTTCTGGGATCTCACAGGCTCGCGAGCTGGCTCGTGTCGCCCACAAGATCTTGGGGGATCAATGGGAGGGCCCCAGTGTTTCCTGCTGTTGGGTCGTACGGAGTACAGTACAGTACAGTACCGACCCGACCCCCAAGCCCGTACCCAAAGTCTTGGGCGAAGATCTTGGCTCAGGGATGATGAGACGGCCAGCTGCTTGATTCTGCTTGATTGTGTAATGCGAGATGAAGGTGTGGGCAAGGAAGAAAAAAAGAAGCGCGTCGCCGTTTCTTTGTCCCATCCCTTGGTCGTCATTCTCTCCTTCCCTTTCTTCCTGCCATCACAGCCAGCCCAGCGCATAACCCATTCGCGCCCTCTCTCTTTCCCAATTTGCGCCCGCTCACAGCATAATTGTGTAATCCGTTGGTTCTTTGTTCTGCGCTCTTTTAACTCCAGTGTTGTTCTTTCTGCTCTCTCCTCTGTAGAGTGTGAGGCGCACCACAACTTTTGGTATATCGCAGTCAACATGGTGAGGCTATCATCAACGCGGTCGCTATTGGCCGGCCTCGGTCTGGCGGCGCAACAAACCAGAGCGGCGTTGGACGTCGACCTCAGTTCACCAGGTATGTAGACGTCTATATAATTGTCGACGTTTTGATATCCCGTCGCGTCGTTTTGTTCGCATGGCCGCTAATCATTCCAACTCTTGTTGCTTTCCAGATTCCATCAAACAGGCGGCATCGCAAGTAGCAGAAGATCTTCTCACATTCTACCGAGGCGACGAGCCAGGCTGGGTACCCGGAATCTTGCCTGGACCTCCTCCAGATGGCGACTATTACTGGTGGCAGGGTAAGCAGTCCCATGTCTTGTTTCCTGCCCGTGGTCTCTCGAAAGTAGACGTCACCGTTGGCGACTCGATCGCACAATGGCGCCAAACGAATACGCCCAAATGAGCCATATCTACAACTTGTTTTGTTTACTTGCAATGACCATCGCTAATCCACTATGATGTAGGAGGAGCAATGTGGGGCTCTCTGCTCGACTATAGACACCATACGGGCGACAAGACATACGACGACGTAACGAGCACGGCCATGTTGTTTCAAGTGGGAGACAATCGGGACTTTATGCCGAGGAACTGGTCGGCGTCGATGGGTAACGATGATCAGGCTTTCTGGGCGCTTTCGTCACTGGTGGCAGCAGAGACGGGATTTACAGACCCTGCGGCGGATCAACCACAATGGCTATCGCTTGCGCAGGCTGTTTTCAACGAGCAGACACACGAAGAGAGAAGGGTCCCGGCGGGCAGCAGATGCGAGTGGGGATTGCGATGGCAGGTGTACCAGACGAACAATGGATTCGATTACATCAATAGTAGGTCAAGCCAAGAAAGGCTTTCTCGGCCCGGAAAGGTTTCAGGCTGACTTTTGTACAGCTATTGCCAATGCTTGCTATTTCAACATTGGAGCCCGCCTGGCACGGTACACTAACAACGACACGTATATGGAACTCGCGGGACGCACATTCGACATTATGCAGAAGCTGAGCTATATCGACTCAGACTGGAATGTTTACGATGGTGCGCACTTGCCAGACTGTACCGATATCAACAAGGCGCAGTTCTCGTACAATTCTGCCATGTTGCTGCAGGGCGCGGCTTTTCTTTACAACTACGTAGGACGACCCGATATCGATTTCAATGAGCTTCTCCTAACTGATGACAGACAAATGGCGAGCAAATTTGGCAGGACAGAGTCCAAGGCCTCCTCACTCGAACTCTCGAAGTCTTCTTCCCCGACGGCATCGCATTCGAGCCGGCCTGCGAACCGGGCAACTGTAACTCGGACATGCGCTCGTTCAAGGGCTTCTTACACCGCTGGATGGGATCGACAGCCATGTTGGCACCTTTCACCCACGACACCATTATGCCCGTTTTGAAGACGTCGGTCGAGGCGGCAGTCAAACAGTGTACAGGCGGCGACAATGGACGATTCTGCGGCTTTCACTGGACAACGGGCGTATTCGATGGCAAAACTGGTGCTGGCCAGCAGATGAATGTCCTCGGAGGCCTGACATCGTTGCTATCCGCCTCGCCGCCCCTGACCAACAGCACTGGTGGCACAAGTGTAGGCGACGCGAATGCGGGTGCCGAGACGTCGACTCTGACACCACTCAAGCCGATTACGACGGCTGACCGGGCTGGCGCGGGTATCCTCACAACTCTCATCATTGCAAGCAGTCTAGGCGCTTTCGCTTGGATGAACATGGAATCGATGTGATGATTTGCCATGTTTTGGGTGGCCGGTGTACGACTGAGGATTACGACTTTGGCTTTTTTGGGATACTACAGAAGGGGCATGATTCGGCGTTTTGGGAAGAGAGACTCCACGCAAGCGTGTTATACAGGTGATACCACAAATGATTGTTAACATTAAAACCATTTACGAATATTGGTAATCGTCAAAATATTATGGCAGCCAGATTACTGGGCAGAGATGAATCAAGACTTTTCGTTTCTTTTCTGAAATCTGCCTACTCATCTTGAACCGGTATAGATATTTACCTGAGGCCCGAATAGGGCCAGCAGACTTTTACGCCGGGGCATTATTTCAGCTCGGGCGAGTCTCCAAAACACTTGGACATCATGGCGGGTGGGTATCGAGCACCCTTTGACCCGCCGACGCTCTCAATGGCTTTCCTAATCTTGGCGACATCGTCATCAGACAACTTGACGTGGACAGCCTCGAGGTTCTCCTCCAGGTACTTGACGCGCTTGGTACCGGGGATGGGGATGAAATCCTCGCCCTGCGCCAACACCCACGCCAGCGACAGCTGCCCGGGCGTGACGCCTTTTTCCTTGGCGATGCCCGCCAGGGTCTCGACGAGCTGCAGGTTGCTCCCAAAGTGCTCCTCGGAGAAGCGCGGGTGCTGGGACCGCGAGTCGGACGGGTCGAGGTCCGCGCGGCGCGCGATGGCGCCCGTCAGGAAGCCCCGGCCCAGGGGCGAGTAGGCGACGATCTTGACGCCGAGGGACCGGGCCGTCGAGAGGAAGGCCGTCTGGGAGGATTCGATCTCGAGCGCGAAGGGGGAGTATTCCATCTGCGCGGCCGCGATGGGGTGCACGGCGCAAGCTCGCTGCAGCGTGCGCGCCGAGCACTCGGACAGGCCCAGGTTGCGAACCTTGCCCTCCTTGACCAGCTCGGCCATGGCGGACACTGTCTCCTCGATGGGCGTGTTGGGGTCGACCCGGTGCTGGTAGTACAGGTCGATGTAGTCCGTCTGGAGTCTCTCCAGGGACTCGGCGCAGGCTGGGACGAATTAGCTTTTAGAAATTGTGGGAAATGTGGTATCGCAGTGGTGGTGTACCCTTCTTGACGTATTCCTTGTCCCCACAAACCTCCATCTTGCCGTCGACGAAGCGGTTGGCGAACTTGGTGGCCAGGAAGATCTCCCGGCGCCGGCCCGTCGCGGCGAACCACTTGCCGAGGAGCTTCTCGTTGGTGAAGGGGCCGTAGATGTCGCTCGTGTCCCAAAAGGTGACGCCGGCGTCGGCGGCCCTCGTCAGCACCTTGAGCGACTCGTCGTCGTCGTACCCGCCGTACGACGTGTACCCAAACGACATGCCCATGCAGCCCAGGCCGATGGCCGAGACGGAGGTCTCGCCGATCTTGCGCTGGGGGTATTTTGCGGCGGCCATTTTGGTATAGAGACTTGGTAGCAATTGGATAGTCTGGATGGTTTTATTCACGTTTTTCTTTTTGAATTTTCAAGAATCGTGACTTTTATATAAAGAGTATGATTGTGTGACTCAGCATGGCTCATACCGTCGTCACACTTTCCCCGTTACACGAAGGGGCTGCTCGCGGTTTCAATTAACTCCTTTAACCCCGCTGAGTCTCTCTTTATCTCTTGACTATCTCTGCCCACCCCGCACTGCGATTGCATCATTTCCGGCCTCTAGTATACTGATGCTCTCCGAGCCAAAGATCAATTACCGATACCTGAACGGCCTTTTGAATCCAATATACAAGCCGTAGTATTTCCGGGTCGGACTGGAATGGATACTCGCTTATCGCCGCGAATGTTCGTTTGGTTTTGTGTAAACGCCGAACGTGGAAGCAGACTATAGTATATCGTGCGGCCGATGGCGGATTTTGATACACTGAATTAGACGATAAGTCCGATTGATATCTGTATAATCATTCCTCCTTGTCTTTATTGTCGGCATTGTTGAAATATCGCCTGGAATCCAGCATTCCGCAATTGAAGAACATATAGGTTTAAATAAGTAATGCGCGATGGATTCAGCTAGCGCGCCAATCGGCATTCGGAATTATACTAACCTTAGGTATATAGTGCAAGTTTTCATTGCATCGACGTGTATCATCTAGCAGTACGGAGTGCGAAAAAGTCAGTCCTCCCAGTTGCCTGCCAATATATACTTCAGCAAAGTTCAGATCATCTCATTCTCACTCGGCAAAGTAAGCTCGCTTTTACAATACCTCCGAGGCTCTTTATAGTCAACAAGCTGGTTCGGGACTACTCCTCGGCACCAGCCACGAGACTGTCAGCTCGTAGCATTGGTCTCCTATTCAAAGGGACCCATCGTCATGGAAGTCTAATCTCGAGAACCCTCATCCCGGCCCGGGACCTTAATGCCGGCTAAATAGCTTACCCTTGCCTTCCCCATTTCTCCGCACTTAGAAAACGCGGAGGGACAGCGATGAGATCTGAAGATCATGTACCTCAAGCATGGAAGTGACTTGAAGTCCAAGGAAAGCACCAGTGCAATCTCTAAGTTCGCTCTTATTTCGTTCTTAAAAGCCCCATCCATAGCCAGGACGTTGACTCTACCTGTCGCCAACGTTACCTCCTCGAATATGGAACATTACAATAGGAACTACTATACTGCGATCAGAGAATATATGATCAAGAGCCAAGACACTAACCCAGCAAATGTCGGTCGGTCCCACGCGGGGAACCCTAGTCATCATTATAGCAGGTCCCTAGACAGCATTTGCCAACATCCATCTGGATCTTGACATCCAATTTCCCCAACGATGGGTTGACTCCTCGATACCCAGAGACGCAGTCGGCCCCAAATTACCCGCCAATCCGGCCACCGCCAGATCAAAGTACTATCCAGGATTAGACTTGATGATGCAGATCTGGGGGGACACAGGACTTGGAGCTTTGGACCGCTGGCCCGGTTGACGGGTACACACAAGCAGATCGGACCTGATTCCCCTCACGACACTCTCAGATGATGCTAGAATTTTGGAGTAGAACCCCAGTATCTGGCCATTTTTACCGAATAGCCTGCAGTGAATGCTGCCTTGGCCAAGGGACCCATTGTCCAATACCAAGATGTCCCAAAAACAAAAAGAATAGTGGACATGGGATGATGTGCAGATACCACCCACCGGTTCATATCTTATTTAAAAAGCTGTCGTTCCCATGCGGAAGATGACGTCCCCATGTGACCAAGCCTGAAAGAAAAGTCTTTGGATGAGTACCGCCGTTCTGGTGTTGCGAAGAGCCATTGACCAATCAAGATGCATCGGTCTCTTCTGTCCATCATCACAGCGGCAGCCGTGATCGTGCCGGCGGTGACGGGGCTCGGCCAAGAGCAGGTCATCAGCTTTGCGGACGCAGACGGCGCCTTTCAGCTCGCCGGCGGCGACTCGACAGCGGCGCCGCAGATTCTCGTCTCGGACAATGACTACTGGGGCGTCATCCGCGCCGCGGGCGATCTCGCGAGGGACTTTGGTCGTGTGACCGGGACCAACTTTACGCTGAGCAATGGCCAGACTGGCGCGAGTCCGGCTTCTTACGAGTACCACCCAGCAGCCGCCAATTACACGGTGGTACGTTTCTATTCCTTGAGCTCTGGACTGCGGTGATCGTGCTGACTGTTTCCAAGTACTCGACCAATGGCACCGAATACTTTTCGGGGCCTGACTATACCGACCCCTCGGCCGCCGATACCGTCATCATCGCCGGGACGATCGGACATTCCAAAGTCATCGACGATTTGATTGCGAGCGGCAAACTCGATGTGTCAGCGATCCAGGGCCAGTGGGAGTCGTTCGTGTCCAAAGTGGTCGACAGCCCCATCGAGGGCTCGCAGAGAGCCGTCGTGATCGCCGGCAGCGACCCCCGCGGCGTCATCTATGGGCTCTACGACATCAGCGAGCAGATCGGGGTGAGCCCGTGGTACTGGTGGGCAGACGTGCCGATCCGACAGAACAAGAACATCTGGTTCCTGCCGGCGGGCAAAGTCCAGGGCCCGCCGTCGGTCAAGTACCGCGGCTTCTTCCTCAACGACGAGCAGCCCGGCCTGTCCGGCTGGGTGCGCAACAACTTCCCCGACACCCCCTTCGGCGACGGCTACAACAGCGACTTTTACCCGCTCATCTTCGAGGTGCTCCTGCGGCTCCGGGCAAACTACCTGTGGCCGGCGCTCTGGGCCACCATGTTCGAGGTCGACGACCCGGCCAACCAGCCCCTGGCCGACGCCTGGGAGATCGTCCTGGGCAGCTCGCACACGGAGCCCATGATGCGCGCGCAGAACGAGTTCGGCACCTTTTACATCGACGAGGGGCTCGGGCCGTGGGCGTACAACCTCAACAACAAGACCATCGACGAGTACTTTGTCTACGGCGCGCAGCGGGCCAAGCCGTACGCGCGCAACAGCCTGTGGACCATGGGCATGCGGGGGACCGGCGACACGGCCATCGAGGGGCTGGGCAGCTCGGCCATCGTGAGCATGCTCGAGACGCTGGTGGCGCACCAGCGGCAGATCATCGCCGACGTGCTCGGGACGGACGACGTCGCCGGCGTCCCGCAGATGTGGTGCCTGTACAAGGAGGTGGCCGGCTACATCCTGGACGGACTCGAGGTGCCCGACGACGTGACGCTGCTGTGGGCCGACGACAACTGGGGCAACGTGCGGCGGGTGCCCATCGCCAACGAGACGGGCCGGGCCGGCGGCGCCGGCGTCTACTACCACTTCGACTACGTCGGCGACCCGCGCAACTACAAGTGGATCAACACGGTCCAGCTGCACAAGACGGCCGAGCAGATGGGCCTGGCCTACGCCCGCGGCGCCGACCGCATCTGGATCGTCAACGTCGGCGACCTCAAGCCGCTCGAGCTGCCGCTCAGCCACTTCCTGGACATGGCGTACGACGCGGACCGCTGGGGCGGCGTCGACGACACGGCCGACTGGCTGGCGGCGTGGGCGGCGCGCGAGTTCGGCCCGGGCCGCGCCGGCGATATCGTCGATATTCTCGCCCGGTACGGCATGTACGCGGCGCGGCGCAAGTACGAGCTCGTCGAGCCGTACGTCTACTCGGTCGTCAACTACAACGAGGCCGATGCGGTGCTGGCGCAGTGGGACGAGCTGGCCGCCGACGCGCGGGCCGTCCACGACGCGCTCGGCGAGGACTACCGGGCCGCCTTCTTCGAGATGGTCCTGCACCCCATCCTCGGCGGGCAGATTGTCCACAAGGTGCACATTGGTGCCGAGAAGAACGCCGTCTACGCGAACCAGCACCGCAACTCTGCCAATGACTTGGCGTACCAAGTCTTGTCCGACTTTAACGCGGATGCCAATTTGACTGCTCAGTGGGACGCTCTTTTGGATGGAAAGTGGGAGCACATGCTGGATCGTGAGTCGAACTTTTTCTTTCAAAGGGTATCGTGAAGCTAACAGGAGTATACAGAAACACATTTCGGCTATGATGGCTACTGGCAGCAGCCAATGAGAAACGTGGCGCCGGCCTTGTCTTTTGTCCAGTCGGCCGTCTCTGCCGTCTCGGGATCCGTCGGAATCGCAGTCGAGGGACTCAACGCCAGTATCCCGGGCGACGACAAGTACCACACCAACTCTGGAAAGTACCTCACTCTGCCGCCGCTCGACCCCTATAGCGCGCCGACGAGGTGGTTCGAAGTCTTCTCTCGAGGCACCGTCTCCTGCGACTGGCAGGCCGAGACGGACCAGCCGTGGGTGAAGCTCTCCCAGTACAGCGGCACGGTCGGGCCCGGCAACGGCACCGACTCGCGCGTCCACGTCTCTATAGACTGGGCCTCGGCGCCGCAGATCGTCAACAACACCGTCAGCAACATCAACTTCACCACCGGGTGCGGCGACAGAGGGTTCTCGGGCTGGTACGGGTCCCCGTACATACAGCTCCCGATCAACCTCCGCAGCATCCCGTCCAACTTTACCACCGGGTTCGTCGAGTCGGACAAGTACGTCGCCATCGAGGGTCCCAACTACCAGAGGATCTACAGCCCGACGTCCTCCAGCAGCACCGGCGTGGGGGCGACGTACTCCAACAGCACCACCAACACGACCACCGGGCTCACGTACCACACGCTCAAGGACTACGGGCGGACGTACGGCGGCGTGACCCTGTGGCCGCAGGACGCCGCGCCCGTGACACCCGAGACGGGCCCGGCGCTCGAGTACGACCTGTACCTCTTCACCAACGCGACCAACGTCAACGTGACGCTGTACCTGAGCCCGACGCAGAACTACAACTCGGACCGGGACCCGCTGCACTTTGCCGTGTCGCTGTCGCCGGCGGGCTCGTCCACGCAGCAACCGCCCACGACGGTGCGCTTCGTGGGCGACAGCGTCGGCGCCGACATGCCGCCGTCGTGGGGGTACGCCGTGGGCGACGCCGTCTGGGGCCACCACCCGAGCCACAACACGACGACGCGGTGGAACGTGACGCAGGAGGGCGCGCACACGCTGCGCGTCTGGGGCCTCGCGCCCAGCGTCGTCGTGCAAAAGGTCATCGTCGACCTCGGCGGCGTGCGCCCCAGCTACCTCGGCCCGCCCGAGAGCTTCCTGGTCGGGCGGGACCAGGAGGGCGCGTTCAACGTCACCAGTTTTGCGGAGCAGGCCGCCGTGCTCGGTGCTATCGGTGGGAAGAGGAAGTAGGGAATTAGAATAGGCGGGATTTCCTTTTGTCGTCGCATGGCCATGAAAATGGCGTCGCTCGTATAAATCACCAGCTCCAAGTATCAAGAGTCTGGATCAATTTTTAATGATTTCTTCTCCCTGAGCGTGATTGTTTTGTCCGTCTCGCCATCACATGACATGTCGTTGAAGTCGTTCTTGTTCACACGCGCGAGATCCTACTCATCGCCGCGTTGGCGCGGGCCTCTTGCCTCTGAAGGAAAACACCCACGACGCACAAGATCGCAAACACGACACACACGGAGCCCATCAGCGCGCCGCCGTATACTTGTTGGTCGTGTTTGGAATACGTGCTCAGACTCTTGCCCCACGTCGGCACCTTGATGGCGCCAACGCCGGCGAGGACGGCGACGATGAAGGACGTGATCACGATGAGGGCCCAGAGACACTGGAGGGCTCCGCGGATGCCCTGTTTCGCCGCCGAGACCCGGCGCCGGGCCCGGACCTGTGCGCTGCCCAACGCGCTCGCCATCGGTGTGGGTGTGGTTTAGACAATGATAGTTTTAGGATGGACTATAATGGCGGATTTAATCGGAAATGCGCAATCTTGGCGTATACAATGCAAAGCAGTCGCTCTTGATCTTCTAGATCTTTTTCATTAGTTGACGATTAGAAACGGTCCAAAGTTAATTGCGAGAGGGGAGGAGGGGATAAAAAGCAATCCGTGTGCCTGGGGTCATCTGGTCAATCAGATGCCCTGCGGCAGGCAAAGGCAGGATTGTATGTGTCAATGTGCGTGTCTGCCTGCAGAGCGGCCTTGAATCCTTGGGGTTGGGAGGGCGGAGGGGCCATCGCGGTAAGGGAAGCTGACACTGTACAGATAGGCTGATGATGAGTGGCTGCTTCGTACAGACTGACTACCTATATGAGTGGCTGTGTCATGTCTTGGGATCCTTCGGTGAGACTTGGCCTCGGGCTCGGGGTTTTAAGGTACTGCGATCGCGCCTCGTAATCCATAATGGTTCACTAGTATGTCATGTCTCGACGTCAAACTGATTTTGCGCGCTTTTCAGAGAAAGGCTGGAAGGTGGTCGCCAAGGAGAGTGCTACTGTCTGAGAGAACCTTGAAATCAGGTTTGCCGATTATGCTCATGTCATTGTCAATGTCGAGAAAGTTGTAGACTCGCTCCAAACAGAAGAGAGGACTTGGAAAAAATGGCAACATTAATGTCCCGCTATCAAGAAAGTGATCTGCGCAAGGTGTAGGTCGCAGTGAGAAATCCAGACAAGGGCGCCAAAAGTCCGGTTTCCGAGCCTTGGCGCTCGCTGCCGTTGCTTACGGTGGTACAATGTACACTGGTACTTGATATTTCCTCATTGGAAGTCGACCAGGTTGTAGCCGTTGCCCTTTTCGAGCCCGCTCTTCCAAGCTGAACGGCTGGTGCACCTCGACAACCATTCCTGAATGTTCTTGAACTTTGGCGACGACGCATCATACAGCTCCGACTGCTTGGCCCAGTCAATGTACCACAAGAGGACGAAATCAGCTCTGGTCGGCTCCTTGCCGCCCAACAGATATTCGCGGCCTTCCAGGAGCGAATTGAAGTACGAAAAAGTGGCATCGATCTCGGCGTTCAGGAAAGCCTTGTTGAGCAAGGCGCTAATGCCGTAGGGCAGGGGCCGCAAGAAGAAGGGCGTGTTGGCGACCAGCGCCTTGAAGATGAAGCGCAAGATGAGGTTCGGGCCGAGGCTCGAGTTGCCAAACGAGATGATCATGTTCTCCTTGACGGCATCGTCATCCGTGCTGGCGGGGGCCGACGCGATCTTGAACTTGCCCGCCGTGTCGAACCTCTCGATCAGGTAGAGGGCGATGGCGTCCCTCTCGGTGATGACCCTGCCGGTCTCCGTGATCAATTGAGGCGACTTGCCCAGCGGATGCGTCTCCTTGAGCGATTCCGGGGCTCTCTGCTTGACGCGCTCAAAGACCTTGAGCTCGTATTCAAAGTTGTACTCGCCCTTGAGCTCCTCCAGCAACCACAAGATGGTCTGGGATTGGGAGTGCTGGGCGAACGCGTTAGTGGGACAGACAACAAGCTGCGCCTGCGCCCTGCGCGCTGTGGGGAAGTCGAAGTTGGGGGGCTGGCGCTCACCTGGAGATGCAGCAGAGTAAGTTTATTCTCGGCCATGATGAATAAAGACTTGTATCGATCTCGTGATGCAGCTTCTGGTCAATTGTTGCCTTCTATGAGATTCCACTTCGCCCTGTCATGACTGTGACTTCAGACAGCTAGAGGTACAGGGACGTGATGGCCTGTCGGCCAACTAAGATTAGTGGAGTGAGTGCTACGCTACACCCCAGTGGCGCTAGTGCGCAACAGTCCCAGTGGCTCTGATCGAGCAATGTCGACATTTCGTAGTAAATACCTGGGTAGTTTTTGCTTCAATGGCAAACAATTTGCAGAAAAGCCATTTTTGGGCGTCGGCATAAGTCGCCTCTGGAATGTCAACAGGCATGACTTGCGAGGTGCGTGCCCGAAATTCAGAAAACGACTCGAAAAATCACAACCGTCTTCTTCCCTTGCATGACTTACCCTGTATTCATAATCATTGATACGGCTTGCCGTGCATTTGCCGTGCAGTGCTCTTTCAACCAACCTCTACAGCTGTGTCTCCTTTTGGTACAGATATCTCATAGGACTTATCAGCGGCTCGGTTGGAATGGCAGAGAAGGGCATGCAATAAGGTTTTGGCCCCCATGCCAGAAGCAGTTTCTTGTCTCTAATATGTAAGTTCAGATATGATTCTCTCACTGAGCCCAGAATTTATATGCAGCCTCGTCTATATATATATAGAAGGCAAATCTTGACTTGGTGTACATCAGTATGCAAGTTCATATATTTGAACCTCTCACCGAGCGCAGAATTTGCGAGCAGCCTCGTCCATAGATAGAGAAGGCACATCTTAAAGGGGCGACATCGATACTCAATCGCGATAGCCAATGAGGCGGGCCAGGACACTGAACGTCAACTACTGCATCGACATTTATCAACAGAATAAGCCTTGCGTGTGGTCACACTGCTATGCCCTGTTGCGACCCCAATGTCACCCCAACCTTTATCTCGCTCGGGGCTAGAATGAGGAACAGAGTATATCATGATTATGTATTCCCCCAGATCCCCAGACTAAACCCATCATGCTTTCCTGAGCATACTCGTACTGCCAGTCACTCTCCTCGGATATTCCCTCCAGGCCTTAATCTCTCTTTGAGCTATCTTCTATTGGCGAAGAAGTACTGTTTTCGAATACGTCAGTCACCAATAACCAAGATGGACAAACAATCCCTTGGTCAGGATATATGCACATTTCCAGCTGCAACGCCTCCAGATGGGACACTTCCAAATTTCAACAACCCCGACGAAACTCTGGTGCCAGTGATCGTCGTTTGCGCCATCATGACAATCGGAGCTGCCCTCTTCACGACATGTAGACTAGTGGCTAATAGGCGGAACTCATGGTGGAGTGACTGTACGAAAACGCCCTTCTTGAATCTACTATCTTGACGGGTTGTGGATATAACATGAACATGCCGATGCTGACCCAACCTGACATGAAGATTTTCTAGCCATCGCATTCCTCCTGTCACTCGCTAGTGTTGGCCTGATGATCGCTCAAATCAGGTTGACAAGTCATCTGTACGAACAGTTTAGATCCTGCTGGTACGATGACACATATTCCATGGTCAGTTCTTCTCATCTTATGCCCCAGCGGGAAAATGCCCCCCTCTTCTCCTTCTTCTTTTTTTATCTCATTCTTGTTACAAGCATTAACTTGAGTCACAGTTGCTTTTTATACAGCAGATCATCAATGCCAGTTTGCTCTTCTTTTCCAAGGCCTCCATCTTTCTCTTGTTTCATCGGACTTTTCAAGTCCAAAAGCCAATGCGCATTGCCATACGCTTCGGGATCGGCTTTGCCATGTTGCTCTCCTTGGGCAGTATCGCAGCAGCTTCGGCACTTGCTACCACCCGAAACGGTGAAAAGTGGCGCAGCGTCATCGGCAGTCATCTCATCTCAAAGGAGTTGATCTGAGGTTGCGTTCAGGCTGCACTTGGTATCGTCCTGGATCTTTTCATTTTTATTTTACCCATCCCGGTGATTCTGAGGCTCAATCTGTCGACGAAGAAAAAGGCACAGCTACTGGCTGTCTTTACTACTGAGTTTTGCTTTCTCTTATTTGTCCTGAATCTTCTCTAACAGGACTGCCAGGGGTGTCGTCGCTTCGATTCTGTCATTGGTGTATAGAGTGCAAAACTTTGCCACCGATGACGGAGGGTGGAAGTTGACGACCATTCTTCTATGCATAATCGTTGAAAATGGCGTGGCCATCATTGTCAGCTGCGCTCCAGGGTTTTCAAGGTTTTCCAGGGTTTACATTGCAGAACTCTCGATTGTCAAATCTCTGCGCTCGACCTTTGGCATGCGGGGAACGGATCATCAGACCAGGAGAAACCTTCGAGAGAGATTCCCAACAGGCCGAGGACTGAGAGAGAAGCCAGGCGACACGCGAGTGATGATCTCGAAGCGCTCGGTGATACGTTTGCCAGCAGCGCGCCATCGACACAAAGAGGTGAGCTGGAATCCAATGAGTCGCTGCAACCCGCTGCGGAACTTGGGCCGGAAGTGGGCAATCATCGCGACGTGTCTGTGGTTTAATCGACGACCACAGCAGCAAAATACGAATGTATGCCCCCAAGGATGGTAACGAGCACGTTGTCGAAGCAAATGTACTTGTATCCAAACACGTTGGCTCAGAAGATTGGCGAGAGATGAGCAGATTTTACTTGTCACGTGGGTATGGTTTACCTCGCAATCACTTGGAAATGTATGGGCTATACAGAACTTTCCGAACCTATACATTATTTTCTATCCAAACTTTGGTACCAATCTTGAGAAGTATATGAGATGTTTTCCAAAAAGCTGTCGTTTGATTTTATACGAAATAATTCCATATGATTTCCAACACTAAAAAATTATGTTGAACAAAGAGCGCATACTCGAAAACATATCCGTGTACGGAGACTTTTGCTAGATCATTATACAGTGATGCCAAGATTCATGACCCGACCATTGTCCCAAACCTATTTCAAAAACTGGCCGATTGGTATCGTCAACCTCGCCATCCTTGCCCTTGACTTGCCCAATCGTGCAAACGTTCGCTGCGCAAAATCGAGTCGCGGCCGCTCTGGGAGAAACCGTCATCATGATGTTTCTGCCAAAACAGACTACGATAGCCCTCGAAAGAGACAGGATAGTGGAATTCGACTTCGAATCTACAGGGGCGATTTCCTTCCTTGCGCAAGACACGGTTGCGGCCGCATCTACTGTTGTTTGCCAAACTTTAATTATCTCTTGTTTGACTTTAGCTTGTCAAAGCGCCGACCATGCGGCACCGGACATCCGCCATACCTGTCCAGCAACGCCGTCCCCCAAAGATCGCAGATTAGCTTCGAGTCTACCCAGATGCATACTTGTACAAGCTTACATTCTGCCGGCTTTGTGCATGCTTTCATTGGTCGAGATTGATTGAAGCAATTGAGGATTCCTCGGACCTCTTGTGCTTCGGGATCAAAGACGTCACAGGCACAGGTACAAGCGCAGGAACAAGCTCAAGGTCAGAGTAAGAGGGACGTCAAAAGCCTCAAATATCCCATGGGCTTGATCAGGTAGAATGGTCAAGAGAATACCAATTTCAAGCAAGTGACACCAAACGCTCATCGCGAAATCTGAAATTGTTTACCCAATATTCCTCAAAAATGCCTCTGCCAGACGATCGCAAAGTTGTCAAGCTCGCGGATGAGCTTGTCGACACCATGCGTGCGACCTTCAAGACCCCCGAAAACTATCGGCCTGTACATGCCAAAGGCCAACTGTGCAAGGGTGTCTTCTATCCCAGTCGCGAGGCCTCGAAACTATCCAAGGCGCCCATCTTCCGTAATACTTCTACGCCATTGATCATGCGCTACAGTACCGACACTGGCCTGAAGAACTTGCCGGACAACGGCGAGAATGGCTCGCGTGGCTTTGCGATACGATTCGTTCTGTCGGAAGATGGTCATCAGCACTATGATATCATCACGAACAACGCCTTTGGGTTCGTGGTCAGCACCGGCGAGGGTTTCCTCGATCAGTTCAAAGCCATGCGCGACGACAAGATGGAGGACTTCCTGGACAAGTACCCGCACGCAAGGTACTTTATGGAAAACCAGTCACCAGCGCACAGCTACAGCTTCGCCACGGAGCAGTGGCATTCAATTCACGCCTTCAAGTTCATCAATGATGTTGGGAAAGAGCAGCACTTCCGATACAGACTTGTGCCATTCCAGGGAGTCATGAAGCACTCCAAGGCGGACGCCGCCAAGCAGGGCAAGAAATATCAGTTCGACGATCTCGAGTGGCGCCTCAAAAACAACAAGCCTATCAAGTATCGCCCTTTGGCGCAGCTCGCGACTGAAAACGACGAGGTCAATGACTCGACAAAGGTCTGGCCAGAGACCAACGACTTTGCCGACATGGGCGAGATCGTCGTTGAGAAGCTATGGACCATGGACGAGGGAGGATCGCAGGGGAAGGAGCAGAAGAAGATTATCTATGACCCAATGCCAAGATACATTGAGGGAATCGAGGCCAGTGAAGACCCTTTGATCGAGGTCCGCACAGCTGTGTATTTGATTAGCGGGAGAATCAGGAGGGAGCATCTTGATGAGCCGGTTGAACAAGCTGTTGCGTGAAGGAAGTCACAAGTAGAACGAGGGTCTGCCTACTAGACGGCCGCCTAATATGATGCGCTGCACCTTTTCAAATTTAAATCAAATGACACTGGCGATACCCACAGATGTTGGAGATCGAGACTCCTGCTAACTTTTCCCCAGCACCAATTCTTACAGCATAAGCCTGCAGATGAGGCCAAACTATTTCCCTGTTGCGTCCAGATGAATTTTGCACCTTCCTTCCATCACATGTTCGGACGACCTCGAAGCCTCGACAAGACCACTAGATTCATTTACATAGGAAGGAGCCGGTGCGATGAAGTCGCTCTTTCCATGTCCTACGACGTCAGTTGCTTTTCAATGCTCGAAGATGCCCAATCATGACCACGGAAGCCCCGTTGCCGGCTTCCCGCGAGGAAGTGACGATGTTGGTTCGGGGCTTTACGCACTAGTCTAGCCTTTTCTACTCCTCGTCTCATGTTGATCTCTCCATCTCACTCTGTTTCCCTTTTCGTCTGATGCCCTTTACCTATTTCTTCTCCCACTTCCTCTTTCTAATTACTTCTCACTTTCTCCCAATCAAATAAACATACCACTGTTATGTGACCACGTCTGACCAAATGCCACCACCACCTAGAAGAATACGCAACAACCGACCGCCTGTGGGAGGCACAGAAAGATTGCAACACGTGCAATTGCCATCCGAGGAAGTCAAAACATGCAATCTAGAATATTTTCGCATCGACTAACCCTACATAGCTTTGGCCAACGGCCCATGGACCAGCGAATGATCATGCTTCTACAACACTAAACCCTGCGCCAACTTCATTTCAATGCCTATCGAGGTGACGGGGAGCCTGGGAGACCATCTCCGAAACACCAACATCACTGATCATGCCATTCTCGATCTCCACACTATATACGATAGATGGGGTCTAGACCGCGAGGCCAATCAGAATCAGGTGATATTCCTGTACCAACCCTTCAGTATTACAGAGCTTTGGATGTTTCGCCCTCTGGGATCAGAAACAACGCGTTGAAGACATTGCGAATGTGTGGCCTGTGGAAGAACTTGCGAAGACCCTAAGAGAACGAGGGCTCAAAGAATGATGGATGTCGCGAAATCACATCGATCCAAGGATTCGGTGGTGGTGAGGTGGTGAGCAGGAGTGGGAAGCTCTGGGCCTGAAGCTACAATTACAGCTTTTCGGGGGCTTCGCCCTCCATGAAGCAAAGTTTGCCATGACAATTGGCGACTCTTTCTGGGACGAGAACCAGATTCAGATTTCTTGGGTATTTAGATACCTTGGGCAATGCAGCTACGCCGCCGTATACAGCCAGCTAAATTGACTCAGAATAATGGGAATATGCCTATGTTTGCCGATGTGACGAACCATCCCTTGCACCCATTAATGCTATGAATAACTATAATTTGTGAAAATAACCGCATTGAATTTTGATCTTTTTTCTTTTCGCTCTAGATCAGGTAAAAATACACGGAACAATACTATTAGATTTGTGGTCGATGATTTTGCTTTCATCACTGCCTCTCAATCCAGTCCTGAACAACAGCGGCAATCTCGAGATTGTTCTTCTCGACATGCATAAAGTGAGAATTCCCATGAATGACAATATCAGCGAGCTTGATAAAGTCCGGGCTGCAACCAACTTGTTTCAGATAATCGACAATGCAGTGGTCGTAGGTGATGTGCACGCTCGCTTCGCTGGTGACCATCAGATACGGCACGCTGGCGATGTTGGGAAGCTGGCGCGCCGGCTCCTTTTGGCGGTAGCAGTTCCTCTTGGCCAGTGATTCCTCGCCGACGGACTCGATTTCCAGCTCTTCTCGCATGTTAGCCTACATGAGCTAGAATGCTTTCGAAGCAAATATGCAAGGCCATCTACAACCTACCTGAAAAATTCGCGATGGCGGGCACATAATCAACAGCCGTCCACCTAAAACCGTACGGGGTGCTGGGAGAGCCGCCTAGTCCGTACGCATAACTCCAAAAAGGCACGCTGGCCGCCTCGATATTGATACTGGCAGCAATGTACTGCGGACAATCATTCGACATTAATATCGGGAAACGGCTTCCAAGCGAGTGGGAAATGATGTACGCGTTCGCGCCCAGCAGCGACAGCAACTCGCAGCGCGACCGGTGCATGGTATTCTCCTGCGCCGCATAGCTCGAGCTCAGCGGGATGAACGACTTTTTGAAGTTGTCGAGAACCGGGTCCCCGTTCCGCCCCGAGCCCGGCCACTGCGTGTGCAGCGCCGCCTGCGGGTAGTAGTCGTACCGCTCGACGGCCGTGAAGCCGCTCTCGACGTTCTCGTTGGACGTGCCGGCCACCATATTGAAGCTGGCCAGGTCGCTTTCGCTGCTGCGGCCGATCGAGCTGGAGTCTACCAGGTACGCGACGTAGCCCTTCCTTGTAAAGTACGACGCCCAGCCTTCCCGCCCGTCGGGCGTGTTGAGCCAGGTGGACCCGGCGATCCCGCCGCCGTGGATGAAGACGAGCGGGTTCGACTTGAGGCTGTCGCCGGTCGGGGTCAGCTTCTCGACGTAGAGCTGATCCACCGTCAGCGTGCCAGTGGTGGCATTGAGCGATCTGCCGCCGACGTAGAAGTCGTCGCGGTGATATGGCGCCTCGGCCGACTTGCAGTTGATGTTGATGGCGTTGACGCCGGTGCAGTCAATCTCGGCCCGGGGGCCGTTGACCGCGGCGGCAGAGACCACACTGACTGCGATCGCCGCGCGCGCTATCAAGCTGATCATGGTCATGAAATTGGAGAATCGCGAATTAAAGGCGTCTAGAACTAGTGTCAACGAGTGTGCTGCAGACCTATCGGTCAGTCTTTTACAGAACAAACTGAGCGTTGCGACGGTGTTCGTGGCTCAGATGATATTCAAACGAAAGACTCAGTCAGACCATTTTCTTTCCGTGAAAACCACCGCCCCGGTCAGCTGCCATGATATGATATCGTGCATACTTGAGTAGCAGTTGATAAATTGTTTCTGCATGGGTCTGGAGATGCCCCACGACTCTATTGGGCCTTTGCGCAGTCTCCAGGGTTATAGAAAGCCTTGGTATGGGGAACTGAACCATCGTGACTCGGTTCATCTCGGCTGGAGGCGGCGAATTATTTTCTCTGTTACTCAAACTGCTTACCTAGATAGTTGAAGATTGCGGCGCAGACCCCTGACTGCCAAGCAACAAACCCAAGAATTCGTAAAACATTGCCGGGAATGTCATACCTGTCCGAATTTTTGAATACCCCGAGCAGGAGCGACTGATTGTCGGTTTATATCTGGTGTCCGCGTCCCATTGATGCGGCTTTCCTCTTGTTTTCTCACTTATGCTTGTCCCAATAGTCATAGCCGCGAGCTTTCTCACAAGCAGAGGCGTCCCAGATTGGAGGTTCAAATTCCCAAGAAGGTTCTCATGGTACTTCAATCCGACAGACAAACTTTGTGGAAAATATCTAATTTAGAAGTACCACAAGCTGTCACCACTCCAAGGTCATTTTCGTACATAGCAATGACCACAAATTGAATTCAGCGCTTGATAGAAGTATTACGGCTTTATCTAGACTGACACACGCAGACTGCCAACATATAGTCCGAAATGTTCTTTTTAGACGATGTGTCGGTAGAGGCGCCTCCTACTTTATGGACAAAGGCAAAAGCAGAAGGATTAAGATTGCCTGGTTGCGACAGAAGCACAGCCTTCTTCTTGTGCGGTGACCTGGAGTCCCCGTCTCTCTTCACCGTCGGATCCAGCCTCGCCGTCTTGTGCTGCAGTAGAGGTACAAAACCTTGGACAATCGCCCAAAAAGGCTGAGAAAACTCCGCCCCTGAAACGAGCACCATTCAATATTGATATTGCTGCGGCCGCATGATCAGGGTTGGAGAATTTGAGCCAGAGAAGGTCACAAAGGCCATGGTGGGGCCATATGATGTTGCATGGAGCAACCCCTTTATTTTGGATGACTTTTTCGAGTCTCTTCCGTCTATAGCGCATGTAGAATTGATGAGGATCAAACTTTGCGAATCCCCAAACATGTATTAACAAGCCAAGTTGGATCCAATGCTCTATGTCCGCGGATGATGTCTGGGGGTTGTAGCAAATGTCGTGAGTGTATGTGGCCTGTTCACTGTGCGCAGGGTTTGCGGCGTCTGCGGTTTCCTCAACCAGATAGTCAACTGAAGCGGAATGAGCGTCGTGTGTGCCCCTGGTAACGTCTATTGGTGCGACTGGATCTATTGCTCCGTTCAAGATCGGCTTTAAATGATACCAGAAAGGGGCACCAGTCAATATCTTCGCCGCCGCGGCGGCATGGCTAGGCTCGGAGAATTCAAGCCAGCACTGACTATTCCATTCCGACTTTGAAACGGGATGGGGCCAGAACAACTTGCACGGTGCCACGCCCACTCCTCGAAGGAATCGCGAAAATCTGCCTCGACAATTTGTGCGTGGGAACTTTGAGAGATAGACCACGAGGCCAAGTTCAGTCGACCTTTTCCTTTCGAACAGGGGATAACGGGATTCGTCTAGGTGTGTGTAAATAGCGGAAGTATTGTTTGCGTTGGATACTACTAGTGAGACTTCATGCTCAGCCCGAATTGCCGGAGCCTGCGATGTGGTCATGTCAGTTAGAAGAAAGGCTCGTGCTCAAAGTGTGACTTACTGCAGAATCCTGGAATTTATACGCTTGGCCCAGGATAAATATGAATCTTTGTAGTTTCAATATCATGATCTTTTTGACATGGCCGGCGGAGAAATCGAGCCAGCAGTGGAAGTTCAAGAGGTTGCCCTCGTCTTCCTCCGGCCAGATGACATCGCATGATACCACTTCTTGCAGTCTGAGAAAGCGATCCATCTGATCTCGGCGCACGATTCGGCCGTCATGAAATTCGGGTGGGATTCGTTGGACGTCAATGTGAACACCATGGCGTGGCTGTCGCTCAGTCCAGTGCACTGGGGTCTCATTCTCCTGGTAGAACTTGTGTGTATAAATGGGTTCTTTCTCGTTCTTGATTTCGACCGCTCCCGTGTAGGCAGGCGATGCTGGGGTGGGGGCCCGTTGAGTTATAACAGCGCCAAGAGATGGCTTGTCCGGACGTGGTGTCCTCTGATGCACAACATTTCCAGAGGTAAGCCCCATTGGTCTTTGGGCTGGTTGAGATTCAGCCATGTCAGAAGAATTCTGCTTTGAGCCTTTCGCTAACTGAGATAGAACCCCAGTAGATGTAGCCACCTTTGCTGTCCTGGAATCCAAGGCCTTCTTTGGTTGGGGATCAGGGTCTGCAAGAGTCGCATCCGAAGGGAGCGACAAACCGGGATGCAGGGGCAACCGAGGCTTTATCTCATGTTAGAATGATTTCTAGAAAGATTCCCCGTGTGAGAATTGACTGACCTCTCGAACTGCAGTGATAGCTTGTAATAGACGCCCCTCGAATGAGCAGCAGTGCAGCTTGGCCTCAGCGGCTCGGGCATGGCTATCGCTATTGAATCTGAGCCAACAGTAGTTTGGGCTGTTAGACCATGTGCTGTCGGGCTAGATCAGCTGGCATGGTTCGACGCCGCTGTGATCCAGAAAGTATACCAATTTCTTTCGAATGTAAAGTCTGGGAAGATTTGCGAGATAGGTGACCCGACCCGCTCTGATCCAGAGATTCAAATCGCAATCCGGCCCAAGATCTGCGAGAGACACATGGTTGTATTTGGGCGGTACTACAACCATCTTGACAGATATCGTGTTCAAGGGGCGTATTGTGGTCGGAGCTGATCGCGTAGGATGGTATCGTCTACTGATTTTCCAGCACTTCGATGCCTCGAAAATATGTGGTTGATGTCTTGGCTGCTACTGATATAGTCGAATGTCCGTAGTTGGAATCAGCCTGGTTGGTCGCCAATGGCGAACCAAGGAAACTTTCAAAACAATGGACTTGTAAAGAAATGGAAAGCGCAAGCTACCCACCAGGTAAGGAAACTACGGCTCTCATAATTGCAAAAGCTTCCACGTGACAAGACACACTAATCAGATGCTTTCACCTTGGAAGAAGTCGCACCAAAGGCCTAACTCTAGTATGCAATGAGGAAGCCACGGTGCACCTGCTTGACTCACCGTCGAGGTTGAGTAGGTGACTACATCGATTGGTATGGCGTTTCGAGCTGTTTGCAACAGATGACAGGTACATCTGGGGGATTGCCAGCGTATAAGCCCCAGTACCTCGTTTCTCCAAGGCTGGGAGGTTTTTGAAAGGCCTCCATGCTCCCCATGATCTCATAGCCGTAAGTGGATTGAAGATGAATGAGGCTATAAACAGAAGGTCACTGGCCCTTCAGCATGTGCAATCCAGCTTGCAACAGTCATGATACTTATTTCTCGAGCAGATGGGCTCAGTTCTGTGTTAGGGTGTGCTTGCACCATGCATTTCAACGTAAGAATAGCGGGGTTTCCATTCCACCGGTGTCCGTGGCGTGAGAAGACCGCCGGCCGAGATGACGACTCGGATGTAAGAAATAATGGGTAAATATAGACGGGCTTGGCGTTGAGCCAAGACATGAAAACGAGGTTGCAATGGATATCCAGTGCTACGTGGACACGCAATCCGATGTGAGCATCTAAAACTAGGCACATTTCACGCGCTGAGCAGACATGACACCATTTGGATAATTGCGAGAATAGAGAGACTTGGCGAATTGCTCTGAAATTGCACAATAGCATGTCATGCTGTCGTCGAGGAGACAAATGCTTTCCTGTCACGATGTTGACAGTATCGACGCTCCCTGGAGCTTCTCATTGGTGGGACTCGCATTCGAGTGAATACGATTCCGACGTACAGAAACAACATCACGTCTTGGTATCCTTACAATAACGCTATGTATCGCAGATGGGAATCTACGGATTGAGGCTACCTGTGGAGAGCCGCTACCCTTGTCGCTTCGGTGCGCGCTGATGGATAGGTCGGAAGCGGTAACGACCAGGGTCTCTGTACCTGGCTAATCACCAGCTTAGTTGATACCTGACCTTCCTGATCCGGATAGGTCCTTGCAATACATCATGGGCGACTCCAACGATTCAGCGCCCGGCATGCCTCTGCCGTGGTGACTCGACAAATGTTGCATGGAGGCAAGGAACTGCAAAGGCGATTCTGGGTTCGAAAGTCGTAACGTAGGATCCGGGTGGTGGTGCCATGCGCTGAGTGGTCGTCGTGGTTGTCTTTGTTCGACAGATGGGAGGGTCTGGAATCTTGGAGAATTGGGAGGCAAAGTCCTGGACGTCGCGTGGTTCAACTCACACTGATTGGTGTGGGGGGAGCAGAAATACAATGAAGATCGATAGCGATTTAAGCATATTCGCTACCTTGAAAGATCTTGAATCAGTATACGTCGCCAAGGGCTCCCGCCAAGACGAGACTATAGGAAATACAACTGCATACTCAGCCCTTTTATTCTTGGCCTTGCCCAGACGCCAAGATGTCGTCGCTCTTGTGAAGCTTGTTTCAAGCTCAAAGGAGCCCAGGGAAGAACTTGGCGGCGGTCGGATTCCCATCAGAGCGCTTGGCTCGGCTTGGCCGTGCAATCTTGGGGTATTTTTAGGCCACCATCTTGGGACGAAAGCTACATCCCAAAGGGAGAGGCGAGTGATCCAGGACATCATCTGGGAAGCCCCGCTATCGAGACTACCACCTCCACTGGCTGTTGATGCATCACCGTTGTGGTATCATTGGCGGAGAGGCATGCGGCTCGACTCCCAGATATTGCTATACTACTATAGAATGGGACATCGCCACGAAGGCGAAATCCAAATCTGCATTAGCTCGACTGCTCGCGTTACACTTCCGAGCTGCGTGCGTCGACTCCACCTTTCGCGATTGGTAGCCGAGACTATTGTTGTCTTAGTCCTTCGGCACCCTTATCTTTGTTCTTATTCCATGATACTACGTCTAGCCGCTTGCTTTGAGTGTATTCAACGACTGGCGGAGGCATATGTCCTGGTACCTGGTGTCCTATCACGCGATGCAGAATACCTTGCTCGGATGGCTCCATCCATCGATAGACCCTGAACTTCAATATGCTTCGTGCCTCTCTCATTTGAGGATTATTCAAGATTGACCAGGTCAAGGTATATGGTGCCATTCGAATCTAGAACTACACATGCCAGAAACGATATGGTCTGCTCGCTCTCGTGATAGTCGCAATGCCAAGACTCCATAATCTCACGATTATAAAGACCCGGCGATGGCGACCAGATAGTTCCCGTGTTCTCTCAACCAAGACAAACAAGTCCTACCTCTTCCAGTCGTTCCATCAGAGCACAGTCTTTCCAGAGTCATCATGAAGTTCACCGCTGTCATCACCGCCCTTGCCTGCGCCGAGGCTGCGCTCGGTGCCCGCTTCACTGAGGCTCGTCGCCAGCGTCATGCTGAGCGTGCTGCCGCCAAGCGCGAGGCTACCCGCAACAGCAACCCTCGCCTGCCTGCCGATGACTCCATCACCCAGGGTCTGGCCTTCGACAACGAGACCCAGGTTTCGTACTCGTCCAACTGGGCTGGAGCTGTCCTGATTGGCTCTGTAAGTAGTGATCATGCCAAGAACCGTGAAAACTTACTAATACACATGGCAGGGATACAAGTCTGTGACTGGCACCTTTGTCGTCCCGACTCCATGTGAGTGGAGTTCTTGGAATTCAGTCATGGTTTTCTTGTCCTTCCGAGACTGACAGATAATAGCTGTGCCCTCTGGAGGAAGCTCTCGCACTGAGTATGCTGCTTCCGCGTGGGTGGGAATTGATGGTAAGTGTTTGTCCATTTGGAAATATCCAACAACCCAGGTTGCTTGGACGCCACTACAAGAGAAACATAACTAATCCTTCTCACAGGCGATACTGCCACAAACTCGATTCTTCAAACTGGCGTAGACTTCTACGTTGAGGGCAGCACCGTGTCGTACGACGCCTGGTACGAGTGGTACCCTGACTGTACGTAACATCAGACTCTCACCCGGCCACAGCAAACAAGCACGCTAACACGTATGAACAGACGCCTACACCTTCAGCGGCATCACCATCTCCGCCGGCGACACCATCACCGTCACGGTGACGGCCAGCAGCACCACGGGCGGCACGGCCGTAGTGGCCAACAAGTCGACGGGCAAGTCGGTGACGCACACGTTCAGCGGGCAGTCCAAGGCGCTGCAGGAGCTCAACGCCGAGTGGATCGTCGAGGACTTCAGCTCGGGCAGCTCGCTCGTGCCGTTCGCCGACTTTGGCAAGGTCACCTTCACCGGCGCCTCGGCCACCACGTCCAGCGGCACCGTCGGCGTCTCGGGCGCCGAGATCATCGACATCAAGCAGAGCAACAAGGTCCTGACCGACGTCAGCCTCGACAGCAGCAGCCAGGTCACCGTCACCTACGTCGGGTAAGCGGTCTGATTGGACCTCGGACTGAAGTCCGGGGCGGCACGAATAGGACTCGTCGGTTGTTGTTGGTACGGAGTACACGCACTGCGAATTTGATCAACTCGGTCGCATACGCTAGCGTTGGAGTATAGTGGCTGTCTGTTTCATCTTCTACTTCTATCTGTCTTGATGTGGTGTCACATTTCATCCACATCTCGATAAGACCTTTATGATTAATTGCACAATACAATTGCATGATATGAACAGTCACAGTCCAGTTGCAAGGTGCAAATAAATGAGTGTTTATATAAATAAATGAAAGTGAAGTATATACACAAGATATGTAGTAAACAGCCGCGTCACATCCCCTTGATTCGAGACTTTCTCAGCCTCTGTAGTGTCGCAGACCAGAGCAGATACTCTTGTTCGTATCGACGCCTCTCTCGCCGCTTAGACGTAGGAGCACTCGACGGTACCGGCTCCGGCGGAGCAGGAGGTGAGGACCTTGCCGGACTGGCGGAGGTCGATGATGGTGGCGGCCGAGGTGACCTCCTTGCCGTTGACGGTGGCGTCGGTGAAGCTGACGGTGCCAAAGTCGGCAAAGGGGACGAGGCTGCTGCCCTCCTCAAAGTCCTCGACGATCCACTCGGCGTTGGTCTCGCACAGGGAGGCGGTGCCCGAGGTGAAGCTGTGCGTGACCGACTTGCCCGTGGTCTCGTTCTTGATGACGGCCGTGCCCGTCTTCTTGGACGACGCCGTCACCGTCACCGTGATCTTGTGGCCCGCCTCCATCGTGATGCCGGTGAAGTCGTGCGCGACCTGGGGGTACCACTCGTACCAGGCGTCGTAGGTCACGGAGCTGCCCTGAACGTTGAAGTCGATACCGGTCTGGAGAATGGCGCTACATTTGGACAAACAGGTTAGTTGAAACGTTTCATATTTATTCGCAAAGAAGGCAGATAACTCACCTGGAGCAAGTGTCACCATCGATTCCGACCCAGGCGGAGGCCGAGTAAGTCTTGGCCGCGCTGCCGCCGGTGGGGACCTTGGGGGTCGGGACGGTGAAGGTGCCGGTGACGGTGGTGTAACCGGTTCCGATGAGGACGGCGCCAGCCCACTGTTTTTGAAGC
Organism: Pestalotiopsis sp. JCM 9685; assembly: GCA_001599175.1. Classification (NCBI taxonomy): domain Eukaryota; kingdom Fungi; phylum Ascomycota; class Sordariomycetes; order Amphisphaeriales; family Sporocadaceae; genus Pestalotiopsis; species Pestalotiopsis sp. JCM 9685. Next base: position 578,093 of record BCGF01000002.1, on the reverse strand, counting down.
AGAACACATCAGCCATCCAGCCGTTTCGTGGTATGGTCAAAGTCTTGGTATACGTACGTTCGTGGAGTAGGAAGCGTGCTGGGTGCCGTTGACGATAGCCGGGGCGTCGGTCTCGCTAATGTCCGGGATCATGAGACCGCTCTTGCGGGCCTGGCGCTCGGCCATGAGGCGGGCGGCACGCTCCTGGCGCTTGGCGGTACCGGGAGCGGCAGAGACGGCAGCGGCGCCGAGGAGGCCACCGAGGACAGCGGAGAACTTCATGTTGACGGAAGGAGGTGGATGGTAGCAAAGCCAAGAGAGCCAAGAGATGTAGGGCTGAGATACAGAACGGTCGGAGGCGATGGAGGTGATTCACAAGGATCGAAAATGACTGTTATGCCTGCAAGCCAAGGAAGCCAAGACGAGAGCATGGCCATAAAAGGATCGAGCCAAGACTTTATATCCATCGTCGCTGGCCGCGTTCCTCGTCTGATGCTGATTACACGCGATGTGATAGCCATAACTGGAACCACTATAGGCAAGACAGGCAGCCGGGATCGACTGCCCTGGATTGGTGAGCCGGGTATAGAGCTCTCAGTCTTCTGCAGGATAAATGAATTTTCATCTCGACACCTTCTCGATGGAGACGGTTGACGGTGATGCAGCAAATCATGGCACGGATTAAAGTAATAGGCAGCGCTGTTATCTCTCGGAAAACACAACCGTGGTGGCATGCCACAGGCAATGCCGTGCCAGATATTAATTAGAGTGCCATCGTTCTGGGTTCGCGATACGTTTAAGCCAATGACCTCTTCAAAACAGATTGATCATTGCCACTGGCAGTTGTGTTTGTAAGTCACGAGTGGGCAGAATGGCATGCCATTATCGAAAAGTCTTGGACCATTCTACGAGCAGCTTGAGAGAAAACATGATGGGACTTTGAACCGCCTCCACTGCCTGAATCTTGAGCGTTGTGGCTCAGCCAGAGCATGATTCGGGAAGGTCGCATCATTTGCCAATCAATACGATGAGATGGACATCGACGGCAGTAGAGAACGGTGCACCTTTGCCCCCGTGAAAGATTGACAAAGGACGATATGCCTGCCAAGACGGGTAAAGTCTTGGCCATCTAGGCATATACCGTGGAGCTGGAAGGGACTGACGTTCACTGAGCAGCGCGTGGGTGGTAGGCAGAAGGCGACGGGGTGGGCTGCAGAAATAGGAAAGTCCCAAACACGGGGAGGACAGGGGAGTGGCGAATTTGAGAAAGTGGACATGGCAGTCTTGCTTGGGACGAAACAAGCTTTCTTCTCATGTTGAGAGGCACTGATGCCAAGAGGATTGTGCATGTGGGCTACTATATATCTATAATAAAGAAAGACTGATTTGAATATACTAAGAATGACTGCGAAACCATGATGATTATGGTCGTTATTTTAGCACTAGTATCAGCTATTCCGTAGTGGCGATACGCATCAATGACAGGTCCCTGAATGGCCCGGGAGTTTTGACAACCCTTGACAGCCCTTCACTTCACATGCACCCTGTCATCTACCGGGTCATCCGCTGCCAGGGCCTCGCATTGACAAAAGTGGAGTGAGTAGGAAACCACCTGAAGAGGGTGACAGCGATGGATTCTTTTGGAATGTCTTCCCTCTTCAAGTCTTTTCCTACCGTGTCGCATCGGGTCGGTCTTTTCGAACACGACCGAGACCCGCAAATGATGACATGCAAACATACGGGCTCGAGGTTGATTCCATTCCCACAATGCAAGGTCCATGTAGCATTGGCGTGCTCAGTGTACCGTACGGCGAATGATCTCTCGCAGCTGGCTCTTGATTGAGTGTGTAGAGAGTATCCTTGAATTGCCCTTAGCCATCCTTGAATACATGTCATATATATGGGCAGCGCTTTTGAGTTCAATGGAGTGAATCGATCCGGCTAACATCTTGGGATACCTCTTCTTGCGATGCATAACGTTGGGTTGTAGTCACCGAAGATTTATGGTAAAACGTAGCGCATCGCGCAGCTAACCAGGGTTCAGTTTGGGGCTATATCTTGTGAGTTAGCTTTTTTTTCCCCTCAGAAGACGCAACCCAAGGGACCCAGCCACGGGCTCTTGTAGTATGTATTGACAATGAGATTATGGCGAGTCTTTATGCTTCTGGGTTTATGGAGATATGGAGATAAGCATCATCTAGGCTATCTGGTATGAGTCCCGAATGAACCTCCGAGTGGGCTTTGCGGAAGCCAAAAATGTACACAATTATCTGCTCAATCAGAGGGAGATGGCTGACCACACGAAGCTCAGCTTTGCTTTTTTCAATCTCGTCTAGAGGGAATCCAGTAAGATATTTCAACTGTGATGTCTTTCTACACGGTCCAATACAAGAATAGAAGTCTTGCCAGGCACAGTATCGCCAGGACATCTCACGATTAACGAGGTGCGTCTTGTAAGTAGGCGTGTGCGGGGAACCCTCTGCGCGGGGTATTCTCTGACTTGGCCACCTACAACGTTGATAGGAATCAAGCTTGGCCGAGATGTGCAGAGTATTGAGCGACCGCTGTGTCACAATGCTGTCGAGTATTGCAACTTGGATTCGATTGTTCACTAACTATGAAGGGCTTTGATGATTTTTCTGCTTCTATGGAGTCTCACACGACTTGAAGCTAAACCAGGCGCATCGTACGCGCGAGCTTTGGCGTCGCTGAATGGAGTATGCCGGTTCCACGAATAAGGGAGGAGTTTCGGCAATGAACACCCCGACTGTCCAGCTTGGCTATTCGCCCAACAGAATCAGCCGAGAATCCCAGCTATCCGCAGCTCGTGTACGCGAGGATTAAATTCCAGCTTTTATTGGATGTCTATTGCTTTCCTATAGATCATATCCTGAGCGGGCGTTCACGATGGTTTCATCAGAAGAGCAAACTGTAAGCATTCCAACCAGTCCACTACCAAAAAGCTTCATACTAAAACCTGCAGCAGATTGCCAATGAGCTACTGGCCAATTGGGTTTGGGTGCCTGACTGGATCGACTCGTCGACGACGAACACAGCAGGAAGGATTGTCAATTTCACCAGGACCTTCAACCTACCGTCCGCACCAGAAAGAGCTTTGCTGCACTTCTCCGCTGATACACGATATAAGCTCTATGTCAATGGAAACAGGGTCGCCGTCGGCCCGGCTCGTGGACATGGCACGATATGGTACTACGATACCTTGGATGTATCGCCACACCTCAAGCCTGGCGACAATGAGATCACGTTCTTGGTGGTGAGATATTTCTCCGCTTCGCGGGCTGCTATGCCGTTCGTCCGGACACCATTTCCCGGCTTGACTGTCGTCGGAGATATCGCAGCTGGAGAATCAACGCTGTCCCTCAACTCGCGCGAGGGGTGGAAAGCGCAGGTCGACGAAAACATTCTCTTTCCTACAGGGTTGGTAGATGATGTATTTCTGCATGTAAGCCACGGCACGGCGTCTTTCGCTTGTGGTTGAGGTAGCTGATGGCAGCACGGCAGATCAATGAGCGCACGGCACTAGTTGCGCCGACTCCCTGGGTCACCCCAAAGGCATACGGCTTCAAAACGGTAAATGGCGAGCTGGCACCTTGGCGGCTGCGACCTCGCGAGATTCCGTACCCAGAAGAGTCTCCAGTCGCCGTTACCACCATTCGCTCCTGTGATAGTGTCAACCAAATCGACGACTGGCATGCCGTACTATCAAGCGGCAAGCCATTGACTCTTGCTCCTAATTCCACGCACGTTCTCGAGCTACAGGCAGATGTCCACTCGACAGCTTTCATCTCGTGGTCTTTCAGGGCAAAAGAATCGTCGCAAGTCAAAATCAAGGCTACGTACTCTGAAGGATATGAATGCGACCCTCGTTCATACCCCTTCTTTCGTACTAAGGACGACCGGTTGCAGAAGGACGATCATTATCTCATTGGTCCCTTTGACGAAGTGTCTCTAGATCTACTCGCCGAAAAGCTCGTCAAATATGAGCCCTTTTGGTTCCGAACTTTCCGCGTGATGCGTTTGGAGATCACCGCCGGCGCGAATCCCGTCCAATTCGTCTCCTTCGAGGCTACTCAGGCGAATTATCCAATCCTGCCGAAAGCGTCGTGGAAAGAGCCTAGCGATGCTCACAGCGAAAGTATATGGGATGTCTCGATACGAACACTGCGCAATTGCATGTTTGATGGGTACTCGGACTGCCCATTCTATGAACAGCTCCAGTGAGGACTCATACTGTAGGCCTGGCAAAGATAGTATGGCAAGCTGACTCAAGTGCTACAGATATTCGGGCGATTCGCGATCTGTCGGCTTGTTCCACTACTTACTGTCAGGCGACGACAAACTGATGAGGCAAGCCATAACCAATTTTGCGGCATCCATCACCCCCGAAGGCCTGACCCAGTCGCGATTCCCATCACATGTGCCTCAGATCATCGCCGGCTTCTCCCTCTACTGGGTCCTGCAGGTGTGCGACCACCACCTCTACTTTGGGGACACGGCATATACTCGCTCGTTTCTACCGCGTATCGATGGCGTTTTCGAGTTCTACCACTCCCACATCGACAGCCTCGGCCTCGTGAGCGGGTTTCCCGAGGATGTCTGGCAGTATGTCGACTGGGTCACGACTTGGGGAGCGACCGATGAGCACCCCGACAAGGGCGTGCCGACCTCGGGCCGCAAGACGAACCGCCACACCTACTTCAGCATGCTCTACGCCTACGTGCTCAAGCAGGCGGCGCAGCTGGTGCGCGACGTCGGACGGCCCGGCTACGCCGCCGAGTACGAGTCCCGGGCGGAGGCCGTGGTGGACGCCGTGCGGGCGCACTGCTACGACGGGCAGTTCTTCACCGACTCGACGGCCGACGTCCGCGACGGCGCGTCGTACTCGGAGCACTGCCAGGTGTTCGCCGTGCTCTCGGGCGCCGCGGCGCCCCCGGACCGAGCCCGGCTGCTGGCGGAGTCGTATGCCAGCCCGCGCTTCTCCAAGTGCTCCTACGTCATGAAGTTCTACGCGCTGCGGGCGTCCGCGCTGGCCGGCGACGACGCCTACGAGGCGCTCTGGGCCGCCGTGTGGGACCCGTGGCGCCGCATGCTGGCGAACAACCTGACCACCTGGGAAGAGGACGACGTGCGCCAGCGCTCCGACTGCCACGCCTGGGGCAGCGTGCCGATCTACGAGTACTGCACGGAGCTAGCCGGCATCCGGCCCGTCGCGGCGGGCGCGGCCAAGGTCCTGTTCAAGCCGAGGCTGCGGCTGAGCGATGCCGTCACGGCCAAGGTTGCGCTCGGAAAAGACAATGTGGCGACGGTATCCTGGACGACGGACGATGGCGGCAGGAAGCGTGTGCTCTTGGAACTTCAAAAGGCAGTTGAAGTCGTCAGCAGACTTCCAGGGGGCGACGAGACACAGCATGGCACTATCGATCGGCTAGAGTTGACTTTCTAGCGTTGGTGACTATCATGAATCAAAGAAGATGCTTGTGTGACACGAGAATGACATTTCGTTTGGCCCATATATAAGTGCAACTCTAATATCAAGCTCCTAATGAACGACGCCGGTATTAATGCGGTACCAGACATGATCCGAGGCTGACACCCGAAAATAGCTCGCCGCCCAGGCGATGCAATTGAGATCCCGATACTGCTGATCGCCAAGCCCTACTCAATACTCCTGTCCCAGACTGATCTCCCACTATCACCACAATCCTAGAAAACCGATCGATTCCCTCAGGCTGTGCCTATGGCCACTCATCTAGTTGGTCGTGATCGTGTACTGAACGTTGTCGAGGACCGTGACGCCGGCGATGCCGTTGAGGTACTGGGTGTTGAACTTGACGTAGCTGAGGCCCTTGAACGCGTTGCTGAGCGTGGCGGCGGTCATGCGGGCCGTGATGCCGGTGCTGGTGGGGAAGCTAAAGGCCTTGTAGGCGATGAGGTTGTTCTTCTTGTCGTAGCCGGCGACGCCCACGCGGCACTCGGTCGGCAGCTTGCCCAGGCCGGCGGTGCACGCAAAGTAGAAGGAGTCGAGGGAGAAGCTGACGACCTTGGAGCCCGTGTAGACCGACGTGATGGTCGCCACGTTGCTGATGGTCTGGGCGATGGCGCCAAAGATGGCGACGTTGTTGGGAGAGATCGGGATGATTCCGATGACGGGGGCCCTCCCGACCTTGGCAACGGCTGCATGGAATTTGTTAGCAAGTGCTCGACCGTGCGTGTGCGACTGGGTTTCATATCCTACCGATTCCTTGCCAGCTCAAGGCACCATAGGAGCCGATCGCGGTCGTGGGATTCGTGTTGGCAATCAGGGTGTCAAACGTCGCGATGGCTTGCACGTTCTTGACCGCGCGGGCCTCGACGACTTCAGCGTCGCGGACTTCGACGGAGCCGGCCTCGACGACGCGGGCTTCCAGCTGGCTTTCCTGGAGCACATCGACGGGCTCAGCCATGACAAGGCCAACGGCCAGCAAGAGATGAAGGGCAATCGAGGAGAGCATTGTGAAAGTCGTTGCTAGTGAAGTGATGCTGGGTGTAGTGATGTGCCTGGAACTATGAGCCTGAGTTGAAACGAGATATCAAGAGCCCTTCTGAGATGCTCGAGCTCTTGCTCTTTATATTCACTTTCCTGGGTATCGTAGTCGTAAATGAACGCGCCATTTCATTCAGCTCGTCTGATGGCCTCGTACCGTCCCCCTCGAACTGCTGCACGTTAGAGTTCTGGAGAGTGAGAAGAGTGCATATTCGACCTACGGAGTTCATGTTCCTGGTAGCATGCCACGAGCGAGTGGTTCGTCGCCTGTCTTCGTGACTGTACATTATCACGCCTTTTCCCGAGTGGTGGATGTGCAAGCCATGCCTAACTGCTTTCTTTTCCTACACGGGACGACGACGCTGCAAGCCGCAACTCAGAGTCTGTGCTCGACCGCCTTTCAGCTTCAATGGGAATGAGCGATATCGTGAACTTGCGTCTCCGACACCAACCACTGAGCTCACATAAGTCCGGAGTGAGGCCCGAGCCAAGACTATTTCTTTCGCAAGTGGTATCCCAGACGATTCGCCGACGCCTCGGCACCACACTACTCTGCCTTCGGCATCTCGGGAAAAAGCAAAATGTTGCTTCTATAGAATTTCTCAGTGGGTGTCGTGATGAAGAATTACTATTGTCACATCAGCTTGAGGCTTCTATCCCAATCAGACGATTCCATGGGGCTGTAGAAGCGTACCTTTGATCAGCAGGGCCGAGCCGCATTGCCGTTGCACAGTTTTTACGCGCGAAAAGAATAACTGTCTGACAGCTTCCTATGGGTAAGCTAGATGTGTTCTTCACCGTTGGAAAACGGTGAGTACGACAGGTCCTCGAAGCCTCTGGCGCGACAAGCTGAATTTCTTGTCACACGTTGACCAGAACGCACGGACTTTGGCCAGAAATCTATGGAAACGGCTGAGTAAGTCATGAATATTGTAGGACAGAATAGAAGAGCCTCTATAATTGTTGAGGGCGGTTGTTTGTTACCATGACAGACTATGCAGGTAGCTTGCCTACGACTGACTGCACATGCTTGGCTTCGATTACAAAAGAAGTAAATCGGTCTTCTTGGCTCACATGTAAAAGATACAGGCATCTCCGGCAATATCATCGTTATTCCCTTCCAATAGCTAAGCACTAAAGGCCGTTGCAGAAACAGCCTTCCCCCATTTCCCGCTATCGTTGTGTGAACCCTGTTTCCCCAGACCAACCGACAACGTCTCCAGGCACGGGATGCAGGCACGGCAGGCAGGAGGAGTTGCGCCACTTCACACGATTGGAACCAAGCAAGCCAAGAAATCCAAGCACCAAAAATACCTTTATGCCGTCTCTATGGTAAGTTTGGTATGTCGTGGCACAAGGCATCGGTTTGTTCAAACCCCCATTGTGGAGTGCCAATGGCATCAAACTCCCATGACCCACTGATCGCATTCAACAAAAGGATGCCCTGCCGTGGTTTCTTCAAGACAGCGCAACTTCAGTGAGACACTCTTCCTGCCAGGAAGCACACAAGTGGACGGTATTGCCGGGAACCCGGCTCAGCATCTAAGCATCATGCATGATGGGAACACCTGGGCGCAAGCTCAACAGAGGGTAGCCTATCAACGCCATTGGAAGATACCCGGGCAGCTGGATTGGTGCCGCCCGAAGATTAGATGGGGGTTCTGATGAAGATCTGGTGAGTGTATATTATCAGATACATCTGATTTTCTCAATTGGCTCTTAGTGTTGCGTTCTGGTTCGGCCATGCGGGAATCATAGCAGGTAGCTCGAAGGGAATGGTCAGTGACAAGATTGATCTTGACCTCTGCCTCTATATTTCACCATATACTCTGTGAAAATTGTAGCTTCCATAAGAAGAATATGAAATCGAATACCTATGCAGCTTTCTTTTCAAGATCGTCAAAAAACCACCTGAGCCCAGGGACGCGTATGTCAATGCATTGGCGGAGCATAATGCATGCGTAGTGCATCAAATAACTCTGCTTTCAGATGTCTCTCTGAGACGATTACAGAACTTGCATCGTTACAAGTAGCCCCAACGAAGTAAATGGTCTACAGTCGACGAGGCTGACGTGCCGCGCTGGTAAAGGAAAGGGAATTCTCAGGTGATTTTTTGAGGTTGCGTTGCCGCATGGCTGACTGTTAAGTTTCGGCATCGTTGGAGATATCTTGCCGTCAGTAGAAGGATGCGAAGATTCGAAAGAAGTCTCGAGAAGAATAGTTCAAACGCCAGTGTGACACAGGAAATAGTGCCATGAAGTATCTTTCTCTGTAATACATTCAAACAGTATGTGCTAGGCAAAAAGAAAATAACCATGTACGCTTGCCGCTGTATGATCTGTCACGATATGCATGCAATGATATCGATACAATGAGACAGCTCCATATTCTTGCTATGCTTTCTCGTAGGAATACAGTTCAATCCAATCCGCAGTACTATTCTTCATGTCCAATGCGGAGGGATTCCTCCGGTTGTGGATAAGCCAGCATGTCTTACCGCTCACAGGAACGGAGAACGACGTCCAATCATACAAACATCATGTTTTATGGGATCCCACGAGATGATTGTGGCTGTCTGGACAGAGACATCTCGCGTTCCGCTTCGCTCCAACACCCAGGACCGTGGTAAGTATCTTGATGCCACAGCATGTGGCTTGCATTATCCAGAAGAAGGTGTCTACTGTCACGAGACCACAGCCAATGCCACCGAGCAAGGCGCTCTAATATGTGATGCTCACGATTTTCATGGTTCATCTTTTTGTGGGGTTTCCGTGTCAATCGAATAGGCATGTGAAGTGTTAGGAAGCAGCAGCAATACAGGCGATCTAATCTCATCATTTCACATCTCTTGTACTCGGTACAACAGCCACGCGGAAGCAAGGAACCGACAGGGCACCCACGGGGTTCTCGCGGCAATGGATAACGGGCGGAACGACACCACACGCGGCTGCGAGCCTGTCGCGATAGGTATTGTCTCAAAGAAGGAGCACGGCACATCAGCCCAGCGAGAAATCCCAAGCATACACGAGTTTCGAATCCGCGGCAAACGTTGCATTTGTTGGGTCAGGACGCGGTCTCTCTTGTGCTTTTGGTCAACACACGAATTGTCCGGGCATTACACATAGAATATGTCACCGGAAGCTGTGATGATTCATCACATGGAGATAAGATATCGATGTAATTATTGGGTAAAAAAAAAAAAAAAGAAGTTCGCCGTTGACAAATACACATTGCGCTATAGCTTACTCAACTGGAAGCAATATCATACTTTTGTACAACCAGGAGTTCCCGTCCTGGTGAGCGACCTTTTATTCCTCAAACCCGGACTCTTGAATACCACGTGTTTCTTGTTCAGCTCCAGACGTAGATCACCTGTCACTTGGCGATGTGGAGGTTCCAGGACTTTCGATGAACCTTCGAGGAGAGGGTCGCGAGACATGCTTGGCCAAGACTCTTCCGCTTGACATAGCCCGGACAATTGCTTCCTTCCCATCAAGCGTCCAACAGGGTAGCCAAAAAAAGAGAAAAAAAAAAAAAAAAGCTCATCCCTGCCCTTGTGATGCCACTCCCAAAGCACTTACACAAGAGCACCACACTATTCAAACCCACAAAATGGCAACAAACCGCCTGAAATAAAATCAGAAAAAATGCGCAAAGACTATAAAATCCCACAAAGACCAGATTATGTAGTTTGTCTTCTTTGAGGAAAGATGAGCGGCTGTTAAAAACTACGAACATAGTCATATTTGGGGGTGGGAAAAGGAAGGGAGGAGGGGCGAGCCGGTGTTTTCTGCTACAAGCCAGCCGTCGGCGTTGTACGAACATGGAGGCGGCGCAGGTGAATAATTGATTGTGATTGCTGTAGGCTTGCACAATCCCATGGCCGACACCGGTCAGCCGGCTTCCTCCCCATGCTCTGTGGAGTCAGATATCGGTAACGAAGAAACGCGGAATGACTGAATCCCATTCTGCACCAACGACAAACCCCTCAGCGGCAGCAGCCGTGCATCTTACGCCCGACCTGACATGCATGTCTGAGGCAAGCCAGCTCAGAGAAGACCATCAGAATGTAGAATGCTGTCTCGGCTGAGAATTCACAATTTTCGAGTAGCAAGTCGCGATCGTGACTGCACTGTTCGCCGAGGGCAGAAGAAGAAGAAAGTCCTTTCTGCTAGAATGGAGCCGTTTCTCTATCTCCTCGGTCATCTAGTCTACATCGTCGGCGTTGGTCGTCTCGGCCGAATCCTTGCCGGCGTCCAAGCCCTCGAGCTTCTTCCTGGCCTCCTCGAGGACTTTGGGGTCCTCTGCCTCGCCGGCCGCCTCGCTCGTCGCATCCACAGGCCCCGTCTCCACCGTCTTGTGAGACTCTATCGCCGCGGGTTTGAGCGAGCCATCCTCGTTGACGTCCTCCTTGAGGTATAAGCTGAATATGACGACGAGGTAGGTGTCGCTGGTCGACTTGTTCCGCAGTACGTATCTAAGCCGATGTGAGCGCTTTGGCTTTTCCCTATTTACCTAGTGATGAGAAATGGAGTTTCCGAGAAAGCAAGTCATGTTTGTACGAGGCCCTGAACATGAAATAAAAGCATGCGCACTTACCGTAGGCCCTGGCCGTCCCAGTACTTCATGATGGGAAGCGTAAAGCCAGGAAGCTTCAGGCTGAAGTCGCCAAAGTCGAGATAGGGGTTGAAGAAGTCGGCGCAGTACGTCTTGCCGTGCTCAAAGTTCCACTTGGCCTTGCTGTCCTCCTTGAGCGCCCACTTCATGCGCGCCTTGGCGGCGTCGGGCGCGCCAATGGCCCTCCGCGCCGCGACACCGGCTTCGTCGCCTCCCTCCTCGAACCACAGGCCGCCCTTCTCCGGGTCGTGCTCGGCCTTGCCGGCGTGGATCGCGTTGAAGGATGAGAGCGCGGGACCGTACAGGTATGGGTGGTCGGCGTAGGCGTCGCCGTCCAGACCGGGATCGATCCACCACTTGACAATGCTCATGGCGGTGTTGAAGCCCGGTGGCAACCTGTCGCGGATGGGGTGATCAAAGTCATTTCCAAATTGGAGGTCCGCAGCAGAGATCCCGCTGCTGGGCTCCTCGTCCTCGTCCTCGTCCTTAGCCTTGGCCTCATCAGGAGTGGCGGCACCAGCTGACCCATTCGCCCCCAAAGGTTTCTTTGGCGTGAACTGGAATGATATGCTGTACTGGTCCTTGTTGTAGTCGTGCGGAGGCTGCGAGAAGTAGGCCGACGTCGTCGGAGAATTCCTAGGCAGTCCCTTGTAGTTCTGTACCCGCACGTTGAGCTCAATGTCCATGAACTCGTTGCTGATCTTGGTGACCTCGGGGGAGTTTACGGGGACCACCTGGTGGCTGTCCAGGTCGTAGTTTGACCCGGCGGTCACCCGAATGACATACTTGTCCGCCATTTTGGAGATGCCTTTTCTGATCCGAGTCGAAACCTCTGCCGCGACAAAGGTGAGGAAGCTGCAGGGCGTATAGGTTTTCTCCACGAGGTATCGATACGAGTAACGAAACTATCCTAGTAGAGCTGGGGCCTTTGTCGGGTATTTGGGGGCTCTTTGACCGGGGCAGGACTGAATGAGTGAATGAATGCGATGGATCAGGAATGCGGTCGCCTGGGCTGGGGACGATGAGCGACCAGCTTTGGTCGAAACAAAGCAAAGCAAGGGACAAACTCGAAAAGGCGAAGGAAGACGAGACGTCTACGATCTATATCAGTAAATGCAGTCTATGGGTTGCTCGTCGAAATTTCAGGTATATCGCTCGATCTTCTGAGTAGAACAGACGACAAAACGTAGGTAGGTCCAAGACAAAATTCTATCGGATCGGTGGATGACGTCGGGGTCGTCGCCACGGGGATTGGAGGGGCACGAGTAAGGAAATGGAGGGGTAAAACGCGGGTTGTCCAGGCCAGTTACCGATACTGAATGTTGCCCAGGCACGTGCCCACTACGAATGGCATCACTATCTGGAAACATGGACTTGAGTATCACAGCTTCACGCCAATATTCCAGATCGGTCAATCTACTAGATGCGGCAAAAATGTAGATGGTTGCGCATTATTTTAAATCTTTCTGCCATTCCATGAGTGAACGACTCCGGGCTCCCTCATTGACTCGAGTCCAAAAGGGAGGCGCTAGAAATATGCCCGGCATTCCTTACCGTAGAAGTCGGTGCTCAGGTTCCGTACAGGCCTGGAGACACTGGGAAGCCGAATCATATCGCCAACCTGTACCCCAAGCTCGATCTGCCGTTTTCCAGCCTCTTATAAACAGCTAGCAGCATTGACTACGGCACCACAAATCGATCGATATCGACTCTCTCGTAGTAGCTAATGTGCCTGAATGCCATCCAATTTTGGGCTAGCCGATTTGGCGAGATCATGATGAGCTGGGACGGCATATACGTATCTGAGATATCATGTTAGTGAAAGCACTTGGCTCCCGATACCTGGTGGCATTCTTCTCTTACCATTTACGAACCCCTCGTGAGCGATATGCCCCGTGGATCTAACGACTCGACTTCCTGCAAAGGGCTCCTTATCTTCCATGCGCACCAGGCCCGAGGCGCTAATGTCCGGTGCGATAAATGTTCGCTCCCCACGGGGCACATTTGTATCGCCGGTGAGCTTGATCGCTTCTATCCGCCCTTTGTATACTCGTTCTTGGAGGAACCTGGCGTCAAACGCTTCGTCTGTCTCATCTGCATTTCGCTCCAAAGGTGCTGTCTCGTCTTCTTCCGAGTCGGGCTGGTGAAGAAGAAGGAATTCGCAGCCGTGAAGGTTATAATCCCCAACCCATATCCCTCTCCACGGCTTCTCTTTGGTTGGCGTGTACCAGTAGGGATCCAACGTAGACCATGTCACCGTCTCCTCGCCCAGCTTCACACCCAAGCCTGAGCGGATCCATTGCATCCAGCGCCGGATGCGGAACGTCTTGTCGGAAGCCTCTGAGCGACTGTGTGGAGCCCAGTTTCCCGGAGAGGCAACCTCGAGTCGTTGGCTAGAAATCGGCAAAACGCCCGCGCCTTGAGCCCCGACGCGGTGAGACGATGGGATGGTCGGTGGCGGCCAGACATAGCCGTATGGAAACGCCGCGGGTATGTTACTCTCGAGAAGACTGTTCAAAGGCTTGGCCAGAACTACCTCGCCAACTCGCGGATCCGTGTCGACGTCTAGCATCATGGGATGAGCAGGAAAGCAATCCCGTTTCGGGCTTGGCTCCGAGGACTCGGCATCGCCAGACGATCTGCGACTGAGTTTAAGCACCGGTTTGTCCTTGTGGAGTTTGACCTCGGGGTCAAAATGCTCGATCTCTGTCACAAGGCCCGTGTCCGTTGGCCATGCCTCGCTTCCCTCCTTGGTGCTCACTGCCACGAGCTGATAACCCTCAATGACTCCTCTCCGCTGGTCATATTGCGCAACGATCATTTGACCCGCCAGCCCATGGTCTGAGAACCATACCTTGTGCTTTGGGATGAACCAGAACGGATCATGGCAGGCGTACAGCTCACGAAACGTGTCGAAGGGATATGGCGTAGTGATGGGGTTTCCGGGCAAGTTGGACCAGACGTGGCGCTGCCAGTGAAAGTCGCTATCGGCATGGCTAGATAAGGCCTTGCAAACCTGTCTCATGCCCGCCAGCTCTAGTGGCGATAGATACCCCAAGATGGTGTCGATGAGCTCTGATGGCAACAACTCAAAGCTGCTGAGGGCGGGCTCGTCCAATTCGCTCGCGTAGTTGCTGCTACTGTCCAGGGGTCCCTCCTCTGTCATATCCTCTGGGTGCATGGCTGCTGAACGAGGACTATCTTGTGTTGTATGGTCTGCCATGACTCCAGTAGCTCCTCTATCAAAGAAGCTCGATGGCAGGTGGTGCGAAATGCGTACTGTATCCAGAAAGCTCATGCTGTGCGAGCAGTTGATTTGCAGCAGTCGTTGGTTTGAATGGAACAGAAGCAGCAACAGAAACTCTTTTTGGCAACGGCCGCTCGTCCTAAGACAAGCGAAGAAAAAATTTAAGATTTTCCTTTTCACGTCCCGAGCTCTTGTTGGTAATCGTCCCCAACGGCAAAGCTTTTTGGCGGCAGCTTATAAAAAGCTTTAGTAGCTCAGCGTCGCGATGACGCCTTCCGAATCGGCATTGGGCGTCCTAGCCCGGCACTATTTTTTCTAAAATAAAAGACCCCTAATGCCAATCTCGAGTGCGTAGCTCATTAGGGAATTCCTCCCGAGACTTGAGGCGGACGTGTTTGTTGGAAGCTCGGGCGCGAGAAAAAAGAGAAAAATTGGTTTCACGAGTCAAGCAGCGGTCAATAGTATTACCACGAGACGAGAACACTTTTGGCGGGTTGCGTTGCCTTTTGGGTGGTGGGGAGAGCGGGTGATCTACCTTGCTTGTCGCCTATCTTTCTCTTTCTTGTATGGGCTGTTGATGACATCGACCATCCCGCCATCCCGCCATCCCGCCATGAGTGCTGGCATGTCCACAGCTACAGGCAAAAAGCAAGCAAGCAAATAGCTCTGCCGAAACTGTAATCTATGACTTGGACATTGTGAGCACACCAACTACTATAGATGCTAGACTAATTCAATGGCTTCCGAGCTCTTTTTCCAAGCTCAACATCCATCCATTTGCTAGATTGACTATTATCTAGTCCCAGATAGCCGATTATTTCCATCCATCCGACTTGTTATCTTTGCTGTCGAGCAAAAAGAAGGGAAGAGACCGGAAACACCGACCACCGCGGGGCTCCTGCAAGTCTGTCACTGCTTCATGCCGGGTTCTAGCTTGTCCATGCATGGGCCAACGCCTAACCGAAACATCACTTTACCTCAGCAGTTTTTGTTCCGGCCCAAAGACTCAAATGATCTACCGAACCAAGCGAACTTCCAGGGCTCCTACTTTTGGATAACTCCGAACGCGGCGAAGACGCGAGGCGAGGCGATCACCTTGTTGTACCTATCTACCTACATCCCTAACCTTGTCGGCGCAATTTGTGGCTCTACTCCAGAGCCTCAATCCCAAAGCATTTTCGCATCCAGGATACATATCCCAAACTCAGCATTTGGCCTGCAGCAGAACTTTGGAAGCTCAACCTGCGGGGAATCCTTGCTGGCAGCAGCAGACACTGGAGAAATACACATCAAATCTCGCCCAACATGTCGTCCTTCTTCTCCCTTATCCCCGACATCCTGCCCATGATCCTGCCTTCGACCGTACAAATCACAAAGGCATCCGAACTGGAGACGCAGAGATCAGGGAATGCATCGCCCATGATTCGGCAGGGCGCCGTGATCGGGAAAAGCGACCGCATGTGTGCTACAGGTAGGTCTATTTATTTTATTGCGCTCCCAAATACAATCGTCGGATATAAGCAAGCGACGATGAGCGGGACCTAAAAAGAAGAGATCGGTTTCCGCTATTTATTTTCCACTCGTCGATCCCGATGCTAGCAACTATTCTTGGTGGGCAGTCTTGATCGCGAAAGCGCATTGCTCGTCGGCGGTACACCATCACGCCGAACAAGGCAAGTCTCCCTGCATTTCCGTGTTGGCGCTTTTGCCGGTCTCTGATACTCTTTTCTTTTTCTGCCGGCAGACACCATCATTTACGCTGCCTCCGGCACTGGTGTCCTAGTCACGAACCCCGGCAACGAGACTGAGCCCAAACTCAAAAGGCAGCAGCTGACGGCGGGCGATTTCGCCTTTATCCCCTCGTGGACGGAGCATCAAGAGCTCAACGAGACTGACCAGGACGTCGTCTGGATACTCATCCGGAGCGGCCCGGAGCCGACGGTCGTGTGGCTCGAGGATTGGGGAGGCGATGAGGCCAAGTCAGACTAGAATTACTATGCAAACATGACCGAGAAACAAGTGTCGCCATATCGCAGACCGGTGTTTTCCAGTGATGGCATGTGTGCAAGGTAACCAATCATTTTGTATTAGGGGTTGTGATATATACGAGCCGCACCCCCTGATCACCGCATACAGTAGTGGTCGAGCACACGGCAGATGCGCTCCTGATCCTGCCGCTTCTCAAACATTTGGCCGTGGTCCAGCCCGGGGAACCACAGGATCTCTACACCGTCGCGGCTGAGATGCTGGTTTCTATGCAGCGTTCCCTGCGCCCCTTCATCCGCCAAACTTGAGACTGCCCCCGGGGCCCAGTCTTCCCCGTCCGTCAAATAATCAGCCACGCTAAGGGTATCGACAATGAGATCTCGCTCGGACAGGCACACTGCCACCTTTCTCGTGCCTGTTCCCTGGTTGTCTAAGGTTCCGTCCTGCCTCGGGCGGGCCAGCAGCTCTTCTTTCCATACAATGTTTTCCCTCCAGAAGAAGTGCCGGGCCAGAGCGTGAGCCACACCCGGATCCATGCTGGCGAAATACCAAAGCTGCCACTCATTGGCACGCCTCGGCTTCCGTCTGGTGAAGTTGTAGGCCACGTCGGGCAGGTGCAACATTATACTGACTGGATCGAGCAGGACAACGCCTTGGATGCGAGCATTGAACGCGCCGGAATGGATCATGTGGGTGGCAAGGACGGTGCCGTAGGAATGCCCTGCCAGCACAAAGTCGTCCCAGCCGTGGCTGTCGAGGATGGTGTCGAGCTGGCTGAGGAATTCGAGCTTGCTTAGAGGTTCGTTCGTGAGCCGGAACGAGACTGGGAGGATCTCTATCGCGATAACCCCCACGTCGCCGCTCCCGCTGTTGGCAGCGCCAATCCTGGACAGGAAAGGGGCATATGTCCAGAGCCCGATTCCGATGCCGTGCAAAAAGACCACCGGGGCCTTGTCGGCGGCCGTGTGAGGCCGGTGCCAGTAGCTGAGCTGTCTCGACGCAGACCGCTTGCTCGCAAATATGCTCTGCAACCGGGGCGGCGTGACGGAGAATGCCTCGGATCTCGGCTGCGCAAAGTACTCGAAGCCCAGCCACGCAAGATGGACATGCGTGTATAGATCGACGATTCCGATGATGGCGAACCAGATGAAGCTACGATACCGCGTCTCGATGGCGTCAATTGTCAAGCGGAGCCCGCGGGCACTGCCTCGCCCGGCATCGAGCTTACGCCCCAGGCGCTCCTCAAAGAGGTCGACGAACTCGTGGGCCTGTAGAGTGTCCTGCTCCGAAGCCCTCTCGGGAGTCGTGTCGAAGAAGGCCCAGAGGGTAAAATCCAGGACATTGTCATACTTGATCTCGGCGCTGTCCGCGTCGAGGAACCAAAGCCGCAGGTATCGCTCGACGTCGGGTATATGCTCGGCACACTTGAGAAACAACTTCTTCCTATCGCTTGGATTCAAGGGCGGCGGGTGCCTTGCTTCGTTCTTCAGGCGCCTCTGATACGGCCGCCATATCAAGACGGCATAGAGCACATCGATGACGCAGTAAGCAATGAGCAGCTGGCTAATGGTCCATGAGAGCGCATGACCACCAGCAGCGACACACAGGAGGACGAGGCATATAAGCAATAGCGGCGTGGTGTACTGCAAAACAAAGATACAAGCTCTAATAAAGACGTATTCGTGGAAAGACGTCCCAATCATGATGTCGTTGTGTCGCGGCAAGCTAATACTGTCGCATCGCTACAAAAGAGTGTGGAAGATGCAGGCTGACGCTCGAGTCTCGACTATTCCCATCAAGCTGATATATGCGATAGTCCCAGGACAAGCTCAGCTCTACAATCTGAAACGAGAATGATTATTGGAATCAATGCGCGCAATTCAAGCTGTTCGGCAGACGAGCGGTGCGAATCATCAGCTGGACTGGGCGATCCGATCCAGCAGTGATGATTAACATGTTCCTTGGGGCCCAAACCAGGGGAACCAATTGGAGCCATCTTGGTGAAAAAGACCCAACGGTTGAACCAGGCCGTCGTTGAAATGACGTGGTGGCCGGCACTGACAGCGCACATGCCAGGCGCTGGTTAGTACCACGGTACCACCAGATAGCCATGCCTTAGCGGGCAGTTTGGGGTAGGCGGTACCTGAGGACCAGGCACCATCTGCCTCGGCCGCCAGAGCTCCAGTTCACCTATTCGTCCAACGTTTACTGAAGATTTATATGTCTCGCGGGCAAGAACCACATTCAACACTTTTGAGGATTCACTAACGAGAATCGTTGCATTTTGGAGAATCCACCTGTCACGTCCACACGTGGCGACGTAGTGGCAGCAGTTCACATGGCAGCCTTGACATGGACGGTAGGTCTTTCACAGAGCGATCCCAAACCCACTGGCCAGTGGATTGATTGGTGGTCCCTGAAAACGGGAGTCGTTACAGTATCTGCCCATGAGAATCACCTGTTCGCCACTCGTTTGGTTCTCAGCCGCGCTTCTTCAAGAGAAAGTCCATGAAAAATATACTTCTGAGCGCCTAGATTTATTGATTTCCCGACATCCTCTACAGATGATGCACAGCCATCTAGAAACAACGCCGTGGAGATCAGTGGCGCAAGATCCCGCCTGGACACGATCCCGCTCGCCGTGTCGACCCGTCGAAACAGACGATGCGACACGCAAGCCACCAGCGCGGCCAGTCCTATATACACTCTGGCTATGACTCTCAGATAAGCTACGATCCAGTATACCAAGGACTCCCCACAGCTTTCGTCTTGGCAGGACCGATAAACTGCTGTTCTAATTGCGCATTCTGAGTGCCGGTGGCGTCGGGCAGGTCGATCTGGCATCCCAGCGCCTGGAATCCGGGAGCCAGCAGTGCAACGAGGGGATTGAGAATCGACTGGAGCAACGTCACCGAGTTAAACAATTCGGACGGGAAGTTGGCGAATATGGCATTGTACAGGAAGCAAGACAACGCCTGTGGGTTATTGGGAAGAACCAGCGGTCCCACAACCCAGGCTTGATCGGCCCCGGCGCCGCCCAGCTGCGGATTCGCGTACAGGTAGACATCGAGAATGCCGCCCACGGCCTCTGCGACGGTCATGGGCGTGGCGCGGCGATACCACCCGACCTCGGGGATGCGCTCCGGCACGCGCGTGTATGTGAGGTCCGGGTCCTGCCACGCATTCTCGCGGTCGGGCTTTGCGCCGTAAAAGGACGTGATCGACGCCTCGTTGGCGATGCCGCCCTGTCCGATGGTTCCGTTGGAAAAGAACCCAGGTATGAAGTAGTAGCCGCCCATGACGACGAGGCCGCTGGGCGCATTAAAATAGAACCGGCTGTTGGCCGCCCTCGACGCAGCATAGCGGTTCTTGAAATGCTCCTTGACGGCATCGACGTTGTAAGTGCCGTTGCCTTTCGCCAGGGCCTGCTGGTGCAGCTGTTTGAACAGCTCCGGCTGGAAAGAAAGGTTGTCGCCTTGGAGATAAAAGTCGTAGCGGGTAGGAGACGAATCCCCCTCGAGTTTGCCTGCGCATGATCAGTACATCATGTTTCCTCGAGACCGGGCGTGGCCTTGCACATGGACAGGACTCTCGATAAACTTACCATGACCAGCGATTCCTGACGGAGTCCCAAAGATTGCATTGAGGCCGCCGCCTAGCAGGCCAACACGGTCATCGCGGCCACCAATGCTCATTGTCGTGGTCAATATATCTCCGCCAAAAGCTGCGCCAAAACCGGCCAGCAAAGACGACACGTCGACTCCCATGTTGAAAACCTTTGCCGTTGCAGCATTAATCTGGCCAATATTGGCAATTCCATTCCGTGGAATGTCTGTGATTATGTGTCAGTGGGATGATGAACAACAGTAAGGAGACTAGACACAAACATCCATGATTGGCAAGAGTATTCAAGCCAGGGCAAGGACCACGTTCGTCTGTCGGTCCAGGCGCTTGAAAAGGATAATCGGCTGTGCTCCAGAGTCAGTGCCAATGGTCTGATGTTTCTTCAGATAGTCTCTAACTTGCCTTCCGGGAACCTTTGCAAGCCCTTCACTGCTGCCGCCGTAGGTATAAGGCCAAGAACGTTATCCAGCACTGCTCCGAGTGTTCCTCCGAGGAGGGATCCCAAGCTCCCGACAATGCCGCCAAGCTGCCGCTCCTCGACTTTGCCCGTGCGAAGCTCTTCTAGACGACGTTCAATCTCTTGGCGGGCCTCGGGGTGCCTCAAGAGAGCATCCATGCCCTCCGGAGTCGACCACGGAAAGGTCAACGCAGACGGCACACAGAGTGCGGCGACAACCACAGAGACACGCATTTTCAGGGGTGCAGAAAGCAATGGCGATAACCGGCTGGGTCTTGAGCAATGCTGCTTGACACGGCGAACTCATCCTCATTTCTATGGGAGAAATTCCCTCTTCTTATGTTATGATCTCGCTTGCGCCTCTTTCCAAGTCCCTTGGTCTCCCCTCAGCAGAATCACATGTAACCTGACGTCTTGACGAACGCCATATGATCGAAGAGGCTTGCCACTGAAGAAAATATCAGAGACACGGATCTGATCTGCAATCATCCTCCTTGTTTGTCATTGGATCGAATGCGTTGGACATCCTCGGCTGGAGAAGAACTGTGGCCTTGTTTGCAGCGACTGTCTCGACCCATGCCGTTCATTCCTACTAGACGATTGTCAATGGCTGATTCGCGATTGGCACGATCAGTGGCGGCAGAGCTATGGGTTCTTGAGCCGAGGTTCAATAGTAAACGCCAGGAGAATAGTGAACCCAAGGTGTATACTCCGTCTCTGCTTTTTTGGTCCTTTTCTTTTTCCCGACAATCTCGCTTGCTTTTGGCCGTTCAGCTGACTTGATAGAACGACTTCCAATCCAGCTTGAAGAGGGATTTGAGCAAGCCACAATCAGTCCAGTCCTTCGCAGGATGCATCTAGAAGACTTCACATGGGAGCAGGATCTCAATACTCTTTCAGCTTTACAGCTTGTACTACGTGACATCTTGCACAGTAAAACCGAGTATCATGCCGAAAAGTCGGAGCTTGCAACTGCCGACGAGCTTAACGTCACTTCCGTCCTACAAAGCCTAATCTGAACACCATCTTACTCAACTATCCAGATCGCTTATATCCACTGGTAGGTGGTCATGTGACCATTTCCGTCCGTAAAGATCAGACACGGGCGGGAGCGGCACGCCAAGACACTGAAGGTACGGCACTGCTAGATGTATTGACTTGGCAAAGCTTGTTTCTTCTTTGTGCCGGCCGGCAGCGGGCAAAGCTGATCACATGGAGTAGCTTGTCCTTGCTTTCAAAGATGTCGCTTGAAAATTTAGACGACCCTAATAAGGTACGTCGTGAGAAGAAAACGCTCCCGGGTCCCGAAGCACCTCAGCTGAATGCGCACATGTTCTTGGCGTCAATGCTCCCCTGCTCTACTTTGCCTTGACAGCTCCGATCTCTGTCTGGATCTGGGTTTCCACTTTTCCGACGTCGATGGTTTCCACGCCCAGGCGGACCTTCTCGACGTCGGGGACTGATGAATGCTTTTGACCTTCGAACAGGGCGTCGATTTCCTCCAGGCTCTTGTTTTTGGTCTCGATCCAGTAAACGGCCTGATGACATTTAGATTCTTCATCACTAGCGACACGCACTTCAAATATATGGGAATGAAAACTGGCAGACTCACAATAAGAACAATGACAATGATATCCCATGAACCGTTGACCATGTACATTTTCCATCCAATGTTCTCGAGGCCGATGGGCATCACAAATACGAGCACCATTCTAAAGCAGTCCAGTCAGTATCTTCCGCAACTCATGATCAAGAAACACGCAGAACTCACGCAAACGCGTTCAGCCCGAGCTGGGACAGCGCGACGCCGTTGGCCCGGATCGAGTAGTTCATGACCTCGGGCGGGTACAAAAAAAGCAGCGGCGTCCAGGCGACCGAGTAGAAGCCCTGGAACAGGAACATTACGGCCACGTCGCCGTAGATGAGGCTCGGCGAGGCGCCCGCGGGGTCGTCGGCGTACATCTTGGAGAGCCCGCCGATGATGAACAGGCATATCACGAGCAGGCTCTGCGTCAGCAGCGCCGTGGGCTTGCGGCCCCAGCGGGCCGCGAGGTGCGTCCCGAGGAGGCTGCAGGCCAGGCACCAGACGTTGAGCACGACGTTCTTGGGCATGCGGTCAGTGGTGCGTCAAGGTAGTTTTTGTGTTGGGGCAGAGACGTACAGCTTTGAGCTGGCTGAGGGTATCGACGATACCGGCCGTTTCGAGCTCCGATCCCAGATAATACGAGGCGATGATGTTTCCGGCGATGCACGAGAATGGGCCGGCCGACGCGCCGATCAGTAGACGCTTCCTCGCTACGGGTGTCTTGATGACTTCCCTGGGGCTCATGGTTCTGCCTTCCTTCTTTTCCCATTCCAGGGTATCCAATATCTCCTTGTCTGTTATTTATCACGCAGTCAGTGACTTATCGGTCTCGGAGGTAGGGATTTTGATGCAGGAGGACTTACATATAGTGACGGCGACGGGATCCGATAGGTCCCCGCTCGTGTTCGTCTGCGCGACGACGAGCCGGGCTTCCTCGTAGTACCCTTCGTGGAGAAGCCATCGCGGGGACTCTGGGCTACATGTCGAAGCAGAAGTTAGGGCATTTGATGAAACGCGATACAATGTGCCGCTGTCAACTCACATGAATGGCAAGATAATAATGCACAGCAGCGAAAATATGCCCTGGAACAGTGAGGGTGCTCGCCACGCCCACGTCGACTCCCACTCTCCTGTGCCGAGGGTGATACCCGCCGCCAGAAGGGCGCCAACACTGTCATCACGTCAATTCCCAATTTTTTTTCAACGTCTGGAGAGAATACCGACTAGTAGAAATCGTTCAACAGCCCGACGCCCCAGGCCCGCCAGCGGCTCGGGAACGTCTCGGACAGGTAGACCCCGCCCGCGATGCCCGACACGGCGCTGCCGAAGCCGATGACGATGCGCGCGACGACAAACATGGCGATGTTCTGCGCGGCGGTCTGCAGGACCACGCCGGCCAGCGTGATGACGCTGCCCCAGAGGATAGCGGGCCGCCGGCCGAGGCGGTCGGTCATGACGCCCGAGAAGAGGGGCCCGAGGAAGCCGCCGATGAAGACCGAGGCGGTGCTCAGGCCGGTCGTCGCCGCGGTCAGGTTGAAGTAGTCTGTGTACGAGGGAAGAATATTTAACCCGTTGAGCATGGACCCGTCGAAGCCATTTGTCTACATGTTTTCAGTCATCGTCGCCATTTCTGAGGTGAGTTTCCGGCAAAACGTGGCTTACCGTCGAGTTGACAATTGAGCATATCATGAGCAAGCATGAGAGCACGACGGTAGACTCTGGGACCCAGGCCGGCAGCCAGGTGCCCGTGGGAGACTTTCTCAACATTGTTAACCTGTAGCAAGCAACACTAAAATGGCTTGGAATGTTTTCAGGGAGTGAAACTGGACTGGAAACAAATCACGGGTATTTATGCGGTCTGGCAACTTAGATAAGAGAAGCATGAAGGGTGCAGCACCGAGTACGCGGCGACCTGCCTATCTACACGTAGGAGGACATGTACCTTGCAACCATATCTATCGCTTCTGGCCTGGGGTTCTCTGGCGGCCGTTTCCCCGCACTGTGGTCTGCCTCGACCTGCAGATAATAAGCTTATGGGTGAAGTGCTTGTCGGTAGGTACGCTTTCGATTGGACGAGTCATAGCAAGGGTTTAGGCAGGGATATTGGGAATTGTGAGATCTTGCCAGGTAAATCCGTGAAAGTTCGTGTTCCGATGTAGAATGATGGCCCCGATGGAATTGGGATAGTGGACGATGTAAGACGGGTTAAATCACAAGTATGCTGAGACTTCGGAAGTACTGTGCATGGCGCATGGTTGTCAAGGTATGTTACACATTAACCTCGTCAGCGAGGCTTCGAAGATCAATCACAACGTAAATTTGACGTTGACATAATGGACTGGCCGCGTATTGAGTTACACAGATAGATTCGCGATGCGCGACTGTATGTCGGCAAGGGCCGTAACAGCAACAGCACCAGCTCTGAAGAATGAAATATGTAAGTAACACGGTGTCATGAGATGTTTTTATCAATTTTCTCTGATCGATTGTAGTAAATCACCGGATTTGTATGCTTTCATTCTTACATTACATGTTTGTACGTATTGTGTGCGCTCACCGCCGAGATGTTGTAGTACAGGAGCCTCATCCGAGCAATAGTCGAGACTCGTTCCATGAAATATTTAACATGATTGTATCTAGTGCAAAAAGCAAGTACGCATGCGGTGACCAAGGCCCAAAAGTAGTAAGAAAGTCGTAAATTCATGCTTCGAGGCGGTGACACGAAAGTCATCCCTGAGTCCGCTTCCGTGCTAATGACGAAGGACACGGCCACGATAGCAAACAAGCTTGTTTATTTAAGCCGTTACATATATCTGGAACGGTGGATAGCGAATGGGTAGCACAACTCAGTCAAATCATCTTTGCACAGAAGCGCAGTCAAAATCTGATACAACAAGACTCTAAGCAATCGTAACTCAACGCTACCATTTTGTTTGATTTATCGGTACTTCCCAGCCTTGATTGTCTGGCGCGCCATCTCTCTTACAATGTCTAACGGGCAGTCATCGCGAGTCATTCGGGTTGCCGTTCTCGAATGCCTTGACTTTGCAGATAATATCAGCCGCGAGAAGGGCAATTTCACCAAAGTCTTTGAGGATTGGCTCAACAATTCGGCACAGGCCTCGACTTCTTGGAAGAATGTACAAATACGGTGCACTGGCTACGATGTTGTTGACAGGCAACTTTATCCTGGCCTGGATAGGTTGGAGGCGCAGTTCGACACGCTCATCGTGACTGGCTCCATGGAGGCTGCCTATGATGAATCCCGTTTTCCTTGGATCGAACAATTGGGGCAGTACTTAGAAGGTACCGCATTTCTCAAGATGGCAATCCTCAGGTCTGTTTTTTGCTAATCCCTACCAAGCTGTCTATGAGCGGCACCGGAAGGTGCGCATCTACGGCGGTTGCTTTGGGCACCAAATTATTGCGCAAGCTTTGCTTGGAAAACACGGCGTGCAAGTGACCAAGAAGAATTGGGAAGTCGGTGTTCATCAGGTGGCCCTAAGTCAAGAGTTCCGACAAAAGATTCCACTGCTCCGGGATTGCGCCTCAATGTCTTGCCAATTCCTCCATTCTGACCATGTCGCGGGCTTTACTGGCAATCCTCATCTGCTATCAGACTGGATCAACATCGGCAAGAGCAATCTCTGCGAAACCCAAGGGTTGTACAAACCTGGGAGGGTCTTGACGTTCCAGGGTCACCCCGAGTTCGATCAGTTTATCACTCAAACAACCGTGACGAACTTGAAGCAGACTTTTAAAGCGGACTACAAGAAGCACTTTGACCAGGCTGGACAGAGCGATGATGCCTTGTTGTATGGTGAAGTCTTGATTAATTTCTTTCTCTCGGGATAAATATGAAGGCTTTCTCATTCGGGATAACCATGGAGGCGTTCTCATTTGAGGGAGATGTTCTGATTTCCACTCGTTTCATGATCTAGAAAACAAAGTACACGATCTTTTCTTGGCAATATGGATTTCCAGTATGTTGAGTACCAAAACAGACAAGTGAGTTGTTTCCCGGACACTCAACGATTTTCAGGTGACTGGTGCACAAAAGGTGCTTACATGAGCATGGGCCCGGCATTTATGAAGGGTGTAATAGCTTTGCATCACTTGCTTTGTACTTTGAGGGATACTGTCCTCATAGGCCTTACAGTAGGCCGTGGATGACCAGAGATACGGTCTGACAATATTTTACTGGCTTTGGTAGTTGACCATCTCTTTTCCCGTACCAGGATATGCACCAATATGGTGGCATTCGTCGGTACTTAAGAGTACAGCCCATTTGCCAAATGTTTGCGATATGCGACATTGCACTATATGGAGTACCACATGCGCTCAATGGAACAACCTTTGAAAGATACCAAAGATTGCAATCATGTCATTTCCCCTTCCAGCGCGAAACTTCACGTGAGGTCAGAAGCTGCGGCCGACGGCATGAAAACGTTGAATGACCAACGTGGGTCATGTCCGTTCCAACTCCCGTAAAATACGAGATGCAAAAGCTATAGCTAGGGCTAAGATTGATTTCCTGCTCGATAAAATGTGTTGCCTTTGTCTCCGCTTCGAACATTGAAATGCATGTGTTTCATTTGTACCTAGGTAGCGGACTTCGTTGGGAGGAAAGACAGACCTAAGTAGCAAATGTGCATGTTTAAGGGCTACTTTAGAATGCATCATGTTGGTTGTTCTTTGAACGGGATTCCTGTTGGAAGTCGATAGACACATTCCTAAGATATTTTCCGTGGGATGTAACAGACATAAAGGCCATGGTAGCAAACATCTTGGTATACTTAAGCAGCCATCAGGATTTTAACTTTCTATCATGTTTTGGGTATCAAAAAGTTTCATACCAAGTTCACCAGGACTGCGATTGCAACCTTCGACTTCGGAACGTTCACAACTGTCGCCATTAGCTCATTCCGGTTTTCGGACATCGATACCCCTAGCTAAAGCATCGTCTCTGGTAGTTCGAATAGCCGTTTGTCTACAATGTTCCATTCCTACGTCGGTAGTGACGAAAGTTTTGATGAAAGTTCCCATGTCAATCGTGACACAGATAATGATGAACGTCCATCTAAAACGGTTGATATTCGTATATTGGTTTCGGATCGCCCCCCGCCTGAAACTATCGAGGACTTAACCTACAATGACAAGTCTCTGGACCATTGGATGTGCGAAGCAGAAGGAAGATTCAACTTTGACAAGAACAACCCAGTAAAGCTGGAAACATGCTCATGGATGCACAGGGATAAGGTGGCGACATTGCCGACACATGAAGAGCTTAAGGGTGCACAAGTCGTTATTGTAGCGGGGTTCATGGACATTTCTGACGAGTCCGAGGAATGGAATGAACAGTTGCGGACGTACATAGAAAGTAACGCATACCGTTTGCAACCACTTTATGAATCTGTGGCTAATCATTAGTCCAGGGATCTACGGAGAGCACGAGAAATTGCAGTTCTTTGGAATTGGTTATGGTCACTAAATTATAGCCCAAGCGTTACTTGGCGGCCTTGTCGAAGTCGAAAAGAAGAAGAAGTCTCCCGAAAATTGGGACTTTGGTCTTCGAGAGGTCATGCTCGAACCCGAGTTCAAGGCAGCCTTTCCTGGACTCCAGGAGAAAGATGATTTCTGTCTACAGTTCCTAAACTGTGACCGTGTCGTTCTCAAAGACGGTGCAACGCTCCCCATAGGCTGGAAAATTGTTGGCAAAAGCGGCCCCGACACGATCCATGGACTGTGGCTGCATTCAAGAGTCTTGACCTTCCAAGGTCTTCCCCAGTTTAATAAGGACATGATTAAGAAGCGTGTATGGGAGAAAGTGAAGGAAGAGACATTTAGCGTTGTAGAGGCCAATAGTCATCGGGCTCGGGCCGTGGTCAATCAGTCTGAGCGGAAGGAGGATACCGCACTATTTGGCAGGGTATTGTATCAATTCTTTTCTCGCCATCCGAAGGTCCGTTGATCATACTTCTTCAAAGCTACTTACCAAGTCGCTGGATACGAATGTGCAGAAGCCGGAATAATCCATCTTTTATTTCTATGCAATCTTGATCGTTTTTTTTTCCCCGGTCACAGTCGAGGCAAGGTGGTTTTGATTTGGTCAGCAGCTTAAATAGCATCACACATTCTTTAATCGCAAATTGAGTTACTCATACGCAAAGTCATGTGCAAGCCATTGCCAGAGCCAGGATGCACGAAACCCCATTCATAAACTGGGAATGACATGACATCTGAGTGACGGGAGTGCGTCTTTACTTATGTCCCCGGCTTGTAAATCATCACTATGCAGACAGGGACCTCAGGCATCTTCCAGGGATCAACTCCCGGGATCGTTACCAAGCACGGGAATAAAACGGCGGGCGACCATGTTTTCATCATGTCGCAATCAGCACTAGGTTATCTGATTTCATCGACAGTGACTCGGATCTTATCTATCTGCTCGTTATTTATACAAGACTGTCATAATGGTATGACTTGGCAGGTGCACTAACCTAGTCGTAGTTCGAGCTCAGACGTGGAAATCCTCCCATCGATAGCTACCGATTACTGTTACCCGTGAGAAATGGTAATCTTTCCGACGACCCCTGGGCCCTGGCCGATATGGACAGGTCTGGGATACCTATGGTTGGATCGGCACAAGCTACCGGGGCCGGGGGACGCTATACTCTGTGAGACGCCCTTCCCCGCGCGCCTGGCGCTAGCATCCCGCATTAATCTCGTCCTCTCTCGTCCTCTCTCTCTTTCTCTCTGGGTTTTATCGAACCTATCGGCCTGGGTGTTCGCCTGGACTGTCCTTTTCGAGCTTCTCGGCAGGCAAGGGCACGTCTTTAGTCATGCTAATCGCTCTGGTATCTCGCCCAGAGGAAACCTTATCTATGAGCTGAGGGTGCGATCAAGGAGGTCTGGGCATGGCATGTCATCGCGATTGATACCATTTGCTCGGTACCACGGGACAGACGGGCGCCGCAGCTGATATGTGATATGAAATCTAGAAACCGTTCTCTTTGACTATAATTTGTTTCCCCTTCATATACACTTGGCATTCTATACTTCCTGTCCATTTCTTGAGCATACTATCGACAACTCAAGATGGCGACGCAGGAAAAGGCGGAGAAGGGATTGGAGATCGTCCCCAGCTCTGGTGCCGGCGCTGGCGCCATTGAGGGATCCCACGAGCTGGTGAATGCATCGGGACATACTCAGGAACTGGAACGCAACTTCAGCTTGCTCTCCCTGGCCGGCGTAGGACTCGTCGTCGGAAATGTCTGGCCTGCCGTGGGCGGCAGCATCCTCGTCGCTCTGTATAATGGCGGACCACCTGGTACGTTGATATCACTAACTACGCAGACGCTTGCTTGCCTGGCCAGGCTAGATCCCAAGATACTAACGTATTCCAGGAGTTATATACGAGTTCATCACCGTCTCGGTCTTCTACTGGATGGTCGCGCTGTGCATCGCCGAGCTGGCGTCGGCCATCCCGTCCTCGGCCGGCGTGTACCACTGGGCCTCGGTCACGTCGGGCCCGCGCTGGGGCAAGCTCGTCGGCTACTACGCCGGCTGGTGGAACTACCTGGCCTGGGTGTTCGGCGGCGCGTCCATGTCGTCCATCGTCGGCAGCACCGTCGTCCAGATGTACGCCCTGAACCACCCCGACTTTGTCGCCGAGAGCTGGCACGTCTTCATCGTCTACATCATTGTCACCTGGGCCGCCTGCCTGTCCGTGTGCTTCTTCAACCGCGCCATGCCGTACCTCAACAACGTCGGCATCTTCTTCATCCTCGTCGGCTTTTTGGTCACCATCGTCGTGCTGGCCGTCATGCCCGGCCGCGGCGGCGGCGCCGCCCACGCCACCGACCGCTTCGTCTGGACCGAGTGGTCGGCCGACCTGGGCTACCCGACGGGCTTCGTCTTCGTGGCCGGCATGCTCAACGGCGCCTTCTCGGTCGGCGTGCCCGACGTGGTGTCGCACCTGGCCGAGGAGATCCCGAACCCGTCCCGGAACGTGCCCATCGCCATCGGCTTGCAGATGGGCATCGGCTTCATCACGGGCCTCGCGTACCTCATCGCCATCATGTACGCCATCAGCGACTTCGACGCCCTGTTCGAGGTGGCCTACCCGATCGCCGAGATCTACCGGCAGGGCACGGGCGGGTCGGCCGCGGGCGCCACGGGCTTGCTCTTCCTCGTGCTCGTGTGCATCGTCATCTGCCTCGTGGGGCTGTACATCACGGCGGGCCGGACGCTGTGGACGCTGGCGCGGGACGAGGCGACGCCGTTCTCGAAGCGCCTGGCCGAGGTCCACCCGTCCTTCCACGTGCCCGTCAACGCGACCGTGCTGAGCGCCGCCCTCATCACCGTGCTGGGCTGCATCTACGTCGGCAGCACGACGGCCTTCAACGCCTTCGCCGGCAGCTTTGTGCTCATGTCGTCGTCGTCGTACATTGCCGCCATCCTCCCGCACCTGCTGACCGGGCGCAGGAACATCACGTACGGCACGTTCCACCTCAACCGGGGCCCGCTGGGCTACGTGCTCAACACGGTGGCGTGCGGCTACATGATGGTCTGGTTCGTCATCTACTGCTTCCCGCCCGCGCTGCCGGTCGACGCGGCGTCCATGAACTATGCCGCGCTGCTCTGGGGAGGCTCGACCGTTTTCCTCACGGCCTGGTGGGTGTTTGGTGCCCGGAAGGGGTACCAGGGCCCCACGACTACCGGCGGTTCGACGCAGGTCGACATTTCCAAGAACATGCCTCAAGTCGCGCCAGAACCCTAGGCCGGTGATACTTCGATTAGCAAAAGAAAGTAGGTAGCTTGCCTATCAATAAAAGTTCGATTTCTCTTCTACTCTACTTGCGTGACAGTTTTCAGAAAGAGATGACACGCTTCACCAGAATCCAGACGCTGTGGTACTGCTACACTCATGAATACTAAGTAATCTCTGCCATGGCCATGTCTAATTGTCCTCGCTCTGTCTATACCAATGCGACCAGTTCAGGTAACTACCTAGTCACCAAAGTTTTATTCTACGTCTTCAGCATCAAGTGTCCCCAGGCCACTTTCTTTTCAAGCCGGGCACCTCAGCCAGCAGAGTCTCCATTTGTTTGAGGAGCTCCGGTATGCGGAAGGGCTTGGATACTACGTCATCCATACCACTTTTTCTCGCAACGGCGATTTGCTCGTTCCTCACGTTGGCCGTCACGGCGATCACTGGTACATGCCCACTAATCCTCCCCGTCTCTTGCATCTTTCTGATCTCTCTCACACAGGTCAGGCCGTCCATATTTGGCATTTCGAGGTCCATCAGGATGAGCGAGAGCCGCTTCCCGCCGGCCTTGAGAAACTCAGTGCCGTCCAGATAGGCAAGCGCCTCTAAGCCATCATTGGCAGTGCTCACTCCAATGCCTTGCTTTCTGAGCTGCTTGACGAGTACAGCCTGGTTTACCATGTTGTCTTCCACAACTAGAACATCCAAGTCGTGTGGATCGAATTTTGTGACCGTTCTTGTGGCGGACAGGTCGGCGACGGGGCCTTGTGGTTCGAGATCCTGTCGCTGGGGTAGCACCTGGTGCATCAATGATTCTTGGGCTACCTCGCGCTCGAGGTTGGCAGCTATAGTGGCCGAGATATCGTTGTTTTCAGGCTCTGACGTTTTCCGTGCCGCAATGAAGAAGCCGAAAGAACTACCCGATCCTGCTATAGAGGACACTCCGATCCGACCACCGTGCAGTTCTGCGAGCTGGCGCGAAATAAAAAGGCCGAGACCGCTGCCCCCATACTGCGCATGAGTCCTGGGCGATGCTTGAGAAAACTTTGTAAAGAGAACCTTCATCTCCTCCGGGGTCAGACCGCACCCAGTATCCTCAACCTTGAACCGTAGGTAAATGACTTCACCCGGGCCCCATTCTTCACCAGAAACCACATTGGAGTTTGGTGTCTTGGGCTCAATGTATTGGAAGTCGGAGTCGTTCACTGCCAGTGGTGGCTCTCGCGACACGTCGACCGATACGATGATATTCCGTGTGCTGGAAGAAGCGGTGAACTTGATTGCGTTGGTCAGCAGATTGATCAGAATCTGACGAACGCGACTTGGATCGAAAGTGGCCCATTCCACTTTAAGTTCTTCAAAGGATGGTTTTGCTTCGTTGACCATGTATATGTCTCGTGCTTGTAGCTGAGATTCAAACATTTGTACAGCCGTCTTGACCACTTCAGTCGGACGCGAGGCAATAGGTGTGATGTCCAAAAGATTGGAGTCAAGTTTTGAGACGGTAAGGATATCATCGACAATCGATTTTTGATGCTGTACGCATATCGATATTGTATTTGCTGATTCCAAACAGCCTTCCACGTCCTGCATTGATGGCGGCTGACCCGTGGCACGGCTGCTTTTGAGTGTTGCCATAATGTCGTCGGCGCACTGGAGGATGGCACTCAGGGGGTTTCTCATCTCGTGGGACGTTATGTCAATGAACTCATTCTGTTGCCGCCTCGTCTCTTCTGCCTCTTGAAGTCTAAGGTTTTGTAGGCCCTGCGCCCATTTGAGATGAGAAATATCGGTGATGGAACCCATGATGGCTCGGACAGATCCGTCCGCGGCGAACTCGGGCTGAGCAGATATCATGACCCAGTATTCTATATCCTCGCCATCGAGATCAACTGGTTTCATGAGAAGCCTCTTGAGTTGCAGCTCGGCTGTCCAAGGTTGGTGGTCCGTAATGATCTGGTGCCAGCCTTCTTCCGATAATTTTCTGCTGCTGTCTTCAATCTGTTCCATGAATGCCATCTCGTACGTGGCATCACGAGGATGGCCCGTCATCTCGTGGTAACGATCATTGGCTTCTCGTAGAACTCCATCGGGATCGAAAAGAAACATTCCCAGAGGCGACAGCTCAGTCATCCGCCGCAGGCGATTTGTTTGCATTGCCAGTTGGGCGGTCAGGTGTTCTGATTTCAACGCCGCTGCCTCTGCGGCGTCTCGGTTACGACGAACCTCCTCCTCAAACAGCATGAAAGATGCCAAGGACGTCGCTAGTTGTCGGTTCAGAAAACTCGAGAACGCTCTATACCCATCGTCATATGGCCGGCGTGGATTGACGCCAAGTACCAAAAAGGCCAGGACCGTGTCTCCATTTGTGGGCCGAATGGGAAATATGACAGCCTTGTCGCAAGGTTCGCCAAAACCACGCCAATGGATCCCCTCGAGGAGTTCTTCTGGCAGGCTGCCGTCCCGGGTATGAAGTAGTGTGGGCTCGCGGGTCCGCATCGCTTCGCGAAACGAAGGAATGAAGCCTTCGCGGCTGCGCTTGAGGTCGAGTTGATGTGGCGCTGCAATGTGGCCTTCGGGTATACCAATGGAGCCTTCGTAAAAGCAACTCTTCATCGACATGGTGCTGCTAGATGAAGTCGAGGACTGATCGTTATCTTCTGCATCGCCGACAGAGTACAAAAGTGCGAACGGCACGTCGAAATGGTTTTCCTCGAGGGCCTCCAGCAGCAGTTTCCAGAATTGCTTGATTCCCTTTGCCTTGGAGACCAAGCTGCCGACCTTGCTTACGGTCTGCGTCCGGCGGTGACTAAGAACTGATTGGGTGGTTTCGAACGGGGTATTGAAAAAGCCGACGATCTTCTTGGTGCCTCCGCACAGCGGAGTCCATGACCATGAGTAAAAGGTTTCCTCGAGGAAACCGTGGCGATGGATCGGTAAATAATCGTCCTCCTTCCGAATGCTCACTCCCGTCCGCGCACACTCGGCAAACAGATCACTGATGGAGTCCCAAACTTCCGAGAAGGGGCCCGAGAAGCCGGTTCCCATCATATTCGGATGCTTGTGGCCGGCAACTTCGCGACCATATGCTTCATTATACAGCATCGTCAAATCGGCACCCCAGAACAGGGCAGTAGGGAAGGGACTGCTCATGACGAGATTGGCGACCTGGCGTAATTCGGGCGACCAATTCTTCATGGGGCCCAGTGGTGTCGTTTCCCAGGGTATGGATCTGGCTAATTCCATGTGTTTCGAGATGATGCCTTTCGGCCGAGGCTCGGTCCAGTCCGGGCATGCCTTGGCAGGGGAGGCGAGGGTTAATTTCTTGCTCTGGGACGAGTCGCCAGTGCTACTAGAGTTGGTGACGATGTCCTTGGGCTTGGTGCCGGTAGGGCGTTGATTAGGTATTTGTTTCGAGGAGCCCTTACTTATGGCTGTATTGCCGTTACTAGCACCGGTTGCCACGACGGAAGGCTTCGAAGCCGACATGTCGGAAGAATTGCGTGACGGGCGGCTGGATGATAGCGATAGCTCGCGCACATGTATGCCCTTGTTCCAGAGGTTCCCGCTGACGAGGCGCCAACGCTTCCTAACAGTAGAGCCCGTCCATAACATGTCAGCATACAAGAAACTCAAGGGAAAGCAGTCCCGCGAGTCATCATGCTGTGTGACTCCGATGGCCCAGGATCGAAAGTCCTGGTAGGTAGCGCCCGTATTGGGCTCTACCTGGCCTCTGTTCCCAGTAATGACATCGTTGAGGCGCTCGTGGAGGCGGAGGGCCGTGTTGCAGAAGATGGGATCAAGGCCATTCAATGTATATGGGGCGTGGATATCTGGATCCAGGTCCAGGACAAAGGTAGGGCGGGAGTCTTGATCAAGGACCTCACACACATCAAGACCAGTAAACTCGGTGCGGGAGTTGAGTTTGTCCTGGTTCGGGGTGATGGTGGTGGTGGCGGCAGTGGCGGCGGTGGCAGCGGGCGTCTCCCGGCTGCCGGTCTCAACACCAGCGGTATTGGCACCAGGGGCGAGTTCCGGACCTGCGGCCAAGACTGCCGGGCTCTGGTCATTGTTTGGCGAGTCTGCCATGGCAGCCGACCGGATCACAAGCGGGCACAAGACGGAGGACCGGCTGGCAGCAGCATGTATGAAGAGGTCCGTCCAGCTCCGTCCAGGTCTGGTAGACTTGCTGGGTGGGGATCAGCTAACAGACGACCTGCATTCCCCTTAGCACCGCGTCTGCCGGACTGCCCGTTCGCGATCGGGGTATCGGTACCGTCTTCTGGAAGAACAAAACAAAAAATGGTGGTAGGGAAGAGGGTCACGGGTCCGTCCCACGCAGTCAGTGCAGGTTGTCTAGGTAGGTAGAAGAGTCCCGGGGGCGAGGCGGGCCTGGCTGGTTGTCTGGGTAGGTTGTGTGCATCCGGGGCCAGCCAGGCGTGACAGCCATTTCCGACCTCGACAGAATTGTCGCAGCGGCAGCGGCTGGAGACGAATGGATGGGCTTTGCACATGGATCCAATTCTGAATCGTGGAGTTGGGCCGGTAAATGGTTGGATGGAGGGACGCTATGACAGCAGGCAGGTCGGCAGGTCCCCAGGCTCCAGATCATCAAATGCCCACAGCTACACAGTACGTAGCGTACCTACCTAACTTACTGACTACGTACTAAAAGGTCAGGTCCGAGATTCCACTGTTTGTTCGACGATGGGCCGGCCGCCTGAATGAATAGTCGAGCAGCTGAGCAGATGACTTCTGACTGGTCGCAGCCCCGGCTAGAACAGCCTGTGTGGCTTGCACACATGTCTTACTGAGTCGCTGCTCATCTCGCCTAAGGAACAAAATCGGCGGTAGAAAAGAAATACGGTCATGCTTACGTACGGCAGCTATGACCTAATTTCTAACCCTAGGCCTTCCGCTATCGAATCTCCTAGCTGAGATGAATGTTGGGCAGCTTTGGGTGATCTGATCAGCCGCAGAGGCACCCGTCGGCAAGAATGGATTGGCACTATTCCCGGGCTCATTACTCGCTCGCAATGGGAATCAACCAGGAAAATCAAGGATCTCGCACCCAGACAATCAAAATGGGCGATTATTCGGTAGATCTGCTCAAGTACAGGGCGCCTTACCCATACACCGACCCAAAGAAGAAGCGAATGGGAACTTGACCTACTTGGGCCCCCCACAATAGACGTTGCGAGGGTGCAAGCGGGAACTTGCAAAATGGCGTCAATCGATTGGGTGGGCAGTACGCTAATACATGTTCCAAGAGCCACTGGAAATTTGAGAATAATTCCGTCAGTACCGACACTACAGATTACACTACGACGAGCCTTGTACGCATGCAGAGCCTCAAGAGCCTCTTGTTCCGACTATGCAGCACATTATATCTTGTATGATATTTAAACATGAAAAGACATGATTGGAGAGCTGGCGGGCAACTTGATAGCCAAATAGCCTTCAACACAGTTGAGCCCCAACTTGGCAGAGAACGAACAGGTGGGTCAGAACCTTTAGAGTGGGCTCCCCGCCCTACCGTCGCCTTTCACCCCCAGCTTGCGAGGCACCTTGGCCTGTCAACTGAAGTTACTGACAGCTGAACCCGAACCGTCACTAATTTTAAGTGACATTCATGTGGATTCCAACCCCATGATTTTTTTTAAGTTACTGAACTACGCTTTTCGTTCTACGAAATAATACCTGTATATTCCCATTTCTGCCCTCTTGCTACTCTCTTATCCAGCCTCGACGGCCATGTCCAGCAAACTCGCCTGCAGCCAAGCTGATCGACGTTCATATGCATCCCACTCCCCCACCCTGCTGCTTCGTACCGAGCCCTTGCAGCGTCGTTTCTTCGTGTCGTTCAAGCCTAGCGGCTCCGAGACGGACAATCATCTCCGCTCGTGTACAGCTGCATCCACAGGTCTCCATGTCATGAACATGGCGAGAACACCTTCGCTCCACAACCGCATGGGACCCTGCAGACCTGACAGACCTTGATAGGCAACTGGTAACTGGTAGCAGTACCATGTGCTCCATATACGTGGTGTAACAACGCAGTTCATATCCACCTAGAGCAGTGGGTGGCTCTCTCTTACCCACACGATTTGTGCCTGAACAGCCTTGTCTTGCTCTTCTCTGTCTCCAAATGTCATCGCCGTCGACCATTTCAGGGCACGCAGGTTGATGGTCATGGTCCTTGGTCTTTGCTGTTGGAGAACTATGCAATATTGATACTGCAGTTCGAACTTCCATGAGCAAAATCCCCACGATCCTGATTAATCCAATGCCTTTCCGGATTCAATTTCATCTGATGAAGAGAGTATACTCAAATGGCAAGATGGGAGGTGGGCATTTCGTCCGTAGTCACCAGATTTGCCTGATTTTCTAGCCTTTGGCTGAATATTAGATAGTCTTCGGACAATATCTCTCTTCAAAGTCTCTATATTGCCAGGTCACCGGATATGTTTAATTCAATTTATGTGTGCCTAGGGAGTGGATAGACATATGTTTGCCATTCGATATCGTGGATAGAATTCAATGACTATACAAAGGCAAACACTCTTTGTTTGGAACCTGAAGTGTCGGCTTAATCAGTCACAACATCTGACATGAAAGCACGGGTATATAAATGATTCGGTCGATGCTTTCTGCAAGCTTTCCCATACTGAAATGTTGTTACACTCTCACGATAGAGGTCAACCTTCATTATAGGACAAAAGATATTCCCGTGATAGCAATGGGATTGTAAGTATAAATCATCATCATGATATCACTTCTTGAAGCGCCTTTCACTAATGAGAAACGACAGCTCGAGAGTCAGATTTTCAATCATTGTGCCCTCCGATTAAGTTATATTGTCTGGGTCTAGAGAAGACTGAAGTGATGAAACAAGTATTCGGGTCACTAACTAACTTCACTCAGCTTCTTTTTGACGGATTGGACAGCACAACAAATCATAATTCTAGAGTGATTCGACTCAATAATACGTGGCGAATACATAATTTGAATCGGCCATTGTCCTGATGGCGTTCATTCAAATTAAGAGTCATCTTGATAACCATTCATTATCTTCCGTCAATATCTAATCAGACAGTTGGGAAGACGAGTAGAGGTCAAGTGGACTTTGTGATCACACCCGCACAGATGCATCCATTCTGGCAGTAATATAGAGTAGTATCATGTATTTGTTTGAATCAAAGCTATACGTCTAATTATATGGCTCTGCTATACTCTTGGCTCACTCGGCGATGTATATCTTTGTCAGCGCCGTTAGTAGTGGTTAGGTTTGACAACATCTTCCCTAATCGCCCCAGCGACCGCTTGAGAGTCGGCGATGCCCTCTCTTTCTTCAACTGCGCCGAGGCTGTGGTCCCCGACCGTCCCAGTCGTCTTCATGTGGCAGAAAATGACTGAGAGCCAGGAAATTCTGCAGCTAGTAGCTCAAGCTTTTTGTGTTTGTTTTGAAGCCCTCGTGACTCTCCTCCACAGCTTTGCAACTGTCTCCATCACCTGGCAACCGCCTGCATCCGCATCCATCAACGACAACCATCGTTGCTGGATGCAACCAGGCAAGTGGTGATCGTCACTGAGTTTTCAAGGTATACTGCGCACATTTTGTGTGGAATTTCCCGTGCGATTTCTGTTCCGCCCTGGTCCTCGATCCAGTCTGATCAACTCCATCCGTCGTCGTCCGCGACAGGACCTGATGACAGGATGGACGGCTCGGTAAGTCACCAACAGTCTCCTAGATCTCTTCTCCTCATTCGTCCTCATCCCCATTATTCCTTTCCTGGTCAATTTCTTCAAACCAGTCTCTGTCAACGATATGGTTTTCCCATTTCCTTGATAATGTATTCATTCAATCGCGATGGGTGTTGACCAAGTCTTGCAATCAGGACCATCACCACACGGCAGAGGAGGAAGCGCTCGCCATGGGTCTCGACGGCACCTGGCTGCTTGAACTCTACCGACTCAGTGATCAATTGCAACCTTCACTGGAGAATGATGGAGACGAATTTTGTTTCACTTGGCCAAGTGTCAATTCACCTGACCGGACTCTGGAAGCTCAGAATCCCGGTGATCAGGTTCAAGAGTCCCCTCAAGTTGGTAGAGGTTCTGATGACGAGGCTTCTCAAGCCGTCGACGTCTCGCGATCTCGCCGGGCTACGTCACCTCCTTACAGTCCTCCCAATCCTTCTCAACGCCGCCTCCTTCAGTGGTTTGAGGATCTTCCCGCTCAATATGACCAGTTTGCTGAGGTTGTCGCCAATTCCCCCGCCGAATGGGACCCGGCTTTCCGGAGTTCCGATACTTCATTCGACCGCTATCCAATTCGTGCGCAACCAACTGTTGCTCATGGACATTTCCATCAAGGACAGTTGGTTCCAGGAGTCAGAGGACAAGCTAACGCACAACTTCGAACCATTGGCACCTCGTCGGCCAACGTCAATTTGCGTCGTCCCAGATCCGAGTTGCCTAACCCTTCACTGTTCATGTCTCGGGATCCCGCACACCCTACTGGCCCGTTTCCGCAGTTTCATGAAAGACAGATGCATCGAAGACAATCCGTTCGAAGACAGCCCCATCAAGGACCATTCAATCGAGGACAGTCTCATCGAGAACAGCCTCATCAAGACCAGTATCGCGATGGACCGTTCCAGCGGGGACAATTCCATCGAGAACAGCCCCGTCGAGAACAACTCCCTCAAGGATGGTTCAATCAGGGACAGTTTTATCAAGAACAGGGTCGTGAAGGAATTTTTTTTCGAGGACGCCTCCATCAGGGACAGTTCAATCAGGGACAATTCCATCAAGGACCGGTCAATCAAGCACAGTCTCATCGAGGAACGCTCCTTCAAGGACAGCCAGTTGCACGACGCGGAATGCCATTGCCATGGACTGTTGACGATTTGCCAGCGTATCCCAACTGGAGTCCTCACACGTCTGATACTTCATCGTCCTCGTCCTCGAGTCCTGAGCAGCCCGCTGCTCATCAGGGAGAGTCCCATCAAAGTGTCAGAGGTCTGAACCGCTCATTGCATCAAGATACTGGCGCCTCTCTGGCCGACTACAGTCTGCGTCCTACTTCCATTCCCTACACTTCATCGACATCGGCTCTGCGTCCTGCGCGTTCCTCTGTTCAGGATCAACCATCTCTCGAGGCAGCCAGAGGATATGGAGGTTCGTTGCCTCAAGCAAGTGGTGTTGCGATGAACGACCGGGGGCTCCGTTCTCGTAATTCCACTGCCTTGCCGAGCCGGCCTTCAAGAACCGTCGATGGCCCGGCTCAACGCCGACAGTCCCCTCAGGCACCTACAGGAGTTGTTGATCCTCAGTCTGGCGGCCTCCCTCCGCGCCGCCGGACTGCTCACGATTTTCCCAATTTCTTGCTGAACACGCCTATTGCCTCAGATTCTCCTGCTCCTCGGTATCCACGGCACCCTCGGCCAGTGGGAGATCTTGGCAACTCGATGCCTAGGGCTTTTCGAACCTCATCAGAGATTGTGAACCCGGGTCGGCGTGTTCTACGATCCCAGCAGAGATCCGGACCTCCGGATGACCCCAGGTTGCATCCGTCCGATACTATCTCGCCACAGGGCCGGACTAGGTCATCCAAGAAGGCTGATCCGTAGAGGTCAGCTGTCGTCCCCGACCAAGGCTCACAAGGGACACCGAACCCCAAAGCAGAAGAATGGAGCTTCTGAAGCGACGACGTGCCGGTGAGAAGACCGACAAGCTCTCAGAGTCTCATTCACTGAGAGAAAGCTGGCAACTTTTTGGGCAAAGTATCAGGTGAAAGCGAATAATTCTCAGGCTGCCATCCCCCCTCGTCCCCTTTCTCCTAATTTCTTTTCATTGCCTTTCTCTTCTTTCATAGTAATAGAGCAATTTCCTCTGACAACAGAAATTCGTCCCGACTGTGCATTATATTTAGGGCTAATCTTCTCTGTATTTCATCCGTTTATGGCAGACAACAGAAGAGTGCCTTCTCGACCAGCTGCCCAGTTAAGACCATCAACTATC
The DNA here is from genome assembly GCA_001599175.1 of Pestalotiopsis sp. JCM 9685. NCBI lineage: Eukaryota > Fungi > Ascomycota > Sordariomycetes > Amphisphaeriales > Sporocadaceae > Pestalotiopsis > Pestalotiopsis sp. JCM 9685. The sequence continues at coordinate 537,255 of BCGF01000002.1, read as the reverse complement.
AGCCTCAATCTGTAGATGAGACGGAAGAGTCTATTCCTGCGAAGCCCCCGCTCAGACACTCGTCCGATGAGTAGCCTGCTATCAAATACGATCCGAGGGCAAAGAAGCCAGAATCGGACGATTCGCCTTCGCCAGCCGGGCGAGAATTCTAGACTGTCTAGAACTCGTCAATCAGGATGGAAAACCACCAGAACAATACTAGTGGTTCAGGCCGACCGATCCTCCCGCGTCCGCCTTCCCAGAGCTCTGGTGATTCTGCTCCTCGCACCCAGCAGCAGGAGCGGTTACCCAATCTCCCCCTCCCCTTCACCCCGCTTGAACGCCTAATACACCGCATTCAACATTCTCGTCGCCGCAAGAAGAAGACTTCGGGGCCACAGGCGGAGAACAATCGCATTACCAAAAACAAGGGCCACTCCGGAATAGATGAGCGTCAGCGATCGGAGTACGATCTGCTACATCTGAAATTCGTGCCCATCGCACAGAGGCCCGACCCGGACAACGCCCAGATGCCTCAGGGTCTGCAGGCTGTCAAGGCATTGTTTGCAGGAGCTGCAAACGCGACGAGGCCGTTGGCCAGCCAGCTCCAGAGGGGCTCGCTGCCTACCTTGCCTCAGGCTTGTGGGCTTGGGAACACACCTGGCTCAGTTTCTTTCAACCATTCTTTTACGAATGAGCCTTTGCCAGATCCTGTTGCGCATGCGTGGCAGTGGAGTGTGTATTTTTCTTTCATCGCAGCTTTGGATTCCCTTCTTCTGTTCCTTCCAAATTAATTATGGCAAAACACTTACTAACCACTTCTTTGTAGCGAACACTGATCCACGCGAGCGTTCTTCAAATCAGCACAACATTCACCAAACAAACATTGAGATTTGCAGAGAGCCTGCCTCTGGAACTCACAACCAAACCAACGACAAAGACCTTGGAGTCACGCACGCAGATCAGAGAGTTCCATCCAGCGCAATTGCACCCTTGAATAAACACGCAAACATGACCGGCAGTTACGCATCCACCGATCCGTTTGGCAACTACGTCGTTCCGCCGCCCATCACGTACCAACCTCAGTACCCACCTCGTTTGCAACCTCAATCGTCGGCCCTAAAGAAGGGAGAAACTATTCGTGTCACCATTGGCGAGGTCCACGGGGGACAGATAATGTCTCAAGAAGACATGCTCAAGCGGAACAGTATCGGCGAAGAGGACCTTCCTCTTCTAGGCCTCGACTCTTTGGATCTGGGTGAACACCGCTTTCCCAAGGAGCATCTCGGCTTCGACGTCAACAACAACCTGTATCAAAAGTCTCCCAGATGGGAACCCAAGTCCGACCTGCAGCCCAAAGTCACTCTGCAGGGAGGGGAGGTCTTTGACCCGAACAAGTACGCCCGCACCATCAACATTGGCGTTCGAGAGTTCCTCCTCAAGGACAGAGTTACAGCCAATTGTCGTCCCGACGCCGACGTGAACAGCCTTACCGATCAGCAGCAGTTCCACCGCCGCGAGATCCTCACCAGAGCCTGGCAATTGTACTGCGCCCGCGAGCTGCGCGCCCGTGGCAACCGGGGCTACTACTGCATCGACCGGCGCAACGTCCTGAGCCTCCGCAACGACGAGAAACATCTCATTGAGGCTGCCATCGTCGCCAAGTGGGAGGAGGTACCCAGCGTTCCCGGCGGATGGGCCTTCGTCGGAGCGGACCAGCTCGTGTTGCCGAATTTCGAACCCATCGACATGCTCGGCATCTTCGAGGCGCAGCTGTCCCAGTTCGGCGGCGACATCGAGGACATGATAGTCGTCCGAGGTCAAGCTCTCGCCCCTCCGACGCCTTCGCCCGATGCTCTCATCGATCCGAAACAGGACCAACTTGTTGAGAGCAATAAGGTGAAGCGCGCATTCGACGCACCCAAGGCCAAGTCCAAGCGACGACGAGCAAAGGACGAGAGCGATGACGACTACGTACCCTAAGCACCTATCCCCTTGCGGAGTGTCACGACTACACAAACACGAAAACCGTCCGAAAAAAAAAAAAAAAAAACTTGGAAAAGACAAAACCCAGAAAAAAAGATTCCTCTTTTAGATCATCCGAGCTCGCGCCACTTGCGGAACTGTTTTTACAGCAATGAGCATAGACAACGGCGTTCAGTTTGCATTTTTTTTGTACCTTTCGTCCGGCTGAGCATGGAGATCTGACAACATCTTCGAGCACTTGGGCTCACGGACATGAGTTGTATACGCAATCCATACTTCGCAAAGTCTTGTACCAGATCTCTTGCCAGCACGCCCTCTTTTGTTTTTTCTTCTTCTCCAGCAAGATGTCAGAGATGTTAATCTTCTTCTGGTGCGCACTCTCTCTGGACTTGAGAACCATTGAGCATTGATCATCGACTCGTCTGGATGCAATCATGTTCCAGAAGGTTTTGCATCGTATCTCTTGTACATTCTTGCTTGGTTCAGTTGTAACTTTAAGGACAGACTTGGAGAAGAGATCCTCCTTGGTAGAAGGAAAATTGATGATCTCCATCAACACGTGTTCTTATTGATTTTAATTCGTGATGACTGAGAAAATCTTGATCACACAAATGAGTAGCCATGTGTTCTAGACTATAGATGATGTGAGACAAAATGCTGACGGTGATAGGCTTCCTAATTCTTCTCCAGTCGAGCTTGCTTATCAGGTATCCGTAAACCCACAGCCACTTCATTGTCGTCAACCTCAAAGATGTATCTCACAGGAACACCCTCAAGAGCACCGACATCCATCCACGTGATACACGTCGGCGTGTCCATATCCACTGGCGCACTTCTGTCCTGGAAGACGGCGACAAACTGTCTCAAGTTGCCGCTGACCACATTGCTAGGGTACAGCCGCATATCCAGGTCCTTGACGTCGTCGATGCCCGCCCCCGCCGCCGCCTCGCTCCTGATGTCCGTCCCGTCGACCACGAGCTCCAGAACCACAAGCCCGGGGCCCTCTTTCGTCACGTTGAGCACCGCGTAGCTCTTCTCGCCATCCCGATCGGCGGCGGCATACTCTCCCGTAAACCTCACCGCCATCTGCCGGGCCGCCAGCTCCTGGAGCGCCAGCAGCGCCAGCGAGACGACGTCGGCATAGACATTCAGATCCGGCGCGTCCGTCTCCGCGTCATGCGCAAGTATCGCAAAGCCGGCGTCAAAATCGGGCGCCAGGCCGAAATAGCTGCTGTACCGCCCCGCGGAGCCCGTCTTGGTGTAGACGTCGAGGATGGACGAGTTGGCCCGCTCGCCCGCGTGGTAGATCTCCCAGGGCCTACCGACGGCATTGCGCAGGTTCGAAGTGTCGGCCGCGGGCTGCAGCCAGCGGCGCGTCTGCGCGGGCGGGAGCAGCCGCGACGACAGCACGGCGCGGCCCGCCCGGGCCAGGTCGGCCGTGCTCGTGTACAGCGACAGGGCGGCTGGCTCGCCGGTGGCTGTGCGGTTCAGGCCGTCGCCGAAGATTTGGGTGTCTGCGTCGAGGAGGCCGCTTTGGGTCATGTTGGAGGGCTCGAGGATCGACTGTCTCAAGAAATCTGAGAATGACTGCCCCGAGCGTGTTTCAATCGCATAAGCGAGGAGCTGGAATGCAGCGTTTGAGACGATCGGCGTCGTGTCGGCGAGGAAGTAGGGGGTTCCCGAAGATATTGCTTCCAAGAATGTTTGCTTGTCACAGGCTTCGACGACGTTGCAGGCGTCCGCTGGGTCAAGTCGGTCAGTACGGATACGCTGTCATCGGGATACCGATATGGAGAAGATTGCAAAAGTAGAACTTACAATCCCGGACCAGGCCCGACATATGAGATGCGAGGCTTCCGACTGTTATGGAGTTCCATTCAACCCCGATGTCAATGTCGTATTCAGAAGCATTCAAAGATACCTGCTTGAGCTCGGGAAGAAAGTCGGTAATAGGTGAAGACCAAGACCCATCAGTCGTCAAGACGAGCCAAGAGTAGACGGTAAATAACTGTGTCAGAGTGCCGACAGGAAAAACAGTCTGCGTTGTCACATTCTCAGTCGTCTCCAGTAGTGTCGCCGTGTGGTGATACTCGAATATGATGGGGTCTTCTCCAGCGGCCTGGTTCCCCGAGAAGAGGACCACGGAGAACGAAGTCGTGTTAGGAGTGATGGCGCCAAAGTCATCGCTACCGCCTGACTGGATTAGGTCGTCGAAGACACTTGTGAATTCTTGCGCGAAACTCTGGATGGCGCTCGAGTTCTTATCGAGGTTGGGCGGTGGGTAGTATGCTTGGAGGAGAGGACATGGTTGGTAAACTGTATGTGCCAATGTTGTATTCAATAAAGAAAGGACCTCTAAGGTCATGAAAGATCTATCGCGACGCATGATGTGAAAACACAACTCTGAATTCAATGTTGGATAGCACGAGGGGTGAGGGACAACTTGATATGTCAACAGAGATCAAACTTGAGCAACCAATGTTTTCAATTTATACTGATAAATCGGAGACACGCAACGGCCCAAGTCGAATTCTACATTCTATATCATCGGTCAGCTTAGCCACAAAGGATTCCGCTACTCGTGCTTATTTTGGAGTGGGCCAGGAATTCGGAGCGTTCACCGGGGCTCCGGGACTCGATTTCAAAGTCCGCTCCGGCTTCGATGGTCCACTCCACGGAGCACTGCCTCGTCTTTCATCAAATCAGAGAAAAGAATGAGCAGAACTACAGTTGAAAATTCGGGAAATTTTGATTATGTCTGGGACAATCATTTACTAATTGACATTTCCGTTCATGTTGACACACCTCGACCTTTAGCAAGAATGCAGGATCATTATCCATGGTGCTTTCAGAAAACATGTTATAGAAACTGCAATACTGCCAGTATATCAAACTACGAATAAGCCGCGCAACATGCCATTTTCATTTCTTAATTTCCTCAAGGCCACTTTTTCTGGCAGACCTGACCTTCATTACAAGTCGTCGCATTCCAGGCCTGTTGCAGCTCATTCGCACTGAGCTCTCTCGCATCGGCTTCAAGTTGGTCCAATGTCGCGCGCCTCTGGTCCCAGTCCCCTCCCGGTATGTAGGGTACCTTCTCCAGCAGGTTCAAGTCTGGCCACTCGTAGTACTCGGGCTCGTTCCTGTACGCCAGACCCAGTCCGTCCTGGGCCTCGGGCGGGTAGAACGGGACCTCGTTGGGCGCGTACTGGTACTGCACGCACTCGGCAATGGTGACCTGTGGGATCGCGGCAAAGAAGTCGTCATACGCCGGATCCAGCGCCTCGCCCAAGCTGGATATCCTGGCCGGTGATGCTTCGGGAGGCTGGATGACGCTCCACGGGTCCCGGCACGTGTCCGTCTCGCACGACTTCATGACCATGAGCAGCGCATTGAGCCGCGACCTGACCCGCTGGTAGTTGGCGTCGGGCGACTCGGCCAGGTTGTGGAGCTCGTACGGGTCGTGCACCGAGTCGTACAGCTCCGTGTCCCCCGTGCACCAGCTCGAGTAGACGTAGGCGTACGTGTCGCTGACGATGCGCATCGTCTTGTACGTGTTGTTCTTGTACATGCCCGTCGGGCCGTCGCCGCCGGTCCATGTGGGGATCTCGGTAAAGGCCCTGCCCCAGAACTCTACGTTGATGGCCTCCTTCTGCCGGCCGATGGTCAGGTTTCGCGGGTTCTCCCACGCTTCGAGCATGCTGGTGCCGTCGAGGAACGGAGGCCGGTCTGCCATGGCCAGCTTGGCAATGTCGAGAAAGGTGGGAGCAAAATCCGTGACTGTGCTGGGCAGGTGGGATACTAGACCTTCTCCGATCCCTGGCCCTCTCACTACGAGAGGGATATTGGCATCTTCAATGTAAGGGGAACATTTTCCGACATCTCGATGGGACCCCAAGTGGTAGCCTTGGTCGGTCGAAAAGATGATGTAGGTATTATCTAGTTTTCCAGCCTTGTCGAGCGCCTGCACGGTGTCTTCAATAATGTCATCTACTCCCTCGAGCGCCTCCTGGCGGCGCTGGTGCAGTCTTTGGACATCGTCCAGCTGCGTCGAGTTCAGGCGTGGCAGTCCCGTCCACCAGCTCGGCCTATTTTGGTGCAGCTCGTCTGGCGGGTTGAAGTTGGGGCGGTATCGCAGCGTCAAGTTGGCATACTTGTCTAGATACCGCGACGGCGGCGTCGGTGGATCTGTATAGTTCTCTACGTGCGGCGCAGTGGGAGCGATCATGAGGAAGAAGGGGTCTTCCTGAGCCGTGAGCTCTTGCAGCCTGGCCAGGGCCTTGACGCGCAGTACATCACTTTGCTGCCAACCTTCGTAGTAGACGGGTGTTGCCCCATCTCGCGACATGACCACGCTGTTGTGAACGTTTATGTACGGGTCGAGCTTGAATCATCGTGATCAGTTCGTTGAACGGAAAGTCTATCACATCAACACTTACGAGAACATCAATGTGACTCCATCCCTTAGGTGCCGGGGAATAGTTAAGCAGAGAGTTTCCATTGTAGAGTTTTCCGATATCTGTAGAATTTGGTCAGCACTGCAAATGACACTTGCAATACATCCGGAACTGGCTTGAACTATACATTCAGCACGATATCCTGCCCTAACGAGCCAATGAGGCAGATATTCATTGTCTTCGCCCGCAGTAACGAACTTGGGATAGCCGCCGCTTTTGATCAACGTTAGAACTTGACTCTGTCACAGAGGATGGTCGCTCTTACTCACCCTGGAGCAGCCACTTGAGTATTGTTCGTGTTGTGGGCTGCTTGGCCGCGCATCAGAGACACGCGACTTGGGCATCATACTGCTATGGTAGCATAGTGATTGGTGAATAATGTGCCCTTGGCCACCAAGTGTTTCTGCAATGATTCCATATAGTCCAACGAGTCATGGTGGTAATCTTGATCATCTGTGAAAATAAAAACAATATTTGGTCTGCTGGTGGACGCCGATACCACCAAGTTGCTGGCAGCAAGCAGCAAGGACGCGAAAAGACCAAGACTCTTCATGGCGAACCGGACTGGCTCCCAGGCCAGTATCGTCACAGTAGAAGATTATAGAGATGCCTGTAATTGACGGGTGGTTACACAAGTTCTAACAACTGAGAACACTATTGCTGATGCAGTAGTTTCGACTTTAGACTTATTATCAAAGTCGTCTTCGACCTGCAGACTCAAAAGTGCGGAGAAGTTTACACGAAACTCTGCAGGGGTCACAATCGATCGACTCTGTTGACGCTCGATTCGCAAGTTCGTCGTCCCCTCAAAGACTGCACGATGTCTTCCCCCGCAACCAATATTCCCTCTCCGCCGCCGTAAATGGGAAGGTCGACGCCGTAGGTATCCACCGACTCACTGCCGATTTGCCCATCAGTATACGAAATGGCGTGCTTTTTCCGTAACCCTGGACCTTTCGCAACCACCGCGAAAGAACCTTGATAAATACAGTATAAATGTGGGGCTATGCATCTCAAATTGCCGGGTATCAACCGACCATAACGAGTCTACTATCACAATAGGATTCTAAAGCTGTAGTAATTTTCGCATTATTCGGGTTTTTCGTTTCCCGTCCATCTTGGAAGGTAATGTAACAAAGAAACCAAGCTGCTGCCAACTTTCTTCGAATGTGGCGTCATCATAGTACCACTGTCGTCATGGAGCACGAGGCTCCCTGAAGTCTGTCTATATCTATATATACAAATGCAGCCATGGCCCGATTGTGCTTCAATCAGGAATGAATGTAGCATGTAATGAGAGGCTGTATCTTCTCTTTTGATCACATTTGGACCGAAGCATCAATGATGGGTCATACACACATTTTTGAACAAGCATCATAGTAAACGGCTGTCACGATGCATCAGGGCACTTTTGTTTTTAGGAAATTTCATTTCACATTTGTCCAAGCAAGATTTTCCTTCATCTATGACAAGTATGGTCTATATTGTTATTGTTCTGTTAGTTCTGATATCCGACTTGTTCCCAAGAGATATTGATGGTCTCGGCCTTCCTAGTGCGAGCTGAGAAACATGTCGTTATTTGGCTATTATAAAATGTGTTCAAGATCAATCACACTCTAGAATTACCCATGAGCTAAGTTGAAGCCATAAGTTCATTAGAAGCTGAAAAGCCAGCCATTTGAACGTTTTCCTAATCCAAGGTTTTAAAGTTTGCCTTACTGGTTGAGGGGTTGGCGCGTCCGAGAACAGGTATCTTTCTTTCCAAGGTTTAAGACACAGATATACCACTTTATGATGGCAAGCAGAGGATTCATCACGACGAGCGACGGCGTGGGCATTAGCTACACGCAGGACGGCCCGGCAGATGGTGCAAACATCCTGTTCCTACCCGGCTGGCGGCAGACCGCCGCCCAGTGGGAGAAACAAGTCGACCACTTCCGCGCCGAGTACCGCGTCACCACCTTTGACTACCGGGGGCACGGGGAGTCGGACAAGCCGACGTCCGGATACACGGTCCGTGTCCTCGCGGGCGACCTCAATGAACTCCTCGGGAGTCTCGGTCTCAGAGGGTGCACGGCAGTCGGGCATTCCATGGGGGCTTCGGTCGTGTGGGCGTTCTGGGACGCTTATCCCGGGTCGAGACATCTCATCCACAAGTTTGTCATCGCGGATCAGGCGCCCTGCATGCTCATCGACCCGAGCTGGAGCGAGGCACAAATAAAGCATTACGGCGCCGTGTTCACTCAAGAGACACTGGACCAGCTTCCGGAAATATTCGACGACATGATCCCGGCAGCCATCAGAGGCATGTTTACAGAGCACGCCAGCGAGGTGGATCTGGCCTGGTTCTTTGCCCAGAATGAAAAGTGCCCCAAGAATATCGCCATTGAACTTTTGAGAAACCACGCTTCGCAGGACTGGAGAGCAGTTATACCGAAGCTGAATATGCCCGTGTTGGTCATCAGCGCCGAAGGTGGCCAGTTTCCGCTAGAGACAGGAGTATGGATTCAAGAGCAGGTTTTCGATTGTCAGCTCGTCGTGGTTAAGAAGGATGAAGGTGCTTGCCACTTCATGTTTTGGGAAGCATCTCAAAAGTTCAATAGCCTTGTCCAAGAGTTCATAGGGGGGTCGTCAGGCTGACAAGTTTACTGGTCTTAAGAAGAAGAGCACAAGTTTCTTCCCTGGCAATACAACGCTTTTGTTATTTTTTCTACCTTGGTATCCAAACCGTCTACAAAACGTGGGTATCATACACCTTTTCTAGCCGGATATCTACAGTCTCCTGAGAATGTCCTCGACGACCTCGGAAGTCTTGGCCTTGCCACCCAGGTCAGGGCTGAGGAACTTGCCTTCCTCGAGGTTGGCATCGACGGCGGCGTAGATCTTGGCAGCAGCCTCCTCCTCGTTCAGGAACTCCAGCATGAGTGCAGTGCTACGAAGAGTGGCAATAGGGTTGGCAATGTCCTGGCCCATGATGTCGGGGGCACTACCGTGGCAGGGCTCACCAATGGCGAATCCCTCACCGACGTTGGCGCTGGGCACGAGACCGAGAGAACCGACAAGGGCGGCAGCACCGTCGGAGAGAATGTCACCGTACAGGTTGGGGGCAACAATGACGTCGTAGGCCTCGGGCTGGCGGAACAGCTTGTAGACCATGCTGTCAACGATCTGCTCCTCGACCTCGACCTTGCCGGCGAACTTCTGGGCGGCGAGGGCCTCGCGGGCAGTGGCACGGAACAGGCCGTCGGTCTGGGACAGGACGTTGCTCTTGTGGGTGATGGTGACGAGAGGCGACTTGTGGATGCTGGGGACACCAGTCTGTCTGATCTTCTCGCGCCTCAGAGCGATCTCACCAGCCATGGTGGCGATCCTGGAGCTGGCCTTGTAGGAGATGCGCTTGATAGCCTCGGCGACCTTTCCGTCGGGGCCATCGTAGGTCTTCTCCTCCTTGACGTACAGGTCCTCGGTGTTCTCACGAACGATGACCATGTCGATGGGGTTCTTTGCGGACATGACAGTCTTGACGGGGCGGACGTTGGCGTAGAGGTCCAATCGCTTGCGGAGGGCAACGATGGGCGAGCTGTAGCCCTTGACGGCCGAGGAGGGCGAGGAGACGGCACCGAAGAGAGCGCCATCGCACTCGGTCTTGAGGACCTCGACGGTCTTGTCTGGGAGGGCAGCGCCGGTCTTCTCGAAGGTCTCGAAACCAGCCTGGAGGTCGGTGAACTCGAACTTGAGGCCGAGGGAAGAGGGCAGGGCCTCGAGAATGCGACGACCGGCCGGAATGACCTCACGGCCAATACCGTCACCGGGGATAAGACCTGTGGCAGAGGGTCAGCGGGAGGGCATTGATAAACAGCTTCAGCCCAATTGGGATCTGAGCGGCAGCAACAAGCAACTTACCAATCCTGAGGACACGAGACGACATGGTTGCGATGCTGATGTACTGAGAACCAAGCTCGATCAGTGGTAAGAAAACGGGTGAAATGCAGCAAGCTCGGGTGTAGCTACGGTAAAATTTCAGCGACGTCGGGCCCAGTTGCTGCCGGGATTGAGTTTAGCGGGGTGCTGCTCAGGGCGTCCTCTGAGCCGGTTCCCCGTGACCGGAGCCCAGCTCATCTGCTACACTAGAGTAAGCCGACAGAAGCCCCAATTGAAGAACCGTTGTGCAAAGCGCTCCAGCTTGGGAACAAGGGTAGATGTTAAGGTCGTTCATGGTGTCCTCCACTTGCGAAGCCATCACGGTTCTTTTGTCAATGAAGGAGTCAAGTGAAATGCGCATAAGTGATGCTCTGTTGGAGCCATTATGCATGATTCCGGCATGGTCATAGTAAGCAGCCAGAAATATTAGCCGGTGTCAAGATATCGACAAGTTGTACCATGCCCTGCCTGAAGATATTCGATATGTACAGAGTAGTCAGCTTGCCATCAATTATGTGCCAACCAACAAGTCAATGTGTGTGGCCATCACATGTTAGTTTTCTGATTGGCAAAGCGCTGTATGGATGAGTAAGATGAAGTGCTGAGACATGTATAATTCAAAAAGCAATTTACAGTCATCTTTGCCCAAGATCACCTAGTATTGAACCCCGTGGTCCAGACTGAGTGCTGAGAAGTGCCATGAACTTGAAACTGACAATGCAGACCCCGTCTGGGAGGGTCTTTGAGGGTCTCCCGTTCCCTAATCTACAGCATCGGGGCCTCCTGCGGCCTCTGCGGCGGTATTCGTTCTGGAAGATCGCCAGCCATGGCCGTGCCGTGTCTGCCCAGTCTCCATTCCTCCAGTTCTCCAATAAGGCGTTTGTGATCAGATGGGGCAAGTAAACAATTGTTCCCACTTGGGACCCGGTATTTTGCGGTTACGTCGTATATGACAGTCCCCTCATCTGTAACAAGTGATGCCAGGCAAACAGTCAAACAGTTTGGCAGTCAGACTGGGCGCCCGTGTGGGAAAACAGGACGCATGGTCTTTCGTTCCGCGTTACCTTGGTGATGCCCTGTGCTTGGATTACATGAGGCCAGTGATGACTGACTCTTGCAAATTACAGCAGGCAAAAATCACATGAGCGTTCATTTCAGCTTGCCTCTACCCAAGCACGCGGTCCCTATCTTAATTCATTGGCGCGCTAGCTGTCGGGGACTTGATGACCTCACAATCCCAACGGCATTGTATGTATTGACGTATCAAAGGCCACAAGGTACCAATATCAAATGGCTTGAGCCCCTGAACTGTTTATTGGACGTGGGAAATAATTCCCTAATTTCACAAAAAACCCCGGGGATCGGGAATAGCCCACCACTTTCGCAAGGGACCACCAACCGACCCGCGAGATTAATGAGGTTGCTTGCCCCCCAAACCTGACAGCGTCCGCATAAACCTCGAGATTCATGTTTCAGCGTTGGGTCGACCGACTTATTATCTCTCTTGCTGCCAGGTGATCATAGAATTACAAGACAAGTCTGTTCTTTTCATCGCTAACAGGCATTTCATACCGACACATGCGATCCCCGACGTTCAGCCACCCAGTCAACCAATAAACTGTTCAGACGGAATAACTGAACAACAAACGGCTAACCACCCACACCCATCAATTCAATCACTGCAGCCACCGTTGCCGAAGGCGTACAAGCTCCGAGCCGGCTACTGCAGAGCTACGCAACTGCCCCTGGTCTAATCTACATAAGCTATTTCGGCGCGCGTTCAAGGCACATGAATTAGTTGACCTAGTTCACTGTAACACGAACTGGCAAACGAACAAAACAAGAGGCGCATCTTTTTTTATTTACCTCTGAACCCCGTTCTCGTGCTTCTCCCTACGTACCTGGAACCGCGAAAAGGACGACGACACCTCTATAGGCATTCCCCTCCAGCTTGAGGAATGCCACTCAACTCGCAACCCGAGCCCAGCTCTTCCCGTCGGTGACAACTCGCGCAATAGTGCGCTGCGGCCGGCTACGTTCACCTTGCCCTAGATCCGGCCTGCGCCTCCCTCTGGAGGACTCTCTATACCCTCATCGAAGTCCACGGACACTCCCTATTTGAAAGGCTGCACCTGCTTGCTGCAGCAGCAAACCCGCAATCATGTCGGGCGTCAAGAACCTTCGAGCCATGTTCGAGCAAAAAAAGAACGAACCAGGCGGCGATAGCCCGCCGGATCGAGGCAGATCTCCCGGTCCATCTCTCGGTATGCTCACACGTTCCTGCAGTCTCTTGCTTCCTCAATTATAGTCATTTTCCTATTTTCCCTTGGCCCTCTGCCCTGTATAACCAAATAATCCTCAACTTTACACTTTACAAGCTCTGTGTCGCCTGTCTGGGACACCCGCGTCACAAGCTCCATACCTTACCGCCCATCGGACGTCATACCACTAGCAAACCGTTGATCCACGAACTACAATTTCAATTGCATCACTAACTCAAACCTTGTCTGCTCAGCAGGTTCCCCTACTCCATCTTCGCGCCCACTATCGAAAGTGCGCACAAACTTTGTTGCTTTTGAGAAGGACGGTCGCGTAGGACTCCGACGAGAACCCAGTGAAGACTCCATATCCGTCACGAGCAGGAGGTTGAGCAACGTCACGGACAGCTCCGCCCCAGCACCTCCACAAGACAAGAACGATCCTTTCACCGAAAACATGGCAAAGAACGTATCCGCCTGGAGAACGAACCTGGCCAACGAGCCAATCCCCGAGCTACCAATCTCGGATTCGCCGGTCAAGTCATCTCCCAAGAAGGGAACCGAGACTCCTGAGATAACACATGGGCCAAACCCCGACAAGATCGTCGATGAGGAGGAAACCCACACTCAACTTACCACGGCTGATCCTACAGTCCAGAAGACTGCTGAAAGCACACCAAGCGAGTCAAATGGCACCTCGGAACCGGAGAAGGTGGAAGAGAAAGCACAAGAAGAGGTGAAGGAGCAGGTGAAGGACACAAGTCCCGTGAGCAAGCCGGCAGCAGCCACATTGGCCAGTCCCACGCCTGCACCAGCGAAGGCGGCCGCCAAGACGTTGAGATCTCCTTCTGCGGCCCGGGCCCCCAAGAGCCCTACCAAAGCTTCAACTCAAGAGGCGGAGAAAACCAAGGAGAAGAAGCCAGTTTCTGCTGCTCCCAAAGAGGGCACGACCGGAAATACAGCTCTGAAGCCTCAACCTTCGTCGGGCAAGAAGCACATTACGAGGGATCGATCACCAGCCCCCCAAGCCGCCAAACCAACGGTGAAATCACCCACACGGCCGGCCAAGATCCCCTCCAGCATCCTTGCGCCCACAGCTTCTTCCGGCTCCAAGACCGGCGGCAGCGCGCCTCCTCCAAGACGGTCCCTCTCGAGAGAGCCCACCAATACAAGAACTTCGGCAGCTGCCAACAGACCAGCGAGTAGAACCAGCGGCGTCTCTCCTGCTGCGAATGCCGCCCCTGCAAAGACCCTTAAACGTCAAGCTTCGACTATCAATCGGGCGCGACCAAGTCTGGGACTACCTCCAAAGCCGCAAGCCAAGGATCATCCACCAACCCGTAAAGAGGCCCCGGTGGATGAGGGTTTCCTGGCACGCATGATGCGACCAACACAGAGTAGTGCTCAGAAAGCAGCTGACAAGGTGCCCGTTACTCCACCCCGGAACAAGGTCGCCACCAGTGCGGCAAAGAAGCCGGTGGCCAAAGACGGCGAGGCAAACGCCAAGAAGGCAGCGTCAAAACTTGCGGATGTGGTGAAGAAGGATCCCAGTGTCAAGAAGACGACTGTGGCCAAGCCGGAGGTCAAAAAGGCTGTTGCGAAATCCGCTCCCAAGGCCACGGAGCCGTCGGCGAGTGAAGTGGCACCTGTAGTGGCCCAGACAGAAAGTGCCGAAGCGGCCATTGAGGCGGCCAAGACGTCGACGGACACGATTGTCGTTCCTCAAGTAGAGCACGAGGCCGAGAAACAGGAGACGCCCGAAGCGGTATCGCTCCCAGAGGCGTCGACATCGGAGCCGGAGCTGGAGCCGGAGCCAAAGCTCGAGCCTGCGCCCGAGGGTGAGTCAGAGAAGCTCGTTTCGGGAACTACAGTCTTCGAGCATGAAGACCCCTCAGCTGCTGAAGTCTCAACATCAGCATCTGCTAGTGAGACCAACGGAACACTTGGCGATGCTTTCTCGCCAAAGGCAGAGGCGACCCCTTCCGCCAAAGAGGAGGTAGAGGTCGCTTCGGTGCAAGAGGACTCGACACCGGCTGTTGCTGCAGACCCTAAAAAGGTAGAAGACATAGAGGAGGTTGTACAAGAATCTTCGGCATAAGCAGTCGAATAGAGAAAATAAACCTGCGATACAGAAATGAGTCTAGACGTCAGTTAGTTTTAGCATGAGAAGAACAAAATGATACCTGTTACGAGCATTCCAATCAAGTCGAATAATCATTCGTCATCTAGAATGCTATCAATGTGCGTTTTGGTCTTTGGGTGTACAGTTGCGCCACACGGGAAATAGCATGTCCGCCATGCATACCGCACCTAGATGAAGACATTATGGCCTCATTTTCATAGGTATAAATGAATAGTTTGAAAAATTTGTCTTGATGGTTGAGTGTATATGATACATGGGCGTATTGGTTGTACAAAATGCGTACAAGCCGGAGGTTCTTTTTGATACCTGTTCTCCGCCAGTCGCCGTCCCCTGTTTCGCTCCTCCAGGTCCGATGAAGGTGCTTGCCTGCCTTTCCCTTTAATCGTCATGGCGACCAATGACTAAGCTTTTCTTTCCGAGCCCAGTCGCTCTATGGTACATCGTGGCCGTCTCCCAAATGGAACTTTTCCGTTGTTCCTGCTTGCCTCCTTGTCATCGAGTGCTGTCGTTTTTACTCAATTGGCCCTTTATGGCGACACCCGGCAGAGCAGGACTCCGCCCATTTTTCTCTCGACCGCCTCGCGCACCTCCATGACGCCCCTGGGCGTGCTGACGTACATGCACTCGCCCAGGTTGAGGCCCTTCTGGATGAGCCGGGTGGGGCCCGAGTCCCATCCCCTGGCGAGGCGCTCGAGGTGCTCGAGCTTGGCGGTGACGGGCCGGGTCGGCCGCGAGATGACCTTGAGGTTCTTCATGACGGGCTCGTTGTTGCTGTACTTGAGGCCGACCCAGAGGCGCTGGCGCGCGACGGTCGCCGTGTTCAGCGGCTCGGGCTCGTACGTGGTCAGCGTCGAGGGGTCCGGGGGCACGGCGCCGCCGCGCGTCACGAACGACAGGAAGCCCGTCCGCTGCAGCGACAGGAGCAGGTTGAGATTCGACGAGTTCCATGGCGTGCTCGTCAGGCCCAGGCGCGCCTTGGAGGCGTTTTGCAGGTGCGAGCACAAATGTGCAAGATTTTGAAGCGTCATTTTCGTGTGTAATGTGTCTTTTCGTTTATAATGCGAGTGGCGGCTGGTGCCTCGAGCCGGGCTGTCCGGCAGGCGTGTCGTTGCGCTTTCGAGAGGTCTCGTCGGTTCGAGGATACGCGCTGTCGGTTCCAAAAGTCGCAAGACGATCGATCGTGCCTGTTTCGCACGTGTAATTGGCAGACTTTTGCTTGTCGTCGAGTGGGAATGAAGAGTTTGCGCCGCCAATGTCTTTCCCTTTCCAAACACCCCTTTGTAAGAGAGAATACGCCCGAATCTGTACCAATGAAGCTATCCCCAAACCCGTACCAAACCAAAATTCTGGATTGGATCAGGGCCGAACGGAAAAAGTCAGCACCCGAACTCTTAGTGTAGAAAACGCCAGCCAAGAGCTTCCAGTGGGTCCAGTGGCTCCCAGGCGAGCCAGGCCTTTCCCCGGAGTGTCGGCCGGCCGCTAAGAGACCACGACCCCTGCCCATGCTGGACCTCCCCGCCCGATTGGATGCGACGATCAGCGCTCCAACTGCTGCCCACCCCCACCACGAGCAGCTGTGAGACCTCTCAGAGGACTCTTGTAAGCGCCGAGTTCTGCCACCTTTCAAGTCGTCGTGCAGCCAGGCGCAGGTTTTTGGGAATTTGGACCCTGGGCGCAAGGGCGGCAGAAAACATGACGAGCAGGGTAGATGACTGGGCGGTAGACGCCTGCCGGGCGTGGTGCTGTGGTCGCTGGCGAGATCAGAGCTCTAGAATTTCTTCACTTCTTGTCCTCCCTCTGCTTGCGCTCGCTATCTGGGCTCTGTAACTCGGCTCCCATGCTGTGATTTTCATTGTATGTCAGTCGCAAGATCGCTGAGCCTCGTCTGAATCATCGCAAACACCCGGCTCGTATCGCGAAACCAACTTCTCACGCACGCTCTCCTCACACGCCCCTCGGCATTCCTCCGGCCTCGCGCTCGATATGGCGGTCCGGCCAGGAGAAGAGAATGTGGCCACACTGTGAGTTCATAGATGTACAGGAACCCAAGCAAAGCTTCATGATGGCTGACCGAAGGTCTCGTTCTTGGTCAGATTCGGTGATGTACACTACTTCTATGGGCCGCCGACTGAGAGACCACGACACCACCGATTCGACAAGGGATCTTATGTCTATCTGTTTGAAAATGCCCACGACCGGCGCGCGCGCATCGAGATAGCAAACCAGCCCGGCTCTGAAGATCAGGATGCTTTGGACGGATGTAAGCCTTGAAAAGACATCAAAAACACTCTGGCTTGTTGGCGCTGCTCCTGACCGATCATGACTACAGTTCTGGACTATACACGAGTGAGATACTCATACAACCAGCAGGTCGTGGTGACCATAACGGTCGACGGCGTACATGGAGCTCCAACAGACCAAAGCCAGTGGCATCTGCCGACCTTTGATCCGCGAAACGAGAACAAATATCATTACAAACTCCACTCCCTCGACATCTACTTTTGGACGCATGCCGACGCTCTACAATTCGTCAATGGCATCCGCCGAGTTCTTCCACCGTCTCAGATCGAGGTGCTGGATGAGCCTGGTCCGCCACCAGCTCAGCAGACGCATACGCACAGGGCTCATTCACAGGATATGAACCCCCTCGTCCAAAAGCTGGAGAGGGCTGCCATATCGGAAAGTTCGCGCGGCACACCTGCTTCGGGGCAGGAAATTCCTTCCTTTGCGCCTCCGCCAGTGTCCGCTGTTCACGGCGCAGACGAACCGCCCGCGAACTTCCAGCCCATGGCGTATAACCCAGCGGCGCCGGCAGCACCGGAGCAGGTCAGACACCGCGAGAAGACGCCGCCGCCCCAGGAAGACGAGGGCTACGACCCCCTCAGGGCAGCAGTAGCCAGCGATCACGCGCCTCCATATACGCCTGGATACGGCCCGAACGGGCCCTTGAGTCCTGGGTTCCCCGGGCCGCCGACCGGCGCTCATCCCGGCGTAGCGAGCCCCGGCTTCCCGCCCGCGCAGTTCGGCCACCTCCAGCGCTCTGCCACCATGCCGGTCTCCGGGCTGGCATCCCCAGGCCTGGTGTCGCCGGGCCTGGTATCGCCGGGCCCGATCAGCCCTTACGGTCCCGCGTTTCCCGTCTCGCCCGGCTTCTCTCCGCCGCCGCCCCCGCCGCAGAACTCGCAGGCGACCACGCACGCCCGCCCGACGCCGCCGCCGCAGCAGCACACGCAGTCGCAGCCTCTGCAGAGCCCGGGGCTGCCGCCGGGCGGCTACGCTAACTACAACTACAGCAACCCGCTGGGCGGCGGGATCCCCCCGCAGCCGGCCGGGTGGGACATCCACCAGCAGGCGTACCGGCCGACGGAGCAGGAGCAGGCGATCAAGTACAAGCCCAAGCAGGAGGGGCGCAGCAAGCTGGGTGAGAACGCCGACAGGCTGGAGAGGGGCGTCACGGGAATGTTGAAGAAGTTTGAAAAGAAGTTTGGCTAGAGCGCGTGCTTTTGGTATACTCTATGTCTTCACTTTGATGATTCATGAGATCATGCTACTTAGGTGGGCTGGGACTATATTCGTCATAGCAAAGAGGATTATGTGATATCAACTTTTGCTATAATAAAGCCATGTCTGTTCTAAAGATCCCGATGTTTTCATTCTGGCAGACCTTTGGTTAACCGAGGTGTTGCAACCGCTTTTCCACAAGAAACATATACATATCTCTGCTATTGTGTTGAAATCTTACACATACTATTAAGGTTACAGCATCGACTATATCAAGACTATGCGATTGGAAGTGATGCGACTTTTTGGTAACACGAATATGCAAAGCAGCACGGCGGGAAGATCCTCACAGTCGCTACATGCAATGAAATGACGTTCTGTGCATACCAAAAAAATTTCGGCTTTGGGCGGCGGTCTGCGTAGGGCTGTTGGATGAGGTCAGCCATATCATCTCCACGGGTGTAACACGGTTCAGTCGTCCCTGTCTGGTATTACCTGCCCATGCCCAGAACTTCTCGTCTGGTGGCCGCATCGCAGGTCTGCTACCCTGGGTGAGATTGATCTGGTCACATATTACATGACCTACTATCAACTTACTATCATCTACACATCGGACGGCATGTGCAAAGAGCGGGGACAAAACGTCCCCTGCTACCTGCTGTGCCCCCAATCGACTCCAAAAGTCGGGACTCACACCTGTTGTTTGCCGTGCATGGAAAGGTTACAATGATGACCCCCAGCTTTTTTTTTTCTTCGGCTGACGCGGTCGTGTACATAACGAGCGTGCTGGCTGATATCTTCTGTCTTGCCCTCGCGCAAGCGCCCGTTGAAAGTGCTACGCCACGGCCTGTTCAAATGTCGGCTGCGAGATCCGACGATAGCATCATGCAGACATTGTGTAGTGTTGGGTGGTTGTTCTTCTCGACTACTTTCAATTTGTCAACTAGAAAAGTTCCTGTTATATACGGATTTTAGTAGCGATGCCAGGTGGGACAAAAAAAAGATGATGTTCTATCAAATTGATTAAAATATAAATCAAGCCTTTTTTTTTCAGCCCTATCGCCTTTGTTCATCGTCTTGGGGGTCGTTTTTGGGCCCCTCTTCGCTTGCCTAATACAGCCACGCTACAAAAAAAAACGCGAAAAATTTACGCTAATATATATAAGTCGCATTTTCGCGTTTTCCTTATTTAATACCCTTATTTTTAACTATGGCGTATATACTTAAAAAAGCTTTAAAACCGAATATAAATATATTATACCTCGTTTAAAGAATTACGTTATTATTAAATTATAAAAAGGCACTTTTATTAAAAAAATAGCTAAAAAAAAAGGTATTTTCCCCTCGCTCGCACACAATATTTGCCGACGCTTCCGGACCTAAAATTAGGGAGTTAGTCGACCCGGCCGTAATTAATTATACCGATTTTCGATTCGCGATAAAAAATATATCCTAATTATAATCGGTAAAAATCCGTTTATTTTTATACCGCAATTATAATAAAAATACGCGCCGCAAGTATTTAACGAAACCGTACGCCGTTAATTTTAATCGGCCGGTATAATATACCGCCGCGCAGCCCGACGTTTATTTTTTATTTAAAAATATATTCGAAAAAAATTTATATAAGCTAAAAAAATATAAAAAAAACCGGTATTTTTTAAAAATTTATTTTATTTATAAATAAAAATTTTATATAACGTAGCTAAGGCTCGTAATATAAATAAATATTCCGCCCGATAAATACGTATACGGCCGCGATTAAACGCGTATTTTTAATTATAATATTTCGATTAATTTTTAACTAAATTCTTTTAAAATAAACTTTTTCGCGATCGATTTTAAATATATTTAACCTAAATATAAACCTACCAAATATAAACAAATATGTTGCAGATATGCATAGATGTTAATACGGCATCGTTAAGTGCATAAAAAACGCTATTTAATGCAGGTTATTGCATTATTATAGCTACGATATTTGTTGAGATATCGTTGAGTTACTTTAGATGGTAACGTGGATGGCAGCCACCGTTATGGCTACCCAGAACGCCGGTGGGACCTACCTTGCACCGCCTTCGTGGCTGCAAAGTCCTAAAAGTGGCCGTGCACCGGTTCTTGGCCAGTGCGTACACCGGTGCGTAGGCGTGGGGCCAGCGGTCCAGGTAGGCTGGCCCGTGCCCCATATTATCGAACCTCGTGGAATATCACCGTTTTTCCACGAATTCTATCCTTTTCGATGATTATAAATCAATTATATTAATAATCTAAGATATTATTAATCCGTTGGATTAATAATATTATTCTAAAATGCTTTATTTATTTGGATTTTAAGTATATAAAAGGGTTGATTTCTTGTATTTAAATTTCCTTCGAATATCTTTAAATGTCACGGTCGGCGGGCGCGGGCAGTATAGGCGGTCGTATAATAGTTTATTTTTTACGGTTCTGGCAAGGTTATAAGTAACTTTATTAATAGGACGTAGCTCGAAAAACTATATTTTTAGTTTAGGCGGAAATAGTAAAAATATTATTAGTTTGCGGGTCTATATCGGTCCACCCGGGCCGCTTATAGTTAGCGCCCGGGGTTTATTTATTTCCTGCCTATAGGCAGGGTTTAGCGCCGTAATAATACTCTTTTTTTTAAGGCGGAGCTTTTGCGACGTATTTTAGTTTTTTTTTTCCTCGTAGCTCCGTATTAATATACGTAGTTTTGGCGGTTTAAGGTTAAGTTTTATAATTAATACAAACAGGGTCTAACGGCAGGTCGTTAACAGGGTTTAGTTTAGCCTTATAGTAAAAGGTCTAATAGGTAGGTTGATAATATTAGCAAGGTTTAGTTTAATTTTATAATAAAAAACGATCGGGACCAGGTTTATTCGGGTACCGGCGGTAAAAGTTATTTACAACCTTTTGGGCGTTTTCGAGCTAGGTAGTAGGGTATTCCGTGGGTTCGTCGTATTTTTTTATTTAACGGTATATTTTAGGTTAGGCCTTTTTTTACGGCCTCGTCGATCCTAGCGGGAATTTAGTATTTTTTTTACGTTTTATTTTTTTATATTATTTACCTCGACGGGAGGTGGCGGATTTTAACGTTGTTTAGGCAAAAAATCGGTAAAATTAAAACGTAATAAGTTTACGTAAAAAACGGGATAAATTTTTATAAATACAAGTAGTTTTAGGCTATAAGCGTACGGGCTAATAATTTTGGTGATTTTTTAAATATAACGACTATACTAAAGATAAACCGAAATATAAAGAAGTGCTGGGGTTTATATTATCAAATACGTAAAGCGTAAAAAATATACTAAGCAAAAAGTAACTATAAAATTGATTCACAAATATAGTCGTTAAAGCGTATTAAATGCCTTACCTATAGGTAAAATAAATATTTAAATTAATCACTAAAGTAATAACTGTCTATATAAAGTAAGAAATCCGTCCTTAATATATTTATTTATTCCCTTACTAATGTTTGCTTGGATCATTTTTGTTGGTGGTGATCTTCTTTGTCTGGATCTCCTAAATCACCACTGCTCCCGTCGCTCCCTTGGTGTTGGCTCACCTGGAGCTTTACTGATCCACTGATCTATGGTCCTTGGATCACCTATTAAGGTAGTAATCCTGTCAACAGCTGGAGACAGCTATTAGACCTGGTCCGTGCTCTAGGGTCTTCATCAATAATAACAGCCCCGTAGTATATTTTTTTTCCTTCTTTAAGCGCCAATATATATCTGTTTTTTTATAAAAGTGCATATTCGTAACATTAGCTCCCTTTTTTATATCTTTTATCCTCGAAAGATTTTAGGTCGCATAAATAGGTCGTTGGTCCCACTCCCCGTGGTTCCTGGGTTTTTTCCTTTTTTTTATGCTTTATTCGTAATATATGCTTATTATGTTAGGTCGAATTAAAAAACAAAAACCGAAATCAAAGAAAACGGAAGAACGTTATCGTTTGCTTGCTTTTATTAATTAATTCGGAGTCGAAGTTATAGCTTGCTCTTTTTGCGAGTCCCGTTATATTCGTTGCACTATAATAAAGGGTATTTCGCGGTATAAAAAGTATGTTCGTCGCGGGAAATCCTGTGATAGTTTCTTTGTAGCGACATTTATTAAAAAAATATTAGACGCGGATAATCGTCTGAAGTTAAAAGAGGAGGCTATTAAGGAAAAGCTTTTAGCGGCTTAGCAGGCTTTTAACGAGTCGGTGGCTCGTTTAATACGGATTCGGAAACAACGTGCTTTTTTGAAGTCTCGTGGGGTTAATTTGGCTCGTCGTGGTGTCTCGTCCTTGGATAAGCTAGATAAGCTCGAGCGTTCTAAATCCGAAGCGACGATAACCGTGCAATCTTCTAGGGCTCTCGACGTTATCGACTGGTCTGCGGTCGGGTTTAGAACCGATTTTGCAAATCTTGGTCTTTTTGTCGAGACTAAAAGTACTGCTTAAAAGCGGCATAATCCTTAATATATTTCCTAGGTTCCTAGGTGTTGTCTTTAAATAGGTAACCTTCCTATTTCACGAGGAATTAGTATCCTTTTCCGATCTTTTTATAATCGATAATTTCTTTAACATTATATTTTAGCTGATCTTTTTTTATCTCTAGTATTTAGTCGATTATCGCGTTTTCTGGTGCTGGTTCGAGTAAAAAAATATGGAATATTAGGTATTTTCTTCCCATAATTTTAGGTAGCTGCAAACGGTAATTGACTTTTAAAATTTATTTATTAACTCTAAATAGTCCGAGTTTTTTAAAATCTAATTTGTCGCTTGGTCGTTTTATTTTAATATTTTTGCGTAATAAATAAACCTTGTTTCCCCTTATAAAAATTAGTCCCTTAACCCTTTTTTTATCGGCGTGCTCCCTCGTGCGTGCTTAAAGGGCAATAAGGTTTTTTTAAAGGTTTTTCTAAAGTTTTTTTAAGTTATCGACATACTAAATAGCGTGCTTTATTAGTTCTTTTCCTGCGATAGGTTCCTTAGTTATATCTGGTTCGTAGCCGTAATTAGCGTAAAATAATAATATTTTTGTGGGTTTTCGTATAATATTATTATAGGCGAACTGCGCTATAGGTAACAATATAACCCAGTTGTTTTAATCGTAATTAATATAATAACGTAGGTATTTTTTTAATACTTAGTTAGCTCGTTTTATTTGTCCGTTTATTTATAGGTAATAAGCCGTCGAAAGTTTATAATTTACTCCTAGCTATATTATAAGTGATTTCCAGAATTTTGATGTAAATAGCTTGTCTTTATCTAAGATAATCTTATCTAGTATGCCGTGCTGGCTGGCTACAATTCGTAGGAACGTATAAACAAGTTTTTTTGCGTTATTTGCTTTTTTATAAAATAAAAAATAAACGTATTTCGTAAATCGTTTTATAAATACTAAAATATTATCGTAAAAGGTCCTAGTCAAGGGTTCCTTTAATAATAATAGTTTTACGATAAAATCTAAGGCGATAAACTTCTATATTTTATCTAAAGGCGGTATTAGCTATAATTCTCCGTAAGGCTTATATCGTGCTGACTTCGCCTTATTACATAAGTCGCATTTTTTGATAATTTTGCTAACGTGCTTGCGTAGTTGTAGGCAGTCGAAATATTGCTATATCCGTTTAGTTATTTTGAATACTCCCTAATATCCGCTAGTAGGCGTAAAATAGATTTCTCGGATAAGCTCGTCCCTAGCTTATTTTAAGATTTCGATCTTGCCTTAGTACATAAGCAATATACCGTCTAATTTTATAATTTTGCTTAACTAACTATCGCTATTAGTTACCTTGCTAATAACGTAAAAAATTATAATAAGTATCAGGTTTCCTTTTAGATCGTTCGCAAAAATAATATATATCTCCTTGGGTGCTTCCTAATAATAATCCGGTCGTCGGCTAAAAACATCTGCTTTACTATTCTTTAATCCTTGGCGGTAAATAATCTTAAAATTATAATCTGCTAAAAACTCTGCCTATCGTATTTATCGTTTATTAAGTTTTTTATTTATCGTAAACGATACGAGATTTTTATAATCGGTATAAACTTTGATTTAATAATTAGTTCCGCTTAAATAATATTTCTATTTTCGGAATATTTCGATAATCGCGAAAAAATTTTTATTATAAATTTAATAATTAAATTACTCTTTAGTAAACTTTTTGGAATAAAAGGCTATAAGGTATAGTTTTCCCTCGTCGTTTCGTTGGCTAAGTTATCCGCCTATAGCGTAGTCTAAGGCGTCGGTTTCGACCTCGAATTTTTTTTTTATATTTATTATACGCATTACGGGTTCGTCCGTAATTCTTTTTTTGATTATATTAAAGGCGTCCTGCTTTTTGGTAATTTAGTCGAATAATACATCTTTTTTCGTTAAGTACGTTAAGGGTATTACGATACCTCCGAATCCTCCGATAAATATACGGTAAAAGTTTATAAGTCCTAAAAAAAATCTAACTTTTATAACCGTTTTCGGAGTAAGCCAATCCTTAACTACTAAAATCTTGGAATCTTCCATTTTAATTTCTCCGGGGAATACGACGTATCCTACAAAAATAACTTTTTTTTAGTAAAATTCGCTTTTCTCAGGGTTCACAAAAAAGTTTATTTTTTATAGCTTTCGTAGTATAGCAGCGACGTGCTGCTTATATTCGTCGAAGTCCTTAAAATAAACAAATATATCGTCAAGGTATACTATTATAAACTTATCGAGGAATTCTCGGAAAATAATATTAATTATATTTTAAAAGCTTGCTAATACGTTAATTAATCCGAAAGGCATAACTAGGTATTCGAAATATCCGTATTTCGTCCTAAAAGCGGTTTTCTATTTTTCGCCTTTTTTAATTTTAATTAGGCCGTACGTATTAGGCAAATTTAGGGCAGTAAACTATTAAGCTCCGTGCAACTTATCTCGTAAATCTTTGATTAAAAGCAAAGGGTATTTATTTTTAATCGTAATATCGTTAAACTTACGGTAATCGATACAAAATCTCTATTTCGGTGTTCCGTCCTTATTCTTTTTTGGTACAAAAAATATAAGGTAGCCTGCTGGCGATATAAATTCTCTAATCCAACCTTTTTTTATTATCTCCGTAATATAAATCTTTAATGCCTTTTCGTGCTATAGCCTTACTAGGTATATCGGCATAAAATACGGTTCCTTTCCTTCCTAAAAAGGTATTTTATAATCAAATCGTATATACTTTAATAATCCTGTTTTTAATTCTCCGCTAAACAAGTCGCTAAATTTTTTATATTTTTCGGGTATCTTTTTTATTAGGTTCGGCTTAATATATTTGGCTATAACGTATAATTTAAGTGTTTCGTAATTACGTAAAGGCTAGTTTTTTTAATACCTGTTAAAAGTTAACTCGCTTCCTAATATATCCCACTAAAATTGGCCTATATTCCAGCTTATTTTAAAATTGCTTACCCGCAACCAAAATATCCCTAAAACTAAATCGTAATCCGTAATATCCGTAATATCGCACGTAAAATATTTAAAATAGTCCTAAATATAAATCTAAATATACGCAGTCTCTATATTCACTATTCTATTCTCGTATAAAATAAGTTCTCTATCGACGGTATTAAATACGTAAGGCGTCTTTTTCTGTTTCTATAATATTTAAAGCTTATTAACGATTCTCGGTAAAATAAAATTTCCTTAAACTCCTATATTTATTAGGGCTTGTATATCGTATCCGTTAATTCGCACCTATATCGTAAAATGGTTAATAATCGTATTATCGCTCCCGGTAACGCAAATAAACTTTGTTTAGGACCGCTCCTGTTTCTTTAAAAGTAATCCAACTCGTTTCCCGAGTTTTTATTAATTTTTTTATTAGCGCGTTTTTTTTCGGCGCGTATAAATACTCGTTAGTTTTTTTAATCTCGAGTCTCGTTTTTTTGTTATTTATATAATGCTATATCGTTACCGGCTTTTTTTATAATATCGTACCTAAAAATAAAGCTAAATTCTCCTATATTAATCTTTATATTCCCTTATTTATCTATAGTGACTTTTATCGTTAATCTTCGTACAACGTTATGCTCGTACTTTAGTGGTGCCGTGCGATTTTAGGTGCTTTTAACTAAGTCGCTAGTGCTTTAGGTTGGTTTATCGGCTTTTTTAATAATAATTCTTCCTATAGCCTAGTATTCTTTAATAAGTCGCCATACCTTGGCTTTTTTTGTTGCGTAATACAAATATTCGTCGTGCATATATTTTAACTAAAATTAGTCTTTTTTTATCGAATATCGGGATAAATCGTTAAAATGCGTAGTAATTACTACGAAACTTTTCGCGTCGCAGCGCCTAACCTTTACCTAGCCTATTTTTCCTATTTTATAAGGGTTCCTAATAATTAAATATCCTATATATAGCGGAAAAATTCCGTACTTTAATTTTATCTCGAAATATTCGTCGTATCCTAAATCGATATATCCGTACCACTCGATTTTATAATATTTAAAGTCTTTAATGCTAAATCGAAGGTTATTTCCAAAAATAGCTCCTAAGGTTCGTCGTTCTTATACCGTATCGGTGGTTTTTTAGAGGATTTTTGCTAGTTGCTGTTTTATACCCTATAACTCGGCGGTAAAAAGTATAACTTTGTTATAAACGCGTAATTATCCATTTTAAAAAGTATCGAATATCTCTTCCGTAATAAAGGTTCCGAGCATTTTATAGATTATTTTTTTTTTTCGTTCCGCAGGTAAATTCCCTTTTTTTTGCAAATTCGCTATTGGTATTATCGACTAATTTAGCTTTTTAGGTCTAATACTCGGCCTATTTAGTCTAGTAATATATTTCGTTTTTGTTACGAACATGCACCCTTGCAGGAAGACAACATATATTGGCGCTTAAAAAAAGGAAAAAGGCACACTACGGGGCTGTCATCACTGGATAAAGGCCTAAAGCATAAACCAGGTCTAACAGCTATTGCCAGCTATTGACAGGATTATAATTTTGGCAATGATCTTAGGAATAGATCACTATTCTCAACTATAATCCAACAAAGGGGATTACCACTAATATAATAATCCAAGCAAACATTAATAAAGGAATAAATAAATATATTAAGGACCGGTTTCCTACTTTATATAAACAATTATTACCTCAATAATTAATCTAAGCATTTATCTTACTTATAAATAAGGCATTCAATACGCCTTAACGACTATACTTATAAATTAGTTTTATAGTTATTTTTTGCTTAGTATATTTTATTACGTTTTACGTATTTGATAATATAAACCCCAGTATTTTTTTATATTTCGGTTTATTTTTAGTATAGTCGTTATATTTTAATTACTCTTATTTAGGTACGTTTACCGTTAAAAAAACACTAAGTAATATTCGGCAGGATATTTACCGTTAGCAAAAACGATAGCAGCAATAAAGGAAAAACTCCTTAAAACGACACTTTTTTTTAGGCAATAAGCATCGACTCGGACAACGATAACTTCGAAGTTATAAAGCAACAATACGATTTTATTATAAAGGAGATCCGACGCTTTAAAAAAAAAACACCAAATCCAAGCTTATTTAAGAACTCCAGGAAACCAATACCGTTATAAGAGGAGCAGCCAATATTATTACCATTCCGATCGTTAAGCACGATAAACTAAAGTTTAATACCCCCGCTATATACGATAATACCCTAAAAGGACTTAAAAAATACCTCGCGCAAGTCCGCGTATATCATTTTTTCCACATATTTAGCTTTTAGAATAACCTTTAGCGAATCGTGCACGCCGCCTCTTTTTTAAAAAGACGTGCCTTCGCATGGTTTAAACCTTACCTTTTTAAAACTAATAAAAATAAATGGCTTTTAAGCCAGTATAAAGAAAAGATACGACAGATTTTTGGATTTTACGCCGGATATAAATCCGCGTTTAAATTATTTTTCTAAAATTTTAACGAAAAAAAATAAGCCGAACGGGAACTTAAAACTTTTAAACAAAAAACGTTTGCTTTAGTATACACCACCGAATTTAAAAAAATCGTCGCCCGGCTCGATTGCACCGACGATATACGTATTATATTATATTACCAAAGGCTTAAAAAAAAGTTAAGGACGAAATCAGCAAGATCCTCGATTTACCTACCGATTTTAGCAGGTATACCGAATTAGTCGTGCGAATCGATAACTAATTATACGCACGACGAGCCGAAAAAAAATATACGCCAAAATATTAGCCTCGAGCTCCAGCAAACACCGGAAAACCCCGGCAACACCAAAATAACGGATAAAACAAAAATTAAAAAAACCAGACCTTTTACGGACACTATAATAAACCAATAAACTTAAACGCTACTTAACGACGATTATAAAAAAACAAATTATTTATTAAATATTATAACTATAATCGAATAAAATACTACGCTAACGAGTATCGCCAACCCAAAAAGGTATTTAAGCCTATGCCAAAAAGCAAAAAATAATTTAACGCTACGTAACGAAAAAAAATACCTTATATATCGCTTTCCTAAACCGTATATTTTAACGATAATTATTAAACGTATAAATTTTGCAAAAACGATAATAAATAATATCCTAAGGCACTATAAACCTTAGCCGCCACCAGGCTAAGGCGGTTAATATATTTCGGACCGGAAAGACAACTCGCGGATAGCGACGATAACACCTTATCCGGGTCGGAAAACGAAATATACCACTAAACCCAATAGGCTAAAAATCAGACCTAAAAAGCTAAATTAATAAACGATACTAACAGCGAGTTAAAAAAAACAACCACCTTCGATAAAATAAAATTGCCAAAAAAAGCCTAATTTGCGGAACTAAAAAAGCAAAAATTATCGGCAAAATATTTAGCACCCTTACGACGGAAAAAATATTCGAGACCTTCCAAAATAAATAACCACGTGTTTATAACAAAGTTATACTCTTTGCCGCCGAATTATAAAGCACAAAACAACAGCTAGTAAAGATCTTTTAAAAAATTATCGATACGGTATAAAGACGACGGACCCTAAAAGCCATCTTTAAAAATAACCCTCGATTTAATATTAAAAACCTTAAACACCACGAGATCGAATAATACGGATATATCGATCCTAATTGCGACGAATATCTCGAAACAAAACTTAAATACGGATTTTTTCCGCTACGTATAGGATATTTAGCTATTAAAAACTTTTATAAAATAAAAAAAATAGGCCAGGTAAAAATTAGGCGCTACGACGCAAAAGGCTTCGTAATAATTATTACGCACCTTAACGACTTATCCCGATATTCGGCGTGAAAAGACTAATCCTGGGTAAAATATATATACGACGAATATTTGTATTACGCAACAAAAAAAACCAAGGTATAACGATTTATTAAAAAGCACTAAGCCGCAGGACGAATTATTATCAAAAAAACCAGCAAACCAACGCAAAACACCAGCGATTTAGTTAAAAACACCAAAAATCGCATAACACCACTAAAATACGAGCACGACGCTATACGAAAACCAACGATAAAAATCACCATAAATAAACAAAAAAACACGGAGATTAGCATAAAAAAATCTAGCTTTACCCTTAAATACGATACCATAAAAAAAGCTAATAACGATATAATACCATACGAATAACGAAAAAATAAAACTCGAGTCCAAAAAAACCAATAAATATTTATACGCGCCAAAAAAAAACGCGCCAATAAAAAAATCAATAAGAACTCGGGAAACGAATTAAACCACTTTTAAAGAGACAAAAGCGGTCCTAGACAAAATCTATCTGCGCTACCGGGAGCGACAACACGATTACTAACCATTTTACGATATAAGTGCGAATTAACGGATATAACACACGAGCCTTAATAAATACAAAAACTTAAAAAAATTTTATTTCACCGAGAATCGTCAATAAGCTCCAAATACCGTAAAAGCAGAAAAAGACGCCCTACGTATTTAACACCGTTAATAGAGAGCTTATTTTATACGGGAATAAAATAGTGAATATAAAGATTGCGTATATTTAAATTTATATCCAAAACTACTTTAAATACCTTACGTGCGATATCACGGATATTACGGACTACGATTTAGTTTTAGGGATACCTTGGTTACGGGTAAGCAATCCTAAAATAAGCTGGAATATAAACCAATTCTAATAAAATATACCAAAAAGCGAGTTAACCTCTAATAGGTACTAAAAAAACCAGCCTTTACGTAACTACGAGACATTTAGACTATACGTCACAACCAAATATATCAAACCGAACACCACAAAAAAAATACCCGAAAAATACAAAAAATTCAGCGACCTGTTTAGTGGAGTACTAAAAACAAAATTACCAAAACACACACGATTCGACCATAAAATACCCCTCTAAAAAAAAAACCATATTTTATGCCGATATACCTAATAAAACCTCAGCACGAAAAAGTATTAAAGACTTATATTACGGAAATAATAAAAAAAAGTTAAATCAAAAAATCTATATCGCCAGCAGGCTACCCTATATTTTTTATACCAAAAAAAAGTAAAAACGGAACACCGAAATAAAGACTTTATATCGACTACCGCAAGCTTAACGACATCACGATCAAAAACAAATACTTTTTACCTTTAATCAAAGACTTACGAGATAAGTTACACGGAGCTTAGTGGTTTATTGCCTTAAACTTGCCTAATGCGTACGGCCTAATTAAAATCAAAAAAAAAAAAAGACAGCTTTTAGGACGAAATACGGACATTTCGAATACTTAGTTATGCCTTTTAAATTAACCAACGCACTAACAAGCTTTTAAAATATAATCAATACCGTTTTACGAGAATTCCTCGACAAATTCGTAATAGTATACCTCGACGATATATTTATCTACTTAAAAGACCTTAACGAACACAAATAACACGTTACTGCTGTATTACGGAAGCTACAAAAAGCGAACCTTTTTGTAAACCCTAAAAAAAGCGAATTCCACCAAAAAAAATTACTTTCGTTAAATACGTTATATCCCCCGGAGAAATCAAAATAGAAAATTCCAAAATTTTAGCAGTTAGGGATTAGCCTACCCCGAAAACGGTTATAAAAGTTAGATCCTTTTTAGGACTTGTAAACTTTTACCGAATATTTATCGGAGGACTCGGAAATATCGCAATACCCCTAACGCACCTAACGAAAAAAGACGTATTATTCGACTAAACCAGCAAAAAGCAAGACGCCTTTAACAAAGTTAAAAAACGAATCACGGACGAGCCAATTATAAAAATAGCCGACCTAAACAAAAAATACGAAATTAAGACCGACGCCTTAGATTTCGCCATAGGCGGACAAATTAGTTAACGAGACGACGACGGGAAACTATACCCTATAATATTTTACTCCAAAAAATTTACCAAAAAACAACTCAACTATCAAATTTACGACAAAAAACTTCTCGCAATTATCGAAATATTCCGAAAATAAAAATATTACCTAAACGGAACTAATTACCAAATTAAAATTTATACCGATTACAAAAATCTCGCTTTATTTACGATAAGCAAAAAACTTAATAAACGACAAATAAAATAGGCAGAATTTTTAGCAAACTACAACTTTAAAATTATTTACCGCAAAAAATTAGAAAATAGCAAAATAAATATTTTTAGCCGACGACCGGACCATTATTAGGAAACACCTAAGGAAATATATACCATCTTTACGAACGATTAGGAAGGAAACCTGATACCTATTATAACTTTTTACGCTACTAGCAAGGTAACCAATAGCGACAATTGGTTAAACAAAATTATAAAACCAAACGGTATATTGCCTATATACCAAGGCAAAATCGAAATCCTAAAATAAGTCAAAAACGAGCTTATCTAAGAAATTTATTTTACGCCTACCAGCGGATATTAAAAAGTATTTAAAATAACTAAACGGATATAACAGCATTTCGATTACTTATAATTACGCAAATACGTTAGCAAAGTTATTAAAAAATACGACTTATATAACAAGGCGAAATCAGCACGACACAAATTTTACGGAAAACTACAGCCAATACCACCTCTAGACAAAATATAAAGATTTATCGCTTTAAACTTTATTATAAAGCTACCATTATCGAAAAAGCCCTTAACCGGAACTCTTTACGACAGCATCCTAATATTTATTAAACGACTCACGAAATACGCTTATTTTTTACCTTATAAAAAAGCAAATAACGCAAAAAAATTTGCCTATACGTTCCTACGAACTATAGCCAGCCAGCACGGTATACCAAATAAAATTATCTTAAATAAAAACAAGTTATTTATATTAAAATTCTGGAAATCACTCACAGCGCAGCTAAAAGTAAATTATAAGCTTTCGACGGCTTACCACCTATAAATAAACGGATAAATAAAACGAGCCAACCAAATACTCGAAAAATACCTACGCTATTATATCAATTATAACCAAAACAATTAGGTTATATTATTACCTATAACGCAGTTCGCCTATAATAATATTATATAAAAACCCACAAAAATATTACTATTTTACGCCAATTACGGCTACGAACCAAATATAACCAAAAAACCTATCGCAGGAAAAAAACTAGCAAAACACGCTATCCAGCATATCGACAACCTAAAAAAACTCCAAAAAAACCTCTAAAAAAACCTTATTGCCTTTTAAGCACGCACAAAAGAGCACGCCGACAAAAAAAAGGTTAAAAAACCAATTTTTGCGAGGGGAAACAAGGTTTACCTATTACGCAAAAATATTAAAATAAAACGACTAAACGACAAATTAGACTTTAAAAAACTCGGATTATTTAAAATTAACAAACAAATTTTAAAAATTAATTACCGTTTATAATTACCCAAAATTATAGGAAAAAAACACCTAATATTCCACATTTTTCTACTCGAACTAGCACCAAAAAACGCGATAATCGACCAAACACTAAAAATAAAAAAAAATCAGCCAAAATATAATATTAAGGAAATTATCGACCATAAGAAAATCGGAAAAAAATACCAATTCCTCGTAAAATAAAAAGGTTACCTACCTAAAAACAATATTTAGGAACCTAAGAAATATATTAAAAACTATGCCGCTTTTAAATAATACCTTTAGTCTCGACGAAAAAACCAAGATTTGCAAAATTATTTCCGAAGCCAAAAAAAAACTAGTTTACTTCGTTCGGGACACCCATCGACTACAGATCCTCTATTACGAAATACTCGTAATTTTCCAAAATAAGAAGGATATCATCCTCCTGGTTCGGAACGGAAAAAATACCATTTTTTTTGTCCAACTCTAATATACCACGTTGCACTTTTACCACAATTTTTTTTTTTACCCGCTTACGGATCTTCCGGATACGATCCAAACGACCAAAAGCAAAAAATAGCTAAAACTAAATTTTAGTTATTTGTTAATAAAGCGATATTAAATTTTCGCTCGCTTCGCTTTCTTCCGTATCTAATTTGCGTTATTAAGCCAAAAGCTTCTCCAAAAAAAAAGCCACTAAAACACTATTATAAAATTAATTCTTACGAACACACTCTAAGCAACGCGACGACTTTTTTACTATTTTATATTTTTTCGAACGCTTAAAACAAAATAAACAAGGTATATCGGCAATAAAACTATACGAAGCGATACTAAGCAACAAAAAATCGCGCTTACGAGTTTTTTTTAATTTCGATTTTTTAATTCGACCTAATATAATAAATATATATTACGAACAAAGCATAAAAAAAAGGAAGGAACCCAAAACCACAAAAAATAGGACCGACGACCTATTTATACGACTTAAAGTTTTTCGAGGACAAAAAACATAAAAAAGGGAGCTAATATTACGAACATACACCCTTACAAAAAAACAATATATATTGGCGCTTAAAAAAGGGAAAAAGGTATATTACGGGGCTATTATTACTAGATAAAAGCCTAAAATATAAACCAAGTTTAATAGCTATTGCTAGCTATTAACAAAATCATAATCTTGGCAATAATCTTAGGAATAAATTACTATTTTTAATTATAATCCAACAAAAGGGATCACCACCAACATAATAATCTAAGCAAATATTAATAAGGGAATAAATAAATATATTAAGGACCGGTTTCCTATTTTATATAGATAGTTATTACCTTAGTAATTAATTTAAATATTTATTTTACCTATAAGTAAGGCATTTAATACGCCTTAACGACTACACTTGTAAATTAATTTTATAGTTACTTTTTGCTCAGTATATTTTACTACGTTTTACGTATTTAATAACATAAACCCCAGCACTTTTTTATACTTCGGTTTATCCTTAGTATAGTCGTTACAGTTTTTTAAAGCGTTAAATAAGGTGTTGTCGTCACTATTTATTATTTGTCTTTCGGTTCCGATACGTATTATTCGTCCTAATCTAGTCGCTGCCAAGGTTCGTAGCTTTTAGGGGTACCACTAGTTATCGTTTTTACAAAATTTATACGTCGAATAATTATTATCGAAATATACGGTCTAGGAAAATAACGCGTATAATATTTTTTCCCGTTATATAACGTTAAACTATTTTTTGCTTTTTAATATAAGCGTAAATACTTTTTTAGGTTAGCGGCACTCGTTAGCGTAGTATCTTATTTTATTATAATTATAATATTTAACAATTACCTTATTTTTTTATGGTCGTCGTTAAGTAATATCTAAGTCTATTAATCCATTATAATATCCGTAAAAGGTCTGGTTTTTTTAATTTTTATTTCGTTTATTGTTCTAATACTGCCGGGGTTTTCCGGTATTAGCTAAAGCTCGAGGTTAATATTTTAGCGTATATTTCTTCTCGGTTCGTCGTGCGTATAATTAGTTATTAATTCGCACGACCAATTTAATATACCTGCTAAAATCGGTAGGTAAATCGAGGATCCTGCTAATCTCGTCCTTGACTTCCTTTTTAAACCTTTGGTAATATAATATAATACGTATATCGTTAATATAGTCAAATCTGGCGACAATTCTTTTAAACTCGGTGGTATATACTAAAGCAAATATCTTTTGCTTAAAGGTCTCAAATTCCCGTTCGGCTTATTTTTTTTCGTTAAAATTTTAAAAAAGTGACTTAAACGCGGATTCGTATCCGGCGTAAAATCTACAAATTTATTTCGTTTTTTTTTTATATTGGCTTAAAAGCTATTTATTCTTATTTGCTTCAAAAAATAAAATTTAAACCATACGAGGGCACGTCCTTTCAAAAAAGAGGCGGCGTACACGATTCGCTAAAGGTTATTTTAAAAGCTAAATATATAAAAAAAATAATATACGCGGATTTACGCGAGGTATCCCTTAAATCCTCCTAGGGTATTATCGTAGGCAGCTAAGGTATTAAACTTTAGTTTATTATATTTAATAACTAAAATAATAATAATATTGGCTGCTTTTTTTATAGCGGTGTTAAACTTTTAAAGCTCTTAGATAAGCTTAGATTTATTATTTATAACTTTTTCGAGTCGTCGAATCTTTTTAAGGATTACGTCGTATTAATCCTTAATAACCTCGAAGTCGTCGCCATCGGAATCGAAACTTATTGCCTAAATTAAAATATCGTCCTAAGGGATCTTCCCTTTTTCGCTGTTATTTTTGCTAACGGTAGATATCCTGCCGAATATTACTTAGTGTTTTTTTAACGGTAAACGTACCTAAACAAAAGTAATCAAAATATAACGACTATACTAAAGATAAACCAAAATATAAGGAAGTGCTAAGGTTTATATTATTAAATACGTAAAGCGTAAGAGATATATTAAGCAAAAAATAACTATAAAACTAATTTATAAATATAATCGTCAAAGCGTATTAAATACCTTATTTATAAATAAAATAAATATTTAAATTAATCATTAAGGTAATAATTATCTATATAAAATAAGAAATCCGTCCTTAATATATTTATTTATTCCCTTATTAATATTTGTTTAAATTATTCCTATTAGTGGTAATTTTTTTTGTTTAAATCTCCTAAATCACCACTACTCCCGTCGCTCCCTTAATATTAGCTCACCTAAAGCTTTACTAATCCACTAATTTATAGTCCTTAAATCACCTATTAAGGTAATAATCCTGTCAATAGCTAAAGACAGCTATTAGACCTGGTCCGTGCTCTAGGGTTTTTATTAGTGATGACAGCCCCGTAGTATGCCTTCTTTCTTTCCTTAAGCGCCAACACATATCTGTCTTCCTGCAAGGGTGCATATTCGTAATATTAAAGCTTAAGGTTTTTTTAATTAAGCTTTTTTAAAGGCGGACGGTTTTAATATTCCTAATATTTAGCCAGACTTTTTGGTCGATATAAAATTTACGGGTAAGCTGGCGTTTCCGGTTAGCGTATTTTTCGTAACGGGCTTATACGATATAAATCTCGGATTTTAGGTGTTTATATATAATAAATATTTTTAAAACGACTTTTTCGGCGTTTTTGGCGGCAAAACGGCGTTTAGGCAAAGCAGGCTCGAATCCGAAACAGGGGTGGTATCCGTAGTTCGCGAAAAACGGTATAATTTTTAGGCTTTCGTTTAAAATATTATTAATCGCGAATTCGGCTAAAGGTAGTTAACGTATTTAGTCGTTTTATAAGTAAAATACGTGGCCTCGCAGGTATTATTTTAGGAAAAATTTGGCGATTTCGGTTTATCCGTCGGTTTTAAAATAATACGCGGTCGATAATAGTACAATAATTCCCAGGCGCTTCGTTAAGTGTTTTTAGAATTCGGATACGAACTAGGGTTTTCGGTCGGATATAATAATTTTAGGTAAACCGTGTAGCTTTTAAATATATTTAACGTATAAGCGGGCGATTTTTTCGGAATTATAAATTTTTTTATAATAGATAAAATGCTTTATTTTGGTTAGGCGGTCGATTATTATTAAAATAGCGTCGTAGCCGTAGCTATTAGGTAGGTATGTAATAAAGTTTATCGAAATGTCTTGTTAAGCTTTTTAGGGGATCGGAAAAGGTTTTAATATTTTTTGGCGGGTTTTTTTCGAAATAGTCGTTTTTTTGTAAATATAGCAATTCCGAACCTATCGTTTAATATAAAAAAATATACCGGGCCAATAATATTCCCGGGATAAAATTTCGTAAATACGGGCTCGGCTTATATAGCCGGCGACGGGGTTAGCATAATGTTGCAAATATGCATAGATATTAACACAGCATCGTTAAATGCATAAAATTAGCTACCGAATATAGGTTATTATATATCCGTAGCTATGATATCCATTAAGATATCGTTAAATTATTACGGATAAATATCGTTAATATCAGGCCGGGCATCCTGCCAACAACCCGGGCATCTTACCAAGAACGCTAGCAAGGCCTACCTTATACCGCCCTGTAGCCGTGTATAACAGCTTAGTGTATGTATATACACACCGGGGATCCGGGGATCTTTCGATCCCCGAACCACTTTTTTACCGGTTCCCGTATTACCGGTTCCCGTACCACCGGTTCCCGGGTAACTTTATTTACTTGGTTTAGGGTAACCACGCCCGTAAAATAAATATTGATAAAAGGACGTTATATTCCTGTATTTAGATTTCCTTTTTTCTTTCTTTAAGCTTATAATACACACTTATTCGAACTATAACCTTCGGTGCTATTCTATATGTGCTTTTTCGAATCCAACGCTTCCCTGTGCAGATATTATGGTTTATACCTAATTCTGACACATAATATAAACGTAAAAATTCGGCGTATAATTCCTTATTAGCTAAAACGTATAAGCGTTCGCGGTAATATAAATATTTTTTAAATAATTCGTATTCGGTTAAAAATATTTTACGGTGCCGGGGGTTTTTTTTTTAGTGCTAAAACGATCGATTTAAGTTTTTTGTTTATATTATATCTTAAATCGAATAAGCTTTATATTTAAGGCGGCAATAACGGTGCGGTCTTTTCGGCGGGTAATACGGGTCGCGACGGTTTTCGATTAAGTTACGGCTAATAATCCGGTGCTTTAAATCCTCGGAGTTAGCTTCGGGTAATCGGGTATAATTTTAAAATCGGGTCCGCGAATTATATTCGTTTGGCGGGACGGGCCGGTTTTGGTACGGTATCGGGTATAATAACGGGCGCGGGATCCGGGATTTTAGGGGTTTATAACGGTAGTTCGACGGGTTATTCCTCCGATTTTTTGCCTATAGGCAAAAAATCGTTAAAATTGGCTTTTTTTAGTATTATTTGGCTTTAATATAATAAGCGTTTATCCCTTTTTTTAGGTAGGTTTTTTGACTTTTTAGTTAAAATATCGGGCTTCGCTCCTTATTTCCCCGGTCGGTAAATAATTTTAAAATTAAAACGGGATAAAAATTCGGATTATTTAGCTTAGCGGCGGTTTAATAATTTCGTCGTTATAAAATATTTTAGGTTCCGGTAATTTATAATAACCTTAATCGGGGAACTCGTTTTTTTTAGTTTTGGTTTTTATTTTTCGAAATAACGGATAATCGCTAACAGCTTTTTATCGTAAATTTCGTAATTATACTCCGTAACCGAGTATTTTTTCGAAAAAAAGGCTATTAGCCTTAAAATTTTATCGTCCCCGTATTAAAATAATATTTTAGCGGATATATAATTAAACGCGTCGGTTTTTAAAATAATTTTTTTAGTCAAACGGTGCTAAAATAAATATAGTTATAAAAGCGTGTTTTAAACGGTTAAAAACGGTTTAATAAGCTAGATTTTAATCGAAGCGTATCCCTTTTTTAATTAAGGTTATTATCGGGGTAATAATTTTCGAAAAGTTTTTTATAAAACGTCGGTAAAAATTATTAAATTTAATAAATACTTAAACGTTTATTAAGCAGGACGGGGTTTGCCAGTTTTAAATCGTTTCGATTTTTTTCGGGTTTATACGAATTTTATTTTTGCCGACGATTATATTTAAAAAGGTAGTTTCGTTTTTAAAAAATTCGCATTTTTGGATTTTGGCGTATAAGCCGGTTTATTTTAGGGATTTTAGCATTTTACGGACGTAGTCTAGGTGCTTTTTTCGGGTGCGGTTATAAATTAAGATATCGTCTAGGTAGGCAGTATAAAATACGTTTAAGTATTTTCGCAAAATATCGTTTATAAACCTTTAAAAGGTTGTAAAGGCTCCGGTTAGTCCGAAAGGTATTACCAGGGATTCGTATAAGCCGAAACAAGTGCGGAACGCGGTTAAATATTTTTGTTTTTTTTATACGAATATTATTAAAGGCAAATATAATATCGATTTTCGTAAAATATTTTATTTTTTTAAATTATTTAAGGACTTTTTAGTTAAAAATAACGGGTAACGGTTTTTTATAAAAATATTATTTAATCCTCGGTAATCGATATAAAAACGAAAATTTTTATCGGCTTTTTTTACAAATAAAACAAAAAAGGTAGCGGGTAACGAGCTCGGGCGGATAAACCTTTTACGTAGGTTTTTTTTTAATTATTTTTTAAATACGATTAGCTTATTACGGGATATCGGGTATAACGGCCTAAACGGTGGCGTTTTACCGTTTTGTAAACGGATATCGTAGTCGTAATTTCGATACGGCGGTAGCTTTTCGGCCTTTTTAAGCGAAAAAACGTCGGCGTAGTTTTTTAGTTCCTCGGGTAGCAAATCTCGGGTTTCCGGCGGGGTTATATTTTATAGGTAACGGTCGATATTTTCGATAATAATAATAAATAGCCGGCAGTTTTTCCGGTTATATATCGTATAAGCTTTTAGCGATACTCGGGCGATATTTAGGTATTATAATTTAGGTGGTCGGGGAGGCAGGTTATACGGTTTTATTTTAGCGGGAACGTCGTATAAAGCTTTAATTTTTATCGGGCGGGTAAAAATATTATAATATTTTCGGTAATATTCGTTATCGAATATAAACGTATAGCTAGCAAATTTAATTTTCGGGTCGTGTTTTTTTAGCTAAAATATTTTTAAAATAATAAGGTAATAAGCTAATTACGTTACGAAAAACTTAATTTTTTTATAATAATTTTCGGTTTTTAATCGGGTTTCGATATAATAAATAATTATTTTATTTTTAGCGTTTCGTCCGTCGAATACTTTTAATCCAAACGGTTTTTTTAATTTTTTTAAAGGTAACTCGTGGCTCGCGGCTTAGTTTTAATTTACAAAACTTTTCTTTTCGGCTCCGGTATTAATTATAACGTAAATTAAAAACGTTTTGCTTCCTAGTTTTAGGGTAATAAATAAAATTATTAAATAAGATTTTTAGTTAATTTCCTCCTAAATAAAATTTTTTTTAGCGGCGGTAATAAATAATCGGACGGTGGCAGCGGTTTTTAGGCGGCGTTTTTTTTGGGAGCTTAAATACGATTTAACCTAAATTTATTTTATTTATCGAGCTCGGCGGGCTAAAAAACGGGCTAATAAATCTGGCCGAATCGGGACTACCGGGGCGGTAAACGTAACTAATACGGAATTAACGAAGCTAAAACGAAAAGCGGGTATCCGGTTCGGGGCAGGTAACGATACGGTAGTTTTTAAAGCCGTAACGGAAATATTCGCCGCGTTTTTTTTTTTACCGGGTATAAATTTTTTTTGGGAATTTAAATTTATTAAATTCTTTCCGGTAACGACGGGTAAAATAAGCCTCGGGGCTTTTTATTTTTTTTTCGATAAATCGGGGCTAACGGTAATAGTTTAACGGGGTATAATAACGGCGGTATTACTAATAAAAATCCGGGCGGGTATAACGGTGCGGTTCCGGGAAATTTATTATTAATATTAACGGAAGCGGTTATTTAAGGTTTATAAATAATTAATATATTTTTTATATTTTCGGGACGGGGTCGGGTTATATAAAAATATATTTTAAAGTTTACGGGATATTTTTTAAAATAATAACGGGGCGAGGGTATTTTTAGGCATTTTTTTTTAGTATTAAGCGTTAAAATTTAAAAAAAACGTGCTAAAATTTTGGTTTTTTTACTTTAGTTAATATAATCGGTTTTAAGCGTTTTAAACGCGGTCGGGGTTTTTAAAAATATTTTTAGGTAAATAAATATTTTAGGGTAATTTAAGAACTCGGGGACTTTAAAACGGGTTTTCGGCAAAATAAATTTATAAATTTTTTTAGTTAAACGTTTAATAATATAAATTAAACGAGCGGTAATAATCGGGAATCGGTCGGAATTAACGGTTATTTTGCCGTAAATTTATTACGTAAACCGGCGAAAATCGTTTCGAAAACTATCGAATTTTTTTGGGTTAGGGATTTTTTTACTAAAATAAAAAAATCCGGAACGGACGGGAGGAGTAAGCGTAATCGGTCCCGGTACTAGATTTATAGGCTATTTAACCGGAGTATTCGGGGTATCGGCGGGGGCGGATCGGGGGGTTTATACGGCGGGGACGGCGGCGTCGAGCAAACGAAATTTTTCGATTTTAAACAAGGTAATTTGCTTTTAGGCGTCGTAATTTAGTTTTTTTTGGTATTTTACGACGTTTTTTAGCTCGGAAATCCTGGATTTTAGGGACAAAACGGTGGTATTATAATCGGATTCGGCGAAACGAAAATAATCGATTTTTTTTTAAAATAATAGCATAGCCGTTAATATAACGTAAATATAATAGCTAATCGGACGGGTTATCGGTAACGTAAGCAACGAGCTTTTCCGGAAAATCCGCTCCCGAGGGCGGTTCGGGCCGTTTTACGGATATTTTCGCGGGCGGATACGGCGCTTATAAGGTAAAAGCTACGTAATATTACGGTCGGCGGGCGCGGGTAATATAAGCGGTCGTATAATAATTTATTTTTTACGGTTTTGGCAAAATTATAGGTAATTTTATTAATAAAACGTAGCTCGAAAAGCTATATTTTTAGTTCGGGCGGAGATAATAAAGATATTACTAATTTGCGGGTCTATATCGGTCCACCCGGGCCGCTTATAGCTGGCGCCCGGGGTTTATTTATTTTTTGCCTATAGGCAGGGTCTAGCGCCGTGATATTAAGCTTATAATACACATTTATTCGAATACCTACCTTCGGTGCTATTTTACATTTTATAACTTCGAATCCAACGCTTCCCTGCCCTAATACATGGTTTATGCCTAGTATTATAACAAAATATTTTAATCCGGTATTTAATAAAAGAAAAAAAGTAATTTAATAACTTTTTAAAAAAACCCTAAAGCCAAAAACGGGGGTA
The DNA here is from genome assembly GCA_001599175.1 of Pestalotiopsis sp. JCM 9685. Lineage (NCBI taxonomy): Eukaryota > Fungi > Ascomycota > Sordariomycetes > Amphisphaeriales > Sporocadaceae > Pestalotiopsis > Pestalotiopsis sp. JCM 9685. The sequence goes on along the minus strand of BCGF01000002.1, from coordinate 494,870 downwards.
TATCGAAACGAATATATAAAATATTATTTTAAAAATATTTGCCAACGATAATAAATTTATTTATAATTTTTATATACGATAATACCTTTATTTATACCTTTTGGTTAATACGTAATTACTTTAAAAAAAATAGCCTTTTCGATCCTAAATTAGCTTTTATATAATCCCGATTTAAACTTTATCGAAAATTTATAGTTTTATTTTAAAAAAAATTTATAAGAAAAACCTTAAACTAGTAAAGCTAGCGGCTAATTTTAATTTAAAAAAACGCCTAATTAACGTTATAAAAATATATAAAATAATATCGAATAAGCTTTTATAAACAAAGTTATCGAAAATATACCGCGTCGTATTAACGCGATTATTAACGCCCGGTAGTAATATACGCGATATTAATTATTTAGTTATATAACTTATTCGATTTTAATTAAAATATATTAATTTTTTTTATTTAGATTTTTTTGATGGATTTCCGTATAAGTCAATATTTGCAGTATCTCGGTACCAATGCACGTGCATGACTACTTTGCTTTTTTTTTGTGGTCCCACTATACCACGCCTGCAAGTATGGTGAGTGGATGCGCACTTGGTGTGGTAGGAATGATATAGCCAGTATATCATGACTATACCCACGTATTCGAAGGGACAAGACACAGACTTGACTCAGTAGCAAGGGAAGATTGCTGCCGATCCAATTGGCACGATATACGATTTCAAAAGAAAAGAATCACTCTACAACAAAAATGCAGGCGACTGGTCAGGTTCCCAAGAGACTGACTGAGACATGCTTCTGCGTTTCCGCAGTCTTACTGTCTCACTGCCCACATTTGTTCCCGGAGGTCTCCACCAACGAGCTGCAGGTACGGAACATGCCCTTGATTTTGGTGGTCCAACAGATTAAGCAATCTTGGTCGTCACATTGAGTTGTGATTTCTTGCATTCAATTGCAAAGTGTCAATGTTGTGTGGTCGGTCGGACGAGCTTTCGGTCAAGATCACTTCATGTTGTATAATCAATTGGACTATACATTTGGCAAGGAGCGGTGGTCATACTATTGCCTTCCATACAGCACAGCCACGACGTCAATCGTCACCAGCGCTGGCTTAGTATATTTTCCTCTCCCCCAAGCCTTCACTGCCTCATTCAGAGTGTCGGTAAAGGTCGTAGCGAAACACCGGCACCGAGCAGGGCGAGGCTTTGCACCGCCGCCGAGGCTAGGTACAGATCAGCCACGAATCCAGCTTGAATATTGTTCTTCTTTCGTTCTTTCATCTGCGAGTTCTTTTCATTGCGATTCTTGAAAGATTTCCATTGTGCTCGTGATGTTGGAATGCGACATCTTTTAAGCGCCAGGCTAACGGAAAATCCGCAATGGCTGGCACTTGCAGAGGACACTAAAATATACCGGTTGCTACCAGAAATAGCATTTAGTGACCTCACCCTAACCTGGAGTTGGACAGCGCCGTGGTCGCGTCCCAGTCCGCACTCCAAGCCCGCGCCGTTGTCACTTTGTGAACCGGCACTCTTCTTGGTAAGGGTCTTATTTACATAGGTATTGTGAGTGCCCAGCCACTGTTGCCAAGAACAGGAACTGGATGAGATGAAAGTTCCCCGTCTGGGGATAAAAGTGAAGACAAACATGCCGACTGCTAAGTACGTATGCCAGTTGCCAGGGTTGACTGGGTTCAAGCTGAGAACATAACGATTATTGTCTTCGGATATCGGCTGGGAAAGTGAAATCTACTTGATTACCTCCTCCCGGGGCGCCGTGTACACGAGGTTTGTAGCTTACCATAAGTAGCAGCTGTATGCTGAGCAAACAAGAAACGCCATAGTGTACATGGACACATGGAAAACATGGCCAGAATCTCATCATGATCGACATGCTCTCCCTGCCCGGATGCTTTGTACAACAGGTTTGCGCTGGAGCAGGCAGCCAAAGAAAGCAGCATACATGCACACACGGTCGGCCTCAGTAATAAAATAAATGCTGGCTGGGTTCTGTGTTGTTCGCTTTTCCGGCTGTCCCACTGCCATGGGCGGGCCTGAATGAATGGATGCTTGCTCTTCCATGACGCCATGCAGGGGTTCTTCAGGCGGGCAACACACGCAGCGATCCCCGCTACCCTCCTACTCCAGCTGTACATACACGTACGCGGTCGTTGTACATCCCGACCACCTTAGAGCAGGTACCCCATATCGCCCAGCAGCTACTCAACTATCGGCAGAAACTCATTACCATTCATTCGACACGAGCCGACAACAGACAGACCAAAATCTGACAGAAGTTTCCCCCCCAGTCCACGTAACATCCAGTCAGTCAGTCCTCGGGCGCCAGATGGTTGGTTGGGTGACCCTAGAGTCCCGGGCGCCTTTTGTTTTCTCCCATCTCTTGTTTAATAATTCCCCATCTCCCTCCAGCTTACCCATCCCGTCTCGACCTGAGGACCGATTCGTTTCCTCGTATGCCAGCGTTGAATCTTCAACCCCCAGTATTACCATACAATCGAGTGTAGATCCCGTCGCAGAGTTCCCAGTTGGTCCAAGGCACAAGACACGCCCCGAGCGTGCCGGGATCCTCTTTTTCTTCTTTTCTCTCCATCCAAATCCAAGCCCAGCGCCAGCGCCAGCAGTGCCGCAGTGCCATAATCCATTGCCCCCCGCCCAGCCTCGGTCGTGTCGCTAACTGGGTTGAGAACTGGTCACCCCACGGCCCTAACCAAAAGGTGGACTGCGCGATTGCTTTAGAGCTTCAGAGAAAGATCCGTCTAGAATAGCGGCAGTCGTTACCTTAAACAACCTAACTTGCACTTTGGAACAACCGGCTACATCATCTTTCCAAGCTGTAATCTTCCGGTCGCCAAGCTGTCACGACTTTACGCTCTACTCAGACAAACTTACCTGTCTTTCTCATCCCCAGGCAGGCAGAACACCTGACTGACATCCACGCCACCCTTGGCAGAGAGGAGGAAAAAGATCCGCGCAAGGCAGACAGACGAACTCTAGCTGATCGCCCGCCGTCGCCCGCACGTACAAGCCTCATCCCATACGCGATTCACTTTCGTCACCTCTTGCCCTTCTGTTTTCCTCCAACGAAAGGCAAAACCCCACGAACAAATTCAGCTTCAATTAGCTGAACGGCGCCCTTGTCAGCGTACGAGACTGGTCGGCGCCCTGTAATTATGCGATAAGCCAGCCGCCGTCTCAAAGAGAAAGCCCTCAGTTCGGTCGTTGCTCCATCTGCATTTGCTTCTTACACCAAGCCACTGGGCGAGCAACCGCCTTGTTCGTTTTTTTCTTGTATTATATACCCATTCACGGTCGTTACTCTGCAATAAACACCCGGCGCCATGCATTTGCCATATCGGATACCAGTAGCGGACCGCTCGCGCAGCAGCGCATTTTTTCTGCGCCAGCTCGAGCGTCGAGATGGAGGTGGTACTCCACCAACTGGAGTCATTATTGTAAGGAATTCCTTAGTCTCCTTTGTAACGAGAAGCTCATCTGACCTCTTTCTGCTAGGTTATAGCTGTTTTCGTCGTCTTTATCGTCTGCGGCCTCATCGCCTGGGCCCTCACCAAGAACAAGCGCCAAAAGAAGAGAGGGAAGGCGAAGGGCAAAGGACATCGTTATACCCAAGCCAGTGGCAACGACGACTCGGAAAACTCGACTCGGCAGGCTCGTGGCAATTTAAACAACAATGCGAACGGCAATGGAGGCATGACATCCAATGTGGAACGAAATGTATCGATACGATCCATCATGACGTTGCCGGCTTACTCGGCCGGCGCTGGCGCAAATGAACAAGTGCTTGGCCGAGAGGGCGAGCGCGACGGCGTCGATGTCGTCATAGAACAGCCCACGGAAGAAGAGCACGAGGCCCTGCGTGATGAGGAAATGGAAACCATGTACCAGATACGCGAGACGCGGCGCCAGCGAATTGCCGCCCAAGCCGAAGGACGACGATTACGGGACGAGGCCCGACGACGAGGCGATAATGTCGCACTGAGAGAATTGAGAGAGTCGGCAAGGAACAGGGCCGCCAGCTCGTCAATCACGAGCAATGAGTTGCGCGATCATCAGGCGCAGATCAAAGAGCAACGCGCCCGGGCAGTATCTGCTGTCAGCTACGAGGGTCTAGGTGTAGCAAGGCATGATGGATCGAGGCTCCGTGCCAACAGTCAGGAGAGCGACAGAGTTCAGCTCTTGTCGGACGCTGCAAGCATTTCCCTGTCGACCAGATCGCCTTCAGCACTGTCGAATCATCACAGAGGCCGGAGTGCGAGCTCAGTTTTGAGTCTCGACAGCACGAATGACTTCTCGCCCTCCGGAGCGGCCACGCCACGGAGAATGTCGGCGCAGCACAATGGAAGTGCTACCGCAGGCTCGAGCCCCGAAATCATCACCGAGGCAGACCTCGGCGAGGTGGGAATGCCGCTGAATGATCCTCCGACTTATGACGATGTTAGTCTAGATGACACACGCTCTGGGGCCAACACACCAGTTCACTTCAACGAGCCACCACCCGGCTACTCGTCTGCCCCGTCGCAAGAGCGCGATCGGAGACTGAGCGCTCAAGTGGCAGGCATGGTTGACAACGTAGCCCCTGATGGAGATCTGGGCGGAAGGGCAGCACCCAACAGACAGTCACGGGATTCCTCGCTGGAAGAATCTTCGCGGACTGTACCATTTCCACGGCTGCCTAGCCTGAGCTTTGAAGACATAGAGATACCTCAAATTGTGGTTGAGCCGTCGAGTGCCTACCCACGAGACGACTCGAGAGAGCGAAGCTTCCGGTAGTCGACAAAACGACATATATACGGCACCGGTCGGCGAAACCTGTGTCGTCTGTTTGATGATACCCACGCATAACAAACCAGCCACGAGACTCATGCCATTACATTACAACAAAGCTCTTCCAATTTTATCAGCTGAAACGAAGGACGAAAGAAAGATTCATCTGACTGTATTTTAGCAGAGGCGTCTTGGTGGTGAGATTTGATTTCTTCTCTTCAGGGACATAATAACGGAGTGGTTGTCAGGATATAACGCTGTGATGCGATATAATTGATATTTGTATAATTCATCAAGCCTAGTGTAGGTGCCAACTCAAGCTACCTGTTCTTATCATTCCATTTTAGGGGTCAAAAGCTGCAAAGCAATTCTTGGCATGCTTGTTTGCTTCAGGCATTCCTCGCCATTACTGCAATTAGGTCATGGCATGGGAGATATTTAGTGTTGGCCATCGCATGCAGGCGAGACATTGCCGGATCTGGAACGACGATCGTGCGTCCCGTCTTTTCATTGGTCAAGAGTCGCGACGAGCAAACACAAGGGTCCCGATCCTAAGACGTTGTCAATTCCGAGACAATCCCATTGTTTCCAACGAGAGGATCGTGGACTATTCCGATTATTTGCCATTCTGATTTCATACAATCTGCTTAAGATATTGGATAGTTTTTTTTTTTTTTTTTTTTTTTTTTTTTTTTTTTTTTTTTARAAAAAAAAAAAAAAAAAACTCAAGGACCGAGGTAGAGCACATATTCAGAAGATTCTTCTTGGCGCTGTTTGGGGGCCAGATCGAATCACACGTGTATAACCTGACATCACTATAGAATGACCAGATTCACCCTCGGACAGCTCGGCGACGAAGAGTGGACAAAATGGCGCAGCTTTCGCAGCAGGCATCGATCACGTCCCATGTGCCAATTCAACGACTTGGTCAGATTAGAGGCCGACCGGCTCAACATGGACAAGGAGTCAACGTATACCGACGGGGAGGAACCCACCAGCAACGAAGAAGGCGAGCCGGCCGGGCGGGATCGCTATCACGTCTTGCAGCGAGCTCGACTCCGCATCAAGCGAGCGTGGCAGGAGCTGGGCATCTGGGGGCCGCACTTCGAGCACCTGATGACAGCAGGAGCGGACACCGGCGCCGAGAGCTCGAGCTGGGTTCTGCCTCCCGAGCACGAGTCCAGAGAGGAACTCTTCCACAGGAGCAGGCCGATCAGCATCTTCCGGCACCAGGTGCTCAACGCCGGCAGGATGCTCCTGGACGAGATGCCCACGAGGCGGGCCAGATACGTGAACGTCGCCGGGGACTTTTCCGACATCAGGCCCGTCGCGTACCGCTTGGTCAGGAGTCAGTGGGAGGAGAGGGGGATATGGCTCGACTGCTGGGGCGAGTTGCCGGGAGGTCTTTGGGGCCATGAGGTTCCTATCGAACAGTGGTATAGCGACGCTGACCCCGGGAAAAGGCAGTCTCGGAGCTCACCCAGGGCGGAAGGCAAGAGGAATATCATGTCTACATACCGTCGGCGGTTGAGAAAGATCAAGAGGAGAGTCCGCTGGGCGACGGTAGAGGATGGTCTCGAACTCGATTGTCAGAATGAGGACGATACCTCGAGCTCGAGCTCGGGCTCGGGCTCGACCGATTCTTGCGAGTCTCTGGTTACTCGCGCGACCGATTTGTCTTGGAAGCTGCACGTCAACATGATGCAGAGGCAGGAGAGGCTGGCGTTCCAGGTCTCGAGGGCGGTACTCATTGCCGAGGAGTCGGAATCGGAAATGCAGACGATGCAGGGTTTGCCGGCTCTTGACTCCGAACTCGAGAAGCAGGCTCAGCCTTTACTAGAGCGCGAGGTCAAGTCATTGGTCGAGGAGGTCGCCGAAGATCATCACACTCCCATGTGTTTGGGCCCTGACTGTGTGGCACACGATTTGGTTTTGGAGGATCGAGATGCAGAGACGTTTTCAGAGGTCAGAATGCCTGGGATATTCCCAGGTGATCTAGAACAGTATATTACTTTCTGATAGATACAGAACTCTTTCCTGCCTATAGTTATGTTCGGATGCATGAGGTAGATAAGATGGAATATGATACAATCAACACGCTTTACTTCTAGAACTATGATACAACTGAATATTGGAATTAGAACTGTTACAGTTGAACCCGTCCACCTTGCTCATTATTCTTGCGCAGACGGTTTCTCCACCTCCTCCTTGAGTTCCCTGTTGAAAGCCTCCCAGTTCGCCAGCGTCGAGTTGCTAAAGGTCCACCCAGGCCTCATGAGAAACGACAGGAGACCTCGAAACTCCTCCGTCTGCGTAAACGTGGTGGCCCCGGCCGTCTTGGTGCTCGGCGCAAACTTGAACTCGTGTTTGCCGGAAAATATGGGCTCCAGCTTGCCCTCCCATTGGAACCGCTCCGCCGAGTTATCCTGGTGGTCACTGTTAGTCTTATCAGGTCGATCAGATACGTTCATTTCGTACTTACTAGGACGACGGGTGAGAACTTCATGCCGTTCAGATCAACTTGGAGCTGGTCTCCAGTTTTCAGGTCCTGTGGCTTGGTCTCCGCCACCGAAGGTGTGAACGTCCATCTTGACCATTGTTTGTATTGCGAAAAGTTCATAAACTGAGGAATGTTTGGTCAGCATCTTGGCAAAAGTTCAATGAGGCATGACAACCAACCACTGTTCGAACAGCCTCGGGCGATGCCTGGATTTCAATATCGGCCGATATGACCACCATGTTGACGAATTGAGAAAATAAATGATCTCAAGAGGGAGTTTTGAGTTGAGAAGTTTACTGCGGCGTTGATGTCTCTTTTCTTCGGGTACAAGTATAGAAATGATTGGCTGGGTATAAGATCTGTAAGAATAATCAAAAAAGAGATTCAGCAATGATCAGAACCACATCATTTATATCTATTCTTGGGCATCTATGGAATCTATCTAGTCTTATGATACATATGATAAAAAAGGTGACTACGGAGTGTATTCAGGCCGACGAGCGCCACCATCCTTCGTGATTGGCCGCCTCCGGGAATGAGACGACCCCGGAGAGTTTCCACCTCGCGCTTGCTCTCCACGCCGTCGAGGCACAGCTTCGACACTAAACCGAACATGGTATTTGTACAATGTCTTGGCGTGAGCAGCGGGAGTCTGGGGGTGTCAGTCATCAGTCATCTCATCCGCGATCCCCCGAGCTGATACCGTAATACGGATTTCACGTCGCTGCATTCTGCATAGGGCTGCATTCGTCTCGCGTGCCATGTCTCGGTCGAGGGCCGCCCAGTCCACGAGCGCGTCGGCGGTCGCTTCTCCGATCTTCATCCAGGTCGGACACCCCAGCGACTCATCATGGCGCAGGGCAGTTCGCTCGCAGGCCGCGTCGGCTCGCCATGCTGCATCCCGCCGACGTCGTCTTCTAGAACACCAGAAGCGGACAGCCACGCCGCAAGAAGCATCTGCGAATGAGTCAGCATGTATACTCCAGAGCCCAGAAACCTTGTGCGGCATCCGGAGTGTGGACCCGTTTGATAGCCTCGGCAGGTCTACGACACGCTTCGAGTGCTTCCTCATGAACCACTGTATGCATCACTTTTTCGACTCCATATTGCGACAGTGGTTTCCCTGTGCAAGAGGTAGTTCATACATGCTAATTTATGAAACTTGTCTCCCAGATCTGCAACACCTCGCATCTCACGCCACAATACTCATAGAAGCAGACGCCGAGACTCTAAATCATACCGGCATGAAAATAGGCTGGGTTCGTCTGAGCGTTACAAACGGAGAGCTGCTCAACTCCCTCTTCCTCTCGACCTGCCGGAATCTCATCGAACTGGGCGTCGCCGGTGACTATTATGAGCGGTTACTGAGCTACAGAGCCGACTGCATGCGCACGGTCAATGAGGCTCTGTCTAACGAAGTGTCCCACCCGAGAACAAATACCATCCTCATCGTGGTGGCCTTGGCTCTAGACGCCGTAGGGACCTTCTTTCTTTCCCCGGAGCTTCAGGCAAGAAAATATTGACCGTGTTGGTAGATGAAATTCGGAGACTTTCTCGCGGCCAAGAAGCACTGCGATGCAGCCAACCTCATGGCCCGGATGCAGTCGGATCCCCAGCCGTCCACCGGAGAGAAGTCATCGAGCCCTCTGGAGCCGTGGGCCAGGTCCGTCACGAAACGTATACTGTCGTGGCAGGACGGGCGGCATCCATGCTCATCTCCTGTCCTCTCGTCTTACCCCTTTCGTGATCAATCTCGCGCGATTACCGAGTCGGATGAGTGAGATTGGGAGGCGTCGACTTCACGATTTCTCTCAACATTTGAACCACTACGATTGACTGACTCGATGCTGATCTGACATCAAGAAAACTCAAACTTCAGAAACTAGGTAGTGGGAATATTTGGGGTCACAATCTCAGCGCAGCTCTCTTGCAGTACCCAAGACCAGCCTGCCTCATCTTCACGGGCCAACTCAACGTCGCAACACATAACACGGCCGAGAGGCCCAGTCATTCTTCAACAATCTCTCGACATGATCTATCAACTCGGCCGTGATCACTTCACAACTACATTGACATGTCGTTCAGACCGAGTCTCCCAGATATCATCGCTGCACTCATGCCACAGCACGACAAGAATTGATTGACTGCTTGAAATCTTGTCCTCTGTTCAGTGTAAGCCCCCAAAACCTGGGCGTGGCCCGCGTAATAAACTATACAGCTGACACTGACGGATTCTAGTCAAAATGATCGGAATCAAGACTCTCTTCCTCGCAACATATATTCATGTCACCGTTGTGGCCAGCCGGCTGGTGCCGACCAAGTCGCTGTCGACGGCCGCGGGCGTGCGGGACGTCGTCGGCCTCGCCAACTACACGGTCGGTTTCGGGTTCCGTCCCAAGACCTTCTACGTACCCGTCTCGGCGCCGTTCGTGGCCGAGGACAGCGCGAGGGGCGTGAACAGACGCGGCTACGACACGGACCCGGGGACCTCGGTCCGCCCGGCGTGGTACTCGTCCATATGGAGCCTATCCGCGGGCTGGGCCCCGGCCTGGAACGCAACGGCGGCAGGGAGGCTCGAGATTACAAACCTGGCCAGGACCGCCAGGAGGGACGAGGAGCTGTTCCCCGTCAGCGGCACGTACCCCAACGAAGTCAACCCGTTCACGTCCGACTGGAAGAGGGCGTGGTGGGATCGGCGACGACTATGCGTTCCTCCGAGAGACCAAGGCCCGGTACGATCCCAACAATACGCCGAGGTGTTGGAAGTGTGTGGGTTGGAATGAAGAGCCCGTTGTATCGGGACACGATTTCAAGGATTGGGCGGGCTTCAAGGTCAGATTGACCAAGCGCCCTCGGGGTATCAGACGTGGTAGATACACTCACACAGATCGTGCGCTATAAAAAAAAAAACACTGTCATGAGTATATGATGTATTCGTTTCTAAAAAGCTACATGTTATTTCCTTGCCGTGCGCCGCCGTGGATGAGTGTATTAATCGTACATGATGTTTATGAGAAACCGGGAAAGGGAAATGCAAAGTGTAAGACATATACCGCTGGCCGTGAATCCAATAATGCTCCAATGTCCTGTATGCCTATGCAAATCTGAAATTTTTATCGATGATGATTACATGAAACTGCTCTTGACCGTGACGATTGTGGTGTAAATCATGCAGACCACACCGACAATCATCAAGACAATGTCTCCAATCTTTGCAGCCTGGGTGGTGGCCACACCTCTGTAGTGGAGGTAAGGAGGGTAGATGTATACGAGCGGTACGCAAGCGAAAGAACCGATAAGGGCGACGAATCGGTCGAGATTGCCGGCGCCGAGAATCGAGATGCCGCCACAGAGAAGCACCATCATGGTTCGGAAAAAGTTCTTGGTCCACTTGGTCCTCAGGCTCTTCTTGCCAGAGTGCTTGCCAAAGAGTCCGCCCTCGACGATACGAAGCGCAGGGAAGAGCTGGACAGGGTTGCCCACGAGGATGGCAAGCGAGTACAAGAACTGCATGGCCTGCACGAACCGGCTGTCTCGGGGGTAGTTGTTGATGATCTCAATGTAGGTGTCGTTTCCAAAAGTGGCATAACAGAGAGCACCAACCGACGTGTAGACAATGGTGATGATGACCATGATGACACCGAGCAGAGGCTCGAACTTCTCGGGCTCGGCCATGGACGACTGGATAGGCAGGATCAGGCCGATACCCTCAAAGGTGAAAATGGCGGAGCCGATCATCATGGTGTAGCTGTCCGGGTTGAACATGACAACCGTCTTGTGCATGCCGTTGGTGGCCAGGCTGCCAATGTCATAGTAGTAGATGTAAGTAACACCCATCATGATACACACGTCGGCGAGCAGGGCAGCAGGACCGAGCTTGGAAATGTTCCGGATCCAGGACAGCGGGATGAGGAACGCAAGCTGTATCAAGATGATGCTGACAGACGAGACGCGGCTGGTTCCATGGGTGACGGCCGCAAGGAAGGCCTCGATATTCTCAGCGACGAAGACAATTCCGGCGCACACAAAGCCGAGCTGGGAAAAGGTGACGGAGCCCATGATCAGGTTGCGAAGCCTTCTTCCTGCTATGGCCTCTCCTATCTCACCGTAACCACCAGAGTGGTGCTGCTTGCACTGCAGAAGCAGGTGAAAGGAGACCATGGTGACGGCCGAGACCAAGACCATGGTGATGGAAGAAAAGGCCAGTCCTCCGTTGCTAAAGGCCTTGGGCAGGAACATGATTCCGGTGCCAATGAAAGCCTTGAGCAGGGTAAAGAAGGTCTTGGTCGTGCCCGCGGTAGCCACTTTGATGGTGCGGACAGACCTGCGGCGCGAGATCAGAGGCCTCTCCTCGGCCCGCTCGTTGGCGATCTCCTCTTCCTCATCATCAGAAGCAATGGCCTCATCGTCGGAGTCGGCAAGATCTTCTCCGGCAAAGGAGCCGTACAGGTCCAGGAACTCGACGAAATTCCTCGTGATGGGCAACCTTGCGGCCAGGAAATCTTGCTCCTGCGCTTTCTGCTGGATGAAGGCTCGGCGGAAGCCACCGGGGGCGAGCTGGTTGCCGACGGCAAGACCCTCGTCCTCGTCATCCGCGCGTAATTGTCCAGGATGGTGAAAAGTGTTGGATCTCTGGTGCAACCTGGCGTGCATGGCCCGCTGCTGGATCTTGAACAGGTCCCGATGCACGTCACCGCCGGGCAGCTTCAAAGAGGAGAGCTCAGGAGACTCCAGAGGATCAACGTCGTCGGGGGCGACAGAAGACGAGCCATCGAACGTGGCACCGTAGCCGCTGGGCAGATGGCCAGAGACGACGCGAGCCTCTCTGTCCGATGGCGGAGGTGTGCCAGACATGGTGTTGCGGTGAAGAAGGTAGACGGAAAGTTAAAAAAATTCCAACGCCTCAACCGAGAAGATGGGATGAGAAGAAAGAGTGCCGAGACGCGTATTCGACTCTTTCCCCAGCAGCCAATTCCCCGGATACGAAAGCAGAAATGAGTGCACCCAGATTTGCAGCTAAAGACAGGTAAACATGGAGTGGCCCTCTTGGTTGTTGGTGTACGGAGCACGTAGTGTAGATCTAAAAGTCTGGAGTTAAAAGGGTTCCAGTTCGGAAACGGGGTCGGTGTTAGTTAACAGAGATTTTTTTTCTTGTCCATCGTGAGTGATGCAATGCGCTACTGGTCTCGAATTTCCGCGGGGTACCGGCAGGTCGGCCGTGGGGCAAAGCCGTCTAGCACCGACATTCTAGGCCCCTCGAGTCCAGTTCAGTTCCAATCCAGGCGATTCATGTGAGCTGGTTGGAAGTTCTAGCAGGTCGTGTCCTGTTCCTGTTGCGTGCTGTCCAATAATGACAGTGGCCTCATGCCACCGCGTCCGCTAGAACACCCTAAGGGTCACGGCAGGGGTCAGCTGGCTCAGGCCTAAGCTACCCTGGGAAAGGCCCCGACACTTGGCTGGTTTTTCTGCGGGGTTAGCCGACCTTGCAGGCGGCAGGGGTAAATAAACTGACTTTGTTATGACAGAACCATATGAGAGCCGCGCCTCGATGCGGTGCACGTGGTCTGTATATTATGCTTCATAGGGTCCAAATCATGTTTTTCAATGACATGCTCCATCACCCGGGTATACCACCGGTTTGGTTGACAAGTGAGACTGTCGTTAAAGAAATGTGCCCGCGGCGGCTCGAGGACAGACCCGAACTCGGCAGCGTGTCTGGGTCATCGTGTCTCAGTTCAACGGCACTGCGTTACCGACACACGATCACGAACCAAACTTTTCCCTGATCATTGTCGTGCTGTCGGTCAGTATCAGACGAGTAGAGCGATGGGCATGATTCCCGTCACTTGGCTCTTGACATCTTCAGGTTTGTAGCGTCCAATGAACCCCGGGCAAGGGACTGATGCGATCTGCCTTGCTGCCTACCCCGGGAAGACGCATCTCCAAAACCAACATGCGTCTGCGTTCCAGCAGAGAGATTCAGCTGCGGAGCCTCGTTTGACGGCGTCCTGTCTGCTTCAACCACAACAAAATTAGACAAATTTTTAGCACGCTGCAACCTCGTCTTCACAGCGTACTTGTAGCTCCAACACGTCATACAAGTTCCAAACCCCCAGTCTTCTGCCATGTCGCAAAATCAGCCGGCCAAGGGTCGAGCCCAGGTCATAATGGCACCTGCCGACGACAGGGTACAATGGCCAAAGACCGTTTTCCTCGCGGGCACAACGACGGGACCGCCGGACTGGCGGACAGTGATATGCGACCGAATGGCAGACCTGCCAATCACGTTTCTCAATCCGCTTCGCCTCGACTGGGACGACGGCTGGACGGACGATGTCTTTCGTCGCCAGGTCAACTGGGAACTGTCAAAGCAGGAAGAGGCCGACGTCGTTGCCGTCTACTTTGGCGCCAACACGGCTGCGCCCATCAGTCTCATGGAGCTGGGGCTGTGCGCAAAGGAGAAGAAGGCCGTCGTGTACGTGGACGAGGGGTATCAGAAGAAGGGCAACGTGAGGGTCGTGTGCGAGAGATACGGCATCGAGGTACACGGCAATCTGGAGGGCTTCATTCGTGGCATCCAGAAGAAGCTTGGGATTTAACCCCGGTACTCAAAAATCTATTTTCACTTCGAGGGGGGCATACATGAATCCGAATGAAAATGATGAATGATGGCTTTCAGGAACGGACTTTCCTTATGAATTCGCTTCCGGAGTGTTGTGATTTTCAACCATGGTCACTTTTCAACTCATCGTCTTTGAGTCAATATTTCAATGTGCCCTCGCCCTGGCTATTAATGTTGCGATTTTAGTCATAATGCGTTATGCCGCTTGTCAAGCCCTAAGAACCGATACAAGCTCTCTCAAACTTTCATGGCATAATGCCTCTACATGATCGGAGTAGCATTATCCCCTTCTATTGCAGTGCCGTCTACTTCTGCAACATCCGCAATCATTGGCTCGTCCTCGAGGACTACATGCACACTCAACCTCGGCCACAATTCGCTCAGCATTTCCGCCAGGTACCGAATCCCCCACTCCTCCGCCGGGCGGTGTCCAACACAGATGACAGGCATGCCGACGGCCCCGGCCGCCTCGAGACCAGGCTCTCTCGGCTGCCCGGTGAGGTACAGCAGCCCCGACGCACCGCCGGCCCCGACCAGGCCGTTCTTCTCGGCGCCCGCCACGACGCGGGCCACCTCGTCCGGGTGAAAGGCGTTCATGATGGCCACGCCGCGCACCGCCTGCGCGAGCCCGCCGCTGCTGCCCGGGTACAGCTCCGCGGCGCCCATCTCCGCCTCGACCAGGCCGCGCAGCGCCTCGAGCGGCTGCGCGGACGCCAGGGGCCCGACGAGGCCGATGCGCCGGTCCGGGTCGCCCTTGTAGCCCTGGACACAGAACGCGCGGTCGGCCCGGACGGCGAGCCGCGACGCGAGCGCCGTGTTGTAGCCCGTGGTGAGCAGCTCGTCGAAGCGCTTGTGGCTGGCCAGCACGAGCGAGCCCCGGGGCACCGCGCGGCGGTCCAGCTGGAACGGGCGGTGCAGAAAGCACGCGGCCTTCTGGCGGCCCCTGGCCAGCCGGCTCAGCTTTTCGTACACGCCCGGCGTCGGCGTGATGCTGAGGACAACGTCACGGACAGAGGCCACGCCGGGGTCGTACCCGGGCCATCGCGGCACGTGGTACTGCAGAGGTATGTCCTGCGGATGGGCGGGTATGATGGTGTTGAAGAACTCGACGAGCTGAGCGTGAGTAGGGAACCGCTCGGCGGGGACTTTGGCGGAAGACATGACCAACTTTTGTTTCAAGACAACCCATTCAACACGAGTTGCCAGTCCTACTAGTATATCACTTGGACCGTAGACCTACCTGTACAGCGTTGGTTCGACTTAGCCAAGTCAATTACGTCAATCCACTTGGCCATATTTTCCGTGGCTTCGGCTGAGACATTTACCTGGTGTTCTAGTCATTTCCTGGGACTCGACTGAGGCTATACATTGTATGCTGGCTTGTGACTTTGTGTCATGTATACATTGGTATCAGAATTGGAGGTGTTCTGAAGGTACGGTGCACTGGCGATGCTACTTCAAATATTCGATCGTCTTGAAGCCCATAGAAGAGTGATGCACTAAGCGCTATCCCGCATTGGTAGGGCAGCTATACTTACACTTATCTTATGAGAAGCTGTTGCACCAATTCGATCGAGTTTCCAAGAAATCACCAGAGAAACCACATCAATACAGATGGGACATGGCAGTATTCCTAACTGGATATTTGATTGTATTTTTTTTTCTTGTTATACTTGAGTCGACATGGCCAAAGATGGTGTATTGCAGAATAGTAACATTGTCGGGTGCCAAATGCCAAGGGAATACCAGCGTACATGCAGCTACCTATTATAGCTGCCGGCCCGCCACGATCTTCTTCCTTTGAAAAAGATGGTACGAGCCCGGGTGACGAGATGTTGTTATTCCATCTAAGCACCACCCTCGCGCTTGGCGTACTCCTCCTCAATGGCCTCTGCGTACTTTTCCTCGGGCGATCTGGGGTCGTCCTTGAGGACGCCCTCCTTGATCAGCTGCTCCGGGTCGGGCCGGTGCGAGATCTTGTCGTTGAGGGTATCTGCCTTCATGTGCTTCTCAAGCTGTACACAATTGTCAATTCTTTGTTCTTTTTTTAAGTGCATATTCAAAGGCGGCCCGGGAATCGTGTCTAACCTCCTTCTGCTTCTCCTGGAGTCCTGGGGCGGCGGTCGAGTCGGGGAGGATGTTCTCTGTAATGACGTCATATTAGCATATGCGACTCGGGATCCATGTTGTGAAGCTCCGATGACTTCCACCAACGGAGTACAGGACGGTGCAGAGGGAGAAGGCAACAGCAGTGCAAGTGGTAGTAGAAGTGCTGATCACGTACTGGCGACGAGCTCCGATCGCTCTGGGCGGTGCTGCAAGTGCTGCTCCAGCGAGACCGAGTTCTTGCGACCCTGTGTGGAGCGAACTCCAGAGATAGGGGTCTCGTCGACCTGGGGGACTTCGGGGGTGGTGTTCTCGTCGGCCATGATGTTGTTGGTGGTTGGGGGTTTGAACTTTGGGGTGTTCGGTAGCTCCTCTCAAGTGTTACCGTGTTCGTGTTGTGTTCGGTTGAATGGTAGATGAAGTGCGATTTATCTACTCTGCTCGTTTCAGCTTTCGTAATTTGTTACAGCAACACTACAAGAATAGGAGGAGATCGCGAGATGAGCACAGGATCTGGCCCTCTCGAGAATTGCACGAACCTTTAATTTGGGTGAGTTCCAGAAAGGCGGGGAACGTCGAGCTTCGTGTCTCCCTTGATGAGGGGGGAAGAGGAAGCTGAGCACTGGCTTCATTTCGAACCTTGTTTTGTTTTTTTCCACCATCATCGCCCAATGATTTAAACCAAGGCCCCGCGACAGGTCTAGAAGCGACAGCCTAGCAACTGTGTCGCACCAGCTGATGAGCTGAGGTTGTGAGTTGGTCCATGTATCAATCATATGCACATGCATTTTGATCGAGGGTCTTGGGTGTAAAATGACTGGCTTGGCCCTCTCCGTCTTCCCTTTAGACCTGCTGTCGGCCCCTCCTCAGTGGTATCACCCACCGTTGGGGACCTAGTAAACAACATTCGAACGGCGACGCATCTTAACTTTGCGCTATCCTCGGTACCTACATTTGCGCAGACCTCGACAGAGCAGGATAGCATCGTTTTTACCACACCCAGCTGTTGGGTTCCGTTCTCCTTGTGCAATAGCATGTACGGGTTGTTCTTGTGAATAATTCATAGGAAAGACTCCACCCTTGAGCCCCTATTCACATTGACAACACTTCCATTCTCACCACGTTGCCAGGGCAAGGACCCATAACCCATAGTGGGCAAGCCAACACGCCGTGGTCAGGAGACCGGCGCCGAGGTCCCCATCGCCGAAAGAGACAATGGAGACTGATGAGAGGTTCTCCGGGGTCGAGGTCCCTGATGTTTGTCCTTGTCCCCACACCAGCTCCCAGTCTCCAGCTGTCAATCGAGTCTTCTTTTAGTGTAGGTAAGAAGTCAAGTTGGTGGGTTCAATGTTGTTTGGTTAGCGGATCATAAAATCTGACGGTGCCTTAGTCAGGCGCTCGCATTGGGGTTGGTTGTCACCTCGGCAAGCATCAGATTCTATCAGCTTTTCGTCATAAATGCGTGAACAGTAGAGCAGTTGCTTTTTTTGCTTTTGCTTTTGCGCTGTCCAAGATAAAGAGCTTGCTTGCAAATGGCTCCGGTGGACAGACAGTTGCCAAGTTCAAGATGCATCCTTCAAGCTCAAGGTCCATACTTGCCATCGTAACGTCAAGCTACTATATGTTTGTCGCGTAGACAGAGACCAGACCAGCATCTTATATAGTTCACATCGCGACATGTCCAATCTGAGCTCAACGACGTGGCGCTACCTGGGCCTCGGCGTCGCAGCCTCGTACGCTGGTATTGGCGTGTTCCAGGCGATCAAGCCTGTCAAGGCGTCCTTGGGCTTTTACGACATACCGAAGCACGTCGTTAGCCCGCAGGTCGATTCGCGTCAGCAGGTCGGCTGGCTCATGACCCTCATCGCGGCCCGAGACATCAGCACGGCCGCGATCCTCTTCACATTTGCCTACAGGGGCCAGACCCGCGAGATGGGGACCGTCATTCTCGGCAGTCTGATTGTGGGTGCCGCCGACACCGTGACGGCCTGGACGAGGAAAGGACCAGCTACGTAAGTTGTGGCCTTTTTCACGATCAATCAGCAAGTATATTATATCCTGTAACTGATGGCAATATATACAGTGGTCTTGGCCTCTTGGTAGGGGCGAGTATTTGGGGAGTGATAGGGTATGGTCTTGCTTTTTAGTCCAGGTCCAATATCTATTCGATCTTCTCGCGCGCAAAACTGGAGGCAGACTGTGATATACTCGACCTTCAATGATGAAATCAACCTTCAGACTTCAAATTATCTTCTTCCTTTTGTTAATGATAACAGCAGTGAAGGGTGCTAATACATTCAGCATTACCTGTGATCGCAGCCCGTCAGTCTCGATGCTCTTATATAAACTCATGCATCCCGCAATAGGCGCGATCTCGGCACATATAGTCGACATGCGACTGTTATACCGAAGTCTACATGATGAACCCGATCTGTGCACTGTCCGATTGCCTATAATGCATCTGATATGTGCCATCTAGACACCAAAGTCTGAGGATGTGGCGATGTCAGCCAAGTATACTGCCGAGCCTCTAAATTTGGCATTGCCCCATTAGCGCTGCCGGTTTGCCGTTTGGGAGTCATTTACGCATCTGCAAATAGCTTCGTCCGTCTTCTTATCATTTTCAATCATTTGTATCAATGGCATTATGATGGCATCCATCTTAGACACGGAAGACTGAGAATATATAATGGAATATAATATTGAACAGGACTACGACAATCATTTTAGCCTGCGAGTCTGGTCAAAGTAGGCATTTGTTAAACTCTCCACAACGAAGCATGTGGGAAAGAGAGACCAGAGTCAGCCCAGTCGATATAAACGTATAATCAATCTTACCATTTGACGAATACCAATCCTCCGGCACCGAATTGCCACTTACCTGCAAGCCACACCAGTACAGCCAACATAGCCCGTCGCCAATTTCTTATAGCACAACCGTGTGCAGCTCCGTATGGGGACCCCAAGCCTACCAAGAACCTAAATGCTGGGTCGGACGCTCCCTAGTCCGCCCTATGGACGATGTCGTCGTCTTGGCCCCGGGCGTACCAAGACGTTCTATGCAGCCCGTATGCGGCGCGCAACTCAACGACTCTCTCAGAATCCCTGCCCGCGTGGTGGTGCGGTGCGTCCTATGACGACGATCACGGCGAGGCTGGCCGGCTATCAAGTCCGTGCCAAGAGCAACACCTACGGTCATCCATGGTGTGCGGTCGAGACTCGAGGACTCGGCCTCGAGTATATAAGTCGCCATGTATCCCGTTGATTTCTGGCAAGACTGGATCGTCATCACTTGATCTATCAATACTACACAAACTTCCGTGATACATCATCCATGGAAGCAACATGGCAAAGTCCAATGCCCTCGCAGACCACGTCTCCGGGCAGTCCAACAAGCCCATCTCCAAGCCCGCACACGCCTTGACTTACGGCGAGGTCACGCGCGAGCTCGGAGTCGACGGCGACGATGGGCTGACCGAGAGCGAGGCCGAAAAGAGGCTGGAAGAGTTCGGCAACAACGAGCTCGACAACGGGCCCGGCGTCAACCCTACCAAGATCATCATGAAGCAGATCGCCAACGCCATGATGCTGGTGCTACTGCTGGCCATGGGTGTCTCGTTTGGCATCCAGTCGTGGATCGAAGGCGGCGTGGTCGCTGCCATCATTATCCTCAACATCGTTATTGGGTGAGTCTGACGCCAGGTATCCTACATTTCACCAGCCACTCGGGACTTGAAAGCTAATGAGAAGCGATATAGCTTCAAACAGGAATACAGTGCCGAAAAGACAATGGACTCGCTACGTTCTCTCTCCTCGCCAACGTCCCACGTCGTGAGAGGCGGCCAAAACATGACCGTTGCCACGATTCAGGTCGTCCCCGGCGACATGGTCGAGCTCAAGACGGGCGACACGATCCCAGCCGATATCCGCCTGACCGAGGTGATGAACTTTGAGACGGACGAGGCGCTCCTGACCGGCGAGTCCCTGCCCGTGCAAAAGATCGCCGACGAGACCTACGACCCCGAGCTGGGCCCGGGCGACCGTCTCAACATCGCGTACTCGTCGAGCACCGTGACCAAGGGGAGGGCCAAAGGCATAGTCTTCGCTACGGGTATGTACACCGAGATCGGCACCATCGCGGCGGCCCTCCGAAGCAAGAACTCCAGAGTCCGGGAGCCCAAGAGGACGCCCGAGGGGAGGGTGCGGCCGCATCGCCAGGCACAGGCCTGGGCGCTGACCGGCAAGGACCTCGTCGGGAACTTTCTCGGCGTCAACGTCGGAACGCCTCTCCAGCGCGTCTTGTCCCGCCTGGCCTGTGGGCTTTTCGTCGTGGCGGTCATCTTCGCCATCATTGTGCTCGCGGCCAATAACTTTTCCAACCAGCAGGAGGTCATCATCTACGCCGTCGCGACCGGTCTCTCCATGCTGCCAGCCTCCTTGATTGTTGTCCTTACCATCACCATGGCAGCCGGGACCAAACGGATGGTCGAGAGACATGTCATCGTGCGAAAGTTGAACGCCCTAGAGGCGCTCGGCGCCGTCACTGACATTTGCTCCGACAAGACTGGAACTCTGACGCAAGGCAAGATGGTGGCCAAGAAGGCCTGGATTCCCAGCAAAGGCACCTACTCTGTCGGCGAATCGAGCGAGCCGGTCAACCCTACCGTTGGTGCTCTGTACCATTCCCCGGGCGGCCCTGATGAAGACTCGTCTTCCGAGAGCGACGTTGCGCCTGACCAAGATGACCACAAGTCGGGCGAGGAACTCCTCCAGGGCAATGGACCGCTCGAGGAGTTTCTCAAGATTGCCTCATTGGCGAATCTAGCATCTGTCTACAAATCTCATGACGGTGAAGGCTGGACCGCTCGTGGCGACCCGACCGAGATCGCTATCCAGGTCTTTGCCTCGCGCTTTGGCTGGAACCGTCGCAACCTGGCCGAAGGTGAAGATCCCAAGTGGAAGCTCATCACCGAATACCCCTTCTCAAGTGACGTCAAGAAGATGTCCGTGATATTCCAGAAAAAGGGAGATGAGAACAAGTTCGTCTTCACCAAAGGCGCCGTCGAGCGCGTCTTGGAAGCCTGCGTCAACATCGACATGGAAGGCCACGGTCAGATGACGGAGCTGACCGAGGAGATCAAGCAGGACGTCCTCTCCAACATGGAGTCCCTAGCATCTCTGGGCCTTCGAGTCCTCGCGTTGGCGTCCAAGACATACGACGGGCCGACGGGCACGAGCGACGAGGAACGAGAGCAAGTCGAGACGGCTCTCACATTCCGCGGTCTCATCGGCCTGTTCGACCCCCCGCGCCCCGAGTCCAAAGGCGCCGTCAAGGCCTGCCACCAGGCGGGAATCAGTGTGCACATGCTTACGGGAGACCACCCCGGCACGGCACTTGCCATTGCCAAGCAGATTGGTATCGTCCCGGATCGTCTAGACCAGGTCAGCAGAGAGACGGAGAGTGCCATGGTGACAACTGCCGCGCATTTCGACCGCCTGACAGACCAGGAGATCGACGACTTGCCCGTCTTGCCTCTGGTGATCGCGCGCTGCGCACCCCAGACCAAGGTGCGGATGATCGAGGCTCTCCACCGGCGCAAGGCGTTCGCGGCCATGACGGGCGACGGCGTCAACGACTCGCCGTCGCTCAAGCACGCCGACGTTGGTATCGCCATGGGCCAGGCCGGGTCCGACGTGGCCAAGGACGCATCCGACATTGTGCTGACAGACGACAACTTTGCCTCCATCCTCAATGCCGTCGAGGAGGGCCGCCGCATCTTTGACAATATCCAAAAATTCGTGTTGCACCTGCTCAGCCAGAATATCGCCCAGGCCTGCACGCTGCTGATCGGTCTTGCCTTCAAGGACTCGAATCGGCTGTCCGTCTTTCCCCTCTCGCCCGTAAGTTCTTCTCCCCTGATCTACACAAAGCTAGCGACCGTATACCCCGATCAACATGCTGATAGTTTGCCCAAAGGTGGAGATCATGTGGATTATCATGGTAACCTCTGGCTTCCCGGACATGGGTCTCGGTCTCGAGGCGGCGGCGCCAGACATCCTCTCGCGGCCACCGCAGAACCTGAAGCGCGGCATCTTCACCACGGAGCTGCTGGTGGACATGGCGGCCTACGGTCTGTGGATGGCGGCGCTCTGCCTGTCGTCCTTCTCGCTCGTGACCTACCACTGGGGCGACGGCATCGAGGGCACCGACTGCAACTCGACCTACTCGGCCCAGTGCGACACCGTGTTCAGGGCGCGGGCGACGTGCTTCGTCTCCATGACGTGGTTCTCGCTCTTCCTGGCTTGGGAGCTGATCAACTTCCGGCGGTCCTTTTTCCGCATGCAGCCCGGCAGCAAGAGATACTTTACCCAGTGGATGCACGACGTGTGGCACAACAAGTTTCTGTTCTGGTCTGTCATGTTCGGCTTCGCCTCCGTCTTCGTGATCCTCTACGTGCCCGTCATCAACCACGAGGTCTTCAAGCATACGGGCATCACGTGGGAGTGGGCTATCGTCATTGTCGAGGCCGTCCTATTCTTTGGGGGCATCGAGAGCTGGAAGTGGGGCAAGCGCGTCTTCTATAGGCGACGGGCCAAGAAGGAGGGCGGCGGCCAGTCGCGCAGACTGAGCAGCGTCGTCTTTGATGATTACCTGACCAAGACGGGGACAGATGAGGAGCGGCGTGCGGAGGTGGAGGAGAAAGTGTAGAGAGAGAAGGTCTAGAATAGGCTTGATGATACCCATCTTAGTGGCTCCATTTCACAATAGTACATGGCGCAGTAAATAGTTTCAATTGTTTCTCCTTCTCCCATCTTTCCCTCACAGTAGTCAGGGGGTGGCAAGCGCGTTGTGGTGGATTGACCATCACCAGTACCAGTGATGAAGAGACATACCTCTACAAATGTCGTGTTACAAATCATCAGCACTCTGTAAGGCACATACGAGTACATGCTGACATGTGCGAAGTAGTCATCTTCGTAGGCACACTGTACAGAGAGATGCTACACTGTAGGTATTCGACAGACAGGAAAAGAGACAGTGCGACGCAACACAGCAGGTAGAAAATGAACACTGAGTGAGATGGACGGCGCTTTACTGTATAGGATCGTAGAACTACCTACGCTGCAAAATTGAGCACTAGCTCCACATCTCAGCAGTTGTTCCAGATGCGGTAATACGACTGGCATCTGATTGGATCTCCTCCAAACGATCCTCCTAGCAGGGGTGGCGTGGGGGTCAAGCTTCCTGCTTTCAACGTCCTGTGGTACACTTGCAGGCCGGAAGAGAACGGATAATCATGCGAAAACTTGGTAGCCAGATAACATGGCTGGCAGCTGGTCGCAATTGATGTACGGAACAAACGGATGGAGACAACGGGGGAATTCGCTGATATAGACGCAAATACAGAGTAGCAAGTCCGTGGTTTTGCAACGCTCGTGATGTGCGCATGGGCCGAAACAGGGGGGAGGGCAGACGCATGCAACGTTGACACTGTTGGCCACAGTTGTCTCGTCCGTTCCATCACGAGACTTGCACGCCGGTCCGATATGCAGTCGACAGACTTGTTTGGCAAGGTCCGACGCAATGGTCCAGGAGCCATTACAACGCGGGGACCGAGGAGCGTCGGGTCACCGTGGAGGAACCGCCCAGACAGGTCGAGACCGGCAGAGTGGTTCGACGAATCTGCACAACGTGGTCTGTCGACGGGGATCGAGGGCAAAGCGGCATGACCCCGGAGCACCAGGAATGGGCGGGCGGAGATCCTCGACTTGGACCTACCTGGGAGCCGGGAGTTGCCTAACAAAGTGCGTGCTGAAAGAGCAAAGCCAGCGAGCGAGCTGGCAGAGGTCGTATGAAGGATCAGAAGTTGGCCAGCCGAGGTGGCGCGAAGCGAGCAGAGGCCAGAGGAATGTATGTCCATCTCGGAACGGCAACCCAAGCCGAGTGCTCGACAAGCGTACAGTGCTGCGCTGGTGATTGTGGTTCCACGGCCGAGAACTAATAACTGGCAGTCTGCCAACATCATGAGCTCAACGAGAGACATGGTCGTGAGGCTTCTCGCCGTCTCGGCCATATTACCCTTGGCCCCTTGGCCTTCAACCCGCGAAATGCTACTCCGTACTCCGCGTCAGATCTGCTCCCGCAATCATCACGCACCCCAATAACTCATCGGGCCTTCCCCTGATCGGGACCATGGGGAGATTTCTGTCAGTCACACGACCCCAAGGAATCTCCTCACGAAGATTGCGGATGGAGTGTTTTGTCGCATTATGGACATGGTAAAAGCCCATGGGAGCCCCAGAGAAAAGCAAGAGTGAAGCCGAGAAGAGCTCCGAGATGTGGTATCCATTCTGCAATAGCGACGGAGGACATGGGCTCCGTTCGTGATGCTATTACGGAGCAGCGGCTCCACTCGTTCTCGGGCAGACTTCTGAGATCCAGTTTTTTGTTCTTTTTGCAGGACGCTGGTGCTGCCGCTTGGCGCAAGCGTGGGCGCGGAAAGAATAGGAAGCCTGGGATGATATGGGATGGTGAGGAATAGGAGCCAACGGATAGTAGTAGACTCGTGGTCGAGCCGCCGAGGAACTGCCAGCCAGTGCCAATGCTGCAATGCCAGTATCAGGCAGGAGAAGGAAAAATTCATCAACTCTCCAGACAGTCAGCAGTTCCTGAGAGGGAGCCCACTTTTCTGCACTTATCTGCGCATCGGCATCGGCGCCACCGGCAGCTAGGGCGCGGCAGTGAAAATCGCAAGGCAAAAAAAAACCCAAGCTAAGCCCTTCGAGCTGGTCGATGCGGCAGCTCGAGTCGTGCAACCAGAATTTTCACTGATCTTCCCAGGCAATTCCGTATCTCCTCGATGCGTCGCCAACAGACGCAGGAAAAAAACGAGGAAAAAAAACCTCGTCGCATCATGACGTCAAGCTTGTCAGATCAATGCTGTGCACACGAAACAGCATGCAAAAATGTGCAAGCTTATCTGAATCAGCAGCAGAGCCGCTTTTCTGGCCCATAACAGGACCGACTCTCGGTTCATTGCTCGGTCGCCCTAATGAGCCCACCGAGCATTGGCTGGTTTCCCTGACGAGAACGACCGAGATTGGCCTTGCTCGACGGTCTCGCGTACGCAATGGCAGGGCGGAAAGCAAGACGGCAACGAGGGGGTCGTGTCTGCTGCCGTCGCGTCGTGCCTGCTCTGTGGTGACGGCCCATGGGATGGGCATGTGGGCGGTGGGGAGAGGGAAAGATGCATATGATGCAGCTTGCAAGCAGTGGGATGACTGACGATGGACGTCGACATACGTCTGAAGTCACGCGAAAACCCAACTCAACATGGGAAAGTGCCCGCAGACCGCTTGTCCGGATTAGGCGACCATGATCGATAAGGTTTGGGACGGAATCACAGGAACGTTTCCCAAACCAAGGGCGGTCACAGGTTACATGGGGCAGCTGTGACCTCGGTGAAGGACGGTGAGCATCTACACGATGTACCCAGCGAACGAGCTTTCTTACCGACTAGACTGCCGGTTACCTGACATACTAGCAGGCTGTGACCAGCTACTACCACCTACCTAGCCAGGTATTTCTGGAGCCAATCTGAAATCAGGCCCAGGGGAAAAGGGAAGGCAATCTGTGAGATGGAGGCCAGAGAGAGAAGAGGAAAAAATTTATGAAATTTGGTCTATTTCGTTCCAAACACGCCGCCGCTCCCGTCAGCCTGGCCAAGGCCCAAGCCCCCCGAGCGCGCGAGCCCAGGCTTGACTGACCTGGGCCAAGCAATAATAGTACAGTTCATAACCGCGAATTATGTCATGGCAATAGCAGCTGCTAGCCAGTATATCCGGCGCCAGGTTGAAGGTTCGATGGACACCACGCCAAGTCACGGATATACTGTACAAACGTAGGTACATCCATATTCCAAAACCAAAAACAAACCCCTTGTTGGCCTCGACTTCCCAAGTCTAGTGACGACACCGGCAGAACCCGGAACCTCCGACAAACTGTGATCAAGGATCCAGAGTCTTTTGCCAACATCAAATTCCTAAATGCCTCTACTATTGGGCCCGACTCCATACCTCCAGAGTCCCAGCTGAACATCGCGTGTGGGAGATGTACATGCAACCCGCATCCACAGGACCGGGACCACATCCAAACATCCCATCCCATCCCATCCCATTCCGATTCTGCTCCATACTTTTTTTTCCCAGCTTTGACCCCATAATTCTTCTTTCTGGAGCACCGCAAAATAACCGTCTCTCTTCGCCCTGATCCATCCTCCTTGGCTGCCCGGCCTTGGTGTGACGTCTAGAAAGACGCTGCTCCACGATACCCGCCGTCTATTCCCCGTCAAATCCCACGACTCGCGGCTCGCGGGCTCACTTTACAGTCTGGGCACGCGGAGCCCCCAGGGACATCGTCCAACCGTTTATTGTAAACCCTTTTTTTTTCGGCCTTTCTTTTTCCATATATACTGGTCTCCCTTCTCCCCCCATCGTCTCCAACAATTCCTCCCCTCATCCTTCTTCTCCAACAGCAGTGCTGGTGTCTTGTCTTTCATAATCATCGTCAGGACTGGACAACACAGTCACCATGCCTTTCCTCAAGCGTCAAGCCGACCAGGTCGAGGCCCCTCAGGAGGGTGTCAAGACCGAGAACGAGCCTGCCGGCTCCGGTTCATCCGTCACCTTCAAGGCCGTATTCCTGGGTATCGTTGTCAGTATTGGTGGTTTCATGTTCGGATATGTCAGGTAAGACGAGCTGCCCGCGCCATCTCCCTCCACGGTCATGATCTGATTGTATATCTTTCTTCAGTGGTCAAATTTCTGGTTTCTTCCTGATGGAGGACTTCGGCGCCCGATTCGGTGTCTGGAGTGATTCGCAACAAGCATACGAGTTCAGCGCCGCCCGCCAGGGTACCATCACCGGTCTTCTTCCCGTCGGTTGCTTGGTCGGAGCCCTGCTTGCCGGCAACATGGCCGATACTCTTGGACGTCGCCTCACGATCAGTGTCTCTGCTCTGTGGGCCTGTGTTGGAACCATCATCGAAATCTCGTCTTCCAGTGCCTGGTACCAGTTCGCCATCGGTCGTCTCGTCACCGGTATCTCCATTGGATCCCTCAGTGTCGTCGTCCCCATGTACCAGTCGGAGAGTGCTCCCGCCATCATCCGTGGTATCCTGGTTTCTACCTACCAGCTCTTCATCACCCTCGGTATCTGGACCGCCAACATGGTCGACTGGGGCTGCGCCGACAAGACCAACAGCGCTTCCTGGCGTATTCCCAACGGTCTCGGTTTCCTCTGGGCTCTGATCCTCGGTGCCGGTGTCCTGTTGCTGCCCGAGTCTCCTCGCTTCGCCTTCAACAAGGGTAGAGAGGATGAAGCCCGTCTTACCATTGCCGGTCTCGCTGGTGTCGATCCCAACCACCGCATCGTCAACGACCAGATCGCCCAGATCCGCTCCAAGATGGAGGAGGAGAACTCCCAGGGCAAGGCCAAGCTCACTGAGATCTTCACCGGTCCTCGCATGTTCTACAGAACTATTCTCGGAATAATTCTCCAGGCTGGCCAGCAGCTTACCGGTGCCAACTTCTTCTTCTACTACGGAACTACCGTCTTCGCCGCCACCGGTCTGTCCAACAGTTACGTCACTCAGATTATTCTCGGTACCGTCAACGTTGTCTGCACCTTTGCCGGTCTCTACGTCGTCCAGAAGGTTGGACGCAGAAAGGCTCTGATTGCCGGTGCCGCCTGGATGATGATGTGTTTTCTCATCTACGCCTTCGTTGGTCAATACTTGCTCGACCACGACAACCCCTCCGCGACTCCCACCGCCGGCTCCGTTCTGATCGTCTTCTCCTGTCTCGCCATTGCCGCCTTTGCTACTACCTGGGGTCCCATCGTCTGGGCCGCCGTCGCCGAGATGTACCCTCCCAGATACCGTGCTCCCTGCATGGCCCTGGCCACCGCCTCCAACTGGCTCTGGAACTTTATGATCTCGTTCTTGTAAGTTATCATGCCCTTCAGATGCATATAATCCTGCAGTGTTGCTAACTCTTTTCCCCAGCACCCGTTTCATCACTGATGCCATTGACTACTGGTACGGTCTTGTCTTCGCTGGCTGCTGTGCGGCTCTCGTCCTGATTGTGTTCTTCTTTATGATCGAGACCAAGGACCGCAGCTTGGAGGAGATTGACACCATGTACCTGCTCCACGTCAACCCCATCACCTCTGCAAGCTGGGATGGAAGCAAGGTTCCCGAGGGCGGTCTCAAGGGCGATGCTCCCTCGTCGTCCGGCAACGACGCCGGTGTTGTTGAGTCCGAGGAGAAGTCGTAGAAGATACGAAACTACAAACAAAAAAGCACGAAGAATGAGTGCATGTAGTGAACAGTGGGAGGAAAAAGTAACAAATACCCCAGCTGGAATTAAATCCGGCCCGATATTGCTTCGTTAGCTATCGAATTCGAAATAACAGAAAGAAAAAAATAATTCTTGGAATATCAAACCATCTCGCTCGACCAGTGTGAAATGTGCCTTTTGCTGTTTTTCCATGTGTCTACAGCATTCCCTACAGCATTCCAACCTTGGCCTTGTGCGTGCTTCATGCTATATTGTTTGGTATTCAAACTTCTAGGACCGGATAGGAGTTCGGAATCCGACTTGGCATCTAGGCACATCGAGACTCACCTGCATCACTCACTACCGGTATATACAATACCAATGTTGACTTCGCCCTGACTCTACCTGTAAGCTTCTTGTCTTCACCGTTGGGAATTGATACATTTGCAAACAGTATCAACTACTCGTACGTGCACAAAGCCTCCAGCTTGCCGTCTACTTGGCGTGGCTAAAGCACTGAGAGACTAATGGCGTCCAGGCTGGTACTCGGCATACCACGGCCGAATGGAACTCATCTACATGGAAACATTATGTTGTTGCATCGAGATTCTTTGTCATGTAGTCTGCTTGGCAACGCATGTGATATACCAGGCAGGTTATACCCGAATTCAATCGACAGTCATCGACGTATAGCGACTTGACTAGGGCAGCCTTGGCTGTCTGTCGTCAAACTCTATCCTCATGGCATTTTAGAATTCACGCCGCCCGGGTTCCCTCCCCCGCAAAACTCTCAGCCTGTCACAAAGCGTGTTTCTGACGCCGCGACATTCTTGGAGTTGGTCGCAACGCGGGTCACATCACGGAACCAAGTGCCGGGCCATCATTGGCAAAAGTTGGAATTGGTCGAACTTGTCTACCTAAACTCAAGCCGCATAGATCGCTCCTGGCGGTTGATGGAAAGCACTATCCATATTTTCCAATATTCCGCGACACCAATATGACTCAGTTGGAGCTCAATTGAAGCACAAATGCAAAGAGAAGGAAGGAGCGTCTCGAGTGACCACGTGTATCTACCTGATATATTATTCCGCGTACATGCCTCCATCAAAGCAAGCCAATATTGTGATGTCCAAACCTGCAGTAGCTCAACGAAAGAAGACTTTGTTACAAGGTATCGTCGACAAGTTTCTGGCAGACAGCTGTTCAATCATCGCTCAAATCTCCTCTCCTTGTTTTATTGTATCAAAATGATTGACGAAGAGCAAAAAGCAAATCCGTCATCACGCTTTTCATATTGTTGCAGTCAAAGTCAGCGAATACCGTTCTCCTCAGTGGCCCCGCCCCCCGTAATGACCCCACCAAAGGGCCAAAAAGTGCCGGGGGCTCCTGCATGAATTAGTGGGGGTCGCGTTTCTTTAGCGCATTTCCAGTTCCTTATCGACGACAGGGAAAACGCGACCTCGGGACCCTAGAGCTTGACGCGGGCGCGCTTGCAGCTAGCTCTCCGCCAAAAGTCGCGTTGCACTTTAAGAAATCCCCAGCTAAGGACGGCACCTACCAAACTTGACCTGTTCCCTCTAGCCATATGAACTTCTCTCGTGATCGTTTCTGTGTTTCTAGCTCTTGTTTTTGATTCTGCACCTTGTCAGTACCTACACCTGTCCTGAATCTTGCCCATCTCCAGGCTCTTGTTGAGCATATCTCATTCGCCATGGTGGAAAAGGCTGGCCCCAAGACGCCTTCCTTGGTGAAACGGTCGAGCTCGTCCATGTCGGCCTCTGGGAAACAACAGAGTATCCTTGGCTTCTTTTCCAAGGCCTCTCAGAATGGAACGCCCGCGCCTTCCTCCAAAGCTGCCGCAACTAGCAGCACCACAAAAAAGCCCTCGCCCACTGCCAATTCGTCGCCCTGCCTCAAGGAAAAGACCAACCTCAACTCCCTCCAGCTGAACAAGAAGCGGTCCTCCAACATCACACCCGTCCCGAGCAGCGATGCCATTGAGCCTTCCAGCTCCCAGGAAAACCTTTCAGACGCCACTGTCAAGGTATTCCACGACTCGCTCCCGTCACCCGTCACGCCTGCTGAGCCCCCTTCCAAGCAGGCTGCACCACCCAAAATGACGGCCGGAAGCAGTCCCTCTCGAAAGGTATGTTCCACCTCAGCTAGCTCGTCTGCACTCCTCCTGCTAATCACTTGTTTCATCATAGGCAAAGAAGACCGTTAGTTACGCGGAATCTTCCGACGACGATGAGGACGTGGTTGTATCTAGGAAGCCAACACGCCGCTCCAGAGCTGTCGTCAAGGACGACGACGATGAGGATGACTACAAGGAGGACAGCAAGGATGTCGTGGTAGAAGAGGATGATGGTATGCATTCATCGTTCTCCCGCTTCGAGGGATTGAAGCTGACCCCCCACTTGCAGTAGACATGGATGATTTTGTCGTCTCGGACGATTCAGACGTGCCTTCCAAGAAACGCAAGCGCTCTGCCCCCAAAGCCCAGCCAGCCCGGAAGCGGTCGCACGCATCTTCGCCACCCGCTGTTGAGGACGAGTACGAGGAGGACGGCATCGATGAGCTCATGGAAGAAATTCCCTCTGCCTCGACAGCACAGCAATGGAAGTACGACCCTGACAGTGTCAACCCCGTCAAGATACGATCCACTCCCACATCTGCCAAAATAGCTACGGCAAGAGGCAAGGCACACATGAAGGAGCCCGAGGACCGATACCCATGGTTGGCCAAGATCACCGACCTCAACCGCAACGCCCCGGGTCACCCCGACTATGACCCCTCAACCGTCTACGTGCCTCCCATGGCCTGGAACAAGTTCTCTGCGTTCGAAAAACAGTACTGGGAGATCAAGCACAAGTTGTGGGATACTGTCGTTTTCTTCAAGAAGGGCAAATTCTATGAGTTGTATGAAAATGACGCCACAATCGGCCACCAGCTGTTTGATCTCAAGCTCACCGATCGTGTCAATATGCGCATGGTGGGAGTACCGGAGAGCTCCTTGGACATCTGGGTCAACCAGTTCATTGCCAAGGGCTACAAGGTGGCTCGGGTTGACCAGATGGAGAGCGCTCTGGGCAAGGAGATGCGTGAGCGTGATGACAAGGCCAAGAAGCAGGACAAGATCATCCGCAGAGAACTGGCATGCATCCTGACTGGTGGCACTCTGGTCGACGGCGCTATGCTGCAGGACGACAATGCCACCTACTGCGTAGCCATCAAGGAGTCGACCGTGGATGACCATCCAGCTTTCGGTATTGCCTTTGTCGATGCTGCCACTGGCCAATTCTTGGTCTCCGAGTTTGAAGATGATGTCGACCTGACCAAGTTTGAGACTTTTGTGGCTCAGACGAACCCTCGCGAGCTTCTTTTGGAGAAGTCTCGCATTTCTACCAAGGCCTTGCGGATCTTGAAAAATAGCACATCTCCGACCACCATATGGAACTACTTCAAGCCCGTTACGGAGTTCTGGGAGGCTGACACCACCCGACGAGAGCTTGGCTGCAACGACTATTTCAAGGTCGATGACGACTCTGAGGACACTTGGCCCGAGGTGCTTGCCGATGCCAAGGGTAAAGATCTATTGATGTCTGCCATGGGAGCCCTCGTGCAATACCTACGCGTCCTCAAGATTGAACGCAATCTACTCTCTCAGGGCAATTTCACGTGGTATAACCCCATCCACAAGAACGGCACCCTGATTCTGGACGGACAGACGCTCATCAACCTCGAAATCTTTGCAAACACCGTCAATGGCGGTTCGGAAGGCACCTTGTTTAATCTCCTGAATCGCTGTGTTACACCGTTCGGTAAGAGAATGTTTCGCCAGTGGGTATGCCACCCTTTATGCAACACTCAAAAGATCAACGAGAGATTGGACGCGGTCGATCTGCTCAACAACAACGTCGAGATGAGAGAGCAATTCTCATCAAACATGACGAGAATGCCCGACCTGGAGCGGTTGATTTCTCGGGTGCATGCTGGTGCATGTCGGCCAGAGGATTTCGTCCGGGTTCTTGAAGGCTTCGAGCAGATTGAATATACCATGAGCCTGTTGGGAGCATTTGGCGGTGGCAACGGTCTCGTCGACCGTCTTGTTGCTTCGATGCCGAATCTGAAAGAGCCTCTAGCCTACTGGAAAACCGCGTTCGACCGTAAGTCAGCACGCGAGGAGAAGCTGCTCATTCCTGCCAGGGGTATTGAGGAAGATTTCGATGCCAGCCAAGATGCGATCGCAGAGATCAAGTCCTCTCTGAACCGCCTACTCGCGAAGAAGAAGGGCGAGCTCAATGCCAAGAACATCAAGTTCACTGATGTCGGCAAGGAGGTATATCAACTTGAGGTGCCGAAGAGCACCAAGGTGCCGAAAGATTGGCGCCAAATGTCAGCAACGGCAAGCGTAAAGCGCTATTATTTCAAGGAACTATCGGACCTGGTTCGAGAGCTACAGGAAGCCGAAGAGACACACGCGCAACTTATAAAGGAGGTTGCATTCAGCCTGTTCAGGCGGTTCGATGTGGACTATGGCACTTGGCTTCAGGCGATTCGCATTATCTCACAACTGGACTGCCTGATCAGTCTGGCCAAGTCGTCGGCCGCCCTCGGTGAGCCCAGTTGCCGCCCAGTCTTTGTTGACTCAGAGCGCACCGTGGTCGATTTCCAGGAACTGAGGCACCCCTGCATGCTGAACACGGTAGACGACTTCATCCCAAATGACATCGTTCTCGGCGGGGACGCAGCCAAGATCAGTCTACTCACCGGTGCCAATGCGGCAGGTAAATCCACAGTCCTCCGCATGTCATGTGTTGCGGTCATCATGGCTCAGATTGGGCACTACATACCAGCAACAAGTGCTCGACTATCACCGGTAGATCGCATCATGAGCCGACTCGGTGCCAATGACAACATTTTCGCTGCACAGTCGACCTTCTTCGTCGAGCTATCAGAGACCAAGAAGATCCTTTCAGAGGCCACGCCGAGATCATTGGTCATCTTGGACGAACTCGGCCGTGGCACATCGTCCTACGATGGTGTTGCTGTCGCACAAGCTGTTCTGCACCACGTCGCCAGTCATATCGGCTGTGTTGGATTCTTTGCGACGCATTACCATTCTCTAGCTACAGAGTTCGAATCCCACCCTGAGATTCAGCCGAAGCGTATGAAGATTGACGTCGACGATGCTAATCGCAGAGTGACGTTTCTCTACAGGCTTGAAGAAGGTGTGGCAGAAGGTAGTTTTGGTATGCACTGTGCAGCCATGTGCGGCATCAGGGACAGTGTGATTGAAAGAGCGGAAGAAGCTGCTAAAGAATGGGAGCACACGTCCAGGCTTAAGGAAAGCTTGGAGAAAGCGAGAGAGGGGTGCTGGATTCCCTTAGGTGTCCTTAGCGATGTTGCAGCTGTCCTCGATCCGTCAAAGAGCGAAGACGTCAACTCCAGGAGTTTAGATGTTCTCTTGAAGGCAATCGAGGCTCTGTGAGGCATGTCATTCTGCTGTTGTTAGTACATGAAGCGATTTTGTCTGGGTTTTCAAGGCGTTCGACAGAGTAAAACCGGGGGCGTTCCGGTCCTGTGTACGATTTTTCTCAGGTGTGCGAAATACAATGTCTATTGGTCACATTAATTCTCGCCACGCGAGCGAAATCAATTATACTGCTACTGAACTCCTATAGCAAACTTGATTGTGTTCGCACGGCCCAAAGTCCGTTTCAACTGTTCAGAGCAATCTCACTCTAGAAGAGATGCTTGATGCCCTCGACGGTCCCTTGGAAACCGACCACCTCTGAGGTGTCGATGTCCAGCTCTTCCGGGCTAATGTGCTCCTTGGTCTCGGCCCAGGGATCACATCTCTCTCCAAACTGGAATTGCGAGGCAAGTTCGCTACCGGCCGGGCCCCAAACGCTTGCCCAGTCCTCCAGTTTGCACTGAATCACATGTCCCTTCTTTCCCGTGATCTCGGACCAGACATCCAGCATCTGTTTGAAAGTCCATTTCTCCAGTGCCACGTTGGCGTATCGACCAAAGGACTTGGGCGCAGAGGCCAAAGATTGCCTAACCCAGATACCCGGGTTGACATTCATGTCACCGGAGAGAAGAATCTTGGCATCAGGGTCCGTTGGCAGGACTTGAATATGATAGCCAGTTCCCGGCTATTGGTTACAGCGTTAGAAGCATTCTCGATACATAGGCTTCCTAGACGGGACTCACATATTCGAAAGGTTTGAGCATTGGGAATAAGAGGAGATTCTGAGGATAGTACCCAAACAAAAGATATGTCGTCTTCTTGGCCAGCTCAGGGAGCTCAGATTTGATTCGTTCATCTACCTTGGCCTTGTAGTCCATCTAGACGAGGTAGATCAGCGAAAGCAATAATGCAGCAATCCAAAATTCACGATGGCCCGGTGCTCACATGAGGCACTGTTAGTTCGCCTTTCAGAAGCTTCTCGGCACTAGGACAGGTCGACCAGATGTAATGTTCCAACGTTGCAGTCTGAGCTGCGGCGCGAGCCAGTTTCATGCCCTGTTCTTCTTCGAGAGTTCCCGACTCTTCTCGGGTCTTGCCGACTCTTCTCGGGTCTTGCCGCTGAACAGATGCTCCCACCAGTTCGTCACGGCAAAGAACGCGCTGACTCCCTGCATAGGTGCGATACCGTCAATATAGAGCAATTATAGACTGCAAAGCGGATCACGTCTTCTTTGCACTGACCTCGAAGGCGGCTACTAGGGAGCTTTCGTCATCGAAGCTGGCCGAGACCACTTCGATCCCTTCCGCGGCCAGTTTCTTTGACGCGTCGCTATCGACATTTCTGCTGAGGGCCCGGACCTTTCAGCCCGGAGTCTTCTTCATCACATTGACAACTCCGCCGCCCTGGGCGCCGGTGGCACCCGTAACTGCGATGATTTTCGACATTCTGCGATGCTTGGGTGTATTAGACGGAGAGAGAGAGAGGCGAGAATTCTCTTAGTTTTTCGAACCTAGGACGGAAAAATGCCCCAACTGACGCGACCTCGTAAGCATCCTGGAGGGTCCAATACGATGGATTTGGCTATGAATGCCGCATTCGTCTGTCTACTCCGAGTGGAGTTGATGATGCAGTCATGCGGATCACGTACCGTACGTGGAATCATATGCGAATGTCCAGACGGAAGCCTGCTCGGGCGGGAGCAGTACGGCAGCGTTTCGGTACTTGGAGTTCTGCATGGGCCTTACGCCTGTCAGACTGTGTCACCATCTCTATTCGACGTACGAATATCAGATCATGCAGAGCAAGACCAGTAATGGGAAAGGGTGTGGCGGAAGCGGAAATACGGAAATATTTGGAGATTCCTGGTCGATTGAGGTGTCCAAAATAGATCTTCGTGGAGGGAGACGACCGAAGGTAAAGCCGAGGCAGGCTTACTTGGGACGACGAAAGAAAGGTTGGCACAGAGATTCAGATATGGCAGAAATGGTTTGCACAACAAGAATTGAATATTCAAGAGTCTGCGGGTACATCCTCGTTGCAATCGTTCAATTCATTACGAATATCGTGTACTTTTGCTGTATAGATCAAGTCCGCGCCCTTGCGAAATTACGATTACTGAGAGGTTCCAGCAGCATTCTGCTTCACCCGAGGAGACTCAGTCAACGCATCCTCTAACTCGCTCGGTTCTCCATGCAGGCCAGTAAACCAGGGCTCAAAGACGACGGTGTTGCGATAAGACACATCGCCTCCCTTGTATTCCGGCACCTCGTAGAAGAAGTGCTTGTCGTGCGCAGTCTCGACTGCTTCGCCGGTCCTTTGGTTAGATTCATCGTTTAGATATAGATCATACGCCGCAACGAGGCAGGAGGTCAACGTGAGACTGCGCGCATTGTCAGTGCATGAAGCCCTGTGGCGGACGTTGTATATCATGGAAAACCCACTGCTCCGGCAAGAATGCCAAGGCAAAGCCCGGCTTGATTGGCGTGTCCACGGCGCCTGGCAAGACCGTGTTGATCGTGACGTTGTCCTTCTTCAGCAAGAGGGGTGCCACTGTCCTCGCCCACTGCAGGGCCGCAGCCTTGGCCGCGCTGTACTCGGGAAACGTCGTGCCCGGGTGTACGCCCATCATGGTGTTCGTGATGATGATCTTGCCGCCGGGCGAGCGTCTTGTTGTGGCGCATGAAGTGGGTGGCCAGGACGGTGCCGTAGACGACGCCCTTCCAGTCGATCTCGGTGCAGGACAGATCAGGCTCGTCGGGAATGTCGTCGACGGCGGCGGACCGGCGGCCATAGTTGTAGACGCTGCCCTTGTCGACGATGCCGGCGTTGGCGATGAGCACGTCGAGGCGGCCCCATTTGTTCCACACCGTCCGGAAGACGTTTGCCTGGGACGAGTAGGACTCGACGGCGCACTGGATGAATATCACCGTCTCGGCGCTTGGGTCGAGGTCCTTGGCCACCTCCTCGCCGAGCGCGGCTCTCCGCCCCGTCACGGCCACCCGATATCCTTGGCCATGAAGATGTTTGGCGAGGTCAAGACCGATGCCACTCTGGATGCCAAAATTTTAGCTGTTGGGTTTTACAAGGACGAGAAAGGAGGCGTAGGCTAGACATACCGTGGAGCCAGTAATGATGGCCACTTTCTCGTGAGCGAGTACCTGAGAGCCCATTGTGGATGATGTAGATGTATTCTGGAAGATCAAACTGGTGTATTAGGACGTCCCCGCCTGTCAAAAGAATGGAAGAATATTGTTTCACCCACCGCATCCACAGAAATGTATGAATTCTGCATTCATGGCCCCAATAAACAAGGGCATTAATAAGTGCTATGCATAAGTCGGCTCCCGGTGAATGTCATGATCGATACGGCTCTTCCGCGCACACCCCGGCCTGACAGCCGTCGAGTGCACACGGATATAAGGGGCTCCATCATACATCGAACATTTGAGCCATAGGAATGAGTCTCTTGCAAGGCTGCAGATTCTTGGCCCTGTTGTGGATCAGAGGAAGTAGAGCTCCTTCTGGCATCTCCAACCAGGGCGGTATATATAAATTGGGAATGGCATGTCCGTAAAATACACGACTGTACGACTATTCTGCATCTTTTACCGGCATACCCCGCATCGAGGTTGACAAAGTCGGCCGACTTGAATAGGTATCGTGATCGCAGATTATACCCGATAGGTAAAGTACCGGCTCGGCGCTGAAAGGGGAGTGTTTGGAAGATGAGGGTTCGGAGTTGCGCATGTTTCGTATACACAGTAGGCTGAGCCATACGCGCCTGACTTGGCTTTATAGAATATTGGTATGCCTATTCGCTCATCTAGAATATACTGGAATTCAAGCTCGACTCTCAAGCACCGGAAGATGAACGTCTGTTTGACAGGTCACATGATCTGATCCTTCTGTATGATAGGTTTGTGGCTTCTATTGCCTTGTCTCGCTAAGAAACGTTTCTTGTCATATTCGTCTATAATGAAGCATACCTGGTTAGCCAGCTGATCTGATACACGTCTTACATAGGCACGAGCTACACATTGTTGCTGTAATTTCACTATATTACATGGGAAATGCCGCTCGTCTCCATGTCAAATAGACATCTTCACGCATCATGAAGACCACAGTCAATCGTTCTGATCAATTGATCGTAGAGAGCGGGACAGCATTAAGATGATGAACATGGGTTCAAAGGTGAGCTTGCGCTATGGAATACACTAGAACGTCTTTGCAGGGTCTAGGTACGGCCCACGGGGTAAAAAATGCGCACTATTGGAAAGATAAGGGAGAGAGTTGCATCATATTGCCCGAGATATGGAAAGATAACTACAGTTGGCTAGGTTGGGGCCAGGGATCTGGTATATTCCTAGTCGGAAGTCCTATGCAGGATCCGGCTGGCTCACTCAATTCCCATTGTGAACCGGCGGCATCTCTAAAGGCTTGGCTGCTAGTCGAACGTTGACTCAACATTGTGTGTCAAGCGTATTTCTAGTTTGTAGACTATAGTAGTTGGCTTTGCTGATATGGTTGATATGGCATCTTTCAGGCCTTCTAGCAATAACTGGCCCCGATAAGACCAGGACTGGACATTGGACATCTTCGTAGCTGTACTCTGTACTGTAGTATTCGGCAACGCGCTCTGGTCGCGTCAGACACTCAGGAACTTCTGGCTCGCCATGGTACCTAATGCCTGTCGACGCGTCTGCGCACAGCACCTCCAATCTCGCCTACTACCCATGTCTACCACGCTCCAGGACTCAAGAGCATGTTCCGATTTCCAGGTGTTCATCTTTGGAAGATATACCCACTGCCAACCGTCCGCCCAAAGCCACCCGACGTTGCCGACGGCCGACCACTCGAGAGATACCTGAGACGCCCTTGTCACGGCCTTCAGCCCTCGGTTCAGGCCCGGTTGCGACTGGCGACCCTTTAACCTGCGCGATCCGACGTTGGCGCGGGCCTTCCTACCACATTGTAGATAGCGCCAGTATCAAAGACGACTTGGTCGCTTGGGTAGAGTTGAATACAGCTTATTACAGTATGCTTTTCGAAACAGTGGCTTCTTTTCATGGCAGCCACATAATACTGAACCCAAATGCAACGCTACATCAGAGCAAATCAACCGTTCCTGGTCAGAGCAATGATGGTCATATCTCCTTGCATGTTAGACACTTGGCAGAGGAGGAACTGGGCTTGGATCCCTGCTTCCGATTGAGATCGTCTGCTGTACCTCGTAGTGAGCCGGCAGTTCATTTGGCTCAATCAAGGAATATATTGGATACTAAAACAGTTTGGTTTGCGAAGCAGAAGAGACTGAGAAGCCAAAGAGTGCAAAGGATGGATAATCACAATCATTGTACGTGTGGGATGGAGCTGGGCAACTGTCTTGGTGTCAGATACCCCTGGGCCTGGTGTTAGGGGCGTCTTCCGCACATAGGGCTGACCTGCAGTGTCGATACGTTTTGGGTAATCAGCACACGAGCTCGAGACACAGCGCACCATCACCATATGTATTACCATTCATACATTGCCGTCGGGGCATTAATCATGGCAACACGTCCTGTGGGAGGTGATGGCGCTCTTCCTACATTGCCTACTACTTCCTCACCATGGCAAGTAGTATAGCACTACTGCAACAGCTCGTTCTTGTGCGGGAATGGCACCCGCATGAAATGGCAGTAGAGCTTATTACACGTGCCGAACGGTGCCCTAGCTGACGCCGAGCGCGCTAATCGTTGCGCAGGCCGAGCTTGACCGACTCGCGTGAGGCCCCTCGAAGAGTTGTCTCGACGCTTCTGCTAGGTATAGCACACGAGTCTCGCGCCGAAGCCTCTCTATCTTCATCCATCAGAGTGTTGCTGCTACCGGTAGGTACGCACAGAAGGTCGCACCCCAGCTAAGCCTTGTGAGTGGGCTCACAGAAGCCGTTATGCCCCCCGCGCCAAAGTCTGTTCCTCGCATCTTGGGCGTCTTGATCGACCAAATGACAGAGGTTCGCTCCCAACGTCCCACGGCAGTCAGGTCAATCGCGCCGATCAGAACTGCTCAGTCTGTATGTCGATCGTCAGCAACTTGACTCGGTCGCTGTCCGCAAACTCTTTGTAGTCGTCTTACTTTCACGTCAAGACCCTCGAGACTCAATATATTACAGCGAGTTCCTGCCAATGTCCTTGGAAAGGGTGTGACACGAAGCTGTAGATGACGCTTTCAGTCATGTCGTGCCATGTTATGCCATGTAAGCAGTAAAGCAACCCGACGCAGCTTGGCTTCTTGTTTGGCCCTTTTCAGAGCCTCCCATCTCTCTGCAGATGTGCGATACAATTCATGTAACAAACAACATGTATGCTGGGAAGCTCGATCATTGGCATGGTGTTTTCCCGTCTGCTCGCTCAACCGTACTGCTGTGTCCATTTCGGAAACGCGCATACAAGATCGCTGTGTGTAGCACAAAGGGCGACAGCTGCAATAGGCTCGCTACCAAGAGGCCACAGAATGGTCTGCAGACTGCATGAAGCAATGACAGCGCGCAAGTATCATACCGTAGGGAAGCTATTCCTCAGTACATACTCCGTACCTAGACGCGCAGCCAACTTGCGTAGCCAGTCAAACTTAATCAGATAGGTATTATTCACGCCTGCTACTACTTTTAGTCTGTAGGCGCCGGTGGTTTGGTATCCGATACCATCCAGCATCCAACCCTCCATAGGCCCAGACCCTGGATTTGTTCTTCTCTTCCTCGTCTTAATTATTATGCCTGTGGCCTGTATCAATGGAACCCTGGACCATGGCCAATGGCACCATCCTTGTCCCGTCTCTTTAGGGTTGTCCTACCGTACCTGACAAGCCTGACAGCTTTCATTATCCCTGGCGAGGATTGTCCACTCGTATATATGCCCCCCGCGATGGCCCACCCAGCTGGATAGGTCACGCCTGGGGAATGTGGACACTGGTGGTTATCTGCTTTTTCCTGGCACATTTTATTTTGTCCAAAGAACGTCTCGTCTTCTGAGACTTGCCTTCTTGTTGTTATTTACCTGAACATCTGACCCATCTGCTTGTCTTGTATATACAACCCTACCGACTAAGAACAACTTCATCGTCGCCTACCGCCAGTAAAAGCAACAACCCCCCCACGATCCCAGCCAGCATCGGAGAGAAAGGCTAGAACTTTGCATGACACCACCTCGAGAGAACCCCTGCCGGCGAAAGAATTAATCGGAAACGCCTGGGCTGAGTCTCCTTGCGCCCATACATGCGCACACAGATTTGCTTCAATAATACCACATATTACCAACAACACGGACCCTTGGCAAACTCAAGACTCCCTCCCTGGAACCGGGGGACGACGTCGCCGCGGTCTGCGCCTCTAAATGCAGGTAATCGGTAGGCTCCGGACCTGAAGGGACCAACACCCCTGATTCCTCCTCGACCCAGCTTTTCTTTTCTTCCAAGAGAGAAGTCGACGCCGTCTCCGATAAGCAATTCACATCTCATCTGGAGCGCCGACGAGTTGCTTTTGGGCCCAGCTTTCGAGCTGTAAAAGATGCGCGCGGCTCATCAACACGAGTGATCGTCCCGCGTCAGCATTGCAATTCCCAAACTGGCATCTTGTCGTTCGTTTGGTTTAGACACGGACGTGGGGAGCTCTTGTTGGTCAAGTGAAAGTCGCGGAATCGTGAGAGGAGGCAGCAACTACTAGTACAGAGTCGAAAGCACAACTGGAGTCTCATACGAGATTCCTGTCATCCGACCATCATGTCCGGCCGAAGCGCATACGTGCGCAAAAAGATCACGGAGACGAAACCCGGCGGGGACAAGACTGCCGGCCTTCCAAGTCCAACAGACTTGAAACAATTGGATGTGTCGAGGTTGCAGAGCTTCGACTATGGCGAGGGAGATGTGGAAAGTTACATGTCACCGCCGGGGACAGGCTACGGTCCAGCTGGTGTGCGATTCCTCAAGTTTCCAGAATCAGACATGTCTAGCAAGGCCCCGATATCAACGACTGGCACATGGAGCACTGGCAGTCAAAGCGGCGGCAGCGACGGAGGCCGGCGCGAGCTTGTTGCGCCATACCAACCGATACCCATGGACAGCTTTGCCTACGCGCGTGTCAGGAAGCCCATCATCAACCACGAGGACGTCTCGGGGATCGAGCGCTCTGGCTTCAGGAGCGCAATTGACAAGAAGAGCGACGATGTCAGGAGAGGGCTCAGCAAGGCCTTTGGCTTTGGCAGGAAGCCCAAGAAGCAAAACGAGGGAGAGCTTCGTACTCACTCGGCCGCCGGCATGTCCATGGCGACCGAGTATGGTGCCCACGAAGCCGAGGAGATGCCTCCCATGCCGCCCTTGAATCAGAATCATCATCATACTCATCATCACCCATCACAGCTCGCCTCTCGGGTATCAAGCGATGGTCCATCACCACCTTCCGAGAGTCATCATCCGACTCTTGTTCCTCCCCCGACGCCCCCATCCACCATCAAGCGATGGATTGGCGCCGGTCGCCCTGTTCAGAACGGGACCAGGCTGAGGAAGGATCCAGAGTTGTGGGATCCCAACGGCGACGTTTTGGTCTACATGGCAGCAGGTGGACAGACGCCGCAGCCTCAACCCCTGTTCCGCCTGTCGTCTCACATAATCGAGGCGACGGACAGCAGATTTCTCATCCAATTGATGCGAGAAGGCGCAACGGAAGGCCACGTCCCTATACCGCCGTCGCCGGATACGCCGTTGGGAACTTCTCATCGGGACTTCATCAACCCTTCTGACCCCCAGATCCGCGACGGCGACGCTCAGATAGCTTACGAGATGTACTTCCCAGCACCTGCAGAACTCGGCAAGTCAGAAGCTCACCGACACAACATCACGACCAGGAACGTGCTGGCTCTTCTGTATCATGCCTCGCTGGTCGGTGTGACTTTATACCAGGCTCTCACCGATCTGCACACTCGGCTCGAGGCGTATATGCCACCAGATGCCGACAACATTGGGATCATACTCAACTACCTCTCTGCCCGGGCGATTGATGATTGTCGCAACGACCCTGAGACGGCAGTCTCGCTTTTGGCGTGGTCAGAGTCGCAGACGATACGCTGGGAGGAAGGCTGGCGCGAGGCGTTCATACACTCTGTCGGTCTATATCCAAGATTGCAAGGCTG
Organism: Pestalotiopsis sp. JCM 9685; assembly: GCA_001599175.1. Classification (NCBI taxonomy): domain Eukaryota; kingdom Fungi; phylum Ascomycota; class Sordariomycetes; order Amphisphaeriales; family Sporocadaceae; genus Pestalotiopsis; species Pestalotiopsis sp. JCM 9685. The sequence continues at coordinate 451,874 of BCGF01000002.1, read as the reverse complement.
CGCAGACTACAGGCTTGTCACGCCCATCTCTCGCGCGCTACTGGAGCGTGCCTCTCTCGAGACGCAGCTCCGCGTCCAGGCCGCCGAGGAGCGGCTGGCCGAGTTCTCCTACGGTGATATATGGCCACAGGGGGGACTCATTGCCAGCAGCCACGCCAAGGCGGCGAGCGACCGGCTGCGCAAGTTCTTCGTGGCGCACTATGCCTCGTACTACGGGGAATGGCCGCCGCCGCCGGGTCCATCAGACGACTCCTCGGGCGAAGGGGAAGACATATGGCTCACGAGGACCGTGGCGCAGAAGCTGCAGAAGGATTTCGGGGCACTCTACGATTACCTCGTGAACCGCGACATCGCGTGGGACGAGTCGGAGACTCGGAGCAGCAGGAAGTGGGAGATGGTGTCCGAGAGCGGCAACAAGGCCTTTGACGCCGACACGGTCGATCTGCCCATGACGGACCTGTTGATCGAATGGGACAACCGGTCCAAACTGCCCCATATCCCTCACCCGTATCCTCTGGTGCCCGAGTCGCACCCCCCTACGAATGCATCAGCGTCGGTCAGTCTGCGGGACAGGGCCAGGAGGGACAAGAGCAAGGGAATCGAGGACCGCGCACTGGAGCGTCGCATTCACCTGGCCTATACCGAGGCCACAAACATTTACATCCTCGGATCCGACTTTCAACAGTCTGGCCTCATTGACAGTTTTGTCAAGTTTGAAAAGTCGGACCAGGTTGGAGCGATAGACCCGATGACGGGGCGCCGCGGCCGCTGGGTTCTGATCTATGGCATACTCCAGACTCTGGCCACGATCTCGGTAGACGCACCCTACGCCCGATACAAAGATGACGTGGCGTACCACCTATGCCCACGACTGAAGGGGGTCAGGCTGCCGCCGTGGAGAGGCGTCACCAATGTGAATACTGAGCCGTCCCACGAGCTGTCGCACTGCTGGACTGTACCGCGGACCTGGGACGACAGCAGCGACCAAGAGGCGGCCGACGAGCTGAGCCCGATCTCCATGATGATGAGCGCACACGGCCACCAATTCCCCAACCCTCCGCCAAGCGCCCGCTCTACCACGTCCGGGTGGCAGACGCCCATTATCCCACAGAGCGGCCGCTCGAGCGTCCTCGGCACCTCTTCGGCCGCGAGCGTCATGTCCGACGACGCGCGCAGCTTCCGCACGGTTGCGACGTCCATCTACCGCGCCCCGAGCCAGGACCGGGTCGCGAGGAACAGCAAATCCTCCACGGCTGCATCGACAGCCGGGCGGGACGGAGAGGTCGAGACCAGACCGCGGGCTTGGTCGCACCGCTCGCAGAGCATCGGGGCGCCGCGCAGCCCGGCCGAGCTGGCGGTCATGTCGGTCAAGCCCCTGCCGCCCCTGGCCGACCACATGGTCTCATCGCCGACCAGCGGAGGGTTTCTAGACCTCGAAGAGAGTCCTCCGCCAGTCTCTCGGAACAAAACCATGCCTCGGTCCCTAACTCCGAGGGAGAAGCGGGTGGATGCGGCCGGGACGCCCCCGGTGATAAGGGATTTTGACGAGTTAAACGTTAATGACGATTAGGCCTCGATAACTCTATCCTGGCAAAAAAGAGAACCTAGAAGTATTGTGGGGTAACTTTGGATAAAAAGATGAAGAAGCCATTCTGGTTGTCAGCATAAAGGCTCAAAAATACAGGAGGATTACAATTATGGTAAACATAAAACATCTGCTATGTTTATATAATGCAGTACTGTACTGCTCATCTATATTATAATGAAAAATGGTGATGTCATAGGAGCAATAACTGCACACCTAGATATGATTACTGGGAGTCTCATGAAGGCACCAGACTCATCATTCTATTATGTGCAATTGATGTATCGATATATCACCGCAGGCTCATGAATCATGGGCTCATGGACATGTAAACGACGCATGTCAAGAGATATCTACCTCATCAATCCATCTGAATCTGTGACCGACGCTGTTGTGTAAGTCTGAAAAGGATGATATGATGGCCGATAAGCCCCGCCAGCCTCCCTTGCTAGTTTACCAGTCATTCCCCGCCTCCAACTTTATGAGAATCGGAAGTCCCCTTGCAGATGCTCGTTGCCGATGCTGCTTGCTGCTTGCAGTGCCAAAGTGCCCTGCGCAAACCAGCCATAGCAGCGAGAAAAAGTCCCCGCGAGGGGAACGGGGGCATCAATCCTGGGCAAACTTTGCCGATCATGCTCCTGTTCGCGTTAATCCATCCGAAGCTAGGTACCTGAGCAGGCCCGTCTATCACTCCTAGGCACGGAAGCAGGTAGGGTTGCTTTTTTTGCTCTTTTCCTTGTTCCTGTCCATCCTAGCAACACAGCAATGGAGAGATAGATAGTAGGATCTCGGTAACGTCCGCACCAGATAGATGGATGTCCATGATTCGATCCACGCAATGGCACAGACCGAACGCGCCATCATCGCTGTGTGACCGAGGTATTTAAACCTTGGTGGCGTCCATCCTGCCTACGCTCTCGATTGTTCTTCGCTCCGTACCTGAGTCCAGCTTATTATAATATTCCTCCCCCACGAGGCTCTCGTAATCCGCCATGCTGGGTAACAACCGTATCGCTGCCCTCCTGGCAGGGTGCTTGCATCTGCTTCCCATCACCGCAAACCCCGTCTCAAGGAGCCAGGACCCCAAGCTGGGCGCCGTCGCCTCGGAGAACTCGGTCTGCAGTCAGATCGGCATCCAGCTCCTCAAGGATGGAGGTAACGCCGCGGATGCCCTCGTGGGCACAGTCTTCTGCGTCGGTGTCATTGGCATGCAGCACAGCGGAATAGGAGGCGGCGGCTTCATGCTCGTCCGCAGCAGCAACGGGAGCTACGAGTTCATCGACTTTAGGGAAACGGCCCCCGCGGCCGCCTTCCAGGACATGTACGTCAACAACACAGACGCCAGCTTGTACGGCGGCCTCGCTAGCGGAGTCCCCGGTGAGCTGCGCGGCCTCGAGCATCTGCACAAGAAGTACGGCAAGCTCTCCTGGGAGTGCGTCATGAAGCCAGCCATCAATGTCGCCCGCTACGGCTTCAGGGTCAACGAAGACCAGGTTCGCTACATGAACTCCGTGTCTGGAAGCTTCTTCACCGACGACCCCTCCTGGGCCATCGACTTTGCGCCTCACGGCCGCAGAGTGCAGCTCAATGACACCATGACCCGAAAGCGCTACGCCGACACCCTCGAGGTCATCTCCAAGGAGGGAGCCGATGCGTTCTACACGGGCGCCATCGCCAATGCCACCATTGCGGCTCTGAAGGCCTCCAACGGAACCATGACCATGGAGGATCTGGCAAACTATACCGTGGCCCTCCGCGAGCCTTCTGCCATCGACTACCGAGGCTACAAGCTGACCAGCTGCGGCGCCCCTGCTGGTGGCTCCGTGGCTCTCAGCGCTCTCAACATTGTGAGCGGCTACTCGGGATTCGACGATCCTGCCCAGATCAACCTCACGACCCACCGTATCGACGAGGCCATGCGGTTTGCGTACGGCCAGAGGACGCTGCTGGGCGATCCCTCTTTCGTCAACGGAACGCTCGAGTACCAAAAGTCCATGCTCTCGACGGCCACGGGCGCCGAGGTCCGGTCCAAGATTCTGGACTACACCACCCAGAATGTGTCGGCATACGACCCCTCGGGCTTGGAGAGTCTCGAGACGCCTGGTACCAGCTACGTTGCCACCGCCGATGCGAGCGGCCTCTCCATTAGCATCACCACTACCATCAACACTCTGTATGGCTCGCAGATTATGGTCCCCGAGACGGGAGTCATCATGAACAATGAGATGAACGACTTCTCCATCCCCGGCGCCTCCAACGCGTTCGGCTACATCCCCAGCGAGGCCAACTACATCGTCCCCGGCAAGCGGCCGCTCTCGTCCATCTCGCCGACCATTGTCGAGACGCCCGAGGGCCGGCTCTACCTGATCGTGGGGTCGGCCGGCGGCAGCCGCATCATCACGGCGACGATCCAGAACATCCACCACGTGCTCGACCAGAACATGACGACGCCCGAGGCGCTGGCCCAGCCGCGGCTGCACGACCAGCTCGTGCCCAACGTGGTCTCGTTCGAGTACGCCTACGACAACAGCACCGTCGCGTACATGAAGAGCCTCGGCCACAACGTCACCTGGGTCGCCCCGGGCTCGAGCACCGCCCAGGCCGTGAGGCTGCTGCCCAATGGCACTTTCGAGGCGGCGGGAGAGCCCAGGCAGGTGAACTCTGGCGGATTTGCCATCTAGAGAGGTGATCCAGTGAGTTGTCACCGAGCATTTAGGTATTTAATGATAATTGTGTATAAAATACATGACAATAATTCATCGCACAAGTCAACGTCATTGCCACCTCATTATACGAGTGAATTGTAAATTGTACATATTGATATGCCCTTCGAGGTACCGTATCCAAGAGAATGTCCAAACTTCAAAGCCCGTACAAGATCCACTCTTCTCGAACAGCGCACACCATCTCCGCAGCAAGGAACAGCCGTTGTGGTTCACGATAGTATCTACCAATGAGCGCCTGGATTATTCGTGTTGCGAGACCCGAGGACCCGTTTCCCCAATCCTTCACCCCACCTCGCCCACTGACAAGAGTGACTAGCTGGATCACCACGGCCCAAACCGGCCTAGACGGTGAACTCCATATGATCCTACGAATCTTGAGACACCCGCTTTGGCTGCGAGGCCCGAGATCCGAAGTCACGTGATGCTTCGACTCCGCGGGATCCGATGCCTTTGCTTCGGCTCTCATGGCCAACGGAGGAACTCGAAAGTCCAGACAGACTCTGGTCAATGAGCGAATGCGTATATCGCACCCGAACACTGCTTGTCACGATGTCTTCGTCCAATGATAACGACCTGCTGCCGAGACAGTCGCGGACCTGCAACCACTGCAAGGCAAGAAAAGTCCGATGCAACTGTAAGAAGCACTGGGGCAGTCCCACAAAATACTCGGGCTTGCCTGGCCTTGGGAATGGCTAACCGTCAAGTCTAGTCCAGACGGGAACATCGGCGTGTAGGAGCTGCATAGTAGGCATATTGATACAATGTCCTCTTCTTTCCGTGTTCATTCGAGCTTACACTGAATCCCAGAAGCGAAAGATTCCTTGCGAGTTCAGTCACACCAAGCGGTTGCTCAGGCGGTCGACGCCCAGCGCTGGTACTGGTGCTCCATTATTAACGGGTCTGCGAACCAGAATGATATGATTATTCATTATAGCCCTGTTCATATGCTTCGGCCGAACTAACAAGTATTATAGAACATGCCCCCACAAGGCAAATATCATCAGCCTCGACCGACACATTATACATTGATCGCATTCTAGAGAATCCAGGCCTGGCTGGAGTTCCCCTGAATGACGAATGCATTTTCAAGGCAAGTTACATGTACCCCTGGCGACTCGGATAGCAATATACGCCATTTCTAACTAGATCAACAGACGTATGACGGTCATAGTAGGTCGACCCTTGTCCATGTTTCACTGTTGGACGTCTAGTTAACCAGCCTCTTTTCCCCAGTGACCAGCTCGAACCTGGCCGTCTTCACAGAGAGCAGATTGCGCCTCATCTCTCAACGCCTCGGCCACAACCAGGTTCGAGACTTGGTCGAGAAGATATGGGAACTCCTCAAGGAGAGAGCTTGCAAGCATGAAAAGAACCCAAATTTCCTCATACCTCAAAACATACCGACCACGCCCTGTGTCCTACCACAGCTGGAGGCCGCTGGCTATGTCAAGGCCTACTTTGAAAGCGTACATCCCCTCTACCCCTTCCTCGACCGGGAGGAGTTTGAGCGGAAAGCTGCCGTTCCCAACTTGATGGAGATTCTCGAAGAGCAGCCGGCCTTCTCGTAAGTTGAATTTGTACTTGTGCACAGTACTCATGTAGCTAATACTGCGAACAACGCAGTGCTCTATACCACGCCGTCCTGGCGCTTGGGTGTCAAATTGTCGCCGATGTTTCTTTTGACCCGGGTGTGGGAAGGTCGTGGCAGATATTCAAAGTTTCTCTGGCCATACTGCCACGAATCCTGACGCAGCCTGACTCGGAATCAGACTTGCAGGTAAGTCTAATCTCTCTCACGATCGACATTCCGATTGGCTTACAAGAAGCAGGCCGTTACTGCCATGGTAAGCATTACGCCCCGAACCAACAATGTAGTTGTCATTTCTCACTTGTCTTGTGTCTTTCTAGGCCATCTTTGGAATGAACATCCCCGGGATGCAAGTGGACGAGCTGTTCATCGAAGCAGTGCGTAAAGCGGCCCGGATCGGATGTCATCGAGTCATCAAAAGACGCGGCTTAGATCCCGTTTCTTGCTACAAGGCCTTTTGGGTCATTTACGTATTAGAGCGTATGCTTTGTTTCGTGTATGGCATGAGTCCCGTAAGTCAACTTACCACCGCCTGTCAAATTCAGTATACTGAAAGATGTCCAAGCTACTCGCCGACTACGACATCGGCTGCCCGTTGCCCGAAACGCCCGAGTCGAACGTGGAGGGTGTCAACTTCTTCCTGATGGCTGTCAGATGCGGCAGGATTCTATCCAAGGCGTATCAGACGCTGTTCTCGGTCAGCGCCACGATGAAGAGCACGGAGCAGTATGTCGTGGCCATTGATGCCATCAAGAGCGACCTGAGCCGGTGGAACTATTCCATACCGGCCAAGTATCGGCCCGGCATGCCGTTTCATACCGGGAGCGGCTGGGAGACGCTCACGTTTCTCAGGCTTCACTACATGTATCACGCTCTCAACATTTCGCTTTGCCGGCTAGAGCTGCATGTCGGTGTCGATCAGAGCACGCAGCGCATGAACGACACGAGGAAGCAGTTGATGAACACGGCGCGAACGGTTCTCGACCTGACGACATTCATCGAGCTGAAGCCCTCGACGCCAATGTGGTAAGTTGCAGTCCCCGTCACGATTCTCCTCTCCGTGTCCCGACTCACGACCTTCTCAGGATAATGTGCGCCATTCCGGCCTCGGCAATGTTGATCCTCTTTGACTTTGTCATACATAACCCTACCCACATCGAGACGGATACAAACCTCAAGATCTTGGACACGGCCGCCGGCTTCTTTGGGAGGATACAATACGCGACGGGTGGCTCGTTCCCATCCATGATCATGTCGGGGTTTGCCCATATTGCAAGCGATTATGTGCGCAGGACCCGCGCAGGCAACAGCCCTTCTGCACCGGCAAATCCGACGAGCATGCCAGGCCAGTCCACCGCGTCGTCTGTCGCCGCGTCGGTTCCTCCTTCGATCCCAAACTTTGCTACCAGCGGTGGATTGCCGGGCGTCGGCATCAACGGGCTGCCGCGGGGCGGGCAGCCGCAAACATCAGAAGTGTATAACCCGTATGGGCCGCTCTTCTATCCCATCGAGGAGGGCGACTACATGATGGATAATGATCTCTTTGCTGGCTTGAACTTTGCCAACTTTTTCGATCCCGTGGTTCCTGAGTACTAGCTTTATATTTCTGAAGGCCATCAGTGTTTTAAGCGAGGATTAGGGTTATACTTTCACATGCTAGGTAAAATGAAATGAGTATTTCTGTTCGCAACTCCAGCAACAAAGATGATTCTGTGCAGGCTTTACCCCGCATCACAGTCTGAAGTCCAGCAGTATCATTATGCCGAAGGCCGTATGCATAGAATTTTCTTTGCGGACAGATGGCAGAGCCGCTGGAATCTTACGACGGTCTGGACATGGCAATTCAAGTACGCGCTCTCTTATGCTCGGAGACTCCATGGCACCGACCATACTACCCCGATCCTCCAGATACAAACCACAACCTCACCACCAACTACTCGCGCCTTTATTGCTGCGAAATAAAGAAGTCTAAGCAACAACACGTAGACGTCAATTGAGCGGCCTTGGAGCATTTTCCTTGCTTAGGCTTAGAACTCTGGAAAAGCTATACTTGAAATGGTTCTATCATTGACATTCCGGTGGGATATCCTCAATTGTGCCCGCAACGTCCATCTGGTTTTAGTCCACCGCGCCGAAATTTTCAATCCCGGAGCAAAGAAGACTCCTTTACGTAGTCAATATCTTGACTACTGCTGCGGTTTTGCTGTTTTCTTGCCCGAGCTTTAGTCTAACGACTGTGTTGTTTTCTTTTTCTTAACAAGAGTGAAAAGCTCCCTACGAGAATGGTCACTTATAAATAAGATGGTTTCCTTACTAATATCTGATCAATCCTGTTCACACACACATAGAACTGAGCTTCGGGCCCGCCAATATCCCAAGAGTCTGCCGCCATGTTACGTGGCTCGCTCTTCGCCTCTCTCTTGAGTGTGGCTGCGGCGCAATCTCCTCTCAGAGGACGGGCTACAAGTGGCTGCTATCCTCTCGCAGACAACAGCACTGGAGATTCCCTGACTGTCATCAAGACGACCAAATCACCCCAAGGCTTTGAAGCAGCTGCTCGGGGGTGGAATTCTTGGACCATCCAGGCCAATCCAAGGACGACACCCAGCTACCCGTCAGCCATTTATCCATATGTCAACCAGTCATTCATCCTCGAGCAGTGCACTGTTCTGTCCGGCTCTGCCTTTGTCGCCACCGGGTATGATCTCTGCAGCATTGACGATTACTGGGACAGTTCCAACTCGGATGACTACGGACGCATCACTTATAATGCCACACTATTTGATATGCCAGACTTGGCCGAAACGCTTCACGACATGGGAGTAAAACTAGGTGTCTATGCTCGGCCCAGCGCTCCATGTGATGCTGTCAACAAGACGATATACGGCACCGACATTCTTGTTGGATCCACGTTCATCAGCGACTTGATAGATGAGAGAGGCAACTGCTACTTCAATTACAGCAATCCAGACACCCAAACATGGCATAACACGCTAATCGATCTTTGGGCATCCTGGGGAGTAGACATGGTCAAGCTGGACTATCTGACTCCAGGCTCTGCCGTCGGAACCCGTCCTGTGCCCGACAACACCAGCGCTTCAGCAATAGCATACCACGAGGCCATCGCCAATAATGTTCGTCAGATCCGTCTCGACCTCTCGTCCAACGTTTGCCGAAACGAGCCCTATCTGAGCATCTGGGAGTCCAGTGCCGACAGTTTCCGTATTGCTCAGGATATCAATGCCTCGGGCTCGACAAAGTTTCTGGGGTCCATCTGGAAGGTCCAGGGTACTATTGAACAGTACCGCCAGTATATCAACTTATTGGTTGCAGCAGAGGGCACGATGACCCTGCACCCCGACTTTGATAACATGTTTGTTGGCAACCCGGAAAGCATTGTTGGTGTCACGGATGCTCAGCGCATTACCATCGCAAGCCACTGGATCGGAGCCTCCGCGAATCTGATCATGGGCTCTGACATGACGAATCTGGACGACCTTGGTCTTCAGCTCACCACATCCCAAGCGTCCATCGATGCGGCCCAATTCTGTGGCCACTACCCGATGCAACCACGCAATCCTGGGACGGGCAGCAATCAGGCCATGCAATTGCAAGCCTGGATAGCCGGCCCTGACGACAGTGGACAAGCATATGTGCTCTTGACCAATCTGGGCGTCAACCAGGGCAAGGGAGGCTACGTGACTGCTGGATCTGGAGTACAGAATGTCTCAATTACTCTGTCCGATTTAGGCTTGGCGGAATCCGAGGGCTCCGAGTATACTGCTACAGATGTGTGGTTTGGGAATGTGACGACTGTCAAAGCTAAAGGCCGTCTCTCGACTCTCCTGGACGATGGAAATTCTCAATTTCTGCGACTTGCTCTCGCCACAAAAGCTTCCTAGACCAATAAATGGAAGCCACAGAGACGGGTAGCTTATTCTGCATATCGAGTGTTATAACTCGAAAATAATCAATCTCACCATATCAGTCATTTGCGAGTCATGCTTGGTGTGGCACAAGGTAGATGCAAGGAATTGGTTGCTAACGAGTAGGATTCTGGAAAATAAGCAGGGAAAATAACACTCCGCTTCATGCAGGGGGGTTTGAGGCTGAAGACACCCAGCTAATGAGCGTCATGATATTTATTCCATACCGCTAGTATCTATTTTCAGTCTCGGGACCGAAAACCGAGACCCGAAAGCCACTAACTAACAACCTGCCAACGGTAAGAAAGCATGAGCTGAATACTCCGTAGATTTGGTTTTATTATTATAAGTTCTGCCAGTCTTCAGCTTTGGTCCAGTCATAATGTTTTCAATATCTTGCATGATTTGCCTTTAGCAGCACAAGATCAAAAACTCTCCCAACATGACAACACCTCTAACAGACTTGGCACCCGTGCCAATCATCGCCTGGGAGCAAGTCCGGCCTTTTGGTTTCTTATTCGTCACTCTCCTGCTGTGCAGCTACCTGCTGTATCAGTGGCTGCTGCCCAAGCCGATCCCCGGCATTCCCTACAATGTCGAATCGTCGCGGAAGATCATGGGCGACATCCCGGCCCTGCTCCGCGAGATCAGCGGCACGGACAAGACCTTTATAGACTACATCATGCGACAGGCCAGGAGCCACAACTCCCCCGTGGTCCAGCTGTTCCTGAGCCCCTTTAGGAAACCCATGGTCGTCATCAACGACTTCCAGGAGTCGCAGGACCTGCTCATGCGCCGCAAGGAGTTTGACCGCTCCCAGTTCCTGTCCGACATCTTCGGGGGCGCGGTGCCGGAGCACCACATCATGAAGCCGACCAACGGCGTCTGGAAGGCCCACCGCAGGCTGCTGCAAGATCTCATGTCGCCGCCCTTCCTGAACCAGGTGGCCGGGCCCAATCTCTACGCCAACACGCAGAGCCTCATTGATTTGTGGACTTTGAAGGCCGACATTGGCCAGGGGCGTCCGTTCTCCGCCACAGACGACATCTACGGCGCGGCGCTAGACGCCATTTTTGCTTTTACTTTTGGCAAGAGCTTCAGCTACAACGCCACGGCGCCGAACATGCACCTGCTCCAGGGTCTGAGCGCCGAGGAGATGGCCAGGCTCCGGGGGTCGGGCGGAGACGACGACGACAAGCCGGTCGGGTTCCCCACGGCGCCGCGGGACAAGGCCGTCACCGCGACGTTTGACGTGGCCCACGCCATCGAGGAGATCAACGGCATCCCTTTTGCCAAGCTGGTGTGGAAGCTCGTGACGGCGCGCAAGGCCCGGTTCAGCCGCGCGCTCAGGCTCAAGGACGAGTACATCAACGACGAGCTCAAGGCGGCCGTGGCGCGGATCCAGAGCTCGGATGCCGACGTCCGCTCGGCTGTGGACCTCATGGTGCAGAGGGAGACCAAGATTGCGCAAAAGGACGGACGTCCGACGGACTACTTTTCGCGGACCATGCTGGACGAGGTAAGAGAGACATGCTTCCTGGAAATGGGGTTTAACAAGTGATTGCTGACGATATCTTACTACTTAGACATTCGGTTTTGTTGTGGCAGGACACGAGACGACGAGCACCACCATCCTCTGGGGCATGAAGATTCTGGCCAGCAACCCGGGCTCTCAGACCAAGCTGCGAGAGACGCTGCGGGCTGCGCATTCGAAGGCTTTTGGAGAGAAGCGCAGCCCAAAGATTGAGGAAATTACCGGGACCGACATTCCGTATCTCGACGCCGTCATGGAAGAGATACTCCGCGTCGGCGGTACGGTCCCAGCCGTCGACAGACAGGCCGTGTGTGACACCGAGGTTTTGGGTTTCCCGATCAAGAAGGGGACCGTCGTGTTGTGCTCGGGCAGAGGCGCCAGCATGCTCGAGCCCGGGTTCGAAATCGACGAGAGCAAACGCAGCGAGACGAGCCGGCTCGCCAAGTCCGAGAACCGCATCCGGGCATGGGACGACCATGAGATTGGCGCGTTCAAGCCGGAGCGGTGGCTCGTTCCCGTCGAGCCAGAAGCAGCAGCAGGAGAGACGACAGCCACAAAATACCAATTTGATTCCACCGCCGGGCCGCAATTAGCTTTCGGTCTGGGTCTGCGATCTTGCTTCGGCAAGCGGCTGGCATATCTGGAGTTGCGGATACTACTCACCATGATCATTTGGAACTTTGAGTTGTTGCCCACTCCGGAGGAACTCGCCGGCGTCGCAGCCATTGCCGGTATCACGTACAAACCGAGACAGTGCTTTGTGAGGCTGAGGAAAGCCATGTAGTGTTGCCACTACCACTGTAAAACATTTATCTTTAGAAAGCGTGCATCAAAATCTCCCACACATAGAATCATCTCAAAATTGACCAAAATACTTGGATTATAATATATACCACTCAAAAAGTAACGCTATTGGGTATGATACTCCTTATACAGGAGAAGAACAGATAAATCGTGAATACTCGTAAATCATGACTGACACCAACTTTTTTGATGCTTCGACAGTCTTGTACATTTGCCGCGTCTTGCCATGCCATACGTCCTCTATGGGACGGTCTCGGCGTCGACGCTCGTCAGGGTCGGCGTCACAGTGTTCATGAGGCCAGTGTCGGCGTCAAACGTGACCCGGTCGATGGTGACCTCGCGCTCCGTGCCGTTGCCGTTCGGGATGGCGAACCGGTGGTAGGCAATGTACCAGTCGTCGGTGTCGGGGACGCTGATGATGGAGTTGTGGCCGGTGCCGAGGATGCCCTGCGACTCGTCCTTTTGCAGGATGACGCCCTGGTACGTATACGGGCCCGTGACGCTCGTGGCAGAAGCGTAGCCGACCTTGTAGTCGGGCGACCGGGTGTCGTTGATGGAGTAGGTCAGGTGATACAGGCCGTCGCGGTAGTTGACAAAGGTGCCCTCCATGTAGTCCGTCAGGCCGGTGATCTCGCCAATGGTGTCCTCCTTGATCGAGACCATGTCGTCACCGAGCTCGGCGTAGAGACACGCACCATTGCCCCAGAACAGGTAGTACTTTCCTGAGACGGGATCAACAAAGGCATCAGGGTCAATGGCCTGAGAAGAGGTGATGGACTCGGTATTGGTAATGAGCGGTCCGCTCTCCGCGGTGAATGGTCCAGTGGGAGAATCGGCAACGGCGACACCAATGTTCTGGGCATCGTAAGTGGGGTTGTGGCCGCAGAAGTAGAAGTAGTATTTCCCGTCTCTCTCGGCAATGGTAGGCGCCCAGGCGTTGCCTGTCGACCAGGGAACATTTCCAGCATCGCCGTTGAGTGTCAGGATGGGGCTGTCGCTACGGGTCCAGCTCACGAGATCTGGGGAGCTCCAGACATAAAAGTCGCGAGCACCCCAGTCAGCCGAGCCGTCCGTGGTTGGGTAGATGTAGTAAGTGCTTCCATAGACGGCAATGTTGGGATCCGCGTTATAGCCGGGCAACACAGGGCTGTCCCGCTTGGCCAACGATGATCGCGTCTTCAGCGCAGTTCCGGCCGTCACGGTCGACCACTCAGTCGCAGTGATGGGGAGGACGGTACCGTGGCGAGGGCTGGTAGGCAGGCTGTAAGAGCTCGACAGTTGCCAGTCTGGGTTGGCAATATCGTCGGTCTCCAGCGGGAGGTAGTGGCGGCCACTGTACTCATCAACAAAGAGGTAGTATTTCTCTCCATTGACATCATCTGGGTTGGATTTGAAGACGGTGGGGCCCTCGACATTGGACGTCCCGGCGTTGGCACCGATACAAGATGTGATAGTCGTCCAATTGTTGGCGAGAAGGTCCGTGGAGCTCTCCTGAATGATATCCACACATCCCGTGGCGCTTCCACCCTCATCCTTGGTGAATCTGTAGTATACGCCGTCGACGTCAATAACCGTCGAGTCTATCCTCGAAACGCCAGTGTCCTCCCAGACGACTGGGTCTCCAAAGGTCACAAAGTCTGTAGTCGTGGCATAGAGAACACGGTGATACGATGTTCCAGTGTGCTCCGTGTCAGACTCATCAAAGAGTTCGGACGCCCAGAAGACGATGTAGGCACCCAGGTCCGAGTCATAATAGGCTTCCGGGGCCCACGTGTTCCCCGCCGTCTCGGGGGAGACGAGGACATGGCGCTGCTCGGACCATGTCTCGAGATCATTCGATTCCCATATTTCGATATAGCGGCTGCCTTGACGCACCGCCGAGTCCCACGACGTTCCCGAGCCAATGGACAGATCAGTGGCGATGAGGTAAAAAGTAGATCCGTCTTCAGATCTGATGATGAAGGGATCTCTGACTCCGCCAGTGCCCTCGGTGGACGTCAGGACAGGCTGGCCGTTGTTGAGTTCAGTCCAGTCGAGAGCATCGTTGCCGTTGCTGGCGGCAAAATAGATCTTCTCGCCGGCAATGGTATCATTGGTGAAGTATGCAAAGAGGTAGTTTTCCAAGGCATCTGTTTGCCTGGCAGCATGTCTGTAAAAGGACGGGTCCCGAACGGCAGCTGCACTGGCCGTGGCCGAGAGACCGGCTATAGCAGGTAGTATTGATTGAAGTGACCTCATTGTGTCGACAGAGTCAGAGCCATGTAATGTAAAGCTGCTATGCCTGGGGGACGAGAATATCCTATGTCAACATCGTCTACAGGTTCCGCAGGGGACTGGCGGTACAATATATAGCCAGACCCTTTGTGGCCGTGCACAATATCATGATCACAAAAGCAGCCTTGGAAAAAGGGTCGCCTCGGAAGATGACGCGCTACCAGCGGCTCTGAACAACAGTCATGTCCGCAGCGGTAGTATGACGACGGTGATGATGGCCATGGTTATGATGGTCTTGCCATCCGAGGTGAAGTGGGCCAACCGGGCGAAGAGCTGCGGCTCTACCTTGGCTGCGGCTCTGGGTCAAGGCACTACACGACACGACATGACTTGACTTGGGGTGCTCAGGCCTCGATGCCTGCCCGTACTTGCTAGTCTTTGCTATAGGACCTCTCGGTATGTACGTACCTAGGTTACCTGCAAGACAAGAACCTGGGCGATCCACTCACAGACTATTTTACCACCAATCCCAACGGTAACGATGACTAGGCGGCTGGGCTGACGGTGTTGACATGTTGGACCCAAAGTCTGCGCATACGACGATGGAATGGATCTGCTCGTCCTGTGACCTGCAGGCTGTTACTCAAATTCCGGATCCGGCGTAGCGGCTGACCCGAGGGGAGATCAGAGTGTAGAACAAAGTAAGCGGCATGCTGTAGGCTTGGTAGGCTTGGTAGACTCAGAATAGCCCAACCGTACCAATGGTATAGCGGAATAAGGATGTTCACGGCCGGCGCAGCTGACAGTTGGCCGCTAGTATGATGTAGTTTGATGATTTGGCGACGATCTGGAACTGTTTTCTCATCTCCCTCGATTGTTGCCAGAGGTTGCCGCCTCCCTATTGGCAAGGCGTCTGCCAATAATGGCCGTAGCACGACCGCTAGAGTGATGAGATGACCCGACCTTTGCGGCTTTGCCTGGGTTTCCCCGACTTTTTTCTTATTGATCCTAGCATCGAGAAACTAGGGGGACCCTGGACGATCCCCCGCATTTCGCCATTCTCTTCTTGGAGATGCTCGAGATGCTCTCCCACACCCCGGACTCGCATCTCCAACTTTGCCAGCGAAGAAGACGGAAGTGTCGCCGTCTCCGCATTCCACATGACCACTACCACGTGTGATTGGGGAGAAAAGTACTCAGTGGCAGCCGCCTTGGTACTGGGGAGTTTGGGGGTCGCAAAAGTGTAAACAGGATTCAGAAAACTCTCGGACCCCACGCCGAGGGTCGTAACCTCGGACCAGGCGCATGTACACATGTCGTGGCCGGAGCGAAAAAAACGAGAAAAAGACCAGGGCCTACCTGGCAACGATATCTGGAAGAAGCCCAGTCGTCCGTCTGGCCTGTCAACACGCGGAAAAGTCAAATACGAAAGTACTACATGTCGGTTTCTGCGGGGAATTCGGAGCCGGTCAAGCGAGCATGTTAGTCACTAGACACTGTCGATTGGCTCCGGGCCGCCGCTCGGTAGAAGCCGCAGCTCAGCAGATGAGAAAAGAGGGACATCTCTCGAATACACTACCAATGCACACATATCTACGCGCTTGACGTCACCCCGTACATCTACCTGCAGGAGAAGAATGTGTCCATGTACGAGTACCTAGTCTAACACTGAGGGCGCAACGGGACGGCAGCGGAATGCGGGAGACCCGCCGCAGTCCGACCACGATATCGTTTCGACGGCGCCAGCACTTGCAGCACCACGGATTCCACAGTGGTCACGAGGACCTCGAGAGATGCAACCCATTACTCAACTATTCTCGCTTTCGATTTCGCGGTGAGCCATTGTATTGTGGCGCAAGGAAGCTTACTGCTGTCCCTCGCCAGTAAGTATGACATATATATTTCCATGCCATGACTCCTCTGCGAAATAAGAAGATCCATCTGATGCCAAGGCGGGCCCGTCGTCCTTGGGATTTTCCTTCTTTTTTCGGCGATAGCCAGCTTGGGCTCGATATACTTTGGCAAGTGTCTGGATCTCGTTGTGCCGACTACGCGTGCAGCGTCGCATTCTGAACCCCCGGGGAGTTCCCACATGGCACCTGGATTTCAATGCGACGACGGTGCCAAGGACGCGGTGTGGCTGTCAAGGAAACTCTGTTGATTCCTCGTGAAAGGCTTTTTGTTTGGACCCAGAGCGGAATTGCAAGATTTCGACTTGCGTCTGTCATGTCCCCCAGACTTTCACATGCCGATGCACAGTACCCGCAGCGTGTCTTCTGTTTCTCTCGGAAACTCGTAACGGGCGTCGGCCACGTGCTGCCCAATTCTACAGGACACACAGCCGGCGCACCGCTCATTGATTATTCATATTGCTACATAGGCTCACGTCGGTTTACTCAGCTAGTGTGTGATCGATCCCAGTTGCGGACGCGTCCATCTGCAAGGACGGCTCGTTCCTAATTTCTCCTGCAGCTCCCTGCGTCGGGGGTCCCGTTTTCCAGTACTCCTCAGAGAACACCCGCATGAGCAACACGAGTTTCTCGAAGTCGACATCTGCAACTAGATAGTAATCCAGTTCAGAGGGGAGAACAGGCAGGAATCCAAACAAAATACGGCCAAACGAAATGTGTCGTGATTTCGGGCCTGCGCTGGGCATAACACTCATATTGCTAAGAAATTGACTATCAATAGATTCTTATTTTTTTTTCCCCTAAAAAAAAAAGTCCTCAAGGACAAAGAATTACAACGATTGAGCTTCCAATGTGATATACCGGGCCGTCGTTCTCGAAATGGCCACTGACTCCTTTGTCAACAGTTCCGTCAATGTCAATGGACAAAGACGGGCAGATTTGACGGGTCTGAAAGAATCCCTGACATGGCTCAAATACACAACCCAGAGAATCATCGTCTCTTATGAGATGGTACGAAAATGAAATATCTCACAACTCGAACGATCATGTCACAATCAATGATCTTGTGGTTGATATCGACGCTGCTTCTCGTCCCGAATGTGGCATCGCAGCGCTACGATGGGCAGTACTGGCCATGCAACCCGATGCAGAACGCCTCGTGCCCCCCGAATCCAGGGTTGAACCAATATGACTACTTTATCGACTTCACAAACCCTCCTTCTGACCTGGCGGAAGACTGGAGCACGTCGAATTATGCCACCATCACGTACAATACCAAGGGCAAGAACGGTGCAGAGTTCACCTTTGCGAAGCGATACGACGCCCCGCAGCTCTTTACCAATTTCTACATCTTCTTTGGCCGCGTCGACGTCGTGATGCAAGTTTCACCGGGGATCGCAATGATATCGTCATCCGTCCTCATGTCCGACGACTTCGACGAGATCGACTGGGAGATGTCGGGCAACGACTTCAACATGGCCAAGCAATATCCTACTGGAGTCGTGCAGAACAATTACTTCTCCAAGGGAATCACCGGCTACTATGACCGAGGCATGTTCCTGCCCTGCACTAAACCTCAGACGCAATTTCATACGTACTCGTTCGATTGGACGCCCGAGCGGTTGCAGTGGCTCATAGACGGGCAGGTCGTCCGAACATTTCTGGCGGCAAATGCTGACAACAAAGACCATCAATATCCGCAGACACCATCCAAGCTCCAGCTGGGAATTTGGAGTGGCGGTGATCCCGATCAAAACGATGGCACCAGAAATTGGGCTGGAGGCTATACTGACCTGTAAGACTCAAATAAGAATTTCTAACATTCAAGGACTGCGCTGACTTTGTCACGATAGAAAAGCGGTTCCATACACCATGTTCGTAAAGAGTGTTCGCATCAAGAACTACAATCCGGCCAGACATTACAAGTGGACCGACCAGAGTGGAAGCTGGAAGAGTATCAAGCTCATAAATGACACCGTCTCGAGCTCTTCCAGCTCGTCATCGCAGTCTTCTACCAAGTCTACCAGCTCAACCGCAAGTCTCGCGACGCCATCCTTGACATCACTCAAAAGCGTATCGAGCACGATTTCCAGCACGTTGGGCAAGTCCAGTACCACTCAGGCCACGAGCTCTACGACTTCCACGGCCAAAATTGTCAGCAGTACTTCAAGTACTTCAAGCTCAAGGACGACGACTACAGGCCCAGCTACAACATCCGCATTGCAGTCACCAACTTCGGCCAAGACCAGTAGCATAAACACGCCGAGCACAAACACAAGCCCTACTTCGTTGACAACGAGCTCCACCGTCAAAGTTTCTACTAGTTCCGCGACGACTTCCGTGGCCACTTTCGGGACCACCTTGTCCACATCGATTCGCACATCGTCTACACAGACGTCTGTCCCAACACCGACTGCCTCTCGCGGTCCGTCAGCGACGGCCCTGAACCCCACCACGGGCTCTATACAAACTTCCACTGGCAGTACCATCACCCCCGCAACGAATCCGAGCTCGTCATCATCGGGTGGAGGAGTGGCACTCAACCCGGCAGTGAACCCTTTCGAAACAGATGCAGATCCCACCGAAACGGTCGCCTCGACGACAGCCTCGACTGCGCTCTCTCCTCCCGCGGCGACAAGTGCAGCCGAGCCGTCGAGGGAGCTGGTGACGGCGCCTCTCTGGCCCTTCAGGCCGTCGCAGAACGGGCTGTGCGCGTACAGGGCCTTCCGGGTGTGCAAGAACAGCGGCTTCGGGGAGTGCTGCTCGCGATGGGGCTACTGCGGTGAGACGGAGGCGTACTGCGGGGGCAACTGCCTGAGGCGCTGGGGTTCCTGTTGGAAGGAGACCGACGACGACAAGAAGAAGGCGGTCAAGAGGGGGGATTTCCAGCCGGGGCGGAGGGACAGGGCGTATCCTCCTGGCAAGCGGCCCAACGCCACCGATATTGTCTAAGATTTTCTCCAATGAAGGATTTGTTTTATCCATTTATGGGAAAGTAGTATCACTTAATTTACGTCGTCGTAATTTCTACTCGATACATTTGCACGCATTCCAAATCGACGTCTAGTGACAAATGAGACTGATGCTGAAGTGTAAATCCATTCAGGCCGTAGATCGTGATGGTCATACAAAATCATTGACTTGTGTTACTATTTACTTCAATACTAGACCACAGGCTCTATGCGGATCGCTTCAGGTAGATGGACTGCGCATTGCAGTACGCCTTGAGTCCACCGTACCCCCATTCATAGCCGATACCACTCTGCTTGTGTCCTCCGAACGGCGCGTTGGGCTGGACCTCGCCGTGCGCGTTGATCCAGACATTTCCGGCCTTGAGCCTTCTGCCAATGCGCTCGGCCTCCTGCGGGTTCCGCGTCCAGACCGAGGCTCCAAGGCCCATGTCGGTGTTGTTCGCCCGCTTGATGACATCTTCCTCGTCGGACCACTTGAGCACCGGGAAGACGGGACCTGGGCACGAACAATTAGCAAACTGATCTCATCTTCTACTGCCACGACCGCCAAAATCACTTACCGAAAGGCTCCTCGACCACGATCCTCGAGTCCTCCGGAGGGTTGTCGATCAGAGTCGGCTGGATAAAGTAGCCCTTGCCCTCCTCCGTCTTGGTGGTGCCGGTGGCAATGTTGAGCTGGGTCTTCTCAATGTCGGCGAGGAGGTTCTTGACGCGGTCGAACTGCAGCTTGTTGTTGATGGGGCCGAGCATGGTGCCGTCGGCGAAGCCGTCGCCGACCTTGGCCGACTTGACGAACTCGACCATGGCCTTGACCACGTCGTCGTAGACGGACTCGTGGATGAAGATGCGCTTGATGGCGATGCAGATCTGGCCCGAGTTGGCCAGCGCCATGAAGGCCACGGCGGGCGCCACCTCGGCCGGGTTCACGTCGGCGCAGATGATGGCCGGGTCGTTGCCGCCGAGCTCGAGCGTCACGCGCTTCAGCGTCTTGGCGCAGCTCTCCATGACCCGCTTGCCCGTCGCCGTCGAGCCCGTGAAGGACACCTTGTCGACGCCCGGGTGGGACGTCAGCCACGGGCCGAGGTTGTCGTCTCCGCTGAGCGCCTGGAAGACGCCCGGCGGGAAGAATCGCTGGGCCAGCTCGGCGAGCTTGAGGCCTCCGTAGGGCGTAAACGGCGAAGGCTTGAGGATGAACGCGTTTCCTGTAATCAGGGCGGCTCCGATCTTTCCTGCGGAGAGCTGGATGGGGAAGTTCCAGGGAACAATGCCTACGGCAACAC
This sequence comes from Pestalotiopsis sp. JCM 9685, assembly GCA_001599175.1. Taxonomy (NCBI): domain Eukaryota; kingdom Fungi; phylum Ascomycota; class Sordariomycetes; order Amphisphaeriales; family Sporocadaceae; genus Pestalotiopsis; species Pestalotiopsis sp. JCM 9685. Next base: position 431,335 of record BCGF01000002.1, on the reverse strand, counting down.
CAAGAGGCGTATAACGGGTGATGATCTTCTTCTTGTCATCGTCCTGAATCACGTCTTCTGGCTCGGGAAATTCGCAAAATTGGCGGAGCCATTTGACGGCATCGGCGACCTCGGCCTGCGCAAATGCTAGCTAGAACTACATGTTAGTCGGAGACACGACTGAGCTTGGTACTTGAGTCCGTTCATGAAGCATCATACCGGCTTGCCCTGCTCCGTAACCAACTACTTTGCAAAGTCGCCAGACAATGCCTCAAGAGCGTCTGCGTAGTCCTTTACTGCCTGTTGGCGCTCAGTCCATGGGACGTTTGACCAAGACTCCTGTGCCTTCTTGGCCGCCTCGATGGCTTCGTCAATGTCCTCTTGGGTAGAGACTGGCACCGGGTAGAGCTCTTCCAGCGTTGAGGGGTTGACGGTACGCCGGGTTTCTTTCGTGTCTGTGAGTTTGCCGTTGATGACATTTTGGAACTTGGTGAAGTCCAAAGGTTCGGCACCCTTGACGCTTCCGTTTGAGGCCATGATTTCGGTCTGGCACTGGTGGTATTTATTATTATATCGTATCAAATCTGGTCAACTCTGGTCTCGAGGCTTGGACTGTGTGTGAGAGTCCAAGAACGACGAACGCAATGGCCGTATACCAGGATGGGGGGGTTATATATGCATGCAGCATGTGGACTCCCAACCGTTATGTCGTCTATCAGGCCGAGCATTGGCACTCCACCTCTTGAGACGATGAGGGCAGTTATTGGGTGGCAGTCAAGTAGACAAACACCTTTTCCCTCTTGAGACCCGAGGGAACTACACTTCCACTGGGGTTCAGCTCAATACTCAATCGGGAAGACAACCGCGGACACGTTGGGGCTACTGCCGAGGTGTAATGAGCTCGACTTGGCGAGCTTGACCTTCTGAGGTCATCGTGTGGCTAGCCACACGTCCGTAATTCGTTCTCCCTGCCCTGCCAAGCCTAAATACTCCAACGCTCAGCCTCTCCGTGCTACAGATGGACCAATCTGATACAAGCTGCCCGCCATAGTTTCTGTTATTGCAAATCACTTCCCCGCACCATAACCCTTCCTCCCCCCGGGGAATATCGTCTGTCCGAGCGGCCGCAGACAGAAACTCAAACCTCGCCATGCCTGGAACATTACAAATCGGAAGGGTTAGATAGTTTCATCTCTGGAAGATGCAGCTCTTCTGTATGTTAGGGAACAACCAATCCGTGGCCGGACAGATGGGCAGTTGATGGCAGAATAGGTGGGCGGCTATTATACACAGCAAATCTTTTTGAGAAATAGAAGCCCAAACAATTGAGTGTGACTCTCTTGTTATGAGTGCAAACCATCAACTCGTGTCCAAGCCGACAGCCGGTCCATACAGTAATGTGCCTGCATGGTCAGTGTTCCTCGACCTATACCGCGACTATGATTAGACTAGTCCTCGGAAACTCAATCAGTTGGGGTATCAATGAGAAATCTTTATTCAGCAGTCTACCAAGTTTTCTTCTTTTTTTTTTCTCTTCAAAAAAAGTTCTAGGGAAACGACCCAAAGCCATGCCATTATTTCACCATCGTGTCAGTATCGTCATCTGTGCGTGATTCACCGCTATCCATTAACTCCTTTTTTGTCCCATCTTGTGGTATTTACTCCAGCTGACCAATGCCCAGGTTCTCGGGCTCGGCCTTGACTATCCGCAGAGTGTTGGTGTTACCCATGCCGCCCTTCCAGCCCTGGACAACCACGACAGTGTCGCCTCTGGACAGGACGTTAAGCTGCAGAGCGTTCTCGATGGCCCACTTGATACGTCGGTCGACATCCTCTTGCCAGTTGACCTTGCTAAAGTCTGGCTTGGGCTCGGCAAAGTGGAAGGGGTACACGCCACGGTACAGGTGGGCGTAGCGGGAGGCGCTCTCATTTCTAGTGACCATGAAGATGGGGCAGACGGGGCGGTACTTGGACAGCAGACGCGCCGACTCACCAGAGGTGGAGAGGACAATGATACCACCGGCGTTGAGCTTGAGGGACGAGTTGACGGCGTCCATGGCGCAGGCGTCGACGACCGTCACAGGAGGCTTGACGTTCTTGGTCAACTCTGCGTAGTGGGCGACGTAGGGAATGGTGTTCTCGGCCATCAGGCAGGTCTTGTGCATCTCCTGGACGGCAGCCTCGGGGTACGAGCCCTTGGCGGTCTCACCGGACAACATGACACAGTCAGCGCCGTCGGTGACAGCGTTACCAACGTCGGAGATCTCGGCACGGGTGGGGCGGGGGTTCTTGATCATGGACTCGAGCATCTGAGTGGCACAGATGACGGGCTTGCCAGCCAGGTTGCACATGGCGATCATCTTCTTCTGGGCAGCAAACACCTCGGCGGCGGGAATCTCGATACCAAGGTCACCACGGGCGACCATGACACCGTCGGTCTCGCGCAGGATCTCGCGGAAGTTGTTGAGACCCTGTCTGTTCTCAATCTTGGCAATGATCTGAATGTGCTTGCCAGCCTCGCCAAGGACGGCGCGAATGTCGCGGATGTCCTTGCCAGATCGGATGAACGATGCGAAGACCATGTCGACGTTGTTCTTGACACCAAACTCGAGATCCTTCTTGTCCTTCTCGGAAAGGGCAGGCAGATCGACGTCGGTGTTGGGCAGGTTGACACCCTTGCGGGAGCTGATGAAGCCGTTGTTCAGGGCCTTGACCTTGAGGGTCTTGTCATCAACGATCTCCTCGACCTCGAAGGCCAAGATACCGTCGTCGACGTAGATGATGCGGCCCTTCTCGATGACCTTGGTGATGTTCTTGTAGTCGACATACCTGCAGTGATTTCTAATTAGCAGCTGCAGGCCTTAAAGCAGCAAAGCGGACTTTGGGATATGATCCAAGAGCGGCTTACATGTTCTGGGTGTCGCAGGCAGTGGCGTACTGCTCGTCGGTGGTGATGTTCAGGATGGTACCAGCGGAGAGGGGGAGATCCTCGTCGCCGTGGGTGCTACCGGTTCTGATCTCGGGACCCTTGGTGTCAAGAGCAATGGCGACCTGGCGGCCGGCCTGGGACTTCTCGGCAGCACGAGCATTGTCAATGACGGACTGGTGGTACTCGTACGAGCCGTGGGAGAAGTTCATGCGGACAACATTGAGACCAGCAGTTCGCAGCTTGTTGATAGCCTCGACCGAGTTCGTCTTGGGGCCGATCGTGCAGATGATGGAGGTTCGGCGGAGGTTTCTCTCGGGGGTGTAGGCGGTGTCGAGGGATGCCAGCCACTCGATGCGACCGTCGTTGGCCAAGTGGTCGGCGGCGGTAACGACGACAGACATGACGCGCTTGTGAGGCATGTTAGAAGATGAGATCTGGAGATTGCAAATAAAACAGTGTGCGATGGCTAAGAATGCAAAACAAAAGGTGCAAAGGGCGATGGATCAATGATGGCAATAGAGAGACCGAGAGGTGAGAGAGAAGCTGTCTGGGATGAAGTCTTGTGAAAAAAGCCCAATCAGACAATCAATCCAACACTCGGTGCCCGAGCCGTACAAGGAATCCAGCTGAGGTCAGCGGTTTCGACCCCCGGAAGGAACTGCAGCCCTGCTGCCCTTGTTGGAGGGACACCCCGATTTGTCCCCCAATGCATATGACGTTGCACGGCGCGCGCCGATGACAACGTCAGGTACCGGGGTGAGGTTTGCTTTCTCTGCTGGATATAAAAAGCAATGCCGTGGCGTCAAAGGGAGCAGGAAGGGGGACGCAATGATAGGCATCTGGGCCAACAGCCAAGATGCACTGGCAGCAAGTGCAGATGGTGATGGTGCCGATCGCCGTGATTGTGTGTTTCCACTTGCACTTACCTTGTGAATGAACGAGCTGTGTAGAGGGCAGTTGTGTGTAGTTGGTCGCAAATACCTGATCTGAGGTGTTCCGAGCTGGAGATGTAGAGAATAAAGATTGAGAAAGCTGCAACGGATTGGACGTCCAAGTGGTAAACTTTTTGAGGAGTGTCGGCCTTTTTGTTATGGGATCGATTTTTTCCTCTCTCTGCCCCGTTGCTTCTGGCTTTTGGGGAGCTCCGCGTTTGTCATAAAAAAGTGCCTCACCAACCAAAAAAAAACAGGCCCAGGTTGAGACGAATCCAATCCAATCCGATTCGGCTGCTGTGCATAGCGGGACAGACAGGGACCCTGCTTTGTATTTTTTAGCTGCCCCTCCAGGCTCCAAGCTAGTGCCGCCCACCAGGTTCCCCGTCGAGACCAGGCTGGCCAGGTAACAAGCAGATTGATCATCCGGACCATTGAAGCAAGCAATCAAGTTGAATGTCTTCCACTTTGCCTCCATTCTGCAGAGACCCTTTTTCCTGAAAGTACATATAAAACGGGCCTTGCCAATCCCTCTTGTCCATGCAATCATTACAACCAATGGCATGGGCACGAGGTTGGAGGCTGAGGCGACTTTGACCAGCCAAGCTGTTTCTGACTCTCCGGGTCTCCATCATTGGCAGCGCCAGGAGCTGCTGCTTTGATAGTCTTGCGCCCCCCAAGCGCGCTGCTCAAGCGTCTCAACGTTTCCGTGTTTCAATTCGGCTGCAACTCTGGGCGGGCTGCTGATCTCCAGTCGTTCCTCCACGGTCCACAACTTCACTCTTCACCCATCCAGCGATGGCGAACATGCCGGAAATCTTGCCATTCTGGCTGTCCGATTTCTCCTCCTCTTTTTCCAACGACTCCTTGGTAAAAGGCCAGCCGTGATTGATTGCCCGCCCCCGCCTGCCTGGGCACAACATTCAAGCCGGCGGGGCCGGTATGTTGCCATGGCCAGCGACGAACATGGCAAGAGCTTTTCATTAGAGTGGTCGATATCGGTCCTTTCATCGGAGATGCGGCCTCGAATGCCACTAGAAAGAGGTCCGATAAGATAAGAACAGCGGCCCTTTTTCTCTTGGGTGGTGGGATGGTGGGGGTAGCTTCTGGTGGGGCTTGGGGGGTTGCTTCGCTTCGGGCTGGGGCAGCTGGGCGGGCAGGCGGGCAGCTCATCGCTCATCACGGGGGGGCTGTCGGACGGTTCCTAGCGCTAGCGCAGCACCAAGGTCCTTGGCGCTTGCAGATTGCTACCCCTCCAAAACGTTGGTGGATGCCCCGGAACTCAGGCAGAAAACGCCTGGAGCGGACAGGCAGCTGAAATCTGCTTGCTCAGAGCAGTGGGCCGCCAGCCGGCCGCTGACACTGCCAAGGTCGATTCCGCCAGCCCCAAGACGGAAGCCTCCACTCTCAGGCACAACCTAGCGCCCTGGCAACGCAGTGGTTGAGGCGCTGCTAGGTAGGTGTCGTGTCTGTCGCATGACTGGGCGCTCCCAAAGTTGCCTGAGCACATGCTGTTTGGATCCATCTTTCATTTCATCGCAACATCGCGCAACGAGACATAACCACGACCGCCGAGCCTCGCGACGCATCATCCAAAACAGCCACTGAAACAGTTGGTTTACAGTACTGCGCAAAGAAGAGTTCCTGAATAGCAACAAAGTCAGCTCGCACCTTCGCAATACAGGACAGGCTGCCGATCGCCCAGCATGGTTGTGAGTCCGCCTCGCTCCGCAACGTTCAAGCGACGCTCAAAACATGGATTCTGAACAAGTTTCTCTTTCAGCTCAACTTACTGACTTTTGGCCTTTGGGGAAAGCTCGGTCGACTAACCCACTATGCCGTCGATGCCGTCTTGAGTACGCCTTCCTTCGCATCCCCGAACATATGCCTACCGACTTCATGACGAGACGATCTGGCGACTGATGCATCCATGAACAGTTTCCACCATTCTGGCCGGCATGAGACGCTCCACTGGTCTGACGTGAGTAAAGTCCTTGGTGTTGGGCTGGATGAAGATGCCTGGCTTGTCTGCTGCGGAAGCAAACGACATGGAGATGGTAGACAGGATCCTGCGACTGACCCGACCGAAACAGCTTCCAATCGAAACAGATCAGCGGCGACAATGCAGACACCGGCAAGTGGATAGAGAAGTATCTCGGAGTAGGTGAATGGGTGATGGATCAGTCTGTTGCCATTGCCGGCTCGAGCCCCTGGTTCAAGCGCACTCGATAGATGTCTGCTGCCATTGCGAGGTCTGAAAGGAATGGAATACCATAGATTTGGGTGAGCTTGGCGGCGGCCTCCTTTGATAGGGGAGTCAGTCGGAGGTTGTCGGGGAAGAAGCCGGGAAAGTAGTAAAGAGCTGTCGCATGCGCCGCCTGCATTATCGCATCTTGGGAACGGCGTTGGGTATTTTTTGGGGGTTGGATTTTTAGTGTTTTTGGCTCATGTTATGACTGCACCTTGATTCCCATCGTAAATGACTTCATGGTCCAAACAATGTGAAAAGATAGACGGGCGCACTCCCTTACGCAATTCTTCTGCTCTCATCACTCTTGACAAGATTGGACACTGCAATGTGATAATGATAATAAAAAAATGAATCGAAATGGTTTTGTGAGACAAGCGCACTCATATCCCTTCCACTCGTCTTGCTGCGACTCCATAGCCGGGCAAAGTAGCCGAGCTTTGCCGAAGTCGAGGTTCCGGATCATGGGGATCGGGGAGCTGGCTGTGGGTGCACGACCCGTCAGTGTCCAGAGACAGCGATAGGTAGCCCCAGAACAAATCGTTTCTCGGGCTAGCTTCCGTGGTCGAAAGCACAAAATTACACTATTTCCGACTGGTTGACGGGGTAGAATATAATCGGTATGTGGACATCTTGGAGAGGCACACAAGTTGAAAACTTAACGGTAATGGGTTACGGAATAGTGCCTAAGAAAAATGTAAGTCGTTTCCCCGCCGGTGAGTCTTGATCGTACTCTTAGCTTGCTGCAAACCGCACATAGAGTATCTGCATGCTGCTCAGCTCTACCTAGATATAGTCAGATCTAGCACTTGCATCGCCAGTACAAGTACATATAATCACTAGTACTACTTCATAGACATCAATGTCCTACCGGTTTACATCGTACGTACCTAGGTTAGGCAGGTACAGATTGCAGCATCGGTTCGGACAAGCTTTTACATAGAGAACGACTATAATATTGTACTGGTTGCACCAATCCCACTGCTATAACAGAACACCCAGTGTACCACGACTGATCACACGTCCCGAGAAAAGCACCATCATCAGCAAGCAGATGAAGATGGTCAACCTGGTGATCTTCCGATACTGACTAACCTACCTGGTTTAGGTGGATGCATGTCTCACCTACTTACCAGGCGAGCCAGGTCTCCAAGGGCACATGTCAGGAACTCGTGAGCTCTTATCGATAGGCTAAGCTACATTACCAGACCGCAGCGAGGTGGACAGGGATGTCACCAGGCACTGCGCTACCACCAAGAGACACCTCAGGTAAGCGTTGGTTGTCAACAATCGGCGTGATATCATTGCCCTTGGACGTCCCAAGATCAGATCATATCAAACAAAGGAACTGTGTCTCTATCGCTCTACTATCCGCAGCATCGTCGTGGCAAGTCAGCTTCTCGCGGTCTCGGAGCTTTTCCTATCATTTCATGTAAACACGGCGCGCATCTGGCCGATTGAGTCTGGAACAGACCTCAGTGCCTTACCAACCTTGCTTGTTGTTTTCGACAGCTGTATCCGTCCATATCACCCCAAGCTTCAATACTACTGATCGTATCTCGAAAACAAGAGTCCATTAAAAGCATGCTAAACTTGCGAGCCTCGGCGTAGAGCTCCCATCCAGGTGAACATGTCTTCAAGATCATCTTTTGTTCCTCGCCTATCTCTTGGCGGCCACGGCGGTTCGAAGCTCGTTAGCCAGCACCAACAGCGCAGCCGATCGAACGACTACGACCTTTCCGAGCTGTCTCCTCGGCCCTCTTCGCCGCTACTCTCCCCGGACCACGTCCGCGACTTTGGTCTTGAAGACCCTTACGCATACGGCGAGCATGCCTCATCCAACCGATCGAGCCAAGGAAAGGGCAAGGCCAAGGCCAAGGCGGTGGCTTACGCAGACCAGGGCGAGCAGTTCCCTCCGGTGAGCGTCGTCGATCGGATGAGGACATACCGCGAGAACCAAGCAGTCACGAGAGACCGCGAACGACAGACCTTGGACGACTTCAGAAGATCAAGCAACGGTCCGATGTGGCAGCCGCCCCGCTCAGTGAGATATCGAGATGACAGTAGGACGCCGCGAAGTCAACAGGCTAGCCCGCAATCCAAGTACGATCAGACAAAAAACCTGGGTGCGAGCTTCATAGGCTTCTTGAACCCGTCCCCCGCCACTTCAGATCTCAGTACTACCGGTGACGTGGATAACACGTTCCGAACCATCCAGCGCCGCGAAAAGCAGATCCAGAAAGAGTTGCAAAATCTTTTGGATGCCCAGGCAGCAGCTTTGGATCAAGGGGGCGCTGCCGCCGGTGGTGGAGTCCCGGATGGGGATAACATGCCCAAGAGAGCATCGCGCTCATCGTCATCTCCATATCGCTCTAAGAGCGTATCTTCATACGACGGCTCGCCGGCTCCTGCGGTCATGCCCGTTAGACAGCCGAAGCTGAAGCCTCTGACTATCCGACAAGTACGAGCCTCCATCGCTCGCTTCATGGCCATGCTTTCAGATCTCAAGGAGGAGGAAGATGCATATATAGCTTCCGCCATCTCAAGCCGTAAAGTGGCCCTCGCCCGGGCGAATAAGCTCTCAAATCAGCACAAGGCCATTTCTGCAGACTTGCACGCATTGGAGTCGGATGATCCACTGCGAAAAGAGCTCGATGGAATGAACCAAGAATATGGCCAGGTATGTGGGGACATAGACGAATTCGAAGGGAAGCTGCGGGCGCTGAAGCATCGAAAACGTGTGTTGGAGGCGCGGATGGAAGAGGTGCGAAGTGAGCGCGAAAGTGGGCTGAGCGGATATAGGGGCGCACTCAGGGAAGCAGAAAGAGACATTGGCCAGATGATGAAGACCCCAAGTGTCAAGGTGCTCTCTCTCGAAGAGGATTCCGAGAACACCGCGCCTGAGAGTCCAGACAGCACGAGCCCGGAGAAGAATCTGGAGCGGGCTCTCAACGGTCACGAGTTTCTACGCATGCGGCCTGAACGACGCACTTTGGCCATGGCGAAAGAGTGGTGGGATGGCGAAATAGCACTGTTGTCACGCCGCAAGCTGGCTGTAGACAAGGAACGGGACGCCCTCTCCGAGGGATCAGATGTATGGGCAGATACCATGCAGTTGATCGTGGACTATGAGAGGCGACTGGCTGCCGCTCTCAGTGAGTCCGTACAAGTGCGCCCCGGAGCAGGCAAAGACCTCGAGGGAGACCTTTTCCGCGGCCAATACGAAGATTTGCGGCAAACGACTAAAGAATTAGAGAAGAACTTGGAACTTGTCGAGCAAAAGGGCTACAATCTATTAGTGGCTGCCATTGGAGCCGAACTCGAAGGCTTCATTGAGAGTGAGAACATCCTGGCCGGCTTAATGCGGGCCAAGGGATATGACTTGCCTCAAGAAGCTGGCTTGGTAGACGTTGACAGGAATTCTGAACCTGGCGGGGACGACACTCGTGATTCGACTGACGACTCGGTCAAGAATGTTGGCTACAGACTCAACGAGGATGATCTTTCTGGCAGTGTTGTCCGGCGGTGGGGTGGGCAGTCAGGAACTAGAACGCCACCGAATAGAGAGCAAGAAGTTGATGTTGGCCGGCCGGCCCAGAACACTCGACCTCTATCCGAGGATGGCCAGGATCACTTGGACGAGAGCGACAACGAAGTTCCCGCTGATCTTCTCGTGAGCACAGCGCATGTGGACGAGACCGAGGACGAGCATGCAAACGAGGTGCCGACTGAATTTCTCTCGATGCGCATCCCCTCAATGGAGGCAAAGGCGGAGCACGGAGAAGAAGAGGATGACAACTCAGTTCCCAGGGAATTGCTTGGTGAGGCCGTGAACAACAGCAAGGATGATGGCATAGATTAGGAATGCCGCTTGGGATGAGTCTGATGATCAGATCAGCATTGTCAACATCGACATCTCAAGCTTGGTTTCGTTTTAATCAATATGTTTTTGATACATGCCAATGGGTCTATTCCAGGACTTGCACACATCATGAGAGAAGTACTTGAACAGTCCTTGTACCAATAGTTTACTATACAAGTTAAGCTGACTGGATCGACAAGTACACAAACCATGTTCTCGAATGCACGAGTTTCTTTTCGAGGACGTGTCAACGAGGTTATGCTGCAGTGTCGACCGGTTAATTTTTTGAACAATCACGGGTTGTTCATCCTTGGTAGGCAGAGATTTGCTGCGGAACTAGGTACCCAACGGAACAATCACTTTTTATCATCAATGTGCCTAGGTGCAGAAGGTCTGGACAATCAGCAAACGAGTCGACCGGACAACCTGAAACGAGAACAATGAAGGTAAGGTATTGGGACTAGGCCTTCACAGATTTCTAGGTTAGTGGGATTGATTTGATGCTCGTCCTTGGGTTCTAGAGCGGCGACCAAGGTTAACCCGCGTCCACGCAACTGCCATTTGCAACACAAGCAACCGCCAATCCAACAACACCTTGGATTGTTCTTGAGGGTTTTCCCACAACCTATTTCCTCGTTCGCGGCGCATCTCTCTTCGAACGCTCTTGTCTTTCCATCGCCGACTGGATTCATTGAATCAATCCCCCCGCCCCTCCTAACAGTCCAACACCAACGACCACTCCGCGACTTCAACCTCCAACCATGGCGCCGCCGACCGAGGAGCTTGTCTCCCGCGCCGTTCCGCCTCTTGTCGGCCTTCCAGTAGATGCCATCTTCCAGATCGTTGACCATCTACCGATCCGGGCCATCTCGCGTCTGGCATCGACTTGCAAGGACCTCCAAGTCGTGCTCGGCCCAGAGTTGTTCAAGCGCGACCGCTCGCGCAAGCTATTTCGCAGCCTTCAGTGGGCCACCTCTGGCAAGAAGCACGCAGACTCGATTCCCACAATCGAGCGCGCTCTGAGCTACTGGCCGAATGGCACCGACAACTTGCAAGTGTACTTCAATAAGGTCCAGGCAGTCCAGGCAAGGGTCTTTCTTGTTTGGACACCCCTCCTAACCGCCATTGAGGCCCGTCACTTGGATGTCGTGGCCTTTTTGCTATTCAAGGGCGCCAGCGTGCACCAAGCCGAAAAGGCTGGCAAAGGCCACCAACCCAGAGCCGGCGTTTGCGAGTCCCTTTTGTATCCCCTCCACCGCGCCGTCTTGCTGAGAGATGAGGCCGAAAGCCAGGGCCCTCAGCAGCAATCCACCAAGCTTGCCATCATCGAAATGCTGCTTCGGCATGGAGCAAATCCAAACCAGCTGTCTGTAGAGACCGGCCGTCGGGCAGGTAGAATAATCACTCCTTTGCTCATGGCCATCACCAAAGGGGCAGATTCCCGTGTCATTCAGCTCTTGATCACATGGGGTGCCGCCGCAACCAGTGAGCCCTATTCCACTGTTCCCCATCATCAATTGTCCAACGCCAGTCCCATCAGCCATCTGATCAACACGTACCGAGAGCATACCGAGGACCACTGCGCTTCCCTCAAGATTTTGGCGACCAGTGGCGGCGGTAGTAGCGACCTCGAAGCCAGGATGCATACTGTGACGGGACAGCCCGTCTTGTTGGAATATCTTTCACGGCCCAAGGAGTCTAGATATGCACCTCGCATTGTCCATCTCCTTCTAAAGTACACCGCGTCGAGCGCCCAGCATGTCTCTACCAGTGGCGATGTCGCATTGGTGCACTTCCTCAGGAGCCATTTCAACTGGTTGCCCTCTACCAACATCCACCCGAGATATGTGACGAGTAACGAGCTCGAGCACTCGATGGACCATGCGGCAGGTATTTCGGGCAAGATCATTGATGAGCTCCTTCGTCATGATGCAGACATGGAAACAGCCGGTAGTGCAGACGGAGCAACCCCTCTCCACATTGCTTGTGGCTTGCACCGCAACTTCCGCTCCATCTTCGACCTCCTACTCGAGCGCGGCGCCCGTACCGACAGCAAGACCTCGAGAGGTCATACCCTCTTGCATTCTCTAGTCACGGGCGATTCCAATGCCGACTACACGCTCTTGGCGGTCCTCATCAAGAAGTTCAAGCTCAAGCGTTTCGCCCGTGACAACGACGGCAACACTTTCCTGCACCTCCTGGTCACACAGCGACTCGTCCTCTACGGCAAGTGGATGGCCGAGGCGGCCAAATATTTCAAGAGGTCCGACTTCGATGACCCTCGTAGTCGAAACAACGCCGGACGCACTCCACTCGAGGAGGCCAGTTTTGGCTCTGAAGCCAATGCAGAGATGACGCGTTTCTGGCTTCGACACTGCTATGACGAGGAGTAGGGCGGGCTTACAGCATCGTGTCTACGATGGTCGCACAACTTCAAACGACTCACACGACGGAGATCCTTGCGGTCACCCACGAAGGCCGCAACCATCATTTCATTGCCACCACCCACCACACACCACCAGACCGCCCGCGAATCGGGTATATCATACCCTCTAATTTCACGACTGTCTGTTTTTCTCTTCGAATTGTTCCACCCGGATCATCGCTCAGGCCAAACAGCGCAGCTTCGTGCTCGCCTCAGTCACCAGCGGTGGGATCTCGGCGGTGGTACTCGTATTATTCACATTACACCAAAAGGCTGTGACACGACTACAAACAATTGGGTTTGAGCGAGTCAATTCTCATCGCTTGAGCCTTCCCGAGATTATTGCGTTGTCAGGTCACCAAGAGGACCAAGTTACAGGTGGCGTTGCTGGTTAGCAAGGCTGTCGCCAGAACAAAGCAGGGAGACGGGACTTTTGTGTCCCGGGGGAACAATCTAGTGCATCAGGAGAGTGGTTTGCTAGATCAGATCTCAAGACGGCCGCGTCTGGAACCAATCGACCGGATGGATAGCAAACAGTTTTCCCCCTGACCTTTAAGAAACAAGGAGTTGTTGAATTTTCCGTTCTCGCAAGTAATTTTTAATACACAAATTGATTGACGAAAAAACCTGTCCAACTTCTGCAATGTCTCTCTATTGTTCTGTACTCTTGATTGGGTGTCTTTCCCAACTGGGGGCTGCGATGCCCACGACTCGACACCTTTTAGCAAGTGACAGCCTGGAACTCACGGCAAAGGGAGCTCAAGGAGACGCTGAGATCCAGTACTGTGGAAAGGATCAACAAGCTCCTGTTTATACGAGTGAGTGGCTTTGGCTCCGATTCCATTGTCAAAGCGATGAGATAACATGATGGGAACAGCCGGCGATCCAGAAGTAGGCCCCGGCTTCTGGATCACCAACAACGACGGTGTAAAGGGCGATTATTTTATCTACGAAAACAGCCACGATAACCACCCCTGGAAGTACATCACGGTATGTGTTCATCATTGGCTTTGAGTGGAAGCCTCATTGTGCACTTGTATGATCAAAAGCATTAACGACCTGTCTGCACCGTCAGATCGACAACGGCGCGCGCAGCTTCATCCAGATCTGCTCGACGTTCCAAGGCCACGTGGTGCGCGGCACCACCGCTACCAATCTCGACAACAAGGTGCACAATCTGGGCACCTGGGCCGTGGCCAACGTCGACGCGGCCGGGGCCGTCTGGGGCGCGATATCCTTCCTCGAGGGCAGCGACGGGGGCGGTAGCGTCCGGGCCACCGACGGCACGCAGCAGCGGCGCGAGTGTGTCGCCGACGTGCTCGACGGCGCGCCCGCGGCGGCCCTGGCGCCCAAGGGCTCCGGGGCAATGATGCTCAACAAGATCGTCGGCGAGGGGGCCAGTGTCGATGCCATGCACTGGATGCTGGCCAAGTGCAGCGCGGATCAGGTATACATGGAGGAGCCGGGACCGAATCCAGTCATCAAGTCTGGCAATGGGAGACTGGAATTCATCTTCTCTCAGGGCAGATTCTAATGGGGAAAGCCTTCAGGGAAAACTCGATACACGGGCAAAGGATGTTCAGTTGAACATCGACTGACTAGTTTACAGAGGCATTATCACTTTCATTATACATTTGCACTGTCATACCATCATCGTACCATTCGCCGCATCCAAACCATTGCTGGGCACTGCCTGCATGTTCTGAAACTGCCCAGCTTTTGTGGCCTCATCAACTGCGACCTGCCATAACACCGTAACGGGTTTTACATCTATGATGAAGCAAAACGACGTTTGCAGCCAGAGGAGGACTGCACCCTCTTCTTGGTGACCTCGAATTTCTGACTGAGGTGCCGCTCGTATTTCTCGTAATCCTCGTATTTTGCCATCAGGTGGTTAGTTATAATTTCACTATGAAATGCTCAGTTGACAAAATGAAAATGGAACACCATCATCAAGCATCTGGACTGAATATGCGTTTCTCCTCGAAAGATTTACATTTTCGTATCTATAAAATAAAAGCACAAAATAAGAAAGGACTGCCCCTCATGGCCACTAATCTAATCCTCATCGCAACTTCACCACTGGTATAATCTCACACTATATTCTTATCGTCAATTCTTCGCTCTCCAGCCAAGTATCACTGTACAAGGGAAATCTCATCCTGCTGAGAAATCTCCATTGTGATTTCTGGATCTGGAAGCCAAACATGCTGCTGTTTTTGGGTAGGACCGGGGCCATGATTTTTCTTGTCGCTCTTATTTCAAGGCGCTCAGCTGAAGAAGGGCAGCGATCGCTTGTTGTTGTTCTTGCTGCTGCTGCTGCTCTTGGTGCTGGCGCTGGCGCTCTTGCTGCTGGCCTTGCTGTTGCTGCTCTTGGCGTTGTTGCCGGTCGTGGCGGCGGCGGCGGTGTCGGCGTTCTGGACGGCGAAGCAGCCACCAAAGGGTCCGGCTTGGGCGTTGTTACGGCAGCGGACGGCGCAGACGTTGCCCTGAGTGGCTGTTGTCGATTCATTAGTATACTTGACTTGGTACCTCTTAAAGTTCTCATGGTATAGGAAAAGACTTACAGTCGGTGCAGCCAGAGATATCGTCGGGCATGACGACGGTCATGTTGAAGTCGACGGCCTTGGCCTGGGAGAAACCGTTGGCGCCGGGGACGTTGTTCTCGACGGTCAGGTTGCCGGCGAGGACGCCGTTGGTGGCCGAGACGAGGTCGCAGGCAAAGGGGCCGGCGCCGTCGGCGTTGACCTGGTGCAGGGTGACGGCGACCTTGGTGCCGGCCTTGATGGACGTGATGGAGTTGGAGCTGATGGCGTCCTCCTCGCGCTGGGCCACGTCAATGTTGGCGTTCTGCTCCGTCCGGCCGCACACGCCGACAATGTTGGCGTTGATCTCGGCGTCACGGATGATGGTGGCGTCGAGCTGGCACGGGTTGATGGTCGTGCAGTTTCTCGCCAGAGAAGTGTCGACTGAAAGCACCGTGTTAGCGAGTAGTCCAAGTCTCATGGTACATCTCCTATTCCTCTACTCACCATCGAAACCCTCGGCAGTGCCCGACTCGCCAGTGGCCGACAGGATCTGAGCGTGTCCGTTCACCAGAGCCAAAAGGCTGACAAAGGACAGGAGCTTGGCGTACGACTGCATGTTGGCGGTGTGTAGAAGCGGAAGAAGGATATAAAATAAAAATAGTAAAGCACCGGGCTAAGAAGGCGAAGAAAGAGAATGACTAGCAGCTGTAAGAAGACAGTATACTTGAGAGAGAAGAGAAGCGAAGATCCCCAGGATCACGAGTGGAGGAGAAACGAACTGGGAAACGAGAAGAGAAAAAGACCGGCCTGAGGGAGGAGAATACAAACCAAGATCATGATGGGCTCGAAGGCAGGCGTCAGTATCTATATACAGAAGCACTGCAGCCCTGTCAGCCATGCCGGGTGTAAGTGAGCCAAGTAGTGCGTGCGTAGGGGTGGGCGCGAGACGATGCGATGCGACCAAAGACGACCCGAGCAGATTAGACGGTTTCTCATCCGAGTCATCCATCCCTCGCCCAATGGGACCACCGGGCCATCGTGTCGTAACGTCTCGCCAGAAGGGCCGACAGACAGAGAAGGGAAAGAAGGGCGAAAACCGTTTACCGTCACGACGCGACCGTCTCCAACAGTTGTCGTCGCATAGGTGTGGACACGATGGGGACAGACATATGTTAAAACCAAGCATAAAATCAGACCAGCAAATAAGAGACCAGGGATGGCAGCTTCAGTGGGCTTGGCCGAGCAGGGTTCTATCCATCTTCCACTACAACGGGGCATCGTGGACCCCACTGAGAGCCTCAAGACCTGAAGAGTCGAGACTTTTTACTCCTAGTCGGAGCGAGCGTGGCCACTGTACTCAGACGGTGCTCTCCTGCGGGCTGCTGCCCGTGATTACAGTACAACCACACAGTCCGTGGGGTTTCCCTGGCCACTGACTCTCTCGCAAGAGACTCGGGAATAGCAGGGTATATGCTCCTGGCGATGCGACCGTGATGGATCCTCTGCGTCCCATTCTGAAGCAAGCGCCAAGACATGCCAGGCGTGGGAGAACCCGCTCGGGGTGTCCGCGCGCTTGGAGGGTTCAAATACGGGTGGCAGGATGGAAATGGATCTGGAATCTGGCATCTGAATACCAGATGAGCCAGGAATGGAAGGACGACAATGTTTCGAAATATCAACCGCCGACGTGAAGAAGGACGGAGCAGGTCGACTTTGGTATAGTCGATGCCCGGGTGGTCATTTTTTTTGGCGGCGTTGAATTAGCTTATACACTACTGGCGAGTAATAGTATTGCTAGTCAAGTGTAGTTGGTATGGTGGAGAGGGCAATACTACTCCTGTAATAGAGTATGATAGGGTACTAGTAGCACTCATTAGCTGGTAGGTACCCCGTAGCGCTTCGCTGTCTGATGATATAATACAGCTACCCAGCGATTTAATATAGATAGGGCTTTTCAGATCTGTTACAATGCTTAATCCAAGAGACATTGCATTGTCGACTGTATACCTACATTTCTCATGACAGACTGCATTGATCAATGAACCTATACGGGCACGATCAAGTGCAAAGCTTGGCCTAGAGTTAAAATGAACCCCTGGCGAGCTAAGGAATGATGCTGCTGGTGATCTCTCTCGCGGCTGGTGATCTCGGGACAGTCCGTAGATCACAGATCATGGAATACCACGACCTGGGTATACACTAAAACCAGGTCGCAGGGAATAGCCAAGATTGGGCAGGCACGGAAGAACAGAAGAGGCAATCCATCCCCTTCTCTCGAGTTTCGTCCAGCCGACGTACCCTGTGGTTGACGATGACAATACGATCATGATCCACCCGCCCGCGCGCATCCAAACCACCAGGTCCAGGGCCAAGTCCAGGGTCGCCAAGCCGTTTCTCCGGCTCGCATAGGGAAGGTGCGCCCATGTCTGCCTCCTTCTGTCCGTCTGCCCTTGCCTTGCCCTGTTCGATTTCATTGACAGGGCGGGTGGTGCAGCGCAGTAAGAGTCGTCCGAGTCTCTCTGTAAGGTTAGGTGGTGCAGTGCAGTTGCAGGGGATATCTTCAGTGCTCCACTCGCCAGTATCAAGTGCCAGGCCCCAAGCCCCTTCAAACGTTTGAGCTCGTCTGAAATCTGGAAACACGGCCATCGTACCATCATTCCATGTCTCAAGGCAGACTAGACACGCCATCATCTGACCGCAGCCCATCGGATGAAACCCCAAAAGCGAATACTCTCTCTCTCGCGCGCGCGCACTCAATCTGGAAGACGGGCAAAAAAGAGAGCAGCAAGACGATTGGGGAAAAAATATCTCGCTTAGCCTGGCACGGGAGGGCACATAATATTATAGATTCGGTAGACCGGCCACCGGTCGTGGAACGAAATGGTCCCTTCAAATACGATTCACCTATTCGTCTCAATTCTCTCTGTCCATATACCTTTACCTATTAGGAAGGGGACCAACAGCTATTTTCGGCATGCATTGATCGCTAACCACAGATGCTGTCATTTCATCCCACATCTTTACCCATCTGCCCGCTCTATACATCCGACCTTGCGGGTATTTCCTTGTTGACCACGATGATGAAGTTGATTTGACATTAAATTAGCAGGAAGCCGTATCTTCGTAACTCCTGCGCTCTCCAGCCCGACAAGTAGTGCATACTCAAGAAAGGCTTGTCGTCGTTGTCGTCGTTCGCCCGAAGCGTCATCAAGCTGCGCTCTCGGGTTTCTGTCCGCTCCAAAAGTGCATCAGACCATAAGCATGCACGCTTTCGTCTCGCATACAAGTCCGGCATTGCGCAAAGAAGACCTCCATCTCAGCCTGGAGAGGGAAAAGGGAAACTGGTGTCAGCTATCCATCCTCGAGTTGCAATTGTGTGCTTGCTTGTTCCACATACCTGGGACCAGCCAAGAAGAGGCATTTGTATGGCGCCCATAGCTGGAAAGAATTCCTCAGCTGCCGTACGGTAGTAAAGACCAACTAAGCGCATAGTCCTATTATGGTCAAATCTTAGCAAACCTGCTGATGCGATTGGCTGCCCTCACAACGCCACATTCCGGCCGCATTGGACGTTGAAGCTGTACAGGAGCGGCTGAGGTCGCCACGGGTTTCATCAGAGGGGAATAGAGGGGGGCCACCAACCGGTCTTTCGGCCATGTGCCGTACGGTAACTTTGCTGTGTGATGTTGAATGTTGACGAAACCTGCTTCTTCGAGGTATTTGCCCCCAAACATGGCGGCGTGGGACGTTGTGCCCAGCTTCGAAAACGCTTCCACCATCAAGTTGCAAAAGACGAGGACGGGCCAGTCGGGCGGCAAGCTGCCGTCATCGCAGTGGACGGCGCCATCGACATCTTGCATTTCCACCCACCCACCTGGCTTCAAGTTCCTACATGTTTGCGACACGGTCAGATCCGGCAATCCAAAGAGTCCATGACACGACTGTAAGCTAGTGGGGAGAAATCACGTACTCGTATACCTCCTTCAGCAGCTTGGCCGGGCTCTTGAGGATAGGTATCATGTTCCGCAAGTGTACAAAATCAATGTGGTCGCCGTTTAACCATGTGTCCTCGACATCGTCCACTAAGAACTTGACATTCGGTGGCACCCACACCGGTTGTATTGGACTCAGGTCCAGGCCGGTGACTTCAGCGCTGGGGAACATATCACCAGCTGTAGACATGTAAGTGAGTGCGTCAGCCGATGGTATCTCTCACCGAGGATAATGATTGACATGGCGCAAGACGTGTCGACACCGACCGGCGCCGGCGTCCATGATAGCAGTTTAACGACAGGGTTGATCTCATACCTTCAATTGCCCAGATTCCTGTGCCTGTGCCGAGATCCAGAATCTTTTGTGGATAGTCTCCTATCGGTGCATAAAACAATTTCCCATTTGTCACCTCAAGCATCATGGCATGCAACATATCCTCTCGATTTTGCTCGACCTCGTCGTTCGGGATAGGATAGCGGCCATGCCGATACTGGTGCGGCAAGCACGGTCAGCTGCTGGACAGTATTCCCGAGGTGGATGGACCAAAAAAAAAAAAAAAGCCCATGCCTTTCTCCGAGAGGCGGATCGGAGAGAGGGCTGGGTGAGCATACCTTGTGATATCGGCGACCATTGTGGAAGCTGTGGCCGTAGACACTAGAGCCGACCGACGTCGAATCGGTCAACGACGCCTCGTCGAAATCGCTGGGCTCAAATTCGTCGTCGTCATGATATGCGCCTGGAGATGACGGCTCAATAGAAGAGTCCTGGTATTCGTCGGGGTTGGAGACTGGCGGCAGTGGCGTATCGGCCTCGGGGCTTCGACTCCTCTTGCGCTCATCAAAGTCTACAAGGCAAACGGGCGTGTTAGTCCAGGCTGGTGTGCACAAAGCATATGCATATTACCATGCTGTGTATATAGATTGGGTGGATTTAGAGGGCTGTTCGCTCGTGGAGGGGGCAAATGGGCCTGTCAGCGGCCAGCGGCCAGGGTGCGGCACAGCCGAACGAAAGCGATTGCTTGGTTGTGTTGCAGTGACATGTGCCGTCGTTTTTTCATCTCACTTTGTGCTGCCCTGAAAATTGCTTTTTTTCTTTTCCTTCCTCTCTCGTAGTCCATGCCTCCCGACGCTCCTATATGTGAACTTGTGCGTGCCTGTGCCTGCAATTGCCCTCCGTGTGTCCATTGTGGGGGGCGGGCCCACTGCGAGTTTAGGTGGGCTCCCACACTGTTCAGGTACAAAGATAAGAGAAGTCAAGCTCACCTTTGCCATTTCCCATGGTGAAGAAGAAGGTCGCGGGGGCGGCGCGGAGGCGGCTCAAGATGGCGGCTGAACCTGGCCCTGTGACCGGGACGGGGGTGGACCAAGTCCCAGCTGGCGATTCAATTGTGCCTGGCAGCGCCGGCTCCGGGGTCCGGGGGAAAGCTGGAGCTGGAGCTGGAGCGGGAGCTGGAGCTTGAAATGGAGCTGAAGCTGGAGCTGAAGAAGCTGGAGTCGATACGGGGATGGGTACGGGGACCTGGTGATCAGGAGCAAGGACAGTAGCAGTAGCAGCAGCAGCAGTAACAGGTACTGCCTCGAGGACGGACAAGTCGGGCTTATGGTTTGTGCGACAGTGAGCGGTCAAGTTGACGACGGAGGACGGAGATGGAGACGCGGGATCGGCCATGGCTAATAAGGGATCTGGAACGAGGATAGCTGCTTCGAGCAGGCTCATCGTCAGCTGCGAGTTTGTCTGTGCTGGCCCCCCTACCTAGGCCCCGCGCCAGCGTTGAGTCCAACCAAAGGTTAAGGTAAGGTAAATGGATCAGAAGTCCCGGGTAGCTCAGGCCTAGCAGCCAAGCGCGGGCAGTAGGTTGGCAGTAGAGCCTGTAAGTTGGAAAATAGAAAAAGTCGTGTTGGGGGAGTGAGTTGCAGAAGGGCGTATCCACTTAAAAATAGAATACAACCACCACCAGTGTAAGAAAGGAAGACACAATTGGGATCGCGGGACCGTTTGATTAATCGGTAGAGTCTGCTTGTCCGTATGTATGTCTGTCAATATGTCTGTTCGTCTGTCCTGGCTTGTCGTGTCGAAGGGGGCACGTTAGTTTGGCCGTTTCGTTTGGCTCGAGAGGAGGGGGGAATGGACGGGTGGCGCTTGGCCGCTGCCCGCCTTTGAGAGATTCGCTCGGTAAAAATGCAAATCGTCCTTGACAACAATAATAATACTGCTTCTTTTTTTTGTCCTGCCAGGCAGATATTTCCAAGGATATATCCTCTTCAATCTCTCCTTCTCTCTTTCCTTTTTGTCCCACGTGTTGCTTTTCGCTTTTCCTCTTGCGCGGCGTGGAACAAAAACTTGCTCTGCAACGATTCTCCCCTAGTGAGTGAGGCGCACTGACAGGCCACGCCAAGTCGAGAAAAGAAACGTCGGTCCAGGTAAGATGCTTGAAAAAAAGAAAGTCCCAACGGCTCTTGGCACGCGGATAGGACAATGTTCAGGTCGGGGGCGGGCTCAAAGAAAGAGACGGAGCCGACGAGAATTGCGACAAGACGATAGATATCCTCGAGTCGATCCAGTAGCATCAACTGTGGCAGAAGACGTCCAGGTCAGCAGGCCGACCACCGATTGTAGAGATGCTGCCTTTAAGAACAACCGGCCATGCCCAGGTCGCCACAACGTCTGCTGGTGACACGATGGGAGTACAGAGGACAAGACCGCCGTTCTTCTTCCTGTCCTTGCAGATCGTGAAGCAATACAATGAACATCACCCTACGAGACTGAACATTGTCTACATGGAAAATTGCCGTGTGTATATTGAATGGCCGGGGTTTCCTGTGCCCTTGCAGCTGTCAGAAAAGCAGAGCAGACTCGCGGTCCTGCTCTTACACGACCCTACTCAATCTATTTGCCTCGAGAAAAGTTTGTCCTGCAATTGTATCTTCTCTGTCTCTCTCCCGTTTCTCCCAATGCCTCATTCCTTTTTCTCACTCCTCTGCAGGTGTATCAAGCGAAAAGAAAGAGCTCCTTCTCCTGGCCTTGCCCTTCACCCGGTTCCATCCCCCATGCGTATCAGTCGAAGCAGCAGCGAATGTCGCGATTCCGGAACCCGTTGGAACCCATCAATGAAATGAAACGGCTGGGGCAGTTTGCTAATGACAGACGAGGGAGGACAACGTCAGGAGAGGATGCAGCCGGCCGGCCGGTCCGCGAACGGCTTCCTGCATCATGTTTCCCAAACACAGCTAGGGTCCTCATGTTTGCATTGGCTCAACTCTTCCCTTCGGAAGGCTTCCTGCTGCGTACAAAACAAAACAGCAGCCCCAGATAGGAGCCCCAGATAGATGTCAATTTCCTTATGCGAACCACGTCCCAGTAGGAATTTGGAAGTTCAAGAGCCGATGGGCATCTGTAGAACTACGTGACCTAGATTACACATGCAGTCTGCACCAATGGCACAATCAAGGCGCTCCTGACTCTCTCTCTGTCTGTTTGTTCGCATGTGACCTACATCTCTTAATCCTGCCATCGCAACCGTCAAACAAGCCATAACCACGGCCGACATCGTCGTAGATACGTCTTCTCCCGGGATCAGTCTGGCCTACTGTAGTAGACGCCTCCGTGTTGATCAAAACGACAATCTGATGGGCTTGCACAAGAAGATCTCACAGGACGGCCTCGGTGCCACCGTTAATTCCCGTGTTCCTGTCTACATTGGCAACTGCCCATCTCGTAATGTCGCCTTGGACGTCATGCGTGATCGTGAAGGATGGGTTTCGAGGGGAAGAAGAAAGAGATATCGGTCGACATTCGCTTCAATACAACCGGACAACCAAGCTCGCATCATTTT
Organism: Pestalotiopsis sp. JCM 9685; assembly: GCA_001599175.1. Classification (NCBI taxonomy): domain Eukaryota; kingdom Fungi; phylum Ascomycota; class Sordariomycetes; order Amphisphaeriales; family Sporocadaceae; genus Pestalotiopsis; species Pestalotiopsis sp. JCM 9685. Next base: position 408,607 of record BCGF01000002.1, on the reverse strand, counting down.
CCGTTGTCAAGCCGCCCTACCTACGTACTTCTGGCCAGGGCGGACAAGTCACAACGGTGATTTTGGGAGGGTGTCCTGCCGGTTGGGAGCCAACGTATTATCTGCAAGCAAGGTGCGTGGCACAACATGAAGTGAACTCCTGTCGACAGACCACCAGCCAACCAGGCCGCCATGAAGAAACAATTAGAAAAAATTGGGGGAAGCTTACGGAAGCAATGCTTCTTTCTCCCTTGCTTAGCGACCACTTGGCTGCTGTGCAGCAACTATATGCGCTGCTGCCAGTCATTCATTTGTGCCCAACGCTCCATGTACAATACGAAAGTGCCAAACCTTGTTATTACTGGAATCAGCAGAAGAAATGACAGGTTACGAACCGCCATATTCCCTGGCTCTCACCGAAATGCGCCTGGGAGGCTCCCTTACAGACGCACTGTTGGGACAAAATTGAGCATGCATGCATAAGCAGGTACGACTCTTTTTTCCCCTTTCCTCTCCCTCCCTCTGGATGAATTATCCGGCCTTGCATCCTCGCTTGGTTGGTTAAGATGATAGACAGAATTGCCAGGCGCCTGCTAAGAAAATTGGCTCACCCTTTTCCTCTCTTCGTCGCTGCATGGCGTGCACTGCATAGGCAAAGATGATTGATATCTACACGCATGCCCCCATCCCTAGACATATCACCGCGGTCCTGCTGCGTGTTATGGCTGGCGGGAACTTTTCAGGACCGCATGCCAAGATTCCATTCGAACCCTTCCCAGACCATCTGCTCTTACATAAAATACAATAGTCAGCGTTGCAACATTGAATGTTCTATATGTACAGACAGGCTTTGGCGCTTATGCATCATGTTGTGCTTCGCTTGCAAACTGTTTGACTGGATCGATGCGCCTAGGGGGGCTCAAAACGTCAATAAGACCCCCCAAGACCCAGCGACTCGGTAGGGGGTTTCCACTAAAGTGAAAGCTCCAAAACCACCTGTTGGTTCGGTTTTGGGGGGAGGGGAGCAGTTTTCTCTCATCCAGATTCCATACTACCACCTCATAACGACCTTGGAAGCAATTGACTGAAAAGCTGGTGACAGTCACAGGTACTATACATACCTAACCTACTTCGTACAGACCTCTTACCTACCCTATATCCAGACGTCTGACGTGTACACACGCTATTGTTGCATGGCTACTTTGGCTGCTCGGCAAACATACGCGGGGTTTTCATTTTTCAGTTTCATGCCATTCTTTTTTCTGTTTTCTTTCCTTTGCCCAATGACTACGAGCAGACCTCGTAAAACTGCCGAGGCTGCTTTGCCGGTCATGAAGTCCCTGGCCATTGAGTGAGAAAGAAACCCCGTGTTGCTTCGAAGAAAAACATGTCGATCTGCCGGGACTGGATCCCGTAGCGAGGAGAGGAGACTGCCCATCTCGCCATCTCGTAGATTCTCATTCTGTCTCTCACTCTGCCGTACGATGTACAGTCAGAAGGGATGGGGGCATACCTCGGCTTGGAGCGCCAGTCCGGCTAAACCTTCAAGGCCTCCCTCCCGTCTCTAGACTACCAAGAGCTGGGTAAGATCGCTAGCTTTGCTAATAAGGACTGTCTCTTCTTTAAGGTTGCAGTGTAATAGCTAGAGTCAGCCCCAGTCCCAAAGTCTTGGGTAGAACAAAGAAGGAATAAATGGATCAGATGGAGTCGACACATCAAGCCGCATTCCCCATCGTGTACGACCATAAACACCTGGGCGGTGGGTATCTATCCATCTATCTGCTTATTGTGCCCACTGTCGACAGTTTCCCTCTCATTCTCGCGTCCTCTCATTCGCATTCCTCTCGAGTACGCAATATGGTCGCACAGGTCCTTTTTTGAGTAATGCTGGCGCTTTATAGCCTCACCCATGCTCTCTCAAATCATGAGACCATCCATCAGCTCATCGGCGCCGGAAGGCTGCCCAAGAGTCCGGACAGCGCCTCGTTGGCAAGTCGAGCGAGCGAGATGGCGGCCGTCATTGGCTCGCGCATGATACAAAGGGCTTGCTATAGGACGCCCGTGTCTGATCCTACGGTCGGCGCCAGACCAGCTCGACCAGCAAGCCATGTCTGCCGCACCCACCATGCGGTTCCTGCTCTCTGGGACCGGAGGCGCCATCTTTGTGCTAGATACTTTTTCTGATGCAACCCTGAATACTAATCAGCACGTTTGTAGCCAAAATTGAGCATGGTTTGCCACATGGTAAGAAGGCCTTGTCCCATTCCAGGAAGCTGAAGCTGTCTGTGTCTGTGTGCAAGTGAGCGCGCCCGCTATTTGTGTCTCTGAGCCTCAAGAATTGGCGAAAACGGAAAGCGATGTTATCGCGCCTGGCTGAAGGGGTGGGAAAAAAAAAGATGTGGTTTCCTTTCCTAGAGCACCGCGGTAGATGATGGATCGATGGGCCAAGCAGTCAATCAATCATCTATACATGGCATCTTGCGTTAAGTATACAATGGTCTCCAGCCTTTACCCCTCCAAGTCATTCCCCAAGGTTTCTCTCCCTGCAAAAGTGATGGTCATCTTTCACATTTTCCATCTTGCTTTCCAATCCGCCAGATCGGGATTCCCACTATTCGATCTGCCGCCAAGCAGGTGGGCACGGCACGCCGTTGATCCATCGGCGCCCTTCTCTGCTTGTTGATTCGCCCGCCCGGGATCTCCAATCCATTGACTCGCCCATACTAGACCCGTCCACTGGAACGCGCTCTCCAGACCGCCGGGCCCATCTGGGTTCGTCTATCGTCCCCCATTTGAAGATTGCACCTACCTAGTATTATACTTTGTTTTCCCTCTCCCGCCCTCCCCCTCTGCTGGACCACCGGAGCCATCGAACGAAACGGTGAAGAAGCAGTGGAAGACAGACCGCGGACCGACCATCGAGGCGACAAACCAACCAGAGAGCCATTGCCAAACATTAGAGCCACAGACCGAAAGCAGAAAACCAAGGCCGACACGCAGGGTCGCATGACTTTTAGCGACTGCTGCACTGCCGCCCACTTTTCCCCTCTGGCTCGCAGTTCTTCATTGCTCCAATGCCCAGGGCCCGGACGCTTGTACTGTCGTGATATATTGTTATTACTGCTTGCTTACTCTTCCTGCTGCTGCTCCTGGTGGGACGTTGCGCTGTCCTCGGTGCTGCTACCATCGGTTGTCGCCATCGTCATCCTCTCCGTCGCCGCCCATTGTTGAATCACTGCGCTTGCCGGACTGTTGCTGCGATCCGTTGCCCGTGCCACTCACCTAACCTACCTTATTACTGCTCCTGCCCTATAATTTTTTTTTTCTTCCTCCTTCCGCTTACCTGCCCGCTTCTACTACACCTCGTCCTCCTTCCTCACCGTTCCCTGGTCTTTTTCTTCCCACTCACTCGATCCTCTGGTTCCTCTGCGGCTCTGAGGGGTTTGTGTCTTTTTTTTTTCCTAGAACAAAAGAAAAAAAGTTGCTTTCCCACCACCTTCCCTAAATACCCCCTTTGAGCGATGTCTGTTTCAGTTGGCGTGTCCGCTATCTTGCAGTATCGTTTTCTGGTTCGTTACCAACCCCTCGGGTACGTCGTACCGCCATCTCGGTAAACCCAAGAACGCCCTCAGTCTAGAGGTCCAAGAGGCCTCTTTCCGCACCATACTCTGCCTACATTCCGTTCCTGTAGATACATAGCTCCCGACCTTGTTGCCTTCGGTAACCCGCCAGCTTGGCTCGGTTCAGGAGACACCGACTGGTCGGGCGCGCCCTCTTATTTTTTCTCCGCCGGTATGGTCGGCGTCATGGCCACCCTCGCCGTCGCTGCCCAGAATGCCTCGACCCGATCCCTCCTCCTCCCTTGCCTCGCTGCCTTCCTGTTTGCCCTGTACGTCTACGCCTTCCGCTCGTGGTATCGACTGCGACATGTCCCCGGCCCTTTCTTGGCTTCCATCTCGGGCGCCTGGATGGTCAAGAAGGCCCTGAGCGGTCGGTTCCACGAGCATCTCAAAGACGTCTCAGAGAAATATGGTATGTCCTCCGCCCCAGTCCCCTGCCTGCGAGACACCGCGTAACCGGCGCTCTGCCATGTACCAAAATTCTTACTCGATTTGGGATTTGGGGGGGCTCATGTAATGCGTGAATGGATGCATGTGCTAACTGTTTGAGACAGGCTCTCTCGTACGCATTGGCCCGAATGAGCTGCTGTCTACAGATCCTGAAGTGCTACGGATGATGAGCGCGGCCCGTTCTCCCTACACCAAGGGCTTGTTCTACGAGACTGGCCGCATAATCCCAGGCGAGGAGACCGTTGTTTCTTTGAGGGACGAGCATGAGCACAAGATTTTGAGAGCCAAGATGGGCACAGCCGTGAGTCAACTTACCTCGCCATTTCTTTAAAACATGGTGCGGCAACTGCTATTCTTCAAAAGGAAAGCGCCGCTGAGTACATCATATCGTTATCCTATTATTTCAAGTGTCTTCAACTGCGGGTGGAATCGACTGACCAAGAGTCGTTGTAGTTTGGTGGCAAGGAGAATGAGGGTTTCGGCTTTGGAGCTGGCATCGATCGCCAAATCTTGGCCTTTATGGAACTGATTGACAGAAAGTACATCTCTACACCCACAGAGTACCGTCCTGTGCAGTTCTTTCGGAAAACATCCTTCTTCGCTCTCGATGTGATTGGCGATATATCATTCGGCGACGCCTTTGGTTTTCTGAATCAGGATCAGGACCTGTACCGCTACAATGAGATTCACGATGAATCGCTGCCCGTCATGAACATCATTTCAACCATGCCATGGCTTGCTACGATCCTCTACCGGTGGCCATTGAATCTCCTTCTCCCCAAAGAAGGTGATCAGGTCGGCTTTGGTCGGCTCATGGGGTAAGTCCCGCAGCCTCACTTGATTCAGCCCGTCGACGTTTCAAAGGCATGCTGACACGAGGCACCACTCGTTAGATTTGCAAAGTCTCTGATCGACAAGAGACTACGGCCAGGCTCCAGGCCTCAGAAAGACATGACGCAAGCATTCATAAACAACGGCATGTCACGATCCGAGCTCATCCAGCAGGTGTTTGTGCAAATGTGAGTCTCTGCATCTGAACCCTATCCAAAACTTACGAGTCTAATGCGCCACAGTATTGCCGGATCTGTCTCGTCGGCTACTGCCATGTGCATGACCCTGCTGTGTCTCATTACAACACCAACATCCTACACCACGCTGCAAAAGGAGATCGACACCGCCATTCGCGATGGCAAAATCAGCTACCCTATAGCCGAGTCGGAAGCCAAGAAGCTTCCATACCTACAGGCTGTGATTCGCGAAGGCCTCCGCATGTACCCTCCCGTGACCGGCCTCGGATCGAAGCAGGTGCCCAAGGGAGGCGACCTCATCAACGGCCACTTTGTCCCGGAAGGTACGCAGGTCGGCACCAACTACTTCGGACTCATGCGCTGCAAGGACATCTGGGGCAACGATGCCGATGTCTTTCGCCCGGAGCGGTGGCTGGAAGCCGACGATGACCGAGAGAGGATCATGAACGGCGTCGTGGACTTGGCCTTTGGCTACGGGAAATACTCGTGCCTGGGAAAGCCGATCGCCATGATGGAGCTCAACAAGATCTTCGTCGAGGTACGTTTATTCGCCTGTGACATGTGACATGCTCAACTTGACTGACCGTTCTCGATAGCTGCTGCGCAGATATGATTTCACCATAGTAAACCCACAATCTCCGATCAAGGCCTGGAGTGCTGTGTTCTGGGTAGCGAATGACTTTTGGCTGAGAATCACCAAGAGAGAATAATATAGTTTCTTTCAATATAGTAATGTAATTTGATACCCCTGCCATATGCAGCTGTTTTATTTTTGTTCTGGTTCTAGATAATGTGTCATGGATGTTTGCGACAAGCCAAGTTATCTGAATTCAAATGTGCATAATGCATAGCCGCGCACCATAAGAATTTCAACTACTTGCAATTATCTGATCTGACTACCTAATAGACTAGAAGTCGAAGGACCATGACTCAATTGATCGACGTACCGGATAGTAATTCCTCTTGTTATATGGAACATCTACAGCCACCGCTGCTGAATCCCAGCAGCGGCAGTGGCGGCAGCGATACGGAGCCATACTGTCTCTATAAGAAATGCCAATGCTGGTATCATAAATTCTAGATAGGCTAACAATTGATGATCAACCATGCGCCCAACACCTCTTCCCCGTGACCAGACAGATATGAAGATAGGAGAAAGAGAAGAGAAGATAAATATCAAATAAGCACGTTATCCTGAACTCCTCGTATCTGTCAATGTATTTACCAGCACTGGGTGCAAGAAAAAAGCTGAGCTCAGTACTCTGCGTCGAGGTCCCCGGAGAGGCCCGGAATCCCATAAATATCATCGGCGCCTGGGAATCCCATCCAGGGGTTGAGCTGGTCCCCGGCCTGCTCGAATCCTTCGAGATCATGGAGTGTCGTGGTCTCGTCCTCGACTCCATCCAGAGACATGCGATCGTCAGAATTGGGCACATCGGCACCCGAGCTCGATACAGGAGCGTCACCACCTCGAACAGCCGATCGTGCAGACTGCGAAGCGCCGCCGGAGACGTTGACGGCAATCTGGTCGCTGTCATCCACAAAGTCGGACTGCAGTAGAAGGCTCTGCACCGAGAGCCTCTGCCGCGAGTTGGCGTACTGTGAAACTCTCGCGGTCGGGCGTATCTCTGGCGGATCGGGCTCTCGGATTGCCTTCATGTGCTGCACGGCTAGGCGATCGGAATATCTGCCTATCACCGTCTCGAGCTTGTTACGCTGCCAATGTCAATCAGCAAAGGATATTCAACTGTGGAAGACTATCTGTGCGCTTACCAAAGCCTTGGTCGCCTCCGAGTGACTGAAGAAATGTATAATGAAATCAAGACATGCCCGTGCCTTCCTGATGGCAGTCTCCATGGCCGACCTGCTGTTCGAGGTGCTGGCGAGGAACAAGATGATGCGGGCAGCCTCGGCGGCGCAGACGGCAGTATCGCGCTCCAGAATGGAGTCGCGGCTGCAGTTGTTCCAGAAGTCGGCCACGATCTGGACGATGCCTTCCGCGTGCTCTTTGCAGCGGTGCTGCAGTGCGTGTCGATTTGCCGGAGGTATCCCGGAGAGCACCGGGGGCGGCGCCGCCTCGCTGAAGCCGCTGAGGAACTGCCTGTACAGATCGCTGTAGCACTGGTTCCACGATAGATGCAGCATGACGAACTGCGCCTGCATCTGGCTGTTGACCAGGTTGACGACGGAATACTGCTCGCTCTGGCTGAGGCCGGCTCGCAGGCATTTCAATTCTTGTTCGAATCGTTGCAGGGAGGCGACGATCGAGGTGGACTGCAGCTCGCCCAGCCCTACTCGACGAATGAACCTGATTAAGAGTGAGTCTGGGCCCTCTTATTTCAACGACAAGTACTTGAAAGGGGTGAATATGTACCTCATTATTTCTCTCCTGGTCGATACGAGCCTCAGAAATATCCCGCGCAGGCCAATCGTCGCGGGCACCTCCAGGGGGTCCTGCTGCAACGTCCCCGTCCGGCAGTGCTGCCCGGCCTCGAAGAGCTCCTCGTCACACGGAAGCTGGAGATGGATCGTCTCCTTGGGGCAGAGCTCAAACTCCCTCAGCCCAACACAGAAAAAGTCGTCCAACAGAAACAGAGACCAGAACAGACGCCGCCTCGCCTCCTGGGCCAGGGGTGGCAGCTCCGCGCGTTCGAAGTTGAGTCGCAGTCCGACGGCCGACCTTGCTGCGAGGGCGGCCAGCATAAAAGCCGTGGGGAAGTCGCCGCTCTCGATACGATAGCGAACGATGAGGAGGAGAGCCTGGAGCCGAAAGATGGAAGGCTGCGCCAGCTGTTGCAGGACAGACTGCTCGGCGAGCTGGATCCAGATGTCGTGACACAAGGACGTGCGCCGCAGAACCAAGGAGGTGATGGCACAGATGGCCAGCTTCAGAGGTGTATCTATGGTGCCCTCCTGACAGCGCTGCACGACTGTGGTCTTGTGCAGAAAGGCATAGGACGGGAGAGGGTACAGATGTCGAAAGTAGTCTTCGACGAGCTCAGAGAGGGTATCTTGGTCCAGTGCAGCCTCACCCGTCGAGCCAGCAATGTCCAGATCCGACTGGCCATCGTGGTCGACAGACGAGGGGGCGTTGTTGTAGCCGTCGGAGCCATGGCCCAGCGTTGCGGCCGGCAGCTTTTTCCGTGGCTCGGGATAGCTGCACGACAGGCCCTTTTTGATGCAGTTGGAACATTCGGGCAGCTCCCCGAGACACCTGATCTTCTTGCTGCGACAGCTGAGGCAGGCCTGCATCCGCCTCCGCCGCTCGGGGAGCTTGGCGGCGTACTGAGCAGCCGGCTGGCCGCGCGACTGCTGCTGGAAAGAGCACTCAAACTCGAGGCGCTCACAGTTGCGGCAGACGTCCTGGCGGCCGTCGCACTTGACCTTTCTCACCCGGCATTGGAGACAGGTCAGTTTCTTGGAGGGGTCCGGCGGTGTGCCGCCGGCGGTCCCAGCTGTCGTCGAGGGGAGGGCAGAGACCGGCGATATGGTGGCTGCTGCTCCTGCTGCTGAGGAGGCCCCGAGGCGTAACGATGGCTGAACTTGAGCTCCTCTGTTGGCACCCTCCACCGGACGGAGCGGCCTGAGAAGATTGTCCATCTGGAACGTTCAGCATACACGCACGCACACACGTCTGAGGCATCTCCCAGCTGTCCCTTGCGTAGGAGAACAGCTCTCGAGCCTCGAAGTGGCCGAAGGCTCATGGGATAGGAATCCAATCACGGGCACTTGGGACCGGCAGCCGGGTTGGCCGAACCACTTGACGCCATTTGACGACATCCCAGCCACGCTAAGGCGACAGACAAGCTTACTCCCGTCCAACGTCTTTCCCGGGTTCCTCGATCAGTCGCAAGCGGGCCTCGATCCGGGGCTTAGCGGCGGCGACCATCCCGGGCGCAAGTCCGTGGGTTCTCACTCAATTGAACGTCGTATCTGTCTATAAACAGTCCTCTACGTCCCTCTTGAATCAGCTATAGAAGGTTTCCCATCCATCCGGTCGCTCCGTGGCGGCCGCCTTGAGCACAGCTGAGACCTCATTCGAAATCAAGTACCCATCTTGCCGTTTATGATCTTCCTGGACTGACCCGCTCTCAGCGGCAGGGATCCCATTGTTGCGCAATCGCTAGAGCGGATTGCACGATCATACTACCCTCATCTCGGCGTGCTGCGCTCCACACCATTGGGCGGTTCCGAAGAGAATCAGAAAAAGAAAATCTCGTCTTCTTTGCTCTCATAGCTCTAGGCCCTTGCATCATTGTGCCACTGCTGCCCAATGAGAAATATTGTCTTGGTCATCTCCCAAGCATAGTGCTCACTGCTGCACGAGCTGCATTCTCCCCACATGTCTGTGGTGATATTGATAGATAGCTTGGTTTGCTTGGCCTCTCTTTGGGGCGGCTATATTATAAGATTTCCCCGCTTCACAAATCCGGACCTTGAGGGAGTACCTACCTACCTTCTACCTGGGTCAGACATGAGTTTGTAAGTCGTGATAACTAATCATCATCCTCGCCCACGGAAACCCGATCTAGCGGAATGCACCTTTCTATGCTAGTATATGCGTCTCATCAATCATGTTGACCTGCGTCCTTTCTCTCTGGCCATGTGTTCTAAATGGGTTCTTTGTTCCATCTGTACTTTACTCCATACAGCAGTAATTCTCGGTGAGCAGCAACTGAGACTTAGTTGGGCACTCGACTAAGATATGTGATGCTCGTACCGTCATCTAGCACGTCTTCCTTTTCTTCTAGGTGGTAGCCACCGATTTTTGGCAGAATTACGGTCCAGATGAGCCAGTAGATGACACCAAACCCGATGCTGTGGCTGCGTATTAGAACCCAATTCATATCGTGTCTGTTCTCCTGACAGGAATAGGCGACTCACACGCTCGTGGCGACAATGGCATACGTCGCGTAGAAGATGCCTCCTTGTGGTTCCTTTGGCGAGAAGAAGGGAGCTGCGAGCAACACGACACTCAACAACATTCTAAACACCACGGCGGCAATCCATGCTCGGAAGGGCCGCTTGAGGTCTGGTCGTTTGTATCTCAGCCGGAGTATACCGAATGATGTCAGGAACGCGAAGAACTGCCCGGGGTAGCCCTCGACCTCCAGAATGAAGGAATACACGTCGTTGGAGGGTGGAAGGACGATCACGAGGATGGAAGGGATGTAGTGCACAATCAGTCCCCCCAGCGGTGCGCCAAAGGGTTTCGAGGACGACAGCAGCCTTGCAAATGGCAAGAATCCTTGGCGTGCAACCTCCTGGTTCAATCTTGCCTGTGAAATCATCGTCATTGGTCAATTTTCTTCATATCGTGGATCGTGTGCCATGTTCATGGGAATAGGTGGGCAGGGCATTACTATACCAGAGCGAATGTGACGACCATGACGTTTCCTGCGGCCGAAAGCGCCACAACAAGAGGAAGAAAACGTCTGCCAATATTCTCGCCAAATGTCTGCTCGAAGAAGAGAGCAGCCACGAGCTGACCGCTATCCTTGATCTGCTGCACAGGCACGACGGCGACGTAGGCCAGGTTGGTGAGCAGATAGAGAAGACAGGCAGACAGCAGGGCCGTGATCGACACAGACTTGAGCGTACGGACTGGGTCCCTGACTTCGTTCAATACGTAGTTGAGATTGTGCAGCCCGGTATAAGAATTGAAGATCTTGAAAAGAGACGTGGCAATGGTGCCAAAGCTCCAATCTGTATCTTCCCACAAGTCGTCCCAGCGTTTCGTGGCTTGGATCCGCCTGGCTTCGGTTTGGGATGGCCTGAACAAGACGACGTAGAGTGCTGCAAATACCATGAAGGTCACTAGACCGACTTTGATCCAGCCGAGAAAGTTCTGGATGCGTATTCCCGTCTTGTAAAAGCAGCCGTGTATAATGGTGACGACGGTCATCAAGGCGGCTGCGAGCAATTTCCTGGACACGTCTCTTGGTTCTAGGTCGAGAGCCCAATGGACGTACTGGCTGAATATGATGCAGTTGCTGGCCGTAAAGCCCAAAAGAATAGCTTGGGTAGCGACGATTGTGGACGCCAGAAATCTCGGTCGCGGGTAGGTGAATTCGAGATAGACCTTTTCTCCTCCAGATCGTGGCAACATGCAGCCATACTCGAGGGACACGGCAAGCGCGCACGCGGTCACGAGAGCCCCGAGCACCCACAACGTCAAGGCCATGCCAACACTGCCGACCGACTTGAGCACGACTCCGGGCACAGCGAAGATGCCCCCGCCAATGACTCTCGAGATGGCCAGGATGTAGGCGCTCGTCCAACCAATATTTCTGCCGAGGACTGATTCCTCGGGAAGAACATCATCTTCGAGCCTGAGACGATCCGGCTGGCTCTCTCCGGCGTCCTCTGATTGTCTATCGGAGGCTTTCGAGGTTCGCGATGTCCGGCTTGCAACACGGTTCAGCAAGTCGTCGGCCGATGACCCTGTCAACAAGGGCCGGGTTTCATCGTGCAGCCTAGCCATGATATCCGATCGCAAGTTGTCAACTAGGTTATATGATAACGCTCGCTGCTGCGAAAAAGTGCGGCGTCATACGCGAGGATAGCGATCAGTGTTAAAAATGAAATTGCATCTGCTCTTCTTTCGCAGTCACAAGTTTCATGGCAAACAACAAACATCCAAACAAGGCCGAATGACGCTTATCAGTCTTTCATCCGACATGGTTGCTGGCACGGAATATGCTTTTTCTTGGTGAGACTTTCTGCAGATTACAAATTGGCAACGCGCTTTATTACGGGAATTGTGCCACGCGGTGCTCGCACGCCATTTCAGCCCACATTGGCATCAGAGCGGCCGATCAAGTTTCCCCCATTCCCAATTTCTAGCAGGGCTTGTTTCTACTGCATTCGACAAAACATACCTAATATTTCGATCAAGCTTCTCGACTCGCGCGTATCTTTGCTACCTCGTTGTATGTTTTCCAATTACATGTTCTATATACTTCTCTCCCGGTAGCCCTGGAACAGTGTTTGATGTTTGCTGTATGCACATGGCTAGGCACATTCCTGAGGTACGACAGCATTTGCTGGAGGATGTTGGCACGCACCTGCGCCAACCGAATGACCAACCAACCAATCAACTTAAAATTTGACCGTGTCTGCGTGAGGTGTTTCGTTGAAATGGAAAATACTTCTCCATGAGCACCAGGTCCGTTTTATATCACAGGCCAGATATTGTTTAATGCCTTTCAAGTCTGATTACATGTATTCGCATATTCATTTCAACAGAGCGCCAACCAGGCTCTATACTAATGTCTATGCACTGATCCTGTATTATACATGATGTGACAATATGTACGACGAACTCATCAAGCCGCCGTGCTCGGCCTTGCACCTGCATATTGTCTCGATTTTCCGACAACAAAGAGAAATTCCATGTGATATGACCGTTTTCATCCAATTTCCTTGTTCATTACTTCCCAGCGACGATGAACATGGCCCACCTGAAAGTCCTATAGATCTTGCAAAATGTCTCGCATCAGTGTTCATTCAGCAGACTTCCGCACCTGTGACATATAACATTCGCCCTGACTATCCAGGCGGACTTAGGTATCTATATATTGTGCTGTCCCGTTCTTCTGCATCGCTGACAAATATAGCAGCGCGCCATTTATTGCTTGTCGACGTAGTGCCGTGCATGCACAATCCAGAGCAATAACCCGAAGCTTTAATATTCCGAATTCTGTATCCAGAGTCAAGGTCAACAAGGAAAATGACACAGCTGATCGTTGTCACCATAGTTGGGGTGGTTATTTTATTCGGAGTTTTAGGGTTCTTCTATTATAGATCGGGAGGAGGTTCAAGTATAGGGAGTCATGTATGAACAGTTTCACGCCATCTTGTATACTGGTCGGTTTGGGTACCGCGTTTATGGAGACTGGGTAGCGAATTAACAAGGTCAACGTCGACGGAAATGGCATACGACGTCTTGCCTGACTCGCAAAAGTCAGCCGAAAGTGTTGGTCCGCAACTTTGGTCGGGTATTCACGTAATATCACGGCACATGCGCTTTGATAAGCTGATATAGTACTCTGGCCAATTTCTAGCGATATACTATACATATAATGCTTATCATATTTCCAGGGACCGCGCGAGGTGATCGCTCACCAACTATGTGGATGAGATGGCTTTCCCCTGCATCGTCTGAGTGAACACCTGAAGTGCAAGTTCCGGTTCTGTAGTCATTCATGTCAGTTCATACCCAGTTGAAGGGAAAGGCAGAGACTGGGACGGCCTTACGGTAGTAGGGGACTTCATGGCCCGCCTCGTATACTCTGAGGAAGCTGAGATTGTCGACAGTCTTGAACTGTCCCAACTCGGTTCCATTGACCGTGTACGCTTCCAGGTCCTTGGCGGCGAACTCGTCATGGCTCGCATAGTCCAGCGCATTTGCCACGCCAAAGGTGCCCTTCCAGTTGCAGATGTAATCGGCGTCGCCGGCCCACGTCAATACCCGGATACCGCTCTGGACAACCTCGGACAGAGTTTCGAGGAACGATCGGGCGTCTGGTGTGATTCACAGTCAGTACCGGCGCGATTTGGCCGGGGAGGACTCGTCGGGGTTACTCACCATCGCCTGTCAGCGAGAACAGTACGCCGGGCTTGTTTGCACACTCCTGATATGTGGAAGCAGCGCCAATGGCCTTTTTCACGTCGGCCCGCGCCAAGTAGGTCGTATAGGTCTCGGGTGGGTTGGGGTCGTTCGAACCCGAACGGATATCGTAGGGATCAAAGTCGGCGCTGTTGTAAATGACATTGTCGATGCGGCCCTCGCAAACCGAGTCGGCAGCGATGCACGCCGCGTTGGTACCCGTCGCTGTGCACTTTTGGATGGCAGGCAGGCAGGCAGAGTCGTACGCGCTGTAGAGCTTCTCTGCCGTGGCCTCGTCAATCAGCGCGCGGTACGAGTTGTTGGCGGCAAAGTCAATGGCGGCCTTCTCCTGTATCGTCAAGTTGTACCAGCCGTTGTTGATACCGAGGGCTATGAGGTTGATCTTGTCGCCCTCGATGGTGCCATTGTCGACCCCCGTGTTTTGCTGCTCGATGTAGTGGGAGAACTCGGGTCCGTAGTGGCCTCCGTACGACTCGGTAAAGATACCAAAGTCTCTGGTTTCATACTCGGGGAACTGAGCAAAGAAGGCCTGGATGAGATTCCAGACAAACGGCGCAGCAGTCACGGTCGAAGTGACCGTGTCGTCGCCATAGGAGAAGCCGACGCCGATGGGTTGATCAACGTAGAGCATGTTTGCGTACTCGTTGAAGCTGTAGGGGTTGATCGAGGGCTCGGTCTCGTTGTCCACAAAGTGACACGGGCCGTTCTCTTGGAACAGGCCGATCATGGAACTGCAGCCAGGACCGCCGTTGAACCAGGTGGCAAGCGGCGCCGTGGTCGGGTTGTTACGAGCTTCGAAGAACCAAAACCACATGTTCATATCTTCGCCCACAGTCAAGTAGCCCGAGTACTGGTTGACGCCGGGCGTTGTTTCGCATATGCCAGAGTTGTTCACAAAGGACATCTTGGTTCCCGTTGCGGCGTGTTCGAAGACATTGTAGGTAATCTCATCTCGAACCTCGATATACCGTTTGTCTTTCTGCCCTGGTGCGGAGTCAGCTAGGACATACGCGGCAGACGTGGCCAGCGCCCACGCGGTCAAGAGTCGAGTAGACAGCATGGCGGAATGGAGTTTGCGATCGAGTTGTGGTTGTGCTCAGTGCGATTGAGTTGCTCGATAACGCAGGCGAGAGTAGCACAGCAAACTACGACAGACCAACGTGGATGCTTTGATGCCAAGAGCGAGAGAGCCCTCCCTATTTATATCCTCAGTACAAAGGGCATAGAAGGCGAATCTGCAGTCGTCACGCAAGGTACCGCCGTCTGATAAATTACCCGTTCCAGCATAATCTCCAGCGTGTAAGTGCCAATTCCGTCCGGGTTAGATCATTGTTAATTCCGTTCTATTTGAGGGGAAAGCGAGCGTCATGGTACGTCGTTCCTCATCAAGATCGCGCGCTCCCACAATGGCAGGTCGTCCCCCTCACCACCCACTTTGCGCTGGTTATCAGACGATTCATCCGTTCGTCGGCGTTCCAGTACGATTTACCCGCCATGTCCAGATCAACTCCCTGATTGGGGATCTAGTTCTGCTTACAGGGCACCCGTCGCCAGCCGATCTCGACCTCACCCGAAAAAGTTGCCGCTATCCGTCAGATGGGTTGGTGGTGTTCAAAAAGGTGGAATGGGCTACATCTAGGCGAGCGCGGAAATGTATGCAAACTTGACCCTGGACAAGGGAGGGAGAGAAGAAGAAAAGCTTGTTTGCTTGGTTGCATTTTTGTTTGCCATGTACCGTCGTATTTGGAAATCTGTGGCTAGGCGATCAAATGGCATGTACAAACTAGAACTCTGCGTAATACAGAAGAATAGGTACACCAACTGCCATGGCTAGGAGATGGAAGAATGTCCGGGGCAGGTCGGACGGATGGTGCAATTCACCGCTGTGGGCCAGCGTCGTATAGAGCTCGCCAAGACGGGAAGGCCGGTAAGTACAACAACCACTCCGCAAGCGAGAAGCCAATCATCTGAAATAGGAAACGGCCCCCATCTGGTGATTGATATGATGAATGTGTGTGTGTGTGGCTTCGAGCAGCTCCCTATTGGCGAGTAGTTCTCGATATCCTTGAGAGACGTCGCTCTCCTGGCAAGATGCTTGGAGCCATGTCGTTCGAGCACTGCGACCACTCCGGTCTTTGAGTAGTTATGCAACAAAGAGTCAGTTCTGGCGATCGGGCAACTCTCTTTCTCCCTGACTCGACACTACATATGAGCCACGGTGCCCATGAGGAGCGCCAATTGTTCATTTTGTTGCGATTTCCATGGTAAAAGTCTCAATATATATCTCCTTAAAACGCCATGCTAAGTCTATTATGCTGTTTGATGCTTGTTTCCTGAAACCTCCCGAAATGATCGTTTCGCAAGTCTGCGACGCCATGCATAAGTCGATCCACTGCCATTTCGTGTGCCGATTGTTCAAAGTCGTTTGAGACACCACTTTGTACTGCACGGATGCCTTCACCCAACCGAGCCGCCGTCGGTAGATTGAAATGTATCTTATTGCCCCGGACGAAGAGCTCTGGCTTGTCTGTTCTGTGAAGGTGTGCTTGGTTTTGGTACATCAACTTGAGTATCGCCCATGCTTCCGTCCGAGTAACTGTCGATGTCTGCATCGGATGCGTGCGAGTTTTCGACTGGCGGCTCGTCTGTCTGGGAGGTCTGCGACTCGACGGGCGTAGACCCAGTCTCTTCGATGGAACAGGTCCGAGGGGGCCGCGATTCGCCGTCGTCACCGACATTTTCATGGTCATCATCGTCATTCGTGACGGCAATGGTAGGAGGCGACACGATCGCGGGCGTTGATGAGGACAAATTCGCATGTGACGCAGCCCGGTAGCTCGATGGCGATTTTGCAAAGTCAAAGGCGTTGGGCTCGTCCAAGGTATGCAAGTGCGGAGCGGTCTTGGGTCCGGTTTGCAAATGGTCATTAGGCAAGCGTTTCATCCTCATTTTCGGCTTCGTTCGCAACAGCTTCAGGGTCATTTCCAGGCGTTCCTCCTGGTCAGTGTCGTCGTCCGTGACCTCGTCGGCCTCATGAACATGCTTGCGATGCGCAAGGGCTGGCTGCAGGTTGCTGACACTCGACCTTCTATGCCGCCGCCTCAGCTTCTCCTTGGCCGCCATGAGGCTCTCGACGGGCGACACCAACGTGTTGAGGGGTTCATGGCTTCCGCCGAGAGGATGGGCGATGTAGCCCGTCATCATCCGTCTGAGGTCGGCTTGGCTCTTGCTAAACACCACGCGCGCCTTCAAGGCGTGGACCGCCCTGTCTAGAGCGAGCTCAATGGCACACCGGTCCCGGACTCTCGATATCTTGGGCCACGTGGCTCGCTCACCAGAGATGCACGAACGTAGCATGAACTCCGTGGTGGGATTCGTGAGGATCTTGGGTAGGTCCAGGACACCCATGGAGGGCACGATGTTGATGTCGCCGGAATACTTCTGACTCAGAATCGATCGCAACTTCGTAACCAAGTTCGGAAATATGCCAAGCTCCGCCATGATCTGCATCCGATGGAGAGCCTCGCTCTTTGCCAGCTTGGCGATGGTCGACACCCAGGCTGACTGGCCGTTGGATGGTTGTCCGCTGCCGCCAAAGGCCGTGTACGGAGCATCCTCCTTGGCCAAGAAGGGCACAACGTGGGGGTTCACCTGGGAGACGATGAAGTGGTTGACATTAAACATTTCGGCCAATCTTGTCATGGGAAGGTCATTGTCAACAGAACCATCGATCCACATCTGTGGAGTTGGGTTCCAAGGGCTGTGCTGTCCTGTAATGGGGTTCTTGACCAGGAGCGGCGCTGCACTGAAAACCAAGGGCACCGAACATGAGGCCGCCACGGCTGACCAGATCATGACATTGGGCGAGGTCACATAGTTGAGGAGTCTGGGGAGCTCGTGTATGGAGGCTGAAGAGACGCATATGTTGCAGATTCGGCGGGTGCGGTTGTAGGCTTCCTGAAAGGTCATATCTCCAAGAAGATCGCGCATGACCCGGGTCAGATGCTTGATGTCGGACCAGTTTCCCTCGGTAAACACCCTGCGCAGGTGGTCCATGAGACCGTCCTCGTTCCCCTCTTCTTCGAAAACAGCCAGATCTCCGTATGGAAACTCCTCTAGGAGCTGGGGAATCTCATCGTCCGTTCTTGTACAAACTACGGAGCAAACGATAGACCCGGCCGATGCTCCCGAGATGATCCGTGGCAGCAGTTTGTTCTCAAACAGGGCCTTGAGAACACCGATATGCGTCATTCCGAAGGTGCCGCCGCCACTCAGAAGCAGAGCACTGCGGCCAAAGCTCTGGCGGGCATATAGGGTCGCATCCAGCAGGTCCTTGGACGACAGGCCGTCGGGCAGAGGATGGGAGCTCTGCTCAACGAGAGCAGTGATGGTCTGAAGAGCCGAGTCGACGTACTGCTCAATAAGCCTCTTGGTGCCGGAGTAGGTGTGGCGGTACAGGTCCATGTTGCCCATACCACCGAGGTCCCTGGTCAAGGTGGTGCGAATCAGGTGCAGCATGGCGCGCAAGTCACAGTTGATTCGTGCCTGGTCAAGAGCTTCCAGACGCTCCTGGATGAGGTCGGGATCGTAGTCTCCAGCCGAGTTATCCCTCTTCCAGTCCTCGTTTCCCTCGAGCTCGTCTAATTCGTGGGCAGCCCTGTCCCACTGGTGCCAGGTCTGCGCATGCTGCAGTCTGGCCGACAGGACCTGCTTCCGCTCTTCCAAGAGCTTCGCATGGTGTCGATCCTCGGGCGATAGGCCATCCTTCAAATAGTGCAGCAAGTTGCCGGCACTCCTGAGGGCTCGCGACAAGGGCTCGTTTGCAGCAGTGTTCCTGGCAGGTCGATGCTTGGTCGGGGACGGTGATTTGAAGAGCGCATCACTCGTGGCCGTCGCTACAGAGCCCGAACGTACGGCAGGAAGCAACAGTTGTGTCATGACGACGGTAGCAGCGGTTATAGGTAGATGGGTTCTTATTCGATCGCGGGCGTTGCATTCTAGCCGATTTCTCGCGGGGCCTTCTTTAGGGCACAATTCGCAGCTGATTCGGACCAGTAGGGACGTATGTTAAAAGAAGACGGCGGCAGGTGAACGCTCTACGGTATAGACGCAAGCGAGATGCAGCAGACCGCCGGCATCAGAGATATCAAGCGGCTCGACGAGACGGGATGGGCGGACGAATTGCGTCTTGATGGCGGGCGAGGTCGGCTATGCGTGGACGAGAGTCGAGTGAAAAACGGTGCTCCGTCTGGGTGCGGTATACCTGGAATTCAGGGAGTCGTGTAAATAGGTATCTTGGTATGGACGAGAAGAAGGATTGCAGCCACGAAGTAAGCCGGCGACAAAGAGCAGGCCGACCGGACAAGTGGTCGGCGGTGAGGGCGATTCCAAAGCTCGCTACGCCTATCCTTCCGTCTACCTAGATAGGTAGCCTGGCATGTACAGTGGCATGCAAAGCAAGGCCGGGCCCGTGGGGGAAGCAGCTCTTTAAGGGGGGATTGGTGATAGTAGAAAGAGGGTTCGTAGGACGTCAGCTACAGCAGGTTTTCCTTACACAAAAAGAAATGCCCATGACTACCAGCTGAACCTGGGTGATCTCCCTTCAAGGTGCGGACGAGACGACGACATGACATCGGAATGGGTGAGTGAATATGTATGTACATTACGTACATACATACCCAAACTACCTAGGCACCCCATCACCCATGATCAGCATCCACTGAACTGCCCATTCCCCACGTGCAATACAGCGATCAGCCCCAGATTGTCCAGCATCTGACCCCAGGAATGCAGGGGCCTGTATGCAACGGGTACATGTGAGCTTAGTGGGCGGCAGCGCCCAACCAGTGCCGCGGCATTGGCACCCACCAGACCCCCCAACTTACCCCCCAACTTACCCCCCAAGAAGCACCAAGAAGCCTCTGGTCGGCCGGCCCGTCGCCCGCCAATATACTCGAGTCTTGAGGCCCTCGCTTCAAGATTCCTCTATGTACCCCTCGAGCACCGAGGAAAAGCGAATGACAGAGGAGCAGACGGACATCAGCGAGTGGTATTCTAGGTAAGTAGGAACATTGAACAACCTGTTCCGTTGCTCCTTTATAGACAGACACATTATGTACTTCGCACCATATCTTGTATAATTATGGGTCGATAGCTGGGAGTCAGGTTGAGGAGGATGGCGCCAGCCAGACAGTACGTTGGAAATAAGCAAGAAACCGACCTGAAGCAAATGGACCACTCGGAGAGCTGTTGGACACGGCCGAGGGGAGGAGAAGTCTCACTAAATTAGGTTCTGTACGTATTGTGTGGGCGACAATACATCTCATGATCACACTTGTTTCCATGCTGACCACCAATCAGTAATAAGACCATAGCAGGAAACACACGGACTCTAGTTTCGCCCCCATGCATCGTTGTAGAGCTACCTACCACGTTGGTGACCAAGGTTATGGACTTGTCAATATCTTTATTGGATGATATATCTACGTAGAAGCAACGACACGCATCATATCGACGGGATGACTGTTGATCAATCTCGGCGTCTGCGCCTTATCCTCGGATTCTCGAGACATGGCTATACCACTAGCAACTGGCATACATATACATAAAAAGCCTGCGTATATATGCAAAGAACGCTTGGCCTGTTCACATCTATTGTGATGTATATGACTTACCATTTTGCGGATGTTGAATACATCCAACTGAGTTGGACAGCTCATATATACATCCGTTAAGCCAAAGCGCGTCCGGGCAGACATGTTTCCATGATGCCATCTGACGACAATCTTTGCTTGATTGAGCTTGGTGGGGCATGGCCATGTCTATTGCTACAATTGAGCAGTAGAGATTGAGCCGTGCCACAGCACTGCACGCCCAAGACAGGTAGGTTAGGTTGGCTGGCATGCTCGGTGATACAGACGCCAACCCTTGGTGCTGAAGCATTTGGGAACCTCAGACCTCACGCAAGCTCTGTTCCAAATGCCCCGACCGCATCGCGGAGTTTGTAAATGGTTCCTTCTTCCACCCAGAAGTGGCCCGCTCCGTGAACTTCGACGGCGCAAAAGGAGTTGGCGGCGGCGTCGGTGGCGGTGGATGCCGTAGTACACCTCTGGAGTCTGGTTGTCCAGTCCCGCATTTTACGTAGCATGACGAAGCTGTCTTGGTCACCATAGATCGCCAAGGTAGGGTTTTGCACGAGCTTCATCTCAGAGGCATCGCCTTCCATGCCTGTTTGACCGCCGGCGTGGTCATTGCTGCCGTGCCCGCTCTTCCCGCCCCTATGCAACCAGCCGCCGAATGGATTCGGGATAGACATGGTGGCCAGATTGGTGACATAACCGATTGGGGGAGAAACCAACAGGTATGCGCTTCGAAAGGCCTGGAGGTCTTCCACCTTGGCCATACATTCTACGTCATGAAGGACCTCGTCGGCCTCACCATCCGTCTTGCGCCTATGTGTTTGGTACACCCGCTTCGTCCTGGCGAGCAGGTCTTTGACGCCTCTGCGTATCCTGTCCTCGTGGTCCTGGGGATTCAGCCTCGCGACATCCTGGCTCTTGCGCGAAAAGTCCTCGTCCCCGCCGACCCGCATGCCCATAGTCCTGCGCGGAGAGTCAGGGCCGACGGCAAGCCGACTGTTCTTGTTATAATGTTCAGCCAAATGCTGTGCTCGGAGTCGAATATCGGCGGCATCGCTGCGTACCGGGGGGCTCTCGAATGGCGCCAGAATATCGTGGAGGGGTGGGATCTTGGTGGTGACCATGGCGCCGTAGGAGTAGCCAGCCTGGAGCATGACCGGGTGCAGCAGTCCATCCTCGGTGTTGATGCCGCCGAGCGAGTCAAGATAATGCGCATAGTAGACCATGAAGGCCGCGACCGACCTGTAATCGGCCTGCTCGGGTTTAGACGTCCACGATGTACGGGCGCCTGACGACGACGAAGCACCTCTGTATCAGGAAGTATAATTAGCTTCAAAACCATTGCGGCGCCGGCTCTCCATCGCTTCCAACCATTATGGGGACTGGCTAGCGAGCGAGCTATGCGTCACGGTCAAGAGAGAATGAGTGTATATCGAGGGAAGAAGGAAAGAGAAGCAAAGATCGACTGACCGGAAGTTGAACGTGGCCACCATGAAGCCCAGATGGAGGAGCGTTCCCCCGACCAGGTCCACGATGGGATCGTCATAGCAGCCTCCCAGAGGCGCGTAGGGGTGCGCGACGACGGCAACGTTTCGGCGCCATGACGATGACGCAGTAGCCGATGGCTTCGTCAGGCCGGCAGGGTGGTAAACTCGGCAGTCTAGCTTGGTTTGGTCGTGAGTGCTGGGTATGGTGAAGCTCAATGAAGGCTTCGGCAGCATGATGCAATTGATTATATTAAAAGAGTGCTGTCAAAATGGTGGCTCTGGTGCGGTAAAAGTCTGGCGTGCAGCACTGCTTATCGCCAGGTTTGTTAGAAGGTACTCTGTAGGTCAGACACCCCCGACACCTAACCAGCCTACTACCTGCCTGACATATCGAGCTACCACATACCTACGCCAACGTTATCTGGGTGCGCATATACGATTTGCCCAGTCCTTATACAACCTATTACCTTTCGTTCAAAAGACAGAAGTCAGAAAGCATTTTATTATTTTTTTCACTTTGAAATAATAACGAGAATATCATGCCATGCCTGGACCAACCAATTATAGCGGTTCTGGTATACGGACAGGAAAGGAGGGAGGGGAAAGATTGTTAATTTTTAATATATAATATAAATTCGAAGTACAATTCACGGTTTTTGTATCAACGTTGCTAAAATAAAAGAAAGATTTTTGCATATATAAAAAAGATTGATAAAGGGAAAACATCAAAAAGCAAAAACAAATGCCCGCTGGCGGAATTGAACCGCCGACTTTCGCATGACGCACGTATAAATGATACGAGTGCGACGCAATACCACTATGCCAAGCGGGCAGTGGGTACAACAGGAGGTCCTGATTTGCTGATTGGCAGCTTATCACTTACTAGCATACATTGCTCAATTTCTGGCAAGCGAATTTCGAGATATAATTGTCAGACATTTGTCACCAATCATATTAGGTTAGGTAGGTTAGCCTGGTTATATTTCGATAATCCTTCCGGGAGCACTGCGCCTGGTATATTATCGCTTATGATTTCTATTTTTGTTTGGAGTTGGAGTATTGCTACTGTCCTGATAGGATCTGCAATCACAAATGCTCATGACTTGCAATTATGGACCATGACAGGGTACTAAAACGAGGTAGATGCAGTGGTAGTTAACTTGCATGTACTTACATTTGCAGGCTGCTGCCCTCTGTACATGGCACGATAATAGATCAGCAGTATATATTGCAACGAATTCAGGGTGGTTCCAGCATATGCTCCTCAAGATTGCCTCTCGAAATATATGTACACGAGGGCTCAAGGTTAAACTTTCAGAGTCGTCTCCGGCAGGACTACGTGTGACTTGAGACTGCTTCGAGAAGGGCATGATACTGCATAACATTGTCGAGCTGTGGCATCTCCAAATCAGAGACCTCAGCATCATAGCCTTTCCGGACTTGCTTTCATCTTTCTCGTCGCCGTCCTCAAGGCCAACAGCGAACCGGCCTACCTAGTCCAAGCGTCATCAATGGTCATTGACGGTGGATCTGATCTGCTCGTGGCCAGATTCTTGGCACCACTAGCTCTAGAATGGTGCCTTGATTTTCGTTTGGTCAACTCATTTGTCTTGAGTCCTGGGTGTCGAGGCCAAGATTGAGCTGTCCGAATCTCAACCGTCTGCTTGGCAGGAACCCTAGTTCTTCTCGGAATTTGTCGACCTCTTTCTCTCTCTGTATTCTATTCTCGTCATACGTGGCTGTACGCCGCATATCATTCTCCATGCTGTCGGTCTTCATCATATGTCTCACTGCTGGTAGACATTCGTGTCAGTCCCGCTGGCGGCTGTGGGTTGCGGGTGCAGAGCCAAATATAAAGATAAACATAAGGTTATTTGGGTCTAGTGTGGTGTCTGAGTCTACTTCTTGGACATAACGTATGGACTGGACAGCTCGAAATGGAAACCAACTGTGCCGGCTTCCGTGCGGACGTGCATCTGTATTACCATAAGCGCCTCTTGGCATGCTTTGGCGAGATTGAGGGGCCCTGCTGTTTTAGGGCTGCACAGCCGTGACATCCTTCCTTCTCGATCCAGTGATTGGTGTTTTTGGCTTGATTGGCAAGGCGATGGGATTAATTGCATGTGCCGCCGCCCGCAAAAACTTGGCTTGTGGAGGTGGAGCATGACAATCAACAGGATAGGAAAAGGAACAAAGGACTGGGCTGGACTGGGCTCATCAGCTCGGGGGCCCCAGGGTCGGTCTTAGACACGTTCAGCATGGCTTGATTGCACTTCCTCTTCTCAACTAAGGGGCCAGAACATCTCATCCATCAGCCTTTCTCATCGTGTGTTTTCTACGCTCTTCCTCTCTCTTGTTTTTTTGCGTCAAGTCTGGTCTTGGCTCAACACAAGTAAACCGACGACATGGCTGTCGCTATTGCCGAAAAGAGTCCTCGGACGTGGAGCTCGCGGCTTTCGTTTCTTCACACGAAGAGAGCTCTAGCCGCACTTTCGCTCCTGGTTACTGTAGCCGTAATTCTTATTGGTGAGCACCATGTGGCACGGGGAAACCCCTTTCAGATTCCCAGATCTCCATCTTGCCTGATCCCTTGGCTGACTGGCATGTGCGAACGTAGCACTCGCCGCGACACACACAATTGGCAGTAATTCGTCGTCGACATCAAAGGATGTTGGGTCCAGCACAAATAGCAGCTCCAGTACCGATTCCGGTCAAGGTAGGCTTCAATCCAAATATTGCAACCCACTGCCCTTGATGCAAGCTAATCGGCTCTCTCAGCGAACTCTACAACATCACAAACGACTGGCGAGTACGCAGGAAGCATTGCAGATGGCACTCCGCTTCGAGTCATGTGTCTTGGGGCCTCCATCGTCAAGGGAGAAACATCTCCAGGCACCGTCGGGTTTCGCAAGGTGCTTCGTGACGACCTCGTTGGATATGGTGTACCCGTCAACATGGTTGGCTCGGTGCGCCTGGGCGACATGATCGACAACGACCTGGAAGCATACGGCGGCAATCTAATCACCCAGATCCACGAACATGCCACGCACATTGTCCCCGAAGCGCTGCCAAATGTCTTCGTCATCAATGTTGGGACGAACAACATCCTCCAAAATATCGACATGGACAAGGCAGGCGAGCAGATGGAGGACTTCATCGACTACCTGCTTGAGACGTCGCCGAGGTCCTTCGTCATCATGAGCACCCTGCTGACCAACAATGTATCGGGCGGCGCCCTGGAGCCCCACGTCTTGGACATCAACGAGCAGTACCGGAATTTGATGACGGGCTTCGGAGACAGCGGCAAGGCCGTCGTGCTTGCTGAGCTGCATCCAAGCCAGGGAGGCGGGGACGAGGTGCCTCAGCTGGCAGACATCGGGCCGGACGGGTCGCACCCCTTGGTGAGCGGGTACGAGAAGATGGGCCACATCCTCGCCCAAGCAGTAAAGACTGCCGACTCAATAGGATTTATCCAAATCGCCACGGACAATGGGTATCCTGACGATGGGGAGGCCGAGAGAAGTAGCGCCAAGCTGCGGAGGCGCCGATAGTGGACGCGCACGAAGAGAGTTTGCTAGAATTCGGTTGTCTTCGCCGACCTGAAAACAAAGTCGCGGCGTGAAGCGTGGCGCGGAGTATGCAGAGCAGACAAGCCCCGTGGCAGGAGAAATGCTGGACTATCTGACCACACAGGCAGCAACGAGGAAATGGTGACAAGGTCAATGTCCGGTCTGCATTTGCCATCCCACCAGCCTGTGTACATACTTTTCCTTCTCTGGCCTTACACCGTACGCCACACCTCTGCCTGCAATAGTGCCACTGACTCATCGGCTCCTGCTCGGCCCGTCGCCATATCTTCTGTCATATTTCATCTACTTGGCGCTGCAGTCGCTCGACACTCCTGGATGCCTGCCCGCCGGTGGAATCAGGCGACAGAGGACCATGACTATGTTTCCCTTCACTGGTCCTTGTCTTTGGTAAGGTCAGTCGAGGACTCTTGATTAGGCGGAATGTGCGAACCTACTGCGGTTGATGGGCCAGTCCTTTGGCATACCCCTGAAATGGGACTTCAGCTGCACTGGCTTTCGAGCAGCAGCCTCGTCTTGCTTCGGCTCGGAAGATGCCTCCTGGTCAGGGCCTCTGTCCGGTTCCTGGGACTGGCTGCCGCCTTGCTGCTGCGTGGGCGTCGTCGCAGTCTGCAGAGTGGACTCTTTTGAGGAGTCCCTCGAGGAAACGGCAGCGCCGTCCTGGCCAGTGGTGTGTGCGCTCATGATGAGAATTGGCCCCGAGAAGCGGTGTGTTGCTGGTCGGCGCTGGAAAGTTTACTTGTTGTCTGGCGTTTTTGTGAGTAAAATATATCTAATAGTCGAGAACACCTAGGGAGGGGGAAATATTTCGGTCGTTTGTTTAAAGAAGCGAATGGCCTTGCAGGGTAACTAGAACTAGAAAGCGAGTGTACCTGAAAAATACGCGGCATATGTGTCTACATACACCAATAACCGATGGACCCTTGTGACTTCCCAGTCGAAACACGAGCGGATCAGTGTGACGTCACAGCCTGAAAGCACCACGCCACTATTCCTGGATATCTACTGAGACTGCGATTTCATGTTTACACAAATGCCACGCGATCCGCACCTGCCCGTATACACCATTATATACCCAACCTCCATCAGCGCCGGAGAACCGCTACGCATCAAGCAACTTGACGGCGGCACTGCGTAGTGGCACGAAAGAATACATTGTAGCAAGCACATGACAATTCTCTGAACGCAGGTTAGGCTGGCTAGCTGGACAGGTATACTAAGACACCTACCTATATTATACTAGCAATTTCTCCGTATATCCTAGCTTTCCGTCCCAACATTCCAGACAAATTCGAAAAAAAGTATATAAGGCTTTTTTCGAAACGTTTCTGTGCCATCTTTGCAGATGATTATTGTCCGATTTCCGATAAAACAATTGTGGGCAAAAGGAGAAAGGCTAATAAAAGAAGAAAAAGCGCCTCTTTGCAAATCTGATCGTGTAGCTAGCTATAGAGACTTTGTCTAGATCGTGAGACCATCCCTGCGGTCTTCTGGCAGCAGTTTCACATGCGCGTCTACCATGTTGGCCACGCTGTAGTCGGGATCAATCTCTACGCGAACTCCCTTGAGGACACTACAGTAAGTCCCGATCAGCCCGTGCATTATCAGGGCCTCGACGAGTTGCGCCGCTGTGACGTTATAGGTCTTCAATTCGACCATTGTGGAATTGAAGATGGTTTTGCCGTTGTCCACCTGTTCGTCCACCATCTTGATCAAAGCTCTCTGCCTAAAGTCGTACGGCCCATCCCCGTCCGCGATCGCTCCGGCCGACATGGTGAATATATCGGCTAATCCGGACAAGTCGGTCCCTTTCTGAAAAGTGCCGCGGAGGTCCTCTGGGTTCTTTTGCACCAAGACGTGCAGATGAAGCCAGTTCCTAAATGTCAAAAGAAATCTGTTAGCAGTGGCTTGCCTTGGAAGATGAACTCTTGACTTGCTTGAAAATGTATTCGCATTTTAGCTTCCATGCTGTTCTTAATATGACAACCACAGCATCGTGTAACGGCAGTTGGCGCTCATCCGAGTTTATGATCCCACGAAACAAGTCATAAAGCGTGGGCATAAAGGCAGGAGCCCAGGCAAGGGTGCCCATGAGGTGATTCGGAACCTTTCTCAACAAGTTCTCGATCTCCCAATCCCGGGCCTCCTCGGGACACTTGGGTTGAATTCGAGGAGGCCCATCGGGTGGTGTAAACAGGCCAGCGCTGTAGACTGGGGTCTGGTGCGATGCGAGCACTGATGTAGTAGTTGTACAATGAGGCCAGTCATATATATCTGCCGCTGTGGTTGGGGTCAGGGACTGGGCCGGTGTCGCCAAAGTCGTGTGCAGCAAGTACAAGTATAAACTTGCAAAAATTTGCAAGAGTTTCATCTTGTCTCTGTCGTGCTATTTCTTGTTGATGATAAGACGGTATTGATGCTGGGAAGAGAAAGAGATAGAGGGAGAGAAAGTGTGTGTGAAAGGGGGATGGGTAGGGAGTGGGAGAAAGGATAAGCTGGAGTTCCTGTCAAGTCCACAGAGGACAAGCGCAGGTAGGTGCGTATGACTTTTTATAAGGTGCTTAGGAAGGTACTTAGGTATGTTGAATTCGCAAAGGGAAGTTCTTGCATGAAATATGTTTTGCTTCTAATTCAACCCTCGCAACTTTAACGGTTGCTGAATACGGAAGAAAAACCTATAAAACTATAAATTATCTCTTCCGAACTCGTTTTGCCTTTTGGGGGTTTTAACGACCTTTGGACGAAGTTGTCAAAACATAAAATAGCGTATCTTCGCGGACATGACCGTGCATGACCAGGCAGGCACGGAGAATCTAGTTGGATTGATCATTATAGTCAGGGGCGACGCCAGGACTTTGCCATGAGGTCGTGGTTACCATTTACGGAAATACGGGCATTTCGCCATGCAAACTAAGGCAGCTGCCTCCAAGATTAGAACTGCCAGCCAAGAAAGCGAGGAATCGGGCCAGGAGACACTTTAGGTTTACATACACACTTCGACGTTGGAGGTCGCAACATGTCGTGCAGCATCCTAACATAGGGCACAACCACGGGTCACGATGGCTTTGCTGCCTGGAAGTTGGCTCCTATAACTACTCTCGGGAATGGAAATTTTCTAGGCTTTGAACTTCCCACCCCTTCGATCTTTTCATCATCAGACAGGACATAATCAAGGATCACATAAAATCCTCTACCAGCCAGAACCTCGACGTACTTATCATTCTATTCACGCGTTCCCCTAGCCAACATCGAGACACTATCTAGCCAGAATGTCTTCAACCAACGACAACATCATCACTCTGCTAGAGAACCAAGTCAAACGCGACCCGGATCAGATCGCCATCGATGAGGATGGTCGACAGCAGATCACTTACCAGGTGCTGTGGCGCCAGGCGAGAATAATTGCCGACAAACTCATCCAGGACAAGAAGAAAAGCACAGGGCTAGGGCTTGTTGCCATCTGTTTGGATCGCTCTCCCAGTCTCGTGTTCTCGGCCTGGGGCGTCCTCATGTCGGCGCAGGCCTATATCTTCCTCGACCCAGACGATGCCGTCTCCCGGAACCAGCGCATGATCGAGGCATTTGGGGTCACGACAATCATCACATCCCAGAGTCATGCTCAAAACTTTGCGGCGGGGACAGTCGCTCTCAACACTGTTGAGGACCTCTTGTCGATCAATCCGATGGCATATGAGTCCATCGCTCCGCTGCCAGTGATCGACCCGTCATCCACGGCTTATGTGCTCCAGACGTCTGGCAGTTCCGGCCGCCCCAAGGGCGTGATCATCTCCCACCGCGCCGCGTTGCCCGGTGTGAAAGCTTTCAGCCTGGATGGAAACACACGGTGGCTTTTTCTTTTCAATCCAATTCACTCCGCCTCGCAGCGGCTCATCATTGGCGTCTTTTGCAAGGGCGGAACCCTGTGCATTGTTTCGAAAGACAGGTTTACGCAACTGTCTGACGTGCTCCGAGAGAATCGCATCGAGGCACTTGGCATTACACCCTCGTTGCTCAGCAAGACCCTAGAGCCAACCAAGTTGCCCGCTTGTCTACGCCAGATAATCTCCATCAGCGAGCCGCTACCGCAGTCACTCGCTGATCGTTTCGCCGGTCATGTGGAGTTGTGTGTAGCCTACGGCCTCAGCGAAGTCGCTCAGCTCAACATCAAGCGGGTCTTTTCCAAAGGCGACAAGTCGAACCTGTTGGCCTCGCCATCTGATTCAACAGAGGTCAAGATTTTGATCCCCGGAACGAACCAAGAGGTGCCTGCGGGTGAGCCGGGCGAGCTATGTTTCCTCGGCCCCCAGGTTGCCGATGGATATCTGAACAACCCGGAACAGACAGACAAGTCATTCAAGGAGAGTCCATTCGGTCCTGGGAAGATGCTCCGCACCGGTGACGAGGCTGTCGCGACTGCCGGGGGGTTCACCATCACCGGACGCCTAGACGATATGGTGAAGATCAATGGCCAGAAGGTTGAGCCTGGAGAGGTACAGGCCGCCCTGGAAGCGCATCCCAACGTCACACAAGCGTGTGTCGTCGTCGTGGAGCTTCAAGGCGCCAAAAGCCATGTTGCTTCGGTTCAACTGGCCCACCTCGCGGACTGGGACGAGACCAAGCTCGGCCTTCTGAGCTTGGCACGCCAGAATCTCCCTTCCTACATGATCCCCCAGTACTGGAAGCTGGTCGAGGAGATTCCCCGGACGAGAGCCGGCAAGATTGATAAGCAGAGCTTGATCGCGCAGATCAGCATGACCAATGTCAACGATATGCGTCTGCAATCTTCCAGCCAAGGAGACAAGCCCTGGGGTGAAATAGAATCTGCGATCCGCAACGTCTTCGCCAACGTCCTCCACATGTCAGAAGATTCTATCAGCCGCGACTCAAGCTTTCCAGACCTTGGCGGCGACTCGATGCAGGCGTTCGAAGTGATCGATCAGTTGCGTACACGAGGTTACCACCTCAGCCTGGACCGCATAACCACCAGACGCGAGAGTATCCACGGCCTTCGCAAGAGCTTGTCTAAGATTCCAATCATGCCGCCTGCCAGCTCACCTGGGCTGGCTGATAAGGAGGAGGAGTTTCCTCTGACCGAATTCCAGGCCAGCTTGATCCGCGCGACGATGGACCATGGCAGCACCGACTACACGTACCAACGGCTTTGGCATGCGCAACACATTGACATGGATCGACTTGAGCAGAGCTTCCGCCAGATCCCATCCTTGAACATGACTGTGGTCGACAGGGATACCGGCTTGTTCCAGCGTCCGAGTCCTGCTGCTGCGCTATTGTCGATCAAGCGCGTCAAGGGCGGCTCCTTGCGTTACTACCTTGACCGCGATCGAGCCGAGGGCTTCAAGTATGGAGCGCCCTTTTCCAGGTTTGCGCATTTCGCGGACCCAGCTCGGGGAGTTTCAGTGCTTGTAGAGACGAGACACCACGTGCTGTTTGACCTTTTCTCCTCCTCGTTTGTTTATCACGATGCGTCTCGGCTCTACCTTGACCAGCCTTTTCATCAGCGCCCACCATATCGGCGATTTGTAGAATATATGGCCCATAAGGACTGGTGCGCCACGGAAGCATTCTGGACGAGTCGTCTGGCTGGGGCCGAACCGTGTCAGCTCAACACCGTCCCAGTCACCGGCTCTCGGAGCGCCACAAGGACGGTTCACGGTACCATCAGACGCGCCGCAGACATCCACGGTGTGACCGAGGGAAGCATCGTCAACGCAGCCTGGGCAGTCGTCCTTGGCAAGCAGACGGGTGCCACCAATGTCATCTTTGGGACCACGTTTTCAGGCCGCGATGAGCCCATCGAAGGGCTGCAGTCTATGGACGGGCCGACTCTGGCGGTTGCGCCATTCAGGCTCAGCCTCGACGGCAAGCTGCGTCAGGTCATAAGACGTGCCCAAACTGTCTTGAGCGACACCCTTGGACACTGTCAATACGGTCTCGGGAGGATTCTCAAGGCTGGTGCTGCGGGCGCCGATCTGTTCGACACCTTAGTCAATTTTGTCCACGTTGAACATACCGATATCGATCTATTCCGACTGTTTGGCAGAAAACCCCGGTGGAAGACTGAGTACACCGGATTAACCATTGAAAGATACAAGACTGACCCCCACAACATACGATACGACCTAAATTTGACAGGTAACGTGGAACAGAAGCGATTGGAATTCCTGGCGGATCAGTTTGTCAATGTCATCGAGTCGATGATCAGTGAAGCCAACAGAGACCTTTATTTCATTAGCCTCATGTCGAAAACTGAAATCGCACAATTGGCGAGCCCTCGAGAATTCCCCGACGGACTGTCGGCAACCCTCCTTTCCGCCTTTTACGAGTCGGTACGGAGTTACCCAAGAAACTGTGCCCTCCAGTTCGAAAACCAGTCGAGATGGACCTATGAAGACGTCGACAGGGACACTTCTCGAGTAGCTCATTGGCTAATGGAAGAAAATCATGTCGGACCGGGTCAATTTGTTGGTGTCATGTTCGACAAGTCAGCCGAAGCAATCATCACCATCCTGAGCATCCTGAAGACTGGTGCAGCATTTGTCTCCTTCAACCCAGAAAGCCCAAGTGCGCGGAAACAAAGTGTCATTCAAGATGCGCAGATCGAGATTATACTGACGCTCGAGCGCCTGCGCCGTCAGGAAGAGCTGGACTCCAAAGTTTTGGCGATAGACTCACAGTCCTGGGACTGCCTGATGGGCCACGACTGCCGTTTCTCGACGCCTGTCTATCCTTGCAGCGACAGCTACGCGTATGCCATCTGCACTTCGGGCTCTACGGGCACTCCAAAGGTGGTTCCAGTCACCCACAGAGCCGCAGCGGCATCCACGGATAGTTTGCGCAAGTTCGAGCGTCTTTGCTCCTCTCACAAATATCTGCACTTTAGCGATTACGCCTTTGACGTACTGATTGCCGAAATATTCCCTATCCTGGGTGCCGGCGGGACTCTATGCATCGTATCCGAGGCAAACAGACTCACAGCCTTGGCTCAGCAGATGGACGACATGGAAGTGACACATGCGACCTTGGTGCCAACAGTGGCCCGCGACCTCCTCCAGCAGATGCCCCACCCGAGAAAACTGATGCATATCATCCTCGCAGGAGAGTCCCCAGATCAAGAGCTGATCAGATCTTGGATCGGTCGGGGCTGCCGAATCGTTCAGGGCTATGGTCCCGCAGAAGCAGCCATCGCTTCGAACCTTCGCGTCATGAAGCCGGGCGATCTGCCGAGCAACGTGGGCCAACCCACTCCTACCGTCCAGCAGTACATCCTCGAGCCGCAAGGGAATGGACTGGTTCCCTATGGCGCGGTCGGCGAGCTCTGTATAGCCGGGCCTCAGCTGGGTCGTGGCTATCTGGCCCGAGATGACGCCACCAGGGCCGCCTTTGTGAAGGTCAAACTTGGCGGTCGAGCTGTCGACATCTACCGCACCGGAGATCTAGCACGATGGCTCCCTGGTGGGGAGGTGCAACTTCTTGGGCGCCTCGATGCCCAGATCAAGATCAACGGCCGGCGCATCGAGCTTGGCGAAATTGAGCACGTCTTCAGATCGTCCCAGCTCGTGGAACAGTGTGCCGCAATGACCGCTCGAGTGCACAAGCAGCAGCAGATTATCATATACGTTGTTTTCTACCCCGACGAGGCAAGAGACATACGGCAGATCAAGACCCAGCTGTGCGCCGAGGTCAGCAGCTCCCTGATGGGTTACATGGTTCCGAGATTTCTGATACCCGTCGCACACATTCCCCTCCTCGATTCGACAAAGGTGAATCGCAAACAGATGGTCAGTGAATTCTTGTACCTCGCTGAGCAATCGGAACAATTGGCCAGCTATCTTTTTGACGGAGAAGACACGGAAGGTGACGAACTCTGCTCGCCGAAACACTGCTCCCTGGAAACCGATCAAGAGCGCGCTCTGGCCAGGTTCTGGACGGAGACTCTGAATATCTCCAGTACACGAGAACTGCACAAAGGCAGTCATTTCCTCGTCCATGGCGGTGACTCAATGGCCGCGAATGCTCTGTCGCGTCGCTGCTCCAGGCAAGGTTTTCATCTGCCAACGCGAGCTATATTAAAGCATCATCTCCTGGCAGACATGGCGGCAAGAATGGAACCGATCGAGATGCGAGTGACCAGAGACTCTCGACAACGCGAAATCAAATTGATGTCGGTTTTACCTCCAGATCTGACGTTTTCAGAGAGCTCCGTGGAGTATTGCTATCGTTGTCTTCCTGGGCAGGCCGAGTTTCTTTCACAAGGCGCCAAGGACAGAACTTGGGTTTTGCAAACAATGCGAAGAATCCCGCAAGACTACGATGTGTCTCTTCTACATTCCGAGCTTGTGGCGCTGACCCAACAAAACGATGTGTTCCGAACCACGTTTATTGTGAAGGACAACCAATGGTATGGTATTGTCCTGAATAAGGATAACTTCAGTCCAGATATTAAGCACCAGTCCGTGGGAAACCGTGCCGAAAGAGACAGGGCAGTCGACAAGATCTACGATGACGAATTCGTATTTCCGCAGCCATTTGTTGCTTATCATATCTTGGAACAGCCCGACTACTCCGAGCTCGTCATCAAGCTGGACCACGGCGTCTATGATGGTACTCTGCTGAAGATACTGTCCTCACAATCGGACGCAATGCGGAATCAGGGCGCCACCATGGTAAATCATGTCCGAGAACCACCGACTCCATTCAAAAATCTTGTGCTGTACGCTCCTCATGGCCTGGACAAGGAGCGAAAGGCTGCCATGGAATACTTCAGAACAAGGAGGCCTTCCAAGCTTCGCTTCTTCGACATCCCCAATCCCGATGCGAATGGATATTTTTCGGCCCCGAAGACAATCCCAGGGCTCAAGGACTTTGCCAGAAGTGCGGGCGTGACTATTCCTGTCGTACTTCAGGCTGCTTTCCAGATTGCACTGTCGAGCCTTGTAGGACACGAGGAGGTCAGCTTCGAGTCAATCGTCGGCGCCCGCCACCTCCAGCTCCTCGGCCAGCCTGGCTACGACACTTCCAACGCTAATGGACCCTGCGCCAATTTTATTCCAATGTCGATCGAGGTGACGGGGAGCCTGGGAGACCATCTCCGAAACACCAACGTGACATTCCGTGAGGCCTCTGATCATGCCGTTCTTGATCTCCACACTATATACGATGGATGGGGTCTAGACCGCGAGGCCAATCAGAATCAGGTGATATTCCTGTACCAACCCTTTAGTATTACAGAGCTTTGGATGTTTCGCCCTCTGGGATCAGAAACAAGCACAGAATCTGGAAACCAAAACCTTCAATGGGGCAGTTCTGAGGGATTGGAAACCAAGATACGAAAGCCATACGTCCTTGCCGTCGAGGGGTGCGAACAGCCGCGGGAGGAGGACAAGATCATCAAGATTTCTTATGACAAGCGACTGTTTGGACACGATCAAGCCAAATGTTTCGCCGACGCCATATGGGAAGTCGTCGATAAGATGATTCAATACGGCTTGGACAGCAGTATACAGGATATCTCGCCAACGGATTCGATCATAGTCCATTGTGGCCTGGTGTAGGACTGGAAGTATCCGCATTTCGTTATTGAGGCAGCGGTGGTTCGCAATTTGTTTTTTGATTAGGTGTACTCTTGTCTAGGTACTTGGTTGAAACAAGCAAGCGTTGTATGGACAACATGTTTAGGAAGGAATTATCAGAGGCGACTCGTATAGGAAATGATAAGTTTGGTGAATATGAAAGCAATCTCTACTACGGTATGCTATCGTGATCAGGTATCCAAAATTCCTCCACCACCGAATCGGACCTATACCTCCCCCACAAAAGCCAATATGTGTGTTGGCAGCACATGACATATGATCACACATACCTCTTCCCTTGATCCCACGCTTAGCAGCCGGCGTAGACAGCTGTTAAATGGCCATTGTCAGTCACTGAAGTCTCAATGTCCCAAAAAGAAGGGGGAAATCTCACCGTTGGCAAACAGCGCGTAGCTGTCGGCGTTGTTCAAAGCCTGAGTGGCCGACAGCCTAATGGCAGCAGAGTAGCCGTAGCCCAGATCCTGGGTGCCCTTGATCTGGCTCAAGTGGGTGACCTCGTGC
Source organism: Pestalotiopsis sp. JCM 9685 (assembly GCA_001599175.1). Lineage (NCBI taxonomy): Eukaryota > Fungi > Ascomycota > Sordariomycetes > Amphisphaeriales > Sporocadaceae > Pestalotiopsis > Pestalotiopsis sp. JCM 9685. The sequence goes on along the minus strand of BCGF01000002.1, from coordinate 373,074 downwards.
AGGGTCGTGGTGGCCTGGTCCTGGGCGTGGCAGGTCTTGCTGAGTGCGGGCAGGTAGCTAAAGTACAGAGGGCAGGAAACCATGAAGCTACCCGAGGGCAGGGTGTAGGCCAAGACACCGCTGCTGCAGGAGCTGTAGACATCAGTGCAGTACTGCTTGGAGACACCCGACGTGGTGCTGCCGCACTCGGAAGCGACGCGGTTGAAGACGGTGACGAGGGTGCTCGCGGCGGAAGCCGTCTTGAAGTACTCGACGACCTTGGCGCTGTCGGACTGGGCGGCAGAGGCAGAGAGCTTGGCCAGGGAAGCGCAGTTGGAGAGGGCCGTGGTCTGGGCCGTCTTCTTGGTGCCGGTGCAGTCGGACTGGACTACAGTGCGCTTCTCGACAAAACGGCGCTGGACCTCGGCAGCCTCGGCGCCATCGACGGTGGCCGAGATGGAGTTGCTGGAGAAGGGGACGGCGCCAGCAATCTCGGTGGTGTTGGCCGCTGCGTAGGAAAGGATACCCTCGGCAACGAAGTCGTCTTTTTGAGTTCAAAAAAGTCAGTGTTTCACGGTCACCTTGAAGAACCTAAAAGGAAAGGGCAGTGTCCAGTATAGACATCTAGGAAGAAAAGGGCCCCAGAAGCCGCTTGTAAAGAGCACTTACAGTCGCCACCCTCGCTCAGGTCGTGAAGCTCACCGGCATCGATGAGTGTCTTCACAGACTCCCCGGCGGGGATTGTCAGGAAGGCTCCCTCGTCGAGGCCAGAAGTGGTGAGTCGCAGGCGGATACCGGCAAAGTCAACCTTGGAGTCTGTACAACAAATCAGCCCAACAAAATTCCTCCTGGGATATTCTGGCACGAGAGAGGCTCACCTCCCTTGAAGACCTGGATCTTCTCGACTGGAGCCTTGTCGAGGATGGAACCAGTCTTGAAGATCTTGAGAGAGTCAGAGCCAGTGTTGGTGATGGTAGCCTGCAGGCCAGTGTTGCCAATCGACTCCAACTTGACATCAAGGGGAGAGTCTCGCTTGATGGTGGCGGCGGTTGCCAGGGTGGCAAGCGCGGCGAGGCTACCAAAGAACTTCATCTTGAAGATAGAAAGAGTGTGTGTCTGAGAACAACAAGGCTGAGGGAATGATTGGCTGCGAATTGGCCCGAGGTATTGTTGGCGTCGAAAAGGGATGGCCAGAGAGGTTCTCAGTCTCGTCTATGGCGTTGACGAGATGGAGCTTTATAGTCCATTGTCGCCGTTTCTGCCGCCCGGTCATCTGCTGTCGAGATGGGACGACGAGTCGAATCATGGTGATGATCGATGCCAACAACGTGCCGACTGCTCCTAGAGGCAAAGAGGAAGCTCAGCCCTCGATGATAGCTGCTCCCGAGTGCCAAGAGCCGCCCTGGACGGTTATATGGGACGAAGGGTTCCGTCCATGTGGAGAATGAACGAGAAGATACAACCCTTTGGTGCAGCTGTCCATTGGATCCTCGGACGTCACTCAACCTGCAGCGATGCGAGAGCCAATAAAGCTTGTTAAAGCTTATTGTTGCTTATACTGCGACAACGTCCGGGGTCATCTCCTGGGTAGCACCCTTCAACGTTCTCTCAGCTCGTCGGATAAGGGTATAGGCGCCTTCGGTTCGGTCATGGCCCAAGACCCCAAGACCCCAAGACCCTCCTCGATCTGTGCTGACTTGAATAGATTCAAGACACCCATTGCTTGCAGGTGACTTGTCGTATGTATCCTGTGGTGAACTCTTGGTTGGGTACCTCGTCCGCCTACGGGGTCTGGGTTCATGTAGACTCTTCTCCGGCAACAGAAATCGTATGGGATTCTCTTAAGGGGTTCGACTGGAGCAGATACCCGCACAGGATTGGACGCAGGCACAACTGGGCGACACGGTCGTTCGAATGTCCCGCCAAGGGAAGAAGCATGATCATCATTTCGAGAAGGAAGAGAAATTGCCAAGAAGGCGCGCCAAGACTCATATATGTATGCGAAAGTCGCTTTGGGCTGAAGGTGCTACCTAGTATACTGGATTCAGACAGGGAAGACGAGACAAGGGTGTACCACTCAGGATGAAACCATGCGTAGGTGGGAGGTGCACCATCTTCGGCGACGAGATCGTGGGCAATGAGCTTACAAACTCGTCACAGGCCGATCGGACGTTCACTGAGTCTCTACCTAGCTATCCCCACATTCCAACTGTTCGGGTAAGTCATTCCTACCTCGTGTTCGTTGATCTTTGACATTGGGAAGACGGGCTGCTGAGGCTGTTCGTGACATATTTATAACAATTCCCAATGTATAGCTCAAGCGAAAAAGGGAGACAAAGTTATGCAAGTCTCAAAATACGGCCGGCTCGCCTGGGTCGCTAGCAGGTAACCTAGTACTCAGGTAACTTAGTATACTAAGGTTAGGGTCTGGGACCAATCCAATTTCAGTGTCGAGTGAAAAGGTCACCCCAGTTACAGTCTGAAGACCATGACTATACCACCCACGCACGAATACATACATACACTAATGTGCCGGCAGATGCGCCGTGGCTTGCCGGGAATGCTTCACGCAGCCGGTTGCGACGGCGCAAGGTTGAAGTTGGGAGGGGGGAGGTCACAAGCCTCACCTTATTCCAACGACACGATAGGATTTGATAGACAAACGAGCAGTGCGGAGTAGATGAACGTTGCGATGACCTAGTTCAGATATGTAAATCCATTGATTCATTCCCCATCCCCAGAGAAGAGAACTCGAACCCACCTGCCTTATTCGTCGACGCTCCGGCGGGTCTCATTATGCATATCTCTAGTTCTGACTCTATTCTTCTACCTGGCCCACCTATGTGCCAGTTTCCCCTCCGCGCCGTGCTGGACGAGGGGGGTTTCATTCTTCTACGTTACCTAGAACCGCCATCTTCGCCCTGATAGACCCCCCCCCCCCCCCGGGGCAGGCAGTGATCGTTTCGCTCCATGAGAGATTCTGTCGTCATAGACCACCGAGACGATATCCTCATCGAGAAGCTGGGATTCATATAAAGCTCTGGGCCCATCACTGCCAAGACCGCTGTGGCCCAGAGTAGCGCCCCCCGTAAATTGATTCGAAGTGCCATCAGTCATTTGACCATCCATGGGCCACCCCATTATCGCTTGCGAGCTGGGAATAACCAAACCCATTCATCCATGGAGCGCCGCCGTAGCGAGTGCGCCCCCTTTTGCGTCTCGATGCACGCGACAGTTGCCTTGGGCACCGAGCTCCCATGTGCCATCATCCCCCAAACTTGTATTATGCCTTTACGCATAGGTATAGATAGCTCGGTCGACCGCGTTCCTATCTGATCATACCCTGCTGCCTTCAAGCGAAGTGCATGTATGATATGTACTCTATATAGCCCTGCGGAGCTTGTTTGCCCCCAAGCGTTCTAGGCGCCAAGTCTCACGCTCTCTGTCTGCCCGAAGCAGTACCACATGGTCCAACCTGTTTGTTCCCAACCGCTTCCATGGGCCACCCGCGACGTCATTGCCACTTTCGTGCCTTATTTACTCTTTTCGCTGCTGCCGTCTTCCTCGCCCTTTGCTTCTCGAGGCTGCGCCCATCACATCCTGCTACTACCACAATGTCCAACGGCGCCCTATCACAGCTCGCCGTCTCGGTTCGGAAGTCGGCATCCAACGACCTCACCTTTAGCGTGACCAACAACCACGATGCCCCCATCACTCTGCTGCGATGGGAGTCGCCACTCGATCCCCTGGCTCTGAAGCTCGGCAAGGTCAAGCTGTTCGCACCTGCCGACAGCAAAGAGCCGCTGGACATCCCCATCATCATGGTCCGCCGCAAGATGCCACCCGGCCAGGAGTCGCTGGTCACCATCGAGCCGGGTGAGACGGCAGAGTCGTCGATAGAGCTCAAGGAACCGCTGGTCCCAGTAGATAAGCTTACAGGACATGTCAAGGTGTCCTACCAGGGAAGGTGGGTGAGTGCCTGGCAGAAGCGGGCGGATCAGATCTCACCCAAGGAGCTCGAGGACTTGAACGCTGGGGAGGACGCGCTCTCGGGCGACTACTCCATGGAACCTGTGACGGTCGAGTTCTAGTCGTGGGCCATGGAAGCCAGAATCTATGCACGAGCATGTTCATTGCATGTTCATTAGGTCCAAGCAAACATATCTTACATATACTGTCGAGAAAAATATACGCCAGTTCACCCACAGTCTACTCAGCCGTTCTTCTTAGTGTTTTCGTGGTCTTTATATGTAGTTGATGACTATTTAGCTAGCTGAGGCACATGTAATTCATGCTGCCAAATCCTGAAGCTTTGTATAGACAACGTCGGCAATTTCGATATTGTTCGTTTCGAGATACAGAAAATGACCATTTCCTAGAATCCCAATATCTGCCAGTTTGATCCACTCGTAGGGGACTTGTGTCTGCTCTAGATAAAGAGCTACACAGTGGTCGTATGTGATGTGTGGGCTCGCACTTCCGGTGTACATGATGAATGGCACCTTGGCAATCTCTGGCAGGGTGTGAATGGTCGAGTTGCTCGCCTGCAAGAAACACGAGCGCAAGGCAGGGGTGTCGATCCCGACCTCGACGGGGTCGAGCTCGCTAGCTGACTGAATCGGTGGATCGTAGGTGATAGGAGTGTTTGTCAAGCCGTAGGCTCGCGACGGAGAGCGGCCGGCCGGATCATCTACGCCCCCCACCAGCGACTGGAATGGAATTACGGTGGGCTCCAGGTTGATGGTTGCCTTGACGAGATCGGGGCACTCGTCGGACCAGAGTGTGGTATACTGACAAGAGGCCGAATGGCAAAACGTGAAGGACTCCCCGACCAGCGCCAGCAGGCGACAACCAGCCGCCCTCATGGCAAGCTCTCCGCTCGTCGAATTCGAGTTGAGCGGGATCATGGAGGCCTCAAAGGTATCAAAGACGGGATCGCCACGTACGCCGGTACCGGGCCACTTGTCGTGACCCTCGGCCTGTGGGTAGTAGTTTGCCAGCTCAGGTGCGGTGAAACCGTTCTGGGTGATGTTATCTGTCGAGCCGAATCTCAGCGTGTAGTCTGCCAGATCGTTCTGTGTGCTTCTCCCGTTGCCAATCACGTCGAGTATGTAGACTTGGTAGCCCGCCGCCACAAAATACGACGCCCAACCCTGTCGATTGTCGGGCGTGTTTAGCCACACATGATCTGAGGTCAGCATGATGTTTTGTTCTGTGAGAGATATCGATATCATACTGAACCTGGAGGGATAGCAGCCGATACAAAGACAAGAGGATTGGACTGATTAACCCCAGATAGCGGAGTGAGCTTCTCGACGTAGACCTGGCCGACGGTCAAGCTTTGGTTGGTGTCACCGTACGGGACGTAGTCGCCGCCGATGTAGAATGAGTCTCTCCGATACGGTGCCTCTGAAGAGACGCAAAGCGGGCTTATAGCATTGGAGCCCGTGCAGTCGACCGTTGGTTCGGCGGCCACCGCCAGAACGTATAGCAACAGGGTCAATAGACGCATATTGTCGATGAATGAGATCTAGCTTCTCGGTGTTGCAAGAGGAGAAAGTTGCGGCTTTGCTGTGTTCCTGCAAGTCATGATATGAGATGATTCAAAGCTTCACCCAACTACCCTAGGTATCTGGTGGTAAACATGCAGTTCCCCTCTGGAGCGACAGGGGTTTTGTTTTGCCCCAGCCATCCCGACAGGAATAGAGCAGCGGCGCAGTTCTTCTCTCTAATCTCTATACCCCGCCAAAGTCTTGACCCCAGTATTCATCTTACCTAACTCCTATATATCCACCTTACATCCCAGCATCATGCTCATCCGAAGTAGGTTGGCAAGTGTCTAATACATGGCAGCGAGACGTCAAAGAGAAGCACTTCTCTTAAAACTATCATCGAGATGAGAATCTAAGCTAGGATTGCCCACGGAAGCAGTATGACATTACCATGGAAAACACCTTGTGATTGAGTACTATAGCACAACCTGTCTGCTGACACGAACGTCGAGGGGATCGCAGCGCGCTGTTGCTACGACTTGACTCACAGTGAACAGAACTGTTTCCAAGGTATCACCTCGGATATATTATCAGCGTGTGGCTGCACAATTTTTCTTTACTCGGTCAAAACTTGTACTGACTCCCTGCTCGACCTCGGAGGTCCGAGGATTCTCACTGGAAATCGGCAGCGATACTGCACTGTACTCTGTGGAGAATCAAGCAGAAATCAATCACAATGACTGACAAGAATGCCAAATCTTTAGTTCTAGAAATAATAAGACGAAGCCGCAGGTTACACCCCTTGCCGTGTCTTTGGGAAAATCCTCGTGAGTTGAAGCTGCTGGTTAAATCCTGATAGGTAGTATGCTGCTGGAATGGGTTCCTAGCTGCATATATGGTTCGCTGGTAGGCAACAAGAGTATTGTTTCTCAATGCAGTTTATGGTCGATTTTGAATTGGAGTCTGTGGTCAGCCTATACATAATAGTCGTTCCAATAATATCTAGATTCGGGATCCATTATTTACCTATCCTGGGCGAAACACCAAAGATGGTAAATTTGGACTAGCATGGCGGCTTGCCAGACCATATGGTCATTGCCAAGTTGGATTGTTACTCACGCCGAGGAGCGAAAACTCCAACCACGACTACTCTCCATTTCCGGGCATACACACCCTTCTACCCCAGTGGCTCGGCTTACTCTTCTTGGAGACCATGACGACGAACTCTGTATACCCCGCGAAACGCTGCGGGTCCGTCGTTTTTCTCGACGAGTCTTTCCCCGCATCATGCCACTCACTCGAAGCAGTGCCGCGCTGATCGGAAAATAAGATGGTAGTATCATAGCGCATTGGGGTAATCGAGTCCTGGTGGGCCAAAACTGCGTCCGTCTCGAGGACCACGCATATTTCGCGATCCAACCAGAGGCGACCGTCACAGCACTCGAGTGGGTAGGTTCTTTTCTCAAAAGTCGCCCATCTGCCTCTCACGGCTTACTCTGATCGTCTTCAACCTCAAATGTTTGGTCTCGGCTCACATATCATCGTGGGCCGTCTCTCATTTTCCCATACACGAACACAAACCCCAAGAATCCAGGCTGAGCTCTACAGATAGAGAAGCCACAGAGTCACATCATGGCGGAGATGGGCAACGACGATACGGGCTCGCCTTGGTCAGACGGCCAGCGAGCAAAAGACAACGGAGAAATCGAAGCATCTGCCAGTCATGTCAACATCGTAAAGACGGCGCCGAAGCCTGGTCATGATGTCGATGTTGCTATGGCTCTGTTCGACCACCCAGATCAGATCCACGAGCCTCGTGACCCTGGGGAAGAGCGGCGACTTGTGAGGAAGATCGACTTCATGGTATTGCCGTACCTTGCTGTGTGTTACGCCTTCTTCTATATTGACAAGACGACCCTGTCATATGCCGGTACGTTGAGATCTCCAAGCTTCAACTTGTTTACATTCGCTGAGAATATGTACGGTACAGCTATATTTGGAATTAGGCAAGACTTGGATCTCGAGGGGCCCAAATACAATTGGCTCAGTTCGATCTTTTATTTTGGTTTTCTCGTTTGGGCCTTTCCCACCAATTTTATGATGCAGAAGTTCCCCATTGGAAAATATCTTGGCATCAACATCTTTCTATGGGGTAAGTTGACATCTCATGGGCAAGACTATGCAGAAGATACTGACCGAGCGAGGTTTCTTTTTGATGCTGCAGGCAGCTGTACATAACTTTGCAGGGCTCTTGGTCCTTCGATTCCTGGCCGGGGCTGCTGAGGCCTGTTCGGATCCCTCTTTTATGCTCATAACGAGTATGTGGGTAGGTTCTACTGCGCAAACCGGCCGTCTGGAATGTCTTCGTGCAAATTTTGATCCGTGTTGCAGTACACTCGGCGTCAACAGCCCGTCCGCATTGGTATATGGTACACCGCGAATGGATTTGGCATCTCTCTAGGCGGTCTACTTGGTTATGGTACGTATTCATGCGGGACTTTCATCGGACAATATACTGATTTCCCGGTAGGTATCGGTAGCATCAAGGGCTCACTCCCATCCTGGAAGTACGAATTCCTCATCATTGGCGCGCTCTGCTGCATCTGGGGTATCGTCATGTTCATCTTCCTGCCAGACTCTCCCGTCACAGCCAAGGGTCTCAACCGTGCCGAGAAGCGGATGGCTGTGCAGCGCCTGCGAGAGAATCAGACCGGCGTCGAGAACAAACATCTGAAGTGGCATCAGGTCCGCGAAGCCTTCCTTGATGTCAAGATGTACCTCTTCTTTCTTCTGGGGCTAGTATGCAACGTCCCGAATGGTGGGATCTCGAACTTTGGAACTTTGATCATCCAGGGGTTTGGGTTCAGCACGCTGGTGACGACGCTGATGCAGGTCCCCTACGGCATCATCATCGCCATCAGCATCCTGACGTGTGTGTACCTCAACAACCGCTTCGTCAACAAGCGGTGTCTCTTCATCCTCATCTTCCTCCTCCCAAATATTGCTGGCTCATTCGGCCTCCGCTTCGTCCCGGCAGATCGCCAAATAGCGAGGCTGATGTGCTATTACTTGACCGGGCCGTACAATGCTGCATTTGTACTGGTCCTGTCACTGCAGACGGCGAACACGGCTGGACACACCAAAAAGGTGGTGACAAACGCAGTCCTCTTTCTTGGATACTGTGCCGGAAACGTGAGTCGTCGATTCAAGTCGGCCACCGATGCAAAACAAGAACTGGACGCTGACTTGCTGACATACCATTGCAGATCTCGGGGCCCTTCTTTTATCTCACCAGCCAAGCGCCATACTATGAGCTTGGCATATGGTCAATGATCGTGTCCCACCTGCTCGAGGTCTGCATCATCTCGACATTCTGGATTCTCATGAGCCGCGAAAACAGGCGACGGGACAAGATCCAGTCCGAAATGGCTGGAGGTCTGCAGGGCCGTGATCTGGACTCCACGGCCTTTGCCGACATGACCGATCGCGAGAATCTGAATTTCAGATACATATACTAGGCGTACCGAACAACCCGTTGTGTAGCGTGGGATTCTGATGCCATAGCAGGCTCGACCATTGTGTACGTTTAAGAAGCACAGCTCGTTCGAGATGCGCATGGTCTACCTGGATATGATGTATACACGGTCTCGAGGACCGATGAGCCACACAAAGTCATCGAACACTAGGATCCGAGATTTGAAGACAAGTAAACCAACGAATATAGAAATGAAAACAAAATAGAGCCCTCGCCAATACGAACGACCAAGTATCAGACATTCAGCAACGCTTGCAAATGAGTCTCGGCGGGTTTTGAAACGCGACAATGTAATATTTACAGCCCAAGTCGAGCCCAGCTTGACCCGACCCAGCATAGAACTTATATATAAATAGAAACAAATCCGAGCTGCGCACAAAGAAACGGCGCTCCCCGTCTATAGCCCACAAAAATCTTACTTCTACGAGCAGGTCCACCATACTGCGAAACCTCTATAAAAGGCAGACCAGAACATGATCCCAGGCAATTCCTGGCTTAGACGCACTGCGAATAGTAACTGTTCATTACCGTGCAAGTACCCGAGGCGCAAGTCGTCGAGCCAGTGTATGAAAGACCGCCACATTGTCCGTCTATTCAGAATGTTAGCATGGTCTGGTTTTTTTTTTAAAAGAGTGTTTCTCATTGTCAATATGGCACTTACACAGTGCGACGGAACCGCTGCTCGAGGAGGCAGCCGTCGAAGCAGCAACGGCGGCGCTGCTAGTGCGGGTCACCAAGGTGGTTGGGGCAGCGGAGGAAGCAACGGCGGAAGTGGTCTCATCGTCGGCATCGCAGGAGTCGTCATCGCCCTCGTCGTCACCCTCGTCGGCGGCGGGCGAGGTGGTGGCGGGAGCGGCAGCCGAGGAGGAAGATACGGTGGCAGCCTCAGTCACGGCGGCGGCGGCGGCAGAAGTGGAAGTGGCGACGGCCGCAGCGGAGGACGAGGCGGAGGTGGCGGCGGCAGCGGTAGTGGTGGCGGCGCTGCCGGAGCCGGAGCCGGAGCCACCCGTGTACAGCGCCGGACCGGGGATGGTGTAGCTGGTGATGGTGGTGTAGGGGTTGAAGAGGATACCGGGGTCGTCCTCGTTGTACAGAGCGGTACCCAGAGTGCCGGAGGGAGAGTCAGTTCCATCGCCGGTGATGGCAATGTTGAAGCACTGCGGGTAATTCTGGGCACCATCCTCGGAGCCGGCGCCGTGGAGAGCGATGATCTCGTGGCGGAAGACGTAGTTTCCGGCGGCGAGGGTAGACGGCACCGTGGTTGTCCAGGTGCTGTTGTTGTCGATCAGAGCCTGGGCGGCCCAGGTCTCGGTGCTGGTGTCGTAGCCGCTCTCGTCAATCTTGACCCACTCGAGGGTCGTCTTGTCGGCAGCCGAGCAGTCGCCGTCGCAAGCGGCCACGTAGGTGAGGACGGGGCCGATGCCGTGGGGCCAAGTGGTCCACTGGAACTCAACGGTACCGCCGGCGCTGACGGACTTGGTCAGGGCGCCGGGCTCGGCGTTGATGTGGCAGTTGATGTCGGCAGTGCCGTAGGAGCTGGGGGAGACGAAGCCATTGTCCAAGTCCTCGGCGTACCAGGCGGCAATGTCCGGGAAGGAACCCGAGTTGACCTTCTCGTAGTAGTAGTCCAAGAGGAAACCCTGGTTGTAGGTTCCGTCGGTCACGAAGCCGGAGACGGTTCCGTGGGCCAGAGCCGAGCTGGCGAAGGCACCGGCAAGGGCGATGGAAGACTTGAAAGAGTAGGACATGGCGAAACGTTGATTGGCGTCGTTATCGATGTAGATGGAGGCTGCAAAGCTCAAGAGTCGTGGAAAGAGAACGGATCTGGATTGTAGATGAAAAAGAAAGTAAGTGTCCCAGCTTCACACGGTGAAGTTGACAAGGCGAAGAATCGAAAAGAATGAAGACCCCGAGAGGATGGGAGGAAAAAGGTAAGAAAGAATGAAAGACTGTTGCGAACAATGCTGCAGAGCAAAGGTTTCCAGCATGTGTAGGTAGGGAGGCATCTCGAAGACTTATACAATCCGGACGAGCAGCGCCGCCACGGCGATGGCCTCTCTTGCCTGCCTGCCTGCCTGTGTGTCTATCCAATATCCATCCGACCATCCAGGCAGAGCCTCGATGCGAGCGAGGTCATGGTCCGTGTCTCCACTGCAATTCGTAGTTCATTATACTCGCTACAAACAGTGGGCGACGGGGACTGGTGGAAGAACTGGCGAGCCCAATCAACGACAGAGCCGTAGACTGATTCGGGCACATCCCCGGGATTCGGTCGAGGACATACCTGGCGAGCCCCTGGCAGGGCCCTAGTCGTTGAGCCTCAACCGCTTCCATCGTCAGGGGCCCGTCTTCGGTCCCCCCCCCCCCCCCCCCCCCCCCCCCCCCCCCGGGCCCCAGAAAAAAGACAAAACCTAGCGCGAGATGAAACAGCGCGCCCCCTCGGCCCAATCCGAATCCCTTCATTTCGCTCGCTCGATAGGAGAGGGGAGAGGCTGCTTACATATGCACATGCTCATTCAGAAACAAGGCCATCCCTCATCAACTTCCTTCATCGAGCCATGAACTTGGCAGTATTCAACGGTAGGCCAAGCCGACGTTTGTGGATCCGCGTCATCCTGGACACAGATCAGATCCTACCTACTTACCAACAAGACCCTTGCACACATCCTTCGTCTTCAGATGAAAAGGTGCGCCAAGCCGTTTCCTGTTGATGGGGAGCATGGGATTTTGACGACGCCATCTCTTTCTCTTTCGCGTCGCCCGTTCGTGCCCACGCCACCCAGCGGCCAGATCGATCAGACCACGACAAACGCCGTCCTGTCGCCCCTGCAGCAAAATACATCATTGACTTTCCGGGACGGCGGCAAGTAGAAGTAGGTACATAGGAGGCCGCATAGAGCAATGGCCGGCCCCGTGCATTCTTTTATCAGGCGTTACTGATTTAGCATTGGCAAACCAAGAGTCAGTCGGCTACCTGTCGCTTGATATAAATTGTCTTTCGACCAGGTAGCAGGCGCCATGCAGGCAGATAGCCGCTGACTCCAAAAGAAAAGAAGGGGGGAAAAATGGAAGAAAATGTCATATGCGCTATTTATGCCTCGAGCATCGTCGCTAAAAGGCAGCCGCCGTCATCGCAAAACCCGAGCTATTCATCGAGCGTTTGCCTCGAGATGGAAGCGATATTCTGAAGACAAATGTTGCGCATATTTTGTCGGTTGTGCTCCAAAGCACCGTCCGTCCTTCACATGGAGGAGATTCACAGTGCAAGCATACTACTATCACCGCCCGCTTCAGGGGTCGCCCATCGACGCTGAAGAGTATATTCAACACCCGAGGCCGTTGAGACTGAGACCCTTGACCAAGTGCCTAAATATCAGGCGCGCTTAAGCTTGAATCGAGAACTGGCCTCGGAGTCAAGGCAGGGGACGTGGCAAAACAAAACGTGCTCTCCTCAGGCTCTGTACCTATGTAACTTTATATCCTCCGTTCATCTCGGTTCAGAATAGTGTTTGGCCGCCATCGATCACGATATCTGCGCCGTTGATGTAACTGCCTGCTCGACTGGCCAGGAGCACGATGGCGCCTGTCAGCTCGTCCGGCTGCCCCATCCTGCGCATCGGGTTTCGGCTCAGCCAAATGTTCCTGGCATTATCAAGACCAATGCCCTCATTGAGGATTGTGTCCATGTATCCGGGAGAGATGCTATTCACTCGTATGCCCATATAGGCCCACTCGGCAGCTAGGCTCTTCACCATGGCCATGACGGCAGACTTCGAAACGTTGTACGACACCTGTGGCCTGAGGTACAGAATCAGCCCACGGCTCATCGACTTCTCTCCGCCGCTCGACCTCCCGATTTTCTGACTATCCTCACGCTGCTAGCCTAGCAAGTATGCTTGACACAAAGCCAGGAAGTACCCAAACACGGAAGGGTGGGCAGGTGCTGTAAACAACGCGCGAGGGGGAGGGGGGCATCTTCCAGACTTACTGTGGGTAGTTGACGCGATGCGCCGAGATGCTTGCGACAAATATCATGCTGCCGCCGGTACCTTGCCTCCTCATCTGGCGCGCAACTGCCTGGGCACACAAGAAACCACCACTGGTGTTGACATTCATAACCCGATTCCACTCATTGGGTGCCATGTCGACGGCGTGCTGGCACGTAACCATGCCCGCAAAGTTGAGCAGCAAGTCTACGCTGCCAAGAACTCTGGCAGTCTCCGAGACGGCCACCGCCACGGCCTCGGCATCGGCGACGTCTACCTTGGTGAAGCGGATAACGGTACCCGGGAACTCTTCCTGCAACGCCTTCACCTTGACGGCGGCTTCTTGGGGATTGATGTCAAAGATCATGAGCCCCTTCAGACCGTGTTCAAGAAGAGCCCGGGAGGCAGCGAAGCCCAGATCACCTGCACCGCCTGTCACGATGGCGCCACCGCCTACGAGGCGAAAGCGCAAGGCTGCCCGCTCATCTGGGGAGGCGCTGCGGGGTAGAGGAGACGGCGGAGATACGAGTGACCCGGGGATGCCGTCCCCAAGTTTCATTTGGGGAAGTACCCTGTTCGTCAGATCGGCTCGGACCGTGGGCACCGTCTTCAGCTCAACCTCGCGGAACCCAGAGTCAATGTCCATTGCGTGTTGATTCGGCTGGTGCGAGGAGGGAAGAACGAGGTTGGTAGACTATGGCTGGAGCGTGTATAAAGCCTACATACCTATATAGGCACGTAGCTTAATCCTATAGGTGAGCACAGTGAACCTGAACGTGGGCCTGTCCGGCGCATGCGCAACCGACCCCACGCTGATGTCCCGAGGTTGTTGTGTGCGTGGACGGAGCTGGTCTTGTGCATGTACATGTTTGTAAATCACGCACCCAAGCCGCAGCACGGACGTGGTTCGATTCTTTCCATACACCGAGTTGCATGATACATGGACAGCCCTCTGATATGCAGCGCTGCTAGCCCTTGGTGATGTGGGAAAATGGAGACCGAGGACTGGGAAACCAATGGAGGCGCCGAGACGACCGAGCTCGAGTGGCTATCTCGAATTGTTAGGACGCCAGAAGGGGGAAGCTTTGGGAAACAATCATTGCACAACAGAGCAGGGAAAAATATACTGTGTCTGTGTAGTTCTGATATGGCCGGCCAATGCATCTCGGCGCCGCCAGAAAGACAAATGCTTCAGGTCAAAAGCAATTCTCCTAGAGAACTAGATGCGTGACTCTGCCTTCTGCCTTCTGATGGCGGTGCTGCTAATCTTGGTGGCAAAGTCATTCTTCTGAGATGTCTCGTCAGAGAGATCCTCAGTATCGAGGACATCTACCTCGAAAACCTCCATGGGGTGCCAGCCAAGGGATCTTCTCTTGTCGTTCACTGCAGCGCCGCCGGATCGGGTTTCGCCAGAGACGACCAGAGCATCCATGGCCTCCGAGGTGATGGTAGGGCCGTAGGCGTCCTGGATGACAACGCAGTCAATGGAAATGGTGTCGTCCCTGAACAGTGCCGAAATACCCCCGTCTGTCCGCTCCAACTTCAGACTTTGCCCGTGTTTCCAGCCCCGTAACTGAAGAGTGAGTATGGATGATAGAAACTCAATCACATACTTGGCCCGGTCATCCCACGACTGCACGTATTCTGCATACTTTTTGTTCTTCAGCAACTCGTCGCCCGTGATGCCAATGACAAACCGACAAGGTTTGCTGGGCGCATCTGGAGGAACGTTCAAAAGCAAAGCGCCAGCAGTGAGGAGCAATTTGTGGCCTGGGTGCAGATGATCGAACGTGCCACCGAGACATACGACATCGTATAGTGGCGTCGTTTTGCCGGGCTCGGCGGCAGAGGCAATGCTCATGGTCAGTCCGCCTTGGACGGTGGTGATTTGATCTTGCCTCAGAACTTGGACTCTCTCGCATAGACCCAGGAACTTGGCCAACAGCTGATGCCCCGCCTCCGTGTCCACGCCGAAGATGTGGCTCCAAGGGTGGTAAGCCGAGGCGAAGGTGGCGAGATCCACAACAACAGTATTGTTGGTCTCGATGGCGGGCTTGAAGTCGTCGTGACTCGGGCCATGGATGCCGCGTTGATCCACGAGCACGACGCGGGCATCGACAGAGCCTCGCCCGGCGTTGACGACGGTGTTGACCTGTAGCTCGGCGCAGACAACGGACAGAATGCTGTATATCCCGGCCAGCAGAGACTGTGCATCCGACCAATGAAGCGACTTGCTCCTGCGAAATGGCCCCTCAAGCACCGGAGCGGCGACGGCGACGATGAGCACGGCACCCTGTGGATGGTCCGACTTTTTGAGCCTGGAGACGACAGCCGTGAGCGATGGGCGATAGGCTGCACTCAGAGCGGCACGATCAGCCGGGTGCGGCGGCCGAGGCAGCAGCAGCAGAGAAGTGGCGCTGTCTGTCATGGTGACGAGTAAGGAAGTAAGCAAGCAACGTCGAGAGCCGAGCTGATGATGATAGTGTTGTGTGCGCACACGCAAGCTGCAGACGGAACGGCGCGAGTCTCTGGACTCGCTGTGCAAGGAGGGGATATTCCTGAGGGTAGGCAAGTCAAGGACCACGAGTGTTTGAGTAGATCGGATGGATGTACGCAGTGGCGGCCTTCCGTCTGACCGGGATGTTGCCAAGGTACCACTATGTCATCCTGCTCTGCCCAAAGAAGTCAGAAGCGTTGCTGGTGTTGCTATTGCTATTGCTATTGCTGCTGCTGGTGAACCACAAACGGGGGTCGGCGAGGAAGCACTGGAGTGTTTGGAGGGGTGAAAGACTCCCGCCTCGGCTAAAGTGGGGTCTTCCAACGGGTATGAAGTCAGTCATACATCGTACAGCCTACCTAGGTAACCTGCCTACCACCTAACCTGGATGCAAAGCACCTTCGGACCACATACTACGAGGTAGGTAGCTATCAGATACATATATAGGATGCCATGCATTCTCTACCGTACTTGGGGTAACCGTAGATAGGTAGCAACCAGGGGAGACGCCGTAAACGGCCAGGTATTGCATTCTTGCTTGACGAGAAGCAGACATACTCCATATCTTGTTGCTTCCAAGCGTCTCTCATTTGCTACATTCTTGAATCAAATTAAGCCGGCCGAATCTTGCGTCAAGTATTATATAAAATCAAAACACAATTGCAATTCTTTCTATGGGGAGAAAAGAGGCCAGCTTACAATTTGGGTGTTTATTAGTCTTCAATAAACATAGTATAAAATAAAAGCCCATGCTTTAGAATTTATTCTTTTAGTTACCAACCAGCTGTATACCTACATACCTATATTGTGTCTGGTCAGCACCTTGTAAAACTCAATACAGATCGAACACTCTTATACGACCACTCTAAAAGCCGTTGGATTGATTACCTTGAAGAACCGACACTTTCGATGAATTAACCTAATGGAGAAACAGTCGCAATCAGGCGTATTCAGATCCCGCTGGGCGTTAGCCAGTGACACTTCTTATAATAGATGTCTATAGGTGCGATGGCTAGGTACATTATGTACCTAGGTAATAGGTTTGCATGTGGTTATGTTACTGTAGTCAGGTCGAGACAAATATTTGCGACGAGACAGGGAGCTCCGCGGCGCTATTATCCCAAAGCACGTCTGAGTTGGGGCTATACCTACAGACTACCGTGCCCAGCAATTACCTATCCTACCTACTCGTTACATTACCTACAGGTAACTTCCAGCTCCCGCGATCCGCATCCACCATCAATCATCCCAGCGATGTCGACCTAACGCCTTGTGCCCGAGACTTGACTGACTTCCTACATGTGATGATTACAGTTTCACGCCTGCCTACCTTATACTACCTACTCAACCGGCTTCACCTAGGTACGACCTGACAGGCACATCGCGCGCGTGCCTGACTTGATTGTCTTACGCCCACGCGTGAACGTTGGGAATATTTGCCGGGGTCGTGAAACTCGTTGATGAGGATTGGGCGCCAGGCACGATTGATTACCCTCTTCTCTCTCTACCTACCTACCTACCTTATTACCTAGAATACCCAACCCTTATTTGGACCCATCTTCCTCAGGCACTTTGGGTAGGTACGGTAGATAGTAGTCAATACCTTACTGGTAGGAACTCTTTACTTTGGGCGAGAGGATCCATACCAGCCGAGACATCTTGGGCAGACACGCACGACAACGGAACTGCTCCCGCCCTCTCAAATCTGCTTGCCAATCGACCACATCTGCTTCCGACACTCATTCTGCACCACAGCACCGACCGACGCGGTCCCGCGACAGCGAAATCAGCCCTCATTTCTCGTGCATCTCCGCGCCTCGCTCGCAACGCGCGGCCGCGACGTCGCGACGGCCAAGAGCTTTGCGATGAACCACCAGCCATCACAGTACGGCGGGTCTAGGCGCCCTAGTACCTACGGCTCTTCCCATGACGAGCTTCACATGTCCCCCACCAGCAGCCAGCAGGCGCACATATCCCCCCGCGACTACAACGCCATCCCCGCGCCTCAGATCAAGCTCGACCAGAGCGCATCGCAACCCGTCACCCCCGGATCCCACTATCCCTCGGCCGGCAGCAGCTCCGCCGTGCCCAACGTCTTGCAACCCGCAGGCGGCTTGGGTGCTCCTAGGCCACACGTCATGAGCGCCAATACCGCTCCTGCCCTGCCCACCGTGGCCGGTGGTGCACAGCAGCAACACCAGTCACAACAATCACAACAACAACAACAGCAGCAGCAGCCCTCCCCCGGAGACTACTCCTCCCCCTCGAAACCGCCTACTCTCAACATCTCCTCCTCCTCCCACGGCTATTCGAGAGCCAGCCCCTCCGCCTCTTATGAATCTCCGTCTGGCTATACTCCCTACACGCCCACCACGCCCGGAGGTTCCATAGCCGGACCCTCCCAGCTCATGTCTACTCCCAATCCCAAACTCGGGCCGCCGGGCTCCCAGCGCAATGTCTCCAACACCCCTCTTGGCCTGGCGGATATCCGACCGCGAGCAGACTCGAGCCTGTCCGACGGTGCGCCAGGCACTCTCGGGTACGACTTTGCTAATGCCCAGCCCTCTCCCAGCAACTATCTAGCGCCTTGGGCTCTCTATGCCTTCGATTGGTGCAAATGGGCTCCCTCGGGCAACGGCGCAGGCAAGGTCGCGATTGGCAGCTACTTGGAGGACGGCCACAACTACGTAAGTTGTGCCCGGGGCAGCCTACATGCTGTCCACTAGCATAGGCGCTTTCACCGCTGACATGAGTTCAAAAAACAGATCCAAATCCTCGATACTCAGGTCGTCAATGGCCCCTCTGATGACTATGGGCTGGGCGCATCCAAGAAATGCCTCGAGTTCACAAAGGTCGCCGAAGCCACGCATTCGTATCCCGTCACGCGACTGCTATGGGAGCCCCCGTCGTCGAACAAGCAGACCACTGATCTGCTGGCCACGTCTGGAGACCATCTCAGGCTATGGTCACTCCCTTCGGAACCCCAGAATTCTTATGAGAGCAATATGATCGGTCGCCAGCAGCGCCCTGCCACGAAGCTTACCCCTCTAGCTTTACTGTCCAATTCCAAAACGCCCGACCACACGGCGCCTCTGACGTCGCTGGACTGGAACACGGTATCTCCGAGCCTCATTATAACCTCCAGCATAGATACGACATGTACGATCTGGGACATCCCCTCCCTCACCGCCAAGACCCAGCTCATTGCCCACGACAAAGAAGTGTACGATGTGCGGTTCTGCGCCAACAGCGTGGACGTGTTTGTGAGCTGTGGCCAGGACGGCAGTGTCCGCATGTTCGATCTGCGAAGCCTAGAACACAGCACTATCATTTACGAGCCTACTGCCAAGGATGACCGCGGTAAGACAGACACATCACCCCCTCCACCGTGCCGTACTTGACTGATCCTGTGACAGATGCCAATGGTGGGAGAATCAGCCCGACTCTGGCTCAGCAGACAATGTCTAATGCACCACCGCTGATGAGAATCGCAACATCACCACACGACACGCATCTTCTCGCCACCTTTGCATTGGACTCGAACGTGATCCGCATCCTTGACGTGAGGCAGCCGGGCCAGGCCTTGCTAGAGCTCCGAGGTCACGGTGGCTCCGTCAACTGCATGGAATGGTCACCCTTGCGAAGAGGCACACTCGCATCGGGTGGCGACGACTGCCAGGTCCTGCTGTGGGACCTAATGAACAGTACGCCGAGCAGCACGGGCACGGCCGATAAGCACCTGACGCCAGTAGCTGCGTGGCAGAGCGACTATGAAGTTGGCAACCTTTCATGGACGCCGCAAAATGGCGACGGGGAGTGGCTAGGTGTGTCTGGCGGAAGGGGTGTTTGGGGTCTCAAGTTATAAGCTACCCCTCAGAGGAAGAGAACACTTCTCCGGGCGACGAACTTGACGATGGGATGACCGGAGTAGCCATTCCGTAGCAGGCCCATGACCAGAGATATCTGTAGTAGAGACCTACACAGGAAAAACTGCATCACTACAACCGTGCCTTTCCGTCTTGATCAATTGCCTTGTCAAGCTGTATTACCGCCTTGCCCCAGACTTTACGTGTGGCAATGTCATGGAGAGCAGCTGGTACGCTTTCTAGCCCCTGATACCTACCGGCATAGATGGCGGGTCTGATCAGACCAGCCTCGATCAATGGTGACAACTCTGACCAGATACGCGCCGTCTCAGTCGGGTCGCGACGGTCGGTTTCCCCGAATCGCTGTATAGAAAATGTTAGCCATGCTGTTGGCTCTCGGGACCTCACCAGAAGATACCGAATTCGCCGTGGAGGGTCAAAGGTGGTTACGGACATAGCCAATAATAATTGCCTGCGGGAGCAGAACGCGATTCATCTTGACGGCTTCCAAGTTGCCTTCTCGCCCAGCAAAGCCGATGACGAGGATACGGCCTCGATGTGCCAGACAACGTAGACTATCGTTCACCAAGCCGACGGGATCGAATACAACATCGGCACCTTTCTGGTTCGTCAAGCGCTTCACCTCCTCCCACCACTTCTGGTCTGTGGAATAATTGATGCACTTTTCAGCGCCGAATCTCTCGGCAGTCGCGCATTTGAGCGACGAACCTGCTGTTCCGATGACGCGGCAGCCAAGAGCCTTTGCAAGCTGCACAGCGGCCAGACCTAGCCCACCCGCTGCAGAGTGAACGAGGACAACTTCTCCGGGTCTGACCGCGGCACGATGCTTGAGAGCCCCGTACGAGACGGGGAGCGTTGCGCCCAAGGAAGCAGCTTGGGAGAAAGTCCAGGTGGGCGGCATGGGATGCAGGGCCATGGCAGCCGAAGCTTGCACCGTCAGATATTCGGCGTACGCACCCAAGCATGCACCAAAGACTCTGGACCCGGGAGGGAATGGACATGACGGCGGGGCAGCGATGACCAGGCCGGCGAACTCGAGGCCTAGAGTGAAAGGAGGTGTAACATGCCTGCGGTTGTTCTGATGAAGACCACGAGACTAGGCACCTTTTGTTATCAGCAAGATGGCAGTCCGTCTGGGTGCTGACAATCAGTGGTCTTGTGAACCCTGGCTTACTCACGTAGAGGGTATCAACGAAATTCACACCAGCGGCCTTCACCTGGACGAGTATGTCCCCATCTTCGACTTTGGGGATGGGGACTTCGGAAACGTCAATCTCAGTATAGTCCTAAGAAGCAGAAATCACTTCAGTCGACGACATTGG